>BSBK01000657.1:195000-940000 GCA_027943335.1 Chamaecyparis obtusa
AAGTGAATAAAAGCCCTTTTTTGGAGAACTGGTTTTTAACTTCTCACTTATCAGAAAATCACCTGAGAAGGTCAGCTTCTGAGAAGTGACAACTTGTGAAGAATAAACACAAGAGATCATGAGGATTGAATGATCTGCCATGATGAATATAGTCCACTCTGATGTCTAAAAGAAATTGCTAAAGAAACGAGTTGCTTGCAGATTTTCAAAAAATCACCTCCCCAGTTTCCTCACAATCGGGTTTCTACCTTTGAAGTGAGTTTTACGACAAAGGCAATGAGGGAAGTAGAAAAGTAAAAATCTGCTATGACAAATAAGTTACCATTATAGCTACTCCAAGCAGGTAAAAGTAATTTCTTAAGGCTGTTAATAAGATGCATTTAATTCAAATCTTAACGTTAGAACTTTAACATATATTTTTGAAAATCCCTCACTCGTGTGGCGTGAGATATGGAAAGTAACAGTAAGGAAGCAAGCTATTTATAAAAGACTCAAACAATCAAGCAAAAATTACCATCTGTTCACATCTTTTTCATACACCCTTGATTCCCCATAATTTTTCAAATCATCTCACAACATTCTCCAAAGCTTTTTAGCAGTAAATCAAAAGCATAATCAGAAGCTATGGCCACCAGATTCATGGGTTTTGATGGGTTGAACGGGATTACATCTAAATGGAAAAATCTGATAGATACATCTCTCAGATTTTACGATCTGGACAATCTACATAGAAGATTGAACGAAGAGGACCTCCATCCCATGACGCAGAAATTCAAAAGTAGCGGCTTGGTTGAAGCTGCTGGATTTCCTGTTGCAGTGCAAGCTCCCAAGCTAATCTGAGAATGTATAACTAGATTCAACCTAGATACCAAATAGATTTTTTTGCCAGATGACTTAGTTCTCATCTCCATTGACAGAGAGTCTATGCAGAATAGACTTTGTATCCCAGAGTGAGCGGAGTTTTCAAATATGAACTTCTCGATCACAATTTCAGAATACAATGAGAAGAAGATGAGGTGGAGGAAAGAGATCATGAACTCATGGTTTCAGAAGGCTAGAAGCATGAAAGGAAAAGTGCCAAAGACACTTTTTGGGATAGACCTGAAGGCCAAGATCGTCGACATCCTGTTGCTCCATAGAATAAAAGGTGAAAGTGACACATTGAATTTTATAGAGCACTACTTCTTCTTGGTCTAGGTAATATGTGCTGAGCACCATTATATAGACTAGGCTCAAGTGGTAAGTGAAAATCTATCCAATGCCTTGAGTCTCACCAAGTTCCAGAACAAATTTTATATGTCTTCCTGTTTGATCTATGTTTTAGCTACATTGCAAATATGGTCAGGACTCCCTAGGCTAGAAGAATATGAAGATGATGTGAAAATTTATGATTTATTCCCTCATTTGAAGTTACAAAATAGCTATGCCGAGTTCATTAGAGTTAATGACTCATTTACAATGAGGTTTTACAGAGAACTACAAGGATGCCCATAGCGGAGGTTCTCGTCAGAGGCCATGGAATTCATCAACCAATTTGGGAACTTCTTTATTCAATTTGCTAGTTTATCATACCTTCATCTTGCAGGTTTTGATGATTTCCCCATGAAGCTACCAAGGTACCCCAATGACATGATCATGCTTGTAGAGGTGATCTGACAGATGTTGCAAGTGAACCTAATCAGTGTGGGAATTAAGAAGAAAGGCTATGAATTCCCTGTTACCATTAGAACTTACAACTGTGCGTCAAGGTTAAATGCTAAGAACGTGATGAAGGCATTCGAGAGCAGATATAAGCCAAAGTTGTATGAAGTTTTGAGGCCTTAATTTGATCCAGTAAGTTATGCCAAGAATCACCTTCAGATTGGAACCATGGTCAAGCACATCCCTGAGCTTGAAGATTATTGGGTGAATTGCAAAGATGAGTTAGAAAGCTGAGAGAGGTTTTACTCCTGGTTGATTGTTGAAAAAATCAAGTTGTTCAATGTCAACATTATTGTGGAAGGCATTATTGATGATGGAGAACATATGTATACTAACACATATCAAGATCAAATCAAGCCTTATCCAGTGAGCTTTGAACCTGTTCAAGGTCAAGCTATAGAATATTTGGAGACTTTAACGACTAAAGTCATCAAGAGAACTGATAAGTGGGTTCAGTGGATGATGGGAAGGAGAAAGAGATCTGGGAAGCCTACTCCTCAACAAGCTCCTGTAGTCAAGTCAGCAAGTGCTCCTGCATCCTCCTCTTTTCCAGCGTCATCTGTGGCCAAAGGACCAGCTCAACCAACAAGTGGAGATGATGAACTACCTGAAAAAGAAATCCCACTTGAAAAGACTTGTGGAGAAGGTTCACCTCCTATCATTGGTTCAAATGAACAAGCTGAAGTGGAGAAACCCGACAAGCTAGTAGAAGAAACTATTGGAGCCGTGAAACCAGAGCAAAAAGCACAAGGGGGAACCGTTGAGACACAAGGTGACACTCCCACTCAAGAGGCTCCTACCATTGTTGAGGTTGGTGACGATAGTAGCAGTTTGGAAATTGATGAGACTGATGATAATTTGGGGTCTCCCCAAAAGGAAAAGAGCATTTCTTCTCCGTAGATTAATCCTTTCGCTTCCAAGCCTAAAGCTTCTCCTCCTATTATCAGGAAATTATTCGTAGAAGACCTAATTTCTACGACAAAGGTTACAAGTGTAGAATCATGGATTGATAACACTATAGAGAAAAAGAGAAAGAGAGTCGAGCTAGGCACCCCTAGTGGTGAGATGCTTTCATAAGCAATGCAGTCAGGCCCATCCGAAAGCAAGGTTAAGAAGTCTAGGACTCTGATCACTCTTGGTCGAGATCTAGACACATGTCACTTGACTATGGAAATAGCCAACCCATTAAAAGATGGCAGAATTGAAGATCTTACTGCCTCATATTTTGGACTCTAGTCCTTAGACATGGGACTTGTTCGCCATGACATGAAAGTGGACCTGTGGAAGTCTAGAAATGTCTTGATCGAAGAAGAGCTTGAAGAGCTCAAAATTAAAAAGACTCGACTCAAGGCAAAGATCAAAGAAATGACTAACTTCATCAAGTAGTTGGTCACTCCTGTAGTAAGCCTACCTGGTTCTCTGACAATGTTTGATCCTATTGTAGTTGAGAACCAAACGATACTCACTAAGTTGCAAGAAGATAGACATTTCAGGCATATTGGCAGGAGGTGGATTGAACGACTCAAGTTGAAGGTCTGGTAGCCATTGAGTAGCTTGGAAATATCTTTTAACAATTAGAAGCAAAAAAAGAATCTCTCAAAGGACATATGTTGACACTCACAGCAGAGAGGTTGATGTGTGAAGAGTGCATGGTGCTTCTACATTGGCTGGTTGCGATGAAGACTAAAGATGCAATCAAAGCCAACATATTGCAAAAAGGGGATGAACCTCTAATTGAATGGCTCCAAGGAGTTGAATTCAAAATGGAGATGATAATCAAAGCAGAGGCGGGAATGAAAGCAATCGATGAGGAAGTCACTAAAGAACTTGAAGTAAAATCTTTTTATAATTGACAGGTCTTCACTCCGAGTCTCAAGCTAGCAGAGATGGAAATAGCCCAATCGGTATAACCAACATGTAGAAGACATTCTCCGACTACTTGGACCAGCTTGTAGAATCATCTGGATCTCACCTAGATAGAATACCTGATCTTCAACAACTCGGTGGATGCATATGCAAAGCCATGATGAGGACGCAACCCCAAAAAGATGTTGCAAAACACATAGAGAAGGATCATGCTCGCTGGCTCATAAGATTGAAGAACGTGTACATTCCAAATTTTGAAAAGATGATTCCAATTCTTGCGGTCGCTAAAGCTCATAAGGCTAAGTTGGAGAAGGCAAAGAAGCTAGCGAAGAGAAAATAGTTTTCCCCTCTTTCTTTTTGATACACATTGTATAATCAGTAAATGGCCACTTGTCATTTACTGACTTTGTAGAATATGAATCGATTTAGTTGATTTTGTAATGGCTTAATTATTGAAGCCTATATGTAATACTCTAAAAATCAATGAAAGGGTCAGCTAATTTTTGGTGTGAAATACATCTTTTTGTAGAGTCAATTTGGAATGTGTTTTGTGCCATTTATTTACTACTCCATGCATTTGTAAGTTTTGAATGTTTGTTTTCCTTAAGCTGGATTGAAATTAGCAAATAGACAGAGTTCTGTTTCTCTTCTTTAGTACAACTAATCGATAGTAATCGGAGTATTACTTGAAGGTTGGGAGAATATGCTTATGTCCTATTTAGATTAGATTCATCCATGTTGTTTTATTGCATTTCATTAATCCAAGTATAATTCATCATTGCATCACCACTGGTGTGAATTCATAAGCACTGTGAAATCATAGAGTTGGTTAGAGTTTAGAATCAAATTCTCTGCCTGGATTAGTTTCTCACTGAGGGCTAATTTGGTTACCTCTACTATTCTCTGGTCAAGAACATACCCCATTAGGATTTAGAACAAACAAAATTCATTGCATATCTTCACATAAGGGAGTTGTGCTGGTTAAAACTCAGAGGGAAGTTAGTTGAACAGTTAACAACTTTTCAACTATTCGTATCCACATTATTTCTTAAGGATATTTTGGGCAAATAAAGAGTTAAATTTGAAAAGAACAATCTGTTTACCAATAGGATGTAGAAGCATAAACAAGGTAGCTAAACTATTTGACAAAATGCCTTAGAGCCCACTAATCTAATGGAATAATAACCAAATGGGTTTTTTTGAAATGTCTTTAAAACCTTTTTCTTCCTAGGTTGTAAATCATTTGTCCTTGCATTTTCTTAGAGCAACATCCAATCGTCACAACTTTCATACCATAGATAATTTCTAGGGGTAATCTATTCTTGTGGATGTATTATGGGTTTCCAAAATGAATGTCATGTGGTTGTTTGTGATGTCAATGAAGATTATAAAGTCACACATTTTAAAAACTATTCATTATTAATGCACCTTATTCTGTATGAGGGACACGTGAAGAATATATGGAAGAATTATTTGAGAATAAGGGATGAAGATGAAAATGGGAATCTGAGGCCTGTTCAAATATGGACTGCTATTTGGGGATAACAAGTGTAATATATCACATTATTTTTTATTTGAATTTTTTTATGAAACAACTTTATATGGAGCTTGGTCATCCTTGGGATTATTGATTGTCCCCTGAAATTTAGAGAATCTTTAGGTCTAAGGACAAGGAGAAAATGGTGAGCATCAATCATGATTGGGTAGATTGGTATGCCTTTGATGATTGTGATAAGGTTAGGGTGTATTATTTTGAGGGAACCCTGAATTTGTTGCCAATAATTATTTTTGATAGAGTGATATACTTGGAGATTATGAGGCAATTGAAATATTAAGAGTTCATGCATCTTAGATCTTATAGTAAGAAACCCTATATGCCTACCACATTGTGCTTTGGAGAATTTAAAATTTGTGCTATTGAAGGATATGCTATTTTAGATAAGAAGCTTTAATTATATTGTCTGCTAATTGGAAATGCTAGACAATGGTTTGGTATTGAATCTTTCATCAAAATGCTAAATTTTCATAGAAGTTAAGTGAATACCCTCATGTTATATGTTATTTTTTGTTGATGATTTGATTTAAAAATTGGATGAAACTTATGCTTATAGGAGAATATACCTGTACAATAGGATAGTGGAAAGAAAAAGGTGGAAAGTGAGACATAATCCAACTCATTAGGGTGCCTTTTAGGGTGGAAAATTTTTTACAACATGAATCATAATTGACAAGAGGAATTCCCTCTCGTGTTTTCAAAAGAAGAGGAGGAGAACCTGTGAGGAGGATGTTCAGACAATGGAAGCAGAAAATGTCCCTCTTATTTGTCATGTATCTTCGTAACCAACACTAGAAACTAGTTTTTCAATTGATATTATTGAATCTAAAGAAGACGAGAGCAACGATAGAGATGAATGTCAACAAATTATAAAAATAGATATTGGAGATTACAATTATCCAAAGGATAGAAATGTAATTGAGATAAAACCTTTAGATCAATTGTCTGATGATGTCAGACATGACGCTGCTAAAAATTTCATTTATGATGATTCTTTTGTGAAATCTTCTAAATTTGAAACTTTCATTTCAAAATATAAAGATGGACTAGAATTAGAAAAAAGGGTCAAAGAGATTATATCTAAATTGAAACCACAAATTCTTAAGGAGTTTCAAGACAAAGTGGATAAGGAAATGAAAGCTATGACTCTAGAGAAAGGAAGAAAGTTTATATAAGATGCAGGTGTGATGATTATTACAAGGTGGGACCTTATTTTTGCATTTATTTTTGATAGTTTGAGGTCAAATCAAAAGATGACAATTTCGGGTTAACATATTTGTCACCTAACTCTATATTCTTTTTCCCATACAAGTGACAACTAAAATAATAGTTGAGATAGGTGTAATGATATTTTACACCTACTCTTTGCCTATTTTACAAGGCACAATTGCCTTCCAATAATATAAAAAGAATAAATACCATGTATGATTTTAACCAAAAAGTAAGAAAGGTAGAGCCCTTAACCGAAAATATTTGAAAGGCAAAAATTACAACTAAATTATAACTGAGAAAAATGCAAAGATTCCACTTTGGAATAATAAGATTCATAACATCTGAACATCTTTGTTATATTTGTTCAGAGATATAACATTGACAACTTTGTACATATATAATTTCTTTAAACCATTATACATGTATCAAGAAAAGATTATCCAAATAGAAAAGTGTTCAACATAGGAAGAAAAAATGATCCATCAACCATAACACAAAATTTACAATTCATGAAACTACATTTAGATGTATTTCATTTATACCTATTCAAATAGTGCAACATCAAAAGTCCTATTAATAACAGTATACTTCATCTTCCTTATTTTTGTAACACCAAATTATTTTTCTCCTTTATCTTGAATCCTTTTTTAATACCCCCACACAGAAATTTGCATGCTAAATGTCCCCTTCAATGGTAGTAGGACGTATATCCACTCTACATGACATGAAATCATGTTATGTGACTTTGTGTTTGTTCTTATCTTTGATTTCCTCTATAATATCTAAGAATCTATGGCCATAATAATGTTCAGTAATCATCTTTGAAGTTATTTTGGATTTATTAGGTTTGGGACAATACCCTATAGTAATTTAGCTGCAATATCTACCTCCATGTCTACAACTGAAGTATATCTTTTCTTTTTCCTCTACAACTTTCTTTAACCAAGGGGGAGAGGTAACAAAATAAGAGCTAGGAACATTGGTTATTGTATTATTGGGTGGTAGATGTGTGAAATCATAAGGAATATGTTCACCAAGCATAGAAAACCTAAATTATCAAACAATGTATTGGAAATGGTATCTCCACCAATTTGGTGGAAGATGAAGAAATTATTTTCTTAAGAAACATCTATAATAGTTTGTAGGTTTTTAGGTGTTGGAGAAACAGGAACAATATTTCCTTTGTTTTTTTTCCCCTTATAGGATGTTGGTGCATCTTTCTTGTGGATGGATTTTAACTTCACATTTTCCTATGTTTTCTCTCCCTCTCTTCTAGATTGAGAGTTAATTCTTTGGGTTGCACAGATTGAATGGTTGGAGAATTAGAAATATTGGGGTTTTGAGATGTGCTTTGTTCCGGGCTTGGTGTCCCCTTTGATGTGGAATAATCAATACATTTAAATATTTTCTTCTATATCCATCTTCTTGTCCTTTATACTACATGTGAGGTTCTACCTCCAATGTCCATGACATCCTTACCTGACAACAAGAAATGTGGAAGAGGTCCAAGAGAAATAATCTAATAAGTTTCATTAACCAAATGTTTAGGAATAAATAGAGGTAATTGAAAGTCCTTGAATTGATCTAGGTTCAACCTCATCCAATCTATTTTTATGAACTCCCCTTGCATCTAGGAAATCATCCCAATATTCTTCTAATTGCAGATGATGTAGGTATGTTTTTCCTCCATAAAAACTAGCTTGAATACATCCTTTGTTGTCATAGTAAGGCCTCTCTGATAGAAATTGTAAATTGAATCATGATAAATTTTTCTTTTCCATCTCGGTAGATTCATTTGTTTTTTAAGAGAATTTTGTTACGAAAATGGAAAATGAATATCCCTTATTCTTCATATTTTCTACATATATGACATTCACTCTTTCCATCTGCTGACACACTTATAGGAACACAAAATAATTAGAAGCATATTTGGAAAATTTAAATGGGCCATTTTCAAAACCTCCAATCCTTAAGTAGGTGAGTCTGTCACATTGAATGAAGTAGCTACCATATTGGGTCACTAGGGTTTGTAAGTTGGGATGAGAAATTTCTCTACTAGAAAGAATGTATATAAAAAATGAACATGGAAATATCCCCGTCATCTATAACTAGCCATTCGTATAAACATTGGCCCTTTAAATTTTCCCAGTCAATGTATTAATCATCATCGGAGATGAATATCATGAACTAACACATCCTAAAAGGAAATTCTTTTGATTTAGTACTCCCCACAACACAGTACAACAAAGAAATTATATTAGAAATTTCCTCTTTAAAATGATCCCCCTTGAGGAGTGATGGGAGTCTAGATTCAACCTTCATCTTCATTTTCAACCAACCTATGGAGTTATGATTTAGGCTCCATTCTCTCTTATTATAAAAATAATCTCATCCTGACTTCACAAATATATTCACAAATTGCTCCTGGTCAAGTAGCTTGAGCACTTGAGACATGAACTTTGAGTCAATTTTGGAAATTATTGAGCCATTAGAGGTTCAAATCTCATGAGACTTGGGGTAGTAGTGGTGTGCAAAATAAAAGATTAATTTAGGACATGGGACAAAAATTGGGAAACCTCTAACTTTGAGAAGGTTTCTCTCAATGATTTTCTTTGCAATAGGGGAATTAGACTCTAACCTCATCCTCTTGAGAAACTTGTGGAGGCTTACATTGCCTAATGCCATATCTAGTATATCATCTAGGCCATTTTCAATAGTGGGTGAAATTAGAAGGGACAGGGTTTGAATTTGATGGCACAAAAAATAATTTACTAAAGCCTATGATTCTAGTTGGCAAGGAATAGGTATCTTGACTACTCAGGAATTTTTCCAAATAGAATCATGAGGAAAATCCTAAACTTATTGTACTAGATAGATTTCTAAATTTAAGTTTCACTTATAATTCAAAGGGGATAGAAAAAAGAAATAAATGTTTGGTCTGACCTATTTCTATGTGCGTATGCAAATCCTCCTTCACTATTGAAACTTGAAACCTTATTTTGCTAGATCGTCAAGACAAAATGAGTTATTCAAAATAACATCACCCTTTTTAATAAGGGCCCTTAAATTCATTTCATTTTGACAATGGGAGTACCCTCGTTCTCTCTTAGAAATAAAAAAGGTATCAATATACTTTCACGTCTTTCACCACCTAACCAATCATTAATGAATCATATTTGCCAGTATCTTTAAATGACCTCATCTTAGGGAATGATCAATCTCTTTAAGTCGGGAAGTCAAAAACTTTTTGTACTTTTAAACCATGACAACCAAGGGGTACAAGGGTTCAAATGTCCTTCAGCTAGCCAGCTATGAAGACTCCACTAACACGAGTAGCTGATAATGAGGCACACACTTGAAGAGTAGCCAAGTGATCAATGGATCTGATAACTTGTGAACCATCTAAATGAAGGGGTAAAAAGGTTCAAGAATCACCCAACTGACCTATCATGAAGAATATCTTAATACAAATGACCAACAATAAGGACTTGAACCTATGGAATGGTCAGGTGATTGGTAGTTTTATGAAATTTTGTACCATGAACACTAGTTTCAAAATATTAAGAGATTCTTGAATGGGTCCAAAATTTAGACAAAGGGCCAAGTATAAATCAAGACTTAGTGAAAATGTGAGGCAAGATTAAACTAATAATATGGTTTGAACTAGAACTTGGGTCAAAGGACAAGGCCAAAAAATTCATAATTTTAGGGTAACAATAGTAAAATTGAGTGCAGAAGTTACTAACTAGATCTATACAGGTTTGGAGTACAATCTTGATAACCATACTCTAGCTATTTGGTCCATTTATCCACCTGTCAAGAGAACATTGACTATTGAGGTTCCTGACAATATATATGGGAAAATTATTGTTCAAAGGATTGAAGATACTAATCTTGTTGATACTGTTGACCTAAACATGAATGCTACAAACTTTACCAAATCACATGTGGAGAAGTTGGTTAAAGACAATAGATAGTTCACAATTGAGAATCAATGATTGAAGCAAGAGGTTACTAGGTTGAAGGATAAGTTGCAATATCCTATAGTCTCTTACCAATAGGCATTGGATTCAGATAAAGTACTATTGCATGAGATGAAAATTGAAAGTACCTTCTGGAGAAATAAAGAGGATAAACTTTAAAAGAAGCAGTAAAAATTAAGTATAAAATTAAAAAATGTTAAGATAGTATTATTTATGATTTGGTAACGAAATTTTTTGAGAAAGTGATCTCACGAGCTGATAAGTTGTAGACCATCGATGCTAAAAATTACAATGCACTTAAAGAGCATAACAAGCTACATGCAAGACTAGATTTTTTTAAAAAAAACGTTGCATCAAAAGATAATGTTGATGATGTTGTTTTGAAGACTATGGATTAATGAATTGAAATACATGATAAATTTCACGCAATACTTGTTGAATAAATTGGTGAGTTTCTGATGAAGGGTGCTCCCCTTAATACCACAAACACATGACAGAAATAGAGAAACAACAACAATAATATGCAAGAACAGAAAATTGGCTTCTTATTATCTCCACAAATGTGGAATTACAAACTTTTAGAATTACAATATGCAAAGCCACATGGGCATTCCCTTACAATATTCTGTAGGACAAAGCCTCGAATCAATACCCAAATCTACTACCCAGAACTATTCCCAACTGCCTAAGATAATAATACAGCCTTCCTTATATAGGCAATTTCCACTGCCCGAGAAGGTTCCAAAAATTTAGCCCTAAGGGCCGACCAAACTTAAAATTATTTTATTTTTCAATTTATTACATCAAAGTCAGCTCAAAATAACTTTTGAAACCCGAACAAAAATTTTGAAGGAAAATTATTTTCTGCCATTTCAGGTGACCCGGCTTCCGGAGATCATAAGTCATCACCAGTTGATCCGATTATAACCCCATTTTGGAAATGCCACGAAGCGCTCTACAGGCTTGACCTGTGCAAGCACCCATCACCCAAATTTTTGATCTCATCCGGGGCCTCTAAAGCCTTCAAAACTGAGTTTGAAGTTTCTGTACCCTGCTGCCAATACTGAAAATCTTCAATATCTTCAAAACTACACCTGATCTAGCCATGAAACTTTGCTGGCAGAATTATATGACCAAAATGAACCTCCAAGAAAGAAATCAGATCATTCTGAGCACATACAAAAATTACCAAAAATAGTAACTTTCCATAAATAGCAGCTCTGCACAAAATAGCCCTTATTGAATATAAAAATAGAAATATTTTTGGGTGATGCAAGATTGCTCTTACACCCAGGATGCTCCTGCATCAGACACCTGAGGTAATTTGAGAAGTGACCCTGTCATGACTCAGGTGTGCAGAGGAAAACCAAGACGGTTAACCTCCTCCTTTGTTAGCCATGATGAATCTTCAACAGGTCGTCCTTTCCATTTGACCAAATATTCTTCATATGTCCTATTCCTTGTGCTTCTGCCAACACGACTGTCCAGTATGTCTTCAATCTCCTTGATATCTGAACTGGTTGCTGGAATATTCCACTGTGCTACTGCAACCTCATCTTCAACACCTCCTTCATGATACTCTGTCAAATCTGAAATGTTAAACACTGGTGAAATATTCAGCCCAGAAGGCAATTTTACCTCATATGCATTTCCTGAATCATGCTTCTTCAGTATCTTACATGGTCCAAACTTCTTCATTTTCAACTTGTTATATGTACCAACCGGAAACCGCTCCTTCCGCAAATGAACCATGACTTCATCTCCAACCTGAAATTCCTTATGCCTCCTTTTCACATCTGATTTAGCCTTATACTGTGCATTCATCTTGGCAATATGCTTCCTCACCTCCTCATGGATGTTCTTCAAATGTTCTACAAAATCCTCAGCTTCAACACTACTTATTTCTCCTTTATCTATCTTCCTCAATTCAGATGCATTTCTTGGACTACTTCCATATATAATCTGGAATGGTGATTTACCAGTGCTCCAGTTGACAGAATTATTGTATGCAAATTCTGCCTGTGGTAAAATCAAATCCCATCCTGTTGGCTTATCTCCAACCAAACATCTCAGCAAATTTCCCAAACTCCTATTCACCACCTCTGTCTGTCCATCAATCTGTGGATGATGTGATGAACTAAACTTCAAATCTATCTTCAACTTCTTCCACAATGTCTGCCAGAAATATCCAACAAATTTAGTATCTCGATCTGAAACTATGGTCTTTGGCAAACCATGTAGTCTCACCACTTCTCTGAAAAACAATCCTGCTACATGAACAACATCATTAGTCTTCTTGCAGGGAATAAAATGTGCCATCTTCAAAAATTTGTCAACCACCACAAAAATTGAATCATGTCCCCACTGAGTCCTCAGTAAACCAAGAACAAAGTCCATGCTGATATCCTCCCAAGGCTTCTCTGGTACAGGTAATGGCTGATACAACCCTATATTCTGCTTCACTCCTTTCGCCATCTGACATACTCTGCAACTCTGTACAAAATTCTTCACATCTTGCTGCAATTGTGGCCAATAATAATTCTCACTAACCAAAGAAAGGGTTTTGTCACGACCAAAATGTCCAGCCAATCCTCCGCTATGCTTCTCTTTGATGAGATTCTCCCTCATAGAACTTCGTGGAATGCACAACTGACTCCCTTTGAATAGCATATCATCCTGGATGATGAAATCCAACCATTTCGTCCTGTCTAGAGTAACAGGTTCTGTACAAGCTTTCCAAGCTTCACCAAAATCAGGATCTTCTGGATACAAATTCTTAAGTTCCTTGAACCCAACCACCTCAATCTGCATCTCTGTTAGCAATAGTTGCCTTTTGCTAAGAGCATCTGCAACCCTGTTAGACTTTCCACTTCTGTGTTTCAAAACAAATGTATAACTCTACAAAAACTCAACCCATTTCAAATGCCTTTGATTCAATTTTCCTTGACTATTCAAATATTGCAAAGCTTGATGATCAGTATACAAAACAAATTCCTTAGGAAGCAGATAATGTCTCCACTTCTTTAATGCCTGAACTATAGCATAAAATTCTTGATCATAAACAGAATACTTCCTCTTGGCATCATTTAACTTCTCACTGAAATATGCAACAGGTTTACCTTCTTGGCTCATAATAGCTCCTATTGCAGTACCACTAGCATCACAATCTACTTGAAACACCTTATTAAAATATGGAAGTGCTAAAACAAGTTGTTCTGTAACTTTTTGTTTCAATAATTGAAAACTCTTTTCTGCTCCTTTAGTCCACTTAAACTCTTTTCTATCCCCTCTCATTGTCTCAGTCAAGGGACCACAAATACTGCTAAAATTTTTGATAAAATTTTTGTAAAAACTAGCTAGACCATGAAAAGATCTTACCTCAGTAGCACTCCTCAGAGTAGGCCATTCAAGGATAGCCTGTACCTTCTCTGGGTCCATTTTGAGACCTTCTGCTGAAACTACAAATCCCAAATACACTAACTCTTTCTTCACAAAAATGCACTTCTTCAAATTAATCAACAATTTCTCATCTCTTAACTTCTCAAACACCATACGAATATGCATCATATGTTCCTCCAATGTCTTGCTAAAAATCAAAATATCATCTAGGTAAACAATGACAAACTTACCCAAAAATTCTTTCAGAACCTCGTTCATAAGCCGCATGAAAGTGCTCGGTGCATTGGTTAGCCCAAAAGGCATGACTAACCACTCATATAGTCCTTCCTTTATTTTGAAGGTAGTCTTCCATTCATCTCCTTCTTTGATCTGAATCTGGTGATATCCACTCTTCAGATCTATCTTTGAGAAATACACAGCCCCACTCAAACAGTCCATAATATCGTCCATTCATGGCAATGGAAACCTATACTTGATTGTGAACTTGTTTATTGCTCTGGAGTCTGTACACATCCTCCACTCTCCATTCTTCTTTGGTGCTAATACCACTGGTACAGCACAGAGACTCAGACTCTCTCGAATCAACCCCTTCTGTAACAACTCATGTACTTGTTTGTTCAACTCTTCACTTTCTGCTGGTGTCATTCTGTGTGCTGCCTTGTTTGGAAAACTGGCTCCTGGAATCAAATCCATCTGATGACTAATCTTCCTTACCGGTGGTAATCCATCAGGTACATTATCAGATACAATATCCTAAAACTCATTCAACAAATCTGCAACCTCTACAGGTACATCCTCTACTTCTTCTTTACCAACTTTTGGAATTAAAGAAAAACACACATGCTCATGCCTCATACCATCTAGGAATTTCATTCCATCAACAAATGTTATTCTTGCATTACCACATACCTTTTCTTCGGTCTCCTTCAATGGCTTTAGCTTATGTCGCACTCCATCCTTTGTCAGGGAATAGGTATTCGCACGACCATCGTGTACAACACATCTATCAAACTGCCATGGTCTACCCAATAACATATGACATGCATCCATAAAGATGATATCACATAGTAACTCATCTTGGTACTCGCCGATCTTGAACTTTACTAGGCACTGTTCATTGACCATGACCTTGTGGTCATCCTGCACCCAGGCAATCCGATATGGATGTGGGTGTTTCTGTCTCTTGAGCTTCAACTTTGTCACCATCTCTTTTGACACCAAATTGTCAGTGCTTCCACTATCGATAATCACATCACAACATTTACCCTCACACTTGCATCTAGTGTGAAACAAGCTCCTCCTTTGTTCAGGTTCATTCTCACCACTCAGCAAGACTCTTCTGTTAATTAGCGTTTCTCCTCTTTCAGCATCTTCAGAATTTGATGATCTAGCATCTTCATCGACATGTGAAACTCTGGCATGGCCTTCATTTCTCCTGTCTGTTTTGCCTTGGCGTTGAGGACATTCAAATGCCCTATGACCTTCTTCTCCACAGTGAAAACATGTTCCACGAAAGCCACCTCTTCCAGATCCTTGTCCTCTTCCTCTTCCTCTCTGATCTCTATTATTCTGATCCTGGAAGCAATTGGAATTATTTCCTCGCTGATTCTGACTGCTATTGGCCTCATCCTTCTTTTTCGAATCTTCATTTCGGCCACCATATGACTGTCCACCAGATCATCCATCGCGACCTCTTCCGTTTTGTCTGCTCTCAAACTTCTTGTTCAGCTTTTTCTCTACTTTTAGGGCAAACTGTTATGCCTCTTCAATACTATTCATTCGAACCAAATTCAGCTCCTCCTGAATGCTTGGCCTTAACCCATTAAGGTATCGGGAAACTTTCTCTTTATCAGCTTCTGCATGGCCTGTTCTGATGAGAAGTCGATAGAACTCCTTTGTATACTCCTGAACAGATCTTCCTGCTTGCTTCAAACTTTGCATTTTTTTCAGTAGGTCAAGCTCATAATCAACAGGAATGAACTGTCACTTCAATTTATCCACCATCCGATCTCATCTCGTGATTTTCTCCTTTCCCCTTCTATTTCGCTCCAACTGAATCTCTTGCCACCATATCTTCGCATGACCTTTCAGTCTGGCCTTCGCAAATTTGACCGTATCAGGATCCTCAACATCTTCATACTCAAAATATTCTTCACATTCATTGATCTAGTCGATCAATTCTTCTGGGTTAAGATTTCCAGAAAATGTAGGAATCTCAATTTTAGGTCTTTTCCCAATCTTAGAAATGGCCCAAAAAAGTCTTTCTTCCTCCTGGTTTACAATTTTGACTTTTCCTTGTTGATATTCTTCTTCAGCTTCATCCTCGCTTTCATCTCTGACATTAAGATTCATTCCTCTGCGAATCTCTTCTTGCAATGCTCGCACTTGTCTCTGCAGCTCTCTAACCTCAGGTGTCACAGCACCAGCTCTTCCACCACGTTCTCTTCGTGGAGGCATTTTCACGATGCACGCTGAAACCCTAACCACGGTCCTGGTGCAAACTGCCTCACAGTCGGCGATCTGTTTACACACTCAAGAACTCCTGCTCTGATACCACTTGATGAAGGGTGCTCCCCTTAATACCACAAACACATAACAAAAATAGAGAAACAACAACAATAATATGCAAGAACAGAAAATTGGCTTCTTATTATCTCCACAAATGTGGAATTACAAACTTTTAGAATTATAATATGCAAAGCCACATGGGCATTCCCTTACAATATTCTGTAGGACAAAGCCTCGAATCAATACCCAGATCTACTACCCAGAACTATTCCCAACTGCCTAAGACAATAATACAACCTTCCTTATATAGGCAATTTCCACCGCCCGAGAAGGTTCCAGAAATTTAGCCCTAAGGGCCGACCAAACTTAGAATTATTTTATTTTTCAATTTATTACATCAAAGTCGGCTCAAAATAACTTTTGAAACCCGAACAAAAATTTTGAAGGAAAATTATTTTCTGCCATTTCAGGTGACCCGACTTCTGGAGATCATAAGTCATCACCAGTTGACCCTATTGACTACTATAACCCCATTTCAGAAACACCACGAAGCGCTCTACAGGCTTGACTCGTGCAAGCGTCCGTCACCCAAATTTTTGACCTCATCTGGGGCCTCTAAAGCCTTCAAAACTGAGTTCGAAGTTTCTGTACCCTACTGCCAATACTGAAAATCTTCAATATCTTCAAAACTACACTTGATCTAGCCATGAAACTTTGCTGGCAGACTTATATGACCAAAATGAACCTCCAAGAAAGAAATCAGATCATTCTGAGCACATACAAAAATTACCAAAAATAGTAACTTTCCATAAATAGCAGCTCTGCACAAAATAGCCCTTATTGAATATAAAAATAGAAATATTTTTGGGTGATGCAAGATTGCTCTTACACCCAGGATGCTCTTGCATCAGTTTCAGCAGCTGTTGGATATCCCTTTTCCTCCATTCTTTGACAAAAATAGTGATTTGAAGGAGAAAAGTAAATGGAAGGATGAGTTGGCTCAATTATTTCCCTAGGCCCTAAACTTCATCAATGACACACAAAAGGTTGTTGAAAATACCCACTTTTAACTTGAAGTAATGTTTTCTCTAGAGTATGCAATGAAGGACATCATTGCCACAATTGACACTTACAAAATCCAAGGTATATTGACCATATTTCTTAGGTAAATATGCTCATTTAGCATTTGGTATGATGGTGAATGCAATATGGGGTGAAGATCCATAAGTATAGTGCCTTGCTAGACTTTGTATAGTCACATGCATCTATCTGCATATGGAAGAAAATGAACATTTCTACATATATTCACCAATTCTCTTTTCTCTTTTTAAACTTGTCATTGTTCATTTTTTCTTTTAGTACCACCTCAATATTTCAACAACTATGTATTTTGACATCAATATGTCAAATTCTCTAAATTGGCGTCACATTTTGAAGACTGTGAACTGAAGGGTTTTTTGGTTTAGTTAGTAGTTAGATAGTTTACGTTTGAAATTGGAATGTAAACAGTTCGAAGATTTTTGGTTCCTCTATTTATCTAAGAAGGAAATCAAGATTGAATTTTAGGGTTCTAGAATTTTGTTTTTGTGCAAAAGGGTATAAGTTGTAAAATATTTCACCACATTAATGTAAAATTTGTAGTGACATGATGTTCCTAATTTGGTTCTAGTTGTTTGATGAAATTAATGAAAAGATATCATTTGGTCATCTCCAATTTTTTTCTTATCATATAAATTAATATATCAAGGGTATATTTGATTTGTTGATGCCTTTTTATGTTTTTGATATGATCATTTTAATGGGCTTTCATAGGGAGAAACTAAATTCTATTAAATAGATTACATTGGTTAGAGAAATCAAGTTGGATTAAGAAGAAGGGCTTTATGATAGAGTTTCTTGTACATTTATGTCATGCATAAAAATAATTTAGTGCCAAACAACTAGAATTATGATGATTTAGGGAACATATATTAGTTTTGTGGTTAGACTCCATTTCCTCGTGGTTAAGGCATCAATTAGTTTCTACCCCAAAATAAAATTTTAAATCAATATATTCTTTAATTTCATTATAGGAGTTATTTTGTTTTTAATTTTTTTTGTTTCACTTCATGCAAGTGTAAAATAGAGATAAAAGGATAATTGAACAAGAATATTGAGTGATGCTTCTAAAAATGATTATGTGCAAGTTTTTACATCAACATTTCAGATCACACTACGTGATTCATCATCAAAATGTAAGATAAATTAATAAGAGAATAGTGAGTGAACGTTTATGTGCATGGAGTTTATCTGCAATTACATCATTATTTTTTAATGAAAGATAATTAAATGATGGTACATTTGGTTCACCTTCCAAGGTTTAGCAGAGCCTAAGGAGTAGAGGAATTTAACCAATCTGGTTAATCATGCCCATTGACAAAATCCAACAATAAGCCTGAATATAAGAAATTGGCACAATCTTCAGGGTTTGGCGAATCTGTCTATTTGGGAACCAACACAAGGTTCCTTAAAAGCCTAATATTTGAGGTAGATCTCAATTTAGAACACACATGGTCTAATATATTGCTTACTCTTTTAGAAGATAAGCACATGGTAAACTTCAATGAAGAAGATTGTAAAGTTGATGTGGAGGAAGAAATTATGTTTGCACTAGAAGATTTGGATGTTGTAGATATAGATCAGAATAGAGAACTCATGACTAAACTCAAAGGATTAGAAGATATAATCAACAACATGAATAATCAATATGAGGAAGGAAATAAATTTGCGGGTTGTTTGAAAATCAAGCTCAAAGAATTAGAAGAAATGATCTCGATCCAACTTGAAAGTTCAAGTTGAAGAAGGGAAAATAATTGCAGATTTATTGAATTCCAAACCCGATGACAAATCAGTTGAATTCTCCAAACCTGAAGAAGAAATCAACTCCCTAAGGAAGGAATTGGAAGAAATGAAAGACCAAGTAAGAAAAAGCCTACAACTCAAGATAATTTCTGGCACTCTTGATGAAATTATCGATTGCCAAAAGTCCTAGAGGAATAAGGATTATATTGGACTTGAAAAGGGACAAAACTTGAAGTCAAATGTTTCCATAAATACTTCAGAGACAAAGAAGAATGATTCTCATGCTAAAGACTCTAAGAACATAAAAATTGGAAACCAGAGATTAGGGAATGAGTATGCAAAGGTGTTGGTAAATAGATTTTTCACTGTGAGTGCTTCTTTAGAATTGACCCTGTTTGTCGTGTGAGAGTGACATCTACGCCAATAGTTAGAGAGATTACAACTAGATCACAATCAAGTTGCAATCTTCCTCTACGTTTGAGAGGGGCAACTCCCTCATATGATATGGGTATTTGGTATTTTTGTGTACTTTTAACTTGGAAGTACAAAAGAGGAGAAAATATAATATACAACAAGATGAACAAAAGAAACCCCAATGATAGATATACAAATACCAAATAGGATTTCACAATGGATAATGATTGCATTTAAGGTTTTTTAGCACAAACTATAATGATGAAAAAAGAAGGGTAGCGGATCTTAACATATGAAAAGATATACTATTCCCAAACATTCAAATCAAGATACCAAGAAATGAATGCATTCTATCCCATCAGATACATAGATTAGAGAACAATTGGATTTCACCAGAAAATAAAGAGATTAATAACTTGACATATTAAAAACTAGTAATCTACTCATAAATACATTTCAAAGACTCTTTTGTACACAGTGTAAAGCCAAAAATCTATTTAGAAATTTCTCCATAGTATTCCCTCTACAAAAAGTCCCCCCATTTTACATTAAGTCTTGTATTTATAGGCTCTCACCTCAGTAATTAATCCATAACCACCTAACCACCTTTTACTTTTGATAACTAATCTTTTGTAGACAACTTTGAATATACCTAACTTTTACAAACATCAAGTCCATATGCTAACTTTAATTACAATAAATGATGTAAGTCACTTTTACAAAAGGCAATTTGAAGCTAATGATATTAAAATAAAACCAAGACATTGATAGCAAGAAAGCATATTCCAAATGCATTTGTTCACATCATTTTCTTTCCTGGACATTCCATTCTCTCCAAGTGATGAAGATTATGTGAAAAGCCTCTAGCCATGCTAAGATGATCAATATTGCATCATGTCCCAACTAACTAATACAAGATATTTTATCCAAATCTTTGACTTTGATCTCGTTTTTCCCATGTTTTTCTCATATTGAAATCTAATTCCACAAGAAAGAAATTGAAACATTACGCATTAACATATTGTTCACCCATATGTGAGATCATAATGTATCCACCAATGTTTTTAGTATAGCTTTGTATCTGATTCCGCATTTCACATGCATCTCTATATGATCCGCAACCGCCAACTTGATAAAACTTCTCATCGATGGGTTCTGATGGATGTCTATATTCTATTTTAAAGCTCTCCTTTGGTATGAACAAGGAGGATGGTTGAGAAGGATCTGATATTGTGCCTGCTCATTGCAATCTTTTCAAAATCTTCTAAAACCTTTTAGACAAATCTATAGCATGTGTATCTTGTAACTGTAGTATCAATGAGACCATATTCTTTTGATCCATTTTAAATGGTCCTTCATGTGTGCTAGGAGAATGCTAGCAAAGGTTGTAGAATTTGGGCATTATACCGTCAACTGCATTTGCCTCCACAATTTGTTTGCATTTTGTAAGGAAGCAAAGGTGTGCGGAAATGCTTCCTACACTAATCTTGAGAGGACAGTTATGCAAATTTCAACTTAAACATTGCAAAGATCTCAAGAAATGCATAACAAAGCATAAACAAAATAACAATGAACACATAACACAGTGATTATCGTGGGGAAACCCTTCCGGGAGAAAAACCCCACCCTCCAAAACTTGCACTATGTATTATCAAACCAAGATGATTACAATACACTTGCAATGCAAGTTCTTACAGGAGCGCATCACCATAACTCGAACTCAGAGAGACTCCTTCTAGCATCCAGTCTTGCAAAAACTCAATTGTACAAACACCTCTCCAAGCCCTCCTTTTATAGTGATTTTACAACCTGGAAACCACTTGTGGTTTTACAAAACCATGGGCTTAACCACCATGCCACATGGTGCCCATTTTTGACATTTACATTTCCAAGATGGAAAAACAACCAGGTTAAAATAGTATTCCCGTCCATAATTTTGTCCTCTAGTTTAGACCCCCATAAAAATTACAAAATGAGTCATTAAGGCTCTAAAAATGGTCCACCTATATTCTACTATGGACAAGACTCATTTTTAACAACTCACTAACCATTTTCCAATGTATAAACATGTGGAAAACTATCTCAAACAAATTCTGAAATTTTCTAGAAAAAGACTGCAAGGTTGAGACACATGTTCTCAACACATTTGGCGTTTCTTTGAAGTATTCTATAAATAATTTCAATGAACTGTCTGACTCCACATTAAGCATATCTACCATGAACCACTCTGTCATTTGTTCGATAGCTTCTAAATCCTTTTGAACATATTATTTCTTTGCATATCATGCAGAGTCATATCAGCGACCAAATTATCAAAGGTCATGCACCCATATCTAACTGATTATCAGTTATCAATAGACAGTTATTATAACTACCTCTCTCCTTTTGAAAATACAAGAGAAAATATTCACTTTTTCGGCAGTTTGTGCAAGTTTGCCAACTTCATGTGAATGTAGTTAAAATTTTGATTAGGTATAGGTCTGTTTGGTTTGTGGAATTGATTGTTTGGTTTAGATGAAAAATGTTGTTTGCATATAGATTTCAAAATATTATAAATTTTGTTTTATTCTTAATTTTCATTTAAGTAGAAATAGAATTGATTTTCCAATTCTATTTATGATTCAAATGCTGATTTTAAAATAAATGAGAATTAACAAATCTCTATTCTAATTTTATGTTTTCATGTTTTGAACACAAACAAACAGCACCAACAATAATATATTTATTAAATAGTTAACATATATACAAGCCCATCAGACTTTAGTTGTAATTAGCCAAGTTGATAAGCTACCGGTTAGTTCCAATTCCTTCATCGGTGATTTGTGGTACTTCGACAACAATGCAGAATAACTGATGCATCCTTTTAGCTGCTATTTGGTGATTTGAACTCGTTTCTTTGAGAGTTGGTAGACTATTCAATTTGGTCAATAAACACATCTTCATGGGTTTTTGAAAAGCTTCTATTAACCTCAAACTTCCTGTGCTCTGATCGCTGTCCATATTCTACTTGAAACTCTGACTTTGGTACTGGTGTATGGCTTGCATTGTATCTGATTCTTCATTTTGAAAGCACATCTGCAGGGGAGCTCCTATCCCAAAGAAAAACTCTTGCTATGCACTGATGGATGTCTATACACTGTTTTGAAATGCCCACTTTATTGCGAAAAGATTGTAGCATTTGGCTTTAAAGTTTGAAACCGCTTTCAAAAAAAAATTCTTTCTTTTGTGGAAAATCATAGTCATTGCATTGCAAAAGACGACATATCTTTGTGACATCCTGTCAAAGAATTCACGTGCATTGTTTGTACTTCACATCCTGCGCTGCATGCATTTTTACCATAATATCAACAATCAGCAGCATTCATTGAGATTCCTCTATCTCTTTGCTTTGATAGATGGCCATAACTTGTTTCAAATCAGAGAAAGCGTTGGCCAAAACCCCGATCACTGTTCCACGCACTGCCAGTTGCATATGCTTGAAAGAATTTAAAGACTTCCACAAAAATATTTTGCACCCTCCAATCACCATGCATCCATGATATAACATTTCTATTATCGCTGCCATTTATTTCTTTGCATATCATTCTCCAATATTCTGTGATGGATGTTCATAAGCTCTCAATAACTCCTCTGCGCGGGCAATGAGGTTGTGGAAATATAGTGGAATATGCTTTATATTTTCTGTCTGGACTTTCTTGAGGGTTTCTAAAGATTTTTCCAAGATAACCATTATGTGCAAGCTCTATAGCCCTCTATTCGATCACATTCCTTTGAAAACTTTTGTATAACAGTTCGCATGCCAGCATTTGTAGTAAAGATTCCTAAAAATCTTGAACATGTCAATTTTGGTGCATTTCCTGCAACCACTGAATTGCATGAGACGACCCCTCTTTGAGGCTTGTTCATTCTGTCAACTGACTCGGGCACCTTGTCTATGTATCCCATTTTACATTTAAAGTTTCTAAAACCTTTGCAATTTGGGCACCACTTATAAACACCACTTCAATGTTTTGCATATAAATCTCTTGTGTTTAAGGAGATTGTGGTAGTTATTATAACTACCTTTGGCCAAGATTTTGTTTTGGAGAGTTAGCCAACTTTTAATAGTTGTCGAAAGCCTTATACCGAACCTTATTATACTAAGCTTTATTTCATTATCGGGTCCTTGAAAAAGTTTCCAAACCTGTTAAATTTGCCGATGATGTAGATGGCTGAGCATATCGGTGTTTTAAAAAACTTAGACAACTCCATCAAATTACCGATGAGATAATTTAAACTCTTTCATAATAAGTATATTAGCTTTTTCAAAAACTTGGTCAATTGTAATCATAATCTAAAAAATAATACTAAGTCCTAATCATAATCCCATCCTCAACTCTAAATTTGAACCCTAAACCATAGTCGTAACCATAATCACTTAAAGAAAACCTTAACCCTAAAGCTAATCTTAAAATTAATCCTAAGTTGGACCCTAACCCTAACCCAAACCATAATACTAACCAAATATAAATCCTCACCTTACCCCTAATTAAAATTCTAATGTTAACCCTAATAATAATTTCAACCCTACCATGATGTGAACCCTAATATAAACTTTACCTTGATCTTCACTCTAATTCTAAGCCTAACCAAACCCTAACTAAAATATAATCTAAACACTAAACCTAACCATAATCCTAACCCTAACCCTCATGCAATCCCTAACCCTAACCCTAGTCCTAAACATTATATAAACCCTAACATTGACCTTGATTCTAACAATAACCCCAAACTCTAAACCCTAATCATAATCCTAATTTTATCCTTAACCATAGCCTGTACCATAACCCTAAGTGTAACTATTTATCTAACGTAAGAATGACCCTAAACCTAACCATGATGTGAACCCTAACTATAAACTTTACCTTGATCCTCACTCTAATCCTAACCCTAACCAAACCCTAATATGAACCCTAACTAAAACCTAATATAAACACTAACCCTAATGATAATCCTAATCTTAACCCTCATGCAATCCCTAACCCTAACCCTAAACATTATATAAACCCTAACATTGATCATGATTCTAACCATAACCCTAAACTCTAAACCCTAATCATAATCCTAACTTTAAGCCTAACCATCACTATAAGGTGGACATAACATAAACCTTAACCCTAACCCTAATTATACTAAGCCCTAACCCTAATCATATTAACTTACTCAACATATAACACTAAATTGTAACACTAAATCCTAAACCTAACCCTAATTCTACCCCTAACCCTAACATAATTCTCACACCAATATTAAACCCTAACAATGACCATAAAATTGACCTTAACACTAAACCCTAACCCTAATGTTAACCCTAACCATAATATATAATTTAGCCACAATATAAACCATAACCATGATATAAACCTTAACCTTGAATGCTAACCCTAATAGTAACCCTAATCAAATTAATTTATTTAATGTGGTGCGTGATAGGAAACTTGCATACAACAATATGACATTTCCACATAACCCATTATAGATCTGATGCAAATAAACACTTAAAATCCACATGCAAGAGAATAAACAACATACCCACAAAATGTGATACAAGATATATCCTGGGAAACCGTCACGAGGGAAAAAACCCAGCCTCCAAAAGTATCCATCACCATGTATTATTCAGCAAAACATCATTGCAATACAACCATGGAAGCCTTCGAAGCCCTAGCCACAACCAAGAAATCCATGTGAACAAGCATGAATCCACACATCCCATGCCATGCTTCCAACCTTCACAATGCTACCTTTGGCTAACCTGTCTCCACTTGTCTTACCTCAACAACTACCCTTGTGGTTGCTTTTATAGAAACAAGCTCCCACAAAACCACCAAGTGGTATTATATGAACCATGTGCTAAAAATGTGTGCTACCAAACCCTATTGACCCACATTTAATATTGGGTACTTTATTTACTTTATTTTTCCAATATTAAATAATTACATCAAATAATATCACAATGTTACAATACAACTCTCAAAGAATATTCTATGAAAATCTCTACATGTTGCACGTCCATCTAGGTGAAATATTTACATAATAAAATGAAATAATATAATAATAAACATTATTATGCAAGGTGTACAACACCATTTTCTCAACACTACGTGCCTTGCGACTACTACTAGCTAATATATACTCTATATTTAAAATATGCCAAGATGCATCGATGCGTTGAATTTTTTAATCATTTGAAAATTTAATATAGAGAAAAAATTAAATTTAAAGAAATTCAATGCCTCAATGCGTCTCAACATATTTTAAATATAGAGTACATATTAGCTAGTTTAAAATCTTCCATAAAAAGTACATTGGCTTTTTGACAAACTTGGTCAATTGTATTGATTCTTCGACATTGATAATATGATAAACTTGGTAAACTTATTTAAAATGCCAATGAAAACACTGTAATACCAAATTCTGGAATGCATCAGAAATTTTATCAACTTTTCCAAGTCTATACTTCCATTATTTGCATCCATTTTGACCATAGTAGCAACAATCATGGCAATATTTTGTAAGCTCCCAACTTTGTACATGCATGAAGAAAAGTTGGAAAATCTCACTGACTTAAACTAGATAGTTTCCAATTGCATTGCTTGAAGTTTCTTAAGACTTTCAATAGCTCCATTTTCTACGAACATTGTTGTTATTGTAAACATTAACATGAAATCCTTTTTGAGGTGGCCTTATATGAATCAATCCAGAGCATTGTTCATGCTCCACATTTTACATGTGAGTATTTCCAATTATAATATCTAACAAAATTATTTGCTAATGTGCTTTGACTAATTAGACTTGGGGTATTTATAATGATTTCATTGACTTGAAAAGGTGGGAGACTTATCAACTAGCCCAAGGATCCAAAATGAAGACTTTTGATTGAAACCACATGGAGATTGTTCTTGAAATTAGTTTACAAAATGTACATACTTGACTAGCTAGATAATGATTTTAATACAAAGTTCAAATTTTGAATAGTTGAAAACAGGGGCTAACAAAAGGTTACCAATCAAAATAAAGGCTTCAAGAGATCCTACCATAAACAAAATGAAAAGTCTAGGTATTCTCAATCTTTTCATGTCTATTGTCATTCTTGTAGTAACTTTGGTCATAAAGCCCTTGATTGTAGAAGTAGAATGAGAAGGAATATTTCACATGAATAGGCATTTGAAACTACAACGTAGAGGTATAATACTATGTGCTCTCATACATTCTATGGATATTTTTATACATGCAATAAGTTTTCTCATAAGGTTGTAGATTGCATATCTACTGTGGAGAGAAATAATTTGGTCAAGATTACATTATTATTTTCTATAGATGAAATAATTTTGGACACACAACCAATTTCTACAAAAGTAACTTTGTAAAACCACTTACTTAGAATAATAAGAAAGAGAATGCCTTGAATGAACACAATAAGGAAAATACAAATCTTTGGAAGAGAAACAAGAGTGAAAGCTTGAAAAGAAACTTGGTCGTAGTTTATGTGAGTTGCAAAAACCCCTCAAATGAACTAAGCCAAAATATTGGATCAAGGGGAGTTGGAATCACAAATCTTTCAAGCCCCTATAATGCATGAGATTCTGAAGTATTCAAAATAAAAATTAGTGGAGACATATCATCTCCAAGACGTGAATATGTTATTAGATGAAGAAGTTATCTCAAATTTCAGGACCAAAAGATCTCTTTGGAGAAGATTGCAAAGTTCTATATCACTACGATAACTCAATGAAGTTGAAAAGATATTTTTTTCCTAGGAAAAAATGAATTAAATGTGAATCCTTAGGAAAAATAACATGGATTACTTATGCTTGATTTTATCAAATAAGATCTCATTTGAACCATTCACATGAAACTTAGAGTTGGTGAGAAGAATAAGGTATTTTGAGTTCTTGCATTCAAACCCTACCTATTGTGTTCTTAGTTATTTTGAATTTCATTGTACCAATACTTGTTTTAGAGTAATATACCATAGGAAAACCTAGGTTTATTGATACAATAGAGAAGCCTGGACCCAAATTTAAGAGACATTTATTTAAAGAAGGAGACTTGTTAACAAGGATGGGGCTTTCTCCTACATTCTAGCATATGTAATGTATACTAAAGATGTTTGTATTACATCCATGCACCGTTCAGTAAAATTGATCATTTGAAATTGGAGTTGAGATATAGGATGTTAGATGATAATGGATCTTAAAAACCAGAATACACAAACTTTCTGCCAAGAACCTAGATGCTTGGAAATATTTTCCAAATTTCAGCATGGAGTATGAATGTGTCAAATATGTGTTAATAAAAATTCATGAGGAGTTTATCTATTCACACAATCCCTCTCTAATCACAAAGGATACAATTAGGATAGTCACAGGGTCATGTTCCATAAGAACTAATCCAATATTAGTAAGGAATGACATAATTATGAATCTTACTAGAGAAAAGTTGAACACAAGAATATTAACTACGAGTGATATAATTGACCTAGGGGTCTAGTATTCTCCAATGAGCATATGCTACAAAGTCTATTATATTAACAAAGAAGGATCCATGCTCATGCATGGACAAGATTGGGTTAAGCCAGTGTATTATGTCTCAGAGCCAATTGTGTGCACAAAACCAGAGGATGGGTGGTGGAAAGTGAACTTTGATGGGGCTTCAAAGTGAAATCCTAGCCCATTAGGTACACAGTTTATAATTCTAGACTGGACAAGAAGCACTATAGGTCTAGGTGGTAAACGGTTAGAGGATGAAACTAACAATGTTGTAGAATCTGAGGCAACTTCGATGATAGTCAAAGTGACAAGGAGGTTAGGGGAAACAAGATTACATCTGAAGGGGATTCCCTAATTATTATTTAGGAAATTATAATTTAAGGCACAATGGAAGCTTGACATTTACAGAACTATGTAAATCTTATTGGAGTTGGATTAGGATTGATAAATGACTTCAGAGTCTCACATATGAAACAAGATGGAAACAAGGAAGTAAACCTCTTGTTGAATTGGGCCACATCCTTTGTAAATAAAGGGTAAATGCGAATTAAAGATTTTAGTAATTTAAATTTATTAAATAGCTAATAAGTAGCCGTTATTTTTTTTAAATAAAAAAATAAAAAAATAAGCGAAAGGTGGCATGTTGGATGGTGGCATTGTATGAGTGAAGTTAATTAATGTTGGTGGATTGGCTGAAATGATAGTGGGCTCGAAGGGAGGACATGGCATTGAATGTGGGTGGTGTCCAAATAATTTGTTAAATCTTTCCAAAGTTTCTCATTATTACCAAAGCAGGTAACGTGTAGAAGGGTGTGGTCTGGTTTTGAGTTTTGAAAACGGAAACATCCTTCACTTTTACAACAACAAAATAACAGAATCCTTTTTACGGATTGGTGTCAAATATGATATTGGAAGGAAATGTTTTTATTTTAGGGGACATGTTTAACCAGATAAAAAATAGGCACAGGACAAACACAAATGTTTACTCCATGACCATGGCTTGGGGTCTTCAGTTGGGAGAGGCAGTCGAGATTCCACATATGATTATGGAGTCCATTTCACCCAAAAAGTCTCTTAGAGGAATGCATTCAATTCTTGAATGGGTTGTGCCAAGGCTAGGCATGAATGTGGAGAAGGTGAAAGACACCAAGTTCACTCCTTTCGTTTGGCGGTTTGATGCGGGGAAACATAGAGACCGCTTCAAATAAGCTTACCGAGGTTGGATGGGTCTCAAATTGGTGTTGACCATCCGACAATTGGACACAAAGATTGAGGAAATGCAAAGAAATTTTGGGATGGTAGAGGTTGAGGTCCCTTAGAGGAGGTTCTCACCAAGAAATAGATGTAGAGGAGGGGTGGTTGGAGGCGACGAGGCAATATGCAGTTGAAGGAGCGAGCAGACTCAAAGTAGAGCACACAAAAACATGTCATAGCCCAGGTGCATTTCATCTTTTGTGGTTCCTTTTTTATTTTATTCTTTTATTGTAAATGGCAGAAATATTGTAATCATTGTGGGCTAGAAGGGTGAATGTTATAAGCCCTGTAAATTTTTCTATTGATAACAGTGGGTTGTCTTTGTATTCGTCAAGGAAGCGGTTGTATAGGGTTATGGTTTTAGACTACAAGTCTGGTTTTGAATTAATTTTAGCACTTAGGGTCTGATAGATGGTTGTGCTTGGTGTTTATGGTGGTTGCTACAACTCTTACTTTTCTATGTAAAAATGATTTAGATTTTTTAATAAAACTATCAATCTGTTACCGAGGAAAAAAAAAAAGAAGGATCCATGATTGCTACTGCCATCTACATATCGTATCATATGAACAAGGAAGGAAATTTGACCTATGTGAGGTCACGATGGAATAACTATTGGATAACTTGAAATAGACAAAAGAAATTGGATATCCCTTCAAGTATGGGACCCTCATTATTTGTATCATGGTCTACTTTCTAAATTAACTTCCCTATTTTAAATCAAGGTATGGAGACAAGATATACCTTTTAATAATAAAATAAAACAACATACTAGGAGTTTCAAAAGTGATCAAGAATACACAAATATGTATTGGGGTTTCTTCAAGAACTTTCAATGTAAGATGTAAAACATGTATGAATTTCCTTTTGGGATTGTTTTGAGATATAAGGATGAAGTCAATTCCATGGTAGAAAATGATAATTTTTTTTATGGGGGTAGTAGAACCAATGATGGTTTGGATTCCGAATATACCCTATGAAGTCTCAAAATAAGAAGTACATGGATATATTGACATCTTACTTAGCAAACCTAAAGACCCTACTACTAACATGTATACAAGATAACCATTAAGGTAAATAAGAAAATTATTGAAGAACAAGGGGAAGCTATTTGAACAATGGGGAATTTCACAAAGATCTTCATTTATCACCCCTACTCCTATTCCAAATCCTCCTCAAAGTGCTCAAGGACCTAGGAGGACTTGTAGGTCTACTTCTGCAACAACTAACGCTAATCAACCCGTGGAGAAGGAAAAATACACCAACCTAGAGACCGGTTAAAGTCTCAAGGGATGGACCTTCCCTTACACCACCTCACTTCAAATAGCACATAGAGCTAGGGGGATTAAATATTGGTGTGTTAAAGAAGTTTAATATTTATTAAATGTAAGTGAATTTAATTAAGCCCACACTTATTGAAAGTAAATACTAGTAACTCAAGTATGCTAGATGATAAGAATGTTTTGACTATATGAAAATGAAAAGAGATAGCTATGAAAAAGACACACTGAGCTCCACAATATCATTGCCCTGGATTCCAACATAGGTTGCAGACGATAATATAGGTAGAGGATGAAAATGTGATGCACTAGCATCCTGTATGGATAGAGTACATCGAAGGTGCTAGAAAATTAATAAAACTAATGAATACTAAACTAATACGTGAATAGAAAAATGATAAGATAACATAATGTCAAAGATTACTTTTATGCTATAAACACGATGGTAGAAAAGAAAAAGGAGGGAAGAGTAGCATCGAATTCAAAGTCTGATGAAGTGAGCAAGTTGAGATCACTCTAAGAAACTTGCACACATGGAAATGAGAAAAATATTGGGGTTGACTGTTTGGATACCTACCTCAGTAAGATCCTTGCTTTAGTGTTTCCACCTTTTCAGTAGTCGAATAGACACACTAGTGATAGATAATTGATAATGAATGATATACAATGATAAAATTCCAAGAGAATAGTACTAGGATATAAATATGCTAAAAAGACACAAATGAAGAATAAAGAGACTCCCCTCAACACCACGAGATGAGAAATATGAGCATGAGTGAAGATTAAAGTTTTAAAGAGAAAGAGCTTGTCTCAAAAAATTGTGTTGAAGATGTGAGAGTGGATGATCAAGAGACATAGAGATAAAACTATGAGAGAGAACGATCAAAAGTCTTAAAAAATGCCTAGAGAGAGTTAGAGAGATCCAAATAAAGGTACATAATAAAATTATATGCATGTAGGGTCTAATCCCACATCAGTGCAGGGTGGTGGAATTAGGTGTTAGAATTGTAGGTTGGTAGCTCATAATGCCTCAACAACAACCTACTAGTCTGCAGATTTGTGGATGAGTGTGCACTACACAATCATATTTGGGTGTGCACGTGTCTTGTGTTATCTAGGACACATGGCCAATATTTTGAAGTGGATGATGATATGACATGGTGAGTGGATGTGGGTAGATGATGTGGATTTTGAGTCTTAGGTTAAGGTGAGGGTGATGGTAAATGGAGATTTACAAATGTGTGCAAATTTAGGCCATTACATTCCCCCCCTTTAGCGAGCATATCCTATCGTAGAGAGATATGATCTAAAGCTTAAAACACTTATCTGACTTACATGCAGGGATTCTGTTACATGAGGTCTCCCCCAACTAGGAAGCATTGAATTATTGCCGAGCTTCATCTAACATACAAGTTGCTAATGAGTACGCTAGATGATGAAGACAACCTATAGACACAAGACCATCAATGGTACACCGATATGGATGACAAGTTTTGTAATTCCAGATAGCCATATGATATGAAAATTTTGATAGTGCTTGGACATGCATAGAGAATGCTAGATAAGCATGTGATAGGGAGGATTTTGATGTGCAATGATATGCATAGTGAATGCTAGATAGGCATTTGATAGGGTGACTTAGAAACATGCACTAACACACATGACATAAGCTAGATAGGCATGTGATAAGGCAGCTTAAGATCATGTTAATATGCATAACATTAAGCTATAGAGGCATATGATAGGGAAAAACTGAGACACAAAGATAGTGGATTGGTACCACAAAGGCAGACATTGAGATCAAATTTTGAAAATTTTGTGAGAAAAACTTGTGGTGTAGAGACATCATGATCATTAGATAAAAGCCAAATCAAACAAATCAAACACATAGATAGAAAAAACCCCCTTGTAATGGATTGTGATGCTTAGAAGGGAGTATTAAAAGTTCTAAGAAGAGAAAATACATTGTGCCATGTCAACATACAAGATGTTTCCATGAAATGTCACTTCCTGATGGGTGACACATTATTCCAAAACATTTTCACAAAGATAGGGGGATCCAATGGATTGGGATTAGAACCCAAAAGAGCAAGGATACATGCTCTTAGGGGATATCTCATCACTACTAACCATGGATCAGATCTAAAGAAATATACGTGAAGACAAAGGAAAACAAAAAAAATCTAGGTTAACATGGAAAGGGGAGCATATATGCCCCCAACACTTTGCATCATCCCCAAATGCCAAAAATAGAACATATGACAAATAGAAGAATATGATCTGACAAATAAAAGAAGGCACAAAATAAAAAACCTCTCATTTTTAGGTACACTGGAGTATAGGGGTCCTTTAAGAGGGAACAACATTGAAATAACAATAATGGGGAACACAAGCAAACACACTCTAATTTAAAGATGTAGAAGTGGGTATTACTCTCACAAATTGTCCATCAACAAATCATTGTCCTCCCAATCTTGATCATATGGGGAGGGAGGCCATGATTGAAATGAAAAAAATACAATGTTATCTCCATGCACCCCACCAATAAAAAGAGCCAATGATGAAGCAAACTCAATGTTATCATCTAGTAGCTCGACTATGGTGAGAGAGAGGGATCATGTAAAGATCACTGTCAACACTAAAATACCTTATAATGAGTAAAAATGCAAGCCTCAATGCTTGTAGGAGACTCGTGAAGAGGTAGAAATGAATAAGACTCCCTACCAACCTTAAGGAAAAAGGGTTGAGATGAACTTAAAAGAAGCCAAAGCTTTCTCTAGTGCGAGGATGGTCACCAAAAGAGAATCTTACAAAGAATATTTGTAATGCATGAACTATGGGATAGGGCCTTTCTTGAGATTCCTCTTAAAATATGGAGCAATAGACCTCTATTTAATTGTAGTAGCCTTCAGGACATTAGGGAAGCTAGCATGGCAATCTTGAGATGGGGCTAGCGTGGGCTGGGTAGACATCATTGCACTAGAATCCACTTGGATGTGAAACATGTTCACTCACTTAGGGAATGAAAAGACATCTGGAAAGGTGGTGATCACCGATCGATCTTGTGAAGGGAAGATGAATACCTGGACACACTTTGCATAGGGCCCGATGGTTACTCTCGGTGTAGGGGGAAGCATGACAAATGTAGTTGTAGGGTATGTAGCTAATGAAACTGCAAATGAAGAGGAAGTGGATCCATAGGTAGAAGCAGTAGACATGGGCTCATAAGATGCACTCTCTTCCCTTTTAATGACCTCATGAGATAAAGACATCTCTTGAGTGTTAACAATGCTTATACTTATGTGCAAGCTAGTTTTGACGTAGTACATGCCTGCAAGATGCAATCCCTATGAGGGTATACCACCATCGTCCTCCACGGGGGAGGTTGTCGATGCCATCATCGAAAAAGGAGAGGGACCTATTGATGGAGTAGGAGGTGGAGATGATGGAGGCACTATCAGCTTAGTCACGTGTGACATTCCTCTTTTTTCCCTACGGGAAGATGGAGGAACACATCATTCCCTCAAAGGTTGGGGAGCATGTATCAAAGAAGATTACTGGATCTTATAAGATGTCTTAGCCTAGCCATAGATGATAGGGTGAGACATGTCTAGGATAATGGGGACATGAGGATGTGGATGCACCTTGGACTTAAGAAACATGGGTGCCTTTCCTTTATCTACAGTAGATGTGGATGTTAGAATAGAAGGCACAAAAAAAGGCTACGTGGCTTGAGGCCAGTGAAGGGGCTTCCCATGGGGTATGCGATTTCCTTGAGACCTTGATGTGGAAGGGAAAAAATGTGGAGCATGTTGAGCCTAATGAGAGTGCTAAGCAGGAGAAGGCACTACAGATCTTAAAAGAATTTCCTTGACCTTATATGTCTGATAAGAAAGAAACATGATATCTATTTGGGGATGCAGGGGCCCTATTAGAGTAGGCTAAAAGTGATCAAGAGAGAAGAACCCACAAGATGATGAGTCCAAGGAATGACCCCATTTTGTCAATAGTTTCTATGTTTGTGTTGTCCTTGTCATGTGTCTGGTATTGGTTTAAAGGGTTTAAGACTTGTTTATTGGGTATTCATTGATGTTTAGCTAAACTTGGTATTATGGTTGAACTTATCTATACATTACCTCCTTAATGATGAAACTCCTAAATAGTAATGGTAATGCAATTTATCCATGTTAATTATAGTTATGGTCTAAATGAATGTTATATTGTAATGAAATGGATATACCTATGTTGTTGTGCACACTAATGTTATGATGCAGGAGAAATTAATGATCATAATCAGTTAAGACCATGCTCAAGGAGATTCATATTGTGCATGTAGCCAAGGACCAAGTCAAGATGCTTAAGCAGTAACCAAAAATTGAAGAAGTCAATATTTGATTGACAACATCTCATATGGAGAAAGTTATGGAGCTTTAATGCTCATCCTTGAAAATGAGTAAATCTAGGAAGTAGTATTTAGGTTATATCTTGTTTACAACCGAATAGCTAATTGTTACTTGTTTGTTGCATAATATTCCTTCTTTGTTACAAAGAAATAATGTATGTTCGCCCATCTCTTGGGATTGTACTAGTTAGTTGTTAGATTTGGTTAGTAGTTGCCTTCAAATAGGTTATGAAGCCTTTTTAAAAAGGTTATCTAGAGAGGAGAGTTTAAGATGCAATAGTTTTTTAGTTTTAGTAATATACAGAACAATTTCAATTTCAGTTTATGTATCAACAATTTCTTGGATGAATAAAATGATGCTTTGAGTTTATAGTCATCTTTGTTAGTTCTGGAAATACTCATCCAAGGGGCCCACTTGGTGAGGATTTCCCTATTTCATCTTAGTAGTTTATTTTCCTTCAGTTTATAGTTGTTGTTTTAGCATTTGTCTATTCCTGCAACCACTAGATGCAATTTCCTGTGACTGTTCTTGCAACCAAGGCAAATAGAGTAATTTATCATCAATTTGTTCTAAACAATATTATTGTTAATTATTTGAGTTCAATTCTAGCATTATATTATGTTGAGTATTTGAGTTATTTAATTTCCTATATAAATTGTAGGATAGCATTTCTTTAGCTTGGACTTAGTGCACATACAACACTGGTCCATTTCAAGTACATGTTCCTTGTGGTGACAAGTAAATGAACCTTCTCCATGAGAAAGATAACTAATTAGAATAGATGTCCAATCCCAGAGTTGAAGTTTTACAACTTATTTATTGGTTTGATTGGGAAGAACAACACATGACACCAAGGGACAATATCTAATATTTTGGATAGTGTGGATGGTCCCTTTGTGAGGAAACTTCAGGAACTTATAAATAACCGATGGGATGACTCCTATAGAAGTCAACTAGAGGATACCTAGTTTGACCCTGAAGAGGTCCGATTCTGGAATTACCACAAATGTCAAAAATACTGCTTTGGATCCTACCCAGACCATCAATGTGGTAGACCCCAAAGGGGAAGGGACAACCCATCATGCATCTTTATGGTGGCATGACACTCGTCATATTTTCAGTGGTTTAGACTGTTGAAAAAGAGGACCTCCTCTATAATTATGTCTACTTGGAAAGTAGGGTCAACCAAGACATCTCTAATAGAGATGCCATTGATCAAGATCTAGACATAGAGGTGAGAAGGCTCTCCACTATATGGTTCATCCAAAGGAGTGAATGTGATAGTCATTTTGGGCACCCTCCAAGATGGAAAGGAAATTAGAGTGATAGTCACCATATTTATGTATGGGTTATGACTCAATGAAGGGGGAGATGATGAATATTTTGTGATGAAATTTGATGAATGAGGTGGGAAAATCTCTCTCTCTCTCTCTCTCTCTCTCTATATATATATATATATATATATATATATATATATATATATATATATATATATATATATATGCAGTTCACTATTCACCTTATCCATGGACTTTTTTTTTCTTTTGGTTTCCTTTCCTTCACCTTGATGGTGCCCCTATCTATGTGGTCTTGGACAATATGTTGAAGATGCACACCACTCCCTATATCATGTCCATGCACATGATGGTACTTATAAAATTTGAATCTATCATACCACAGAGGATAAGAGAAATTATTAGGAAGGGGGAAGTTTTTTGGAAGGGTTACCAGTTTGTCTTTAAGAAAATTTTGCATAATGCTCACATATGAGTCAGATATCCTTGTGAATTCCCGACCTGTTTGTAGATATGTAGGAAAGTAATTCCTCTTGGTGGGTTGTGGTAGTACCATAACATTTACCACAACCTTTTTCTTCCAAGATCCTCTAGAAATAGAGGCTCCTCCATAGGCATTTGCAGAAGAATCTCCAAATTGAGCCATGGTGTGTTGATAATCCGTTAGTGCACTATAGACGCAAGTGAAATTATGATACTTGTTCAATGAAAACTTCTCCCTTAATGCTGGTTGTAGATTTCCAATGAAAATTCTTTGAAAATTAACATTAGGTAGGGCATTTATAAGACACCTTTATAGAGATTGATTGATACCTTTAGTTAAAATTGATTATCTTCTCATTTAATTTTTTATTACAATGAAAAAGGTCTGCTATAGTGACCTTGCTCCCTATGTTGGCCTGAAATCGAGTGAGGAAGGCATCCATTAGGTTATCAAAAGTACAAAAAAATAATAATATGGAAGAGAGATATACCAATCCATAGCGGTTCCCTCAAGGGATAAGGATAATAGTTTGAGCCCTCTATGGTAACAATGTGTTTAACACCTACATGGTTAATAAATTGCGATGATAGCATGGAGTTAGGAAACTTTGGTTAGTCACAATTGACAAGCTAGCTAGTTGTTGTTGCAACTATCCCATATTATCCAATATGGTATTCAAGATAGGATTCCCATGTGAGGGAGGAGGTGGATTGCCTCTACCCCCATGAGGAGCAAATGATCCACTATTAACTCCTCCTCCTCCACCACCCCTAGGATTTGAATTGTACCCTAAGGGATTCCTTCTTATGGTGATACTAGGAATAAGACCACTACTCACAGAGATAGTGCTAGGAGTAGATTATACCATATACATTGATATCCTAGACATTGCAAGACCAATTTTTTTCTCTAGTGAGGTTTGATTGATTCCCTTGAGAGTCAAGATGAGGGATGCATATGTTATCATCCACTATTATTCCCAAATCCAAGAGAACTTCAAGTCCTTCCTTATCTGAGATCAATAATTCTCTCAAATTATAGATGACATCTCTAGCTTCAGAACAAACACCCTTATTCTTGAGGAACGATTCAAAATCTCTTAGATTTCCCTCAAGAGATTGAATCTTATCAAATTCCACAAGAAGTGCCAATTCATGGTCCACTGTAGGGAGGAATTAGGTGGAGATCTATTTGGTGTAGAATGTTGATATCCTTCCTTTGGAGAGGTGTTAATCTCCAATATCAGTCCTGTATGGAAAAATGATATACTTGTATCATTAAGATTCATATTTATAGTAAACATAGGACCTATCCTAGTAGGACTATATTAGCTAGGAGGAAAGGTACACCTTAAATACCTTCTCACAATAGTTCTCAAAGTGGTCTAGGTTTTAAATTCATAGAACTTCAAAACATATAGACTATCATAAGAGATTATAAAGAGTAAGATTCATATTGGGTTCACTATAATGTGGAGAAGGAAAAATACAACAACCTAGAGACCTGATAAAGTCTTAAGGGATGGACCTTCCCTTGCACCACCTCACTTCAACTAGTGCATAGAGATAGATGGATTAAATGTTATTGTGTTGAATAAGAAGTTTAGTATGTATTAAATGTAAGTGAATTTAATCAACCAAATATTTAATGAAAGTAAATGCTACTAACTCAAGTATGATAATGATAAAAGTATTTCAACTATGGAAATGAAAAGAGCTAGAGATGACAGAGACACATTGAGCTCCTCAAGATCACTACCTTGGATGCCAACCCAGGTTGTGGATGACAATGTGGGTATAGGATGACAATGTGTTAAACTAGCCTCTCGTATGAATAGAGTATGGAGAAGGTGCCCATAAAATGAATAAAACTAATGAATACTAAACTAATGCATGAATAGAAAAATGATAAGATAACAAAAGATCAAAGATTACTTTTATGCTATAAATACGATGGTTGAAAAGAAAAAGGAGGGAAGACTAGCACTAGATTCAAAATTTAATAAAGTAAACAAGTTTAGCTCAATCCTCTAATAAATTTGTACACACAGAAACAAAGAATGTCAAGGTTGGATGTTTGGAGACCTTCCTTAGTTAGATCCCTACTTTGGTGTTTCCACTTCCACAACAACTGAATAGACACAACGGTGATAAATAAATGATAATGAATGATATACAATGATAAAATGATAGGATAAGAAAAGAGAGGATGTCAATATTCTCAAAAGACACAAATGAAGAGAGTGAGAAGACTCCCCTCAACACCATGAGATGAGAAAACTATGTGTGAGTTAAGACCAAAGTTTCCAAGAGTAAGAGATTGTCTCAAAAACCTTTGTTGAAGCTATGAGAGGGGATGATCAAGAGATATAGAGCCAAAACTATTAGAGAGAATGATAAAGAATTCTTCAAAATTCCTAGAGAGAGTTAGAGATCCAAATAAAGGTTCGAAATGTAAATATATGCACGAAGGGTTGAATTTGGAATTGGGCATTACAATTACAGGTTGGTAGTTTGTAACACCTCAATGGAAACTTGCACATCTGGAAATTCATAGATGAGTGCGCGCCGAGCGGACGTCTTTGTGGCATATGCACATCCTATGCCATTTATGGACGAGATTCTAAAGTAGGTGATGATATGACATGGTGAGAGAATGCAGGTGGATTATGTGGATTTTGTGTCCTAGGATTAGGCGAGGGTGATACTAAATGATGATTTACACAAGGGTAAAAATTTAGGCCATTACACAACCCTCTAAATCACCAGAATCTCCCTCCACCAGAAAAGGGGTAACCTTTAATACATCAAAAAAAATAAAGGCTCTAGAAAAAGGAAAAGGAAATGCATAAGCAGTAGGATTAGAGAAAAAAGAAAAAAAGTTTGACAAATATAGAAGAGGATGAGGAAGACGAAGAAGAATTCTCTAAACTAAAAAAGAGATATAAGAGAGAAAATAAAACTCCTCCAAAAATACCTCAACATGAGCTTCCAAATCTTGAGGCAACCTTTTATGTCATCACACAGTTCAAAATTCTAAAGGAGACAATAGATCTTTACATTAAGGTTTGTCCTACTAACAAGGCCAAAATTGGGAAGGCAATGTAATGTACACAATGAAATATAATGTAGCTCTTAATTAAATCATTGATTAGATTTCAAAAAGTCTTGCATATGTGCTAGTTAACAAGAGGAAATAACCAATAAAGGAGGAAGCAATGATAAGGAATTAGGCACTAGACAAGGCAATAAATTCTATTTCTTTAGAAGAAAAAAATAAACTATCTCAAAGACAAGCCCAAGAGCTATAGACCAAACAAAGATTTAACATTCTAATGAGCATGGATAAAGAAGATATAGATAATATAGAAAGGGAAAATAAAGAAATGAATGTGAAAATATTAGAAGAGATGAAGAAATATGAAGTAGAAATTGAAGAATAAACTCCTTAGAAGTCCTCTGATTTGCAAGACTTGTCTAATTTATTCTCACAAGATATTGATCTATCTTTCTTTGATATTCCCACATGAGATAATATTGGACCTGAGAATAATGAGGAGACTGATCCTCTAGCAAATATTGATGTACAAAATGTACGAGAGCAATCAAATTGGAATGTTCGCTCTCCGTGGAACATAAAACAAGATGAAGGATAAAATGTCCTTCTGGAAAGAACTAATCAAGAAGTTGGAAACAACAATATTGATGATTACATTAACTCCTAATAAATATTGAGATCCAATAGAGAAGAGAGTAGATAATAAAAGTGATGATGCTTCTAAGAGTACTTTTGATATAGGTTAGGGATCTTTGTCTCCGTTAGATTATTTCAAGGACTTATTAGATTTGAAAATACAGTTTAAACCAATAGTGAAACCTCAAATGATGCAAATTCCCAGTCATGAGAGGTAAGTAGACTTTTCAAACATCTCACCTCTCCATAAGTTACAATATGGTGATGTTCTACATACATTATCAAGGAAAGAGATCCTTCAACAACGTTTGGAACAAACAAAGATAAAAAGATGAAGTTGTGAAAATGATACAAGGAAGTTTATCAGAGGTGAACACTAATTCCTCCTCGCCTCTGAGGGAAAAAGTTGAAGCTTTTAATGGACTCATTCAAAGTCCACTTTTCAAACATTACAAGTAAGGTAGAACAATATTCCTTGAGGAATTTGCATGAAAAAAGGTTGGCAGATGCCTTGGATAGGTGTGAAAATGCACACATCTTTTTGCAATAAAAAATGAAACCATTTTTTTAGAAGAGGCTGCTATGTTACCATTTTTGTTTGAAATGACCAATATCTACTAAAAACATAAAGTATCAAATTGAATCCATTGAGTCACAATTTTCGTGCATGACCAATGTGTATGATCAAGTGAATAATAAAGATGGTGCTACAAGAGCACAAATTGAAAACTTACATTTAGAACTATCTCTACTTCAAGAGTAGAGCGAGTAGATTAATAGGCAATTGAGCTAGCTAAGGAAAGTCATTAATTTGAGACTTTCATCACTAATTGGGTTATTATCATATGCTGAGAAGGTTGATAAGAATATGAAGGTGCCTACCAATGCAGATGAGGCAAACAAATTCTACATTCTAAAACCACATCTTACCCTCTAAGTGAGTCACAAATAGTTGTTGATAGGTTAATTTTGTAATTATGTATATATGCAGAAAATACATGTGGGGATAACAGTGCAATTTTTGGTTTTAGTCAATGCACAATATATATACATCTATAGTATATAATATGTTTTTGGCTATATCTAGTTTTGAGGAAGCTAGTGCTACATCTCAAGGGGATTTTTAATGATCTCATATAGTTGGTGGAAGTATAATTTTGTAGAACAATCATATGATATACCCTTACCTTTTCCCATCAATGTTAAAGTGGGAGAGATAAGTTATAAATAAGTGTTTCTATCAATAAAAAATTGGGGAATTATCGTAATATGTGTAATATGTTGTCATTGATGTAAACCTACCACTGATGCAAACCCATAGGAGATGTATATAAAGATCAATTGGAGTAGTTGCAAAGTTTGATAGATGAATTGGATTCAACATTGTTGAGAGAGAAGGAAAAAGTAGAGAATGAATAAGGCTTAAAGATAAAATGTTTAAGATTAGACAGAGGCAGAGAGTTTACTTCATATCTATTCAATTCATACTGTGAAGAGCATGGAATACAAAGACAAACATCTTCTGCTAGAACTCCACAGTAGAATGTGATAGCAGAACGAAGGAAAAGAACAATACTGGATGCTGCTAGAACAATGTTACTTGAAGGAAACATATCTCATGTGCATTGGAGAGAAGTTGTTGGGACAACAGTGTACACCTTGAACATAATTAAAATTAGAGAAGGTACAAGTAAGACTCCTTATGAATTATGGTTTGATCATACTCCTACTATAAAATATTTTAGAATATTTGGTAATAAATTCTATATCGAGAGAGATGATGAAATAAGGAAATTTGATGCTAGAAGTGATGAAGGAATTTTCCTTGGTTATTCTACAAAGAGAAAGGCTTACAAATTTTTTAATCTAAGATTAAGGAAGATGATTGAAAGTAACAATGTGAAGATAGATGAAAAGTTTCAGATACAAGAGAGAATGTATGACTGTAATTAGAATACAAAGATCAAGGAGGCTGCCACTCTAGATGAAGAAGAATTTATTGAGATTGAATGTGAGAATGAGACTTGTGATGATGACACAAATGAGGCTACTAAGATTCCTAAGACTCCGAGGTATGTAAAGAATAATCATCCTAAAAATCAAATTATTGGTAATACTAATCAAGGAATGATGACTAGATCAAAAATAAGAGAAGAAATCTATTTAATTTCTCAAGTTGAACCAAAGACTACAGATGAAGTTTGTAGAGATGAATCTTGGATAAAGACGATGAAGGAAGAGCTAGATCAAATAAAGAAAAATAACACTTGGGAATTGGTTCCTAGGCCTAAAGATAAAAATGTAATAGGAACTAAGTGGGTTTTCAGAAACAAAATAAATGAAGAAGGAACTGTTGTAAGAAACAAGGCAAGATTGGTATGTAAAGGCTACTCATAGCAAGAAGGCATAGACTTTGAAGAAACATTTGCTCCTGTTGCTAGGATAGAAGTAGTGAGATTATTTTTGGCTTATGTTGCACATAAAGACTTCAAGGTATATGAGATGGATGTGAAATCTACATTCTTGAATGGGGATCTTGAAGAAGAAGTTTATATAGAACAACCTAATGGATTTCCTCTATGTGAAGATGAAGACATGGTATGCAAGTTGAAGAAGGCATTGTATGGATTGAAGCAAGCTCCAAGGGCTTGGTATGCAAGGTTAGACAAATACTTACTTCTACTTGGGTTCAAAAAAGGTAATGCTGACAGTAACTTATATTTAAGAGCTAGTGAAGATGAAATTTTGATAATAGAAGTTTTTGTTGATGATATTATCTTTGGAGGGAATGATGAAATGTGTAAGAAATTTTCTAAGGAGATGGAAAATGAATTTGAGATGTCCATGATAGGTGAAATGAAATTCTTTCTAGGACTACAAATAAATCAGAGCAAAAATGGATTTTTTATTTCTCAGACTAAGTATCTTAAAGAAATGTTGAAAAAGTTTGGAATGGAAGACTGTAAACCAGTTAGTACACCCATGGTGACTGGTCATAAACTAACAAATAATGATGAGACAAAGTGTGTTTTTCAGACCAAGTATAGATCAATGGTTGGAGGATTATAATATTTGACTCACACCAGACCGGATATTGCTAATGCTGTTAGAATTGTGGCTAGATATTAGGCAGAACCTAAAGAGACACACCTAGCTACTATAAAAAGGATATTTAGATATCTGAAAGGAACAATGGAATATGGAATATGGTATGATAGAAATGACGATTTTGAATTACATGCTTATACTGATGCTGATTGGGAAATGAACATTGATGACATGAAGAGTACTAGTAGAGGTGCATTTTTCCTTGGGAAAAAGTTAGTTTCATGGTTAAGTAAAAATCAAGATTGTATAGCTCAATCTACTGCTGAATCAAAGTATGTTGCTGCTGCTATTAACTGCACTCAAATTGTTTGGATGAAACAAATGCTAAAAGATATTGGAATAACTTTTGATGAACCAGTGGTTATCCATTGTGATAACACCAGTACAGTAAACATGTCAAAGAATCATGTGATGCACTCTAAAATTAAGCATATTTCTATTAAGTATCACTTCTTGAGGAACAAGGTAGCTGAGAAGGAAATAAGGTTGTAATATATTGGCACAAAGGAACAGATAGCAAACATCTTTAAAAAGTTGTTGCCAAAAGATGCCTTTGAATATCTCAGAGGTATGCTCGGGGTACATGCCCCTCCTAATGAGAACTAAATGGTGCAGGGATGCATCAGTCCAAAGGTTTTCAGAGCCTTATCATATTCTGGACTTGATGAAGGGATCAACTCCTCAGGGGAGTGATCATTGAAGACAGTTGGTGAAGACAGTTGTGGGAGATAGTTGATGACTTATGGCACCCTTTTCCATTTTTTTCAAAGGGGGAAAGAGACTATGTGAAAATCCTATAGAAAAGAGACTATGTATTAGGGAAAGAGACTATGAGGTAAAGGTACTGAGAGAATACTTTTGGGTTGATGGATTTTCCCATATGTTTCAATCAATGCCAAAGGGGGAGATTGTTGGATATTGCTAATCCATTGAGAATATTGTGGATACATTTAATATGTTTAATCACTACATTGAGTGATACTGGAATTACCATTGTTGTCATTCATGTTTTGTCACTAATGTCAACATATGTTTCTGTGAGGAGAACAACCTGGTTATCATAGTGTACAGATGTTTCAGAATGTGTGAAGTCAGTTGTGTATGTTGGAAAAATGGCCAGCGCTCCCCTCAGGATTCGTGACATGGCTTAACCACCTCCTATGTCTTCTATAACTCTAGTGGTTGTATTGGGCATTAACAAATTGATCTTTTGGTGCAACAACAACTACTACTTTTAACAGTGTATACAGGAAGGTGTTTGGATCTTATATCTAAGATCGCATGATGTAATATTACATATTGGCTGAGTTACAGAAGATTTAGTGAAGACTAGTTACTGGACAGTGATAGTAGAGGTTGACAGAGTAAGTCTTTGAGTTCTGGGTATATCTTACAGGCGATAAGGATTCAGTGTATGCGAGATTAAGGGATGACAGACAAGGCACTGAAGAATGTTTGATGGTCTACGCAAGGTATGAGAAGTAGGATGATGTCAATTGTGGCATGTGTTCTTGAGAAGACTTATTTGGAAGCCGACTTGAGAGATGTAGCGTGTATTATGGATGGAAGCCATAATTTAAGGATGTCGGTCCTTAATTGTTGAATTGTAATTGTTATATACTTGTTTTAGATACCGTGTATATCTTAGCAAGGAGCTATGTAATTATTTGTATATTAGGAAAGCCTAATTGGCTGACCTAATCATTTCGAATGTAATAGGGTATATATGTAAGTGTAGACTAGGATTTGAGTGTGCACCTAAACCTATTTTGAAGGCCAAAGACAAACAAACGTCATAGCATATAATCAAATCAAATTTAATGGTAAACAAACTAAAATCAAAGCCACCTCAGTTTAAGCCTAAAATGGATGCGCCCATGCACCGTTTGATATGCTTAGATATAGATGGATGTGGGTGTGCAAACTCAAGCACTTGGAGCATGCAAGATAAATGATGATTTGAGGATCAAGAAGACCCAAAATGACACAAAATAGGTATGAGGAACCTATTTTTGCCTCAAAGGCCTCAAGAACACACAAATATGCAAAGCTAAAAGATGAACTAAGATTGATTAAACAAGAAATGAATCTATGTTAATCCAATTAAGCTAATTTAGATGTGATTTAAGCTTGAAAATGATCTAAAATGATGAGTTTATGCTTATGCTAGAATGAAAATGGCATTATAACTTTGCTATTGAGTTTGAGAGTTGAAAGATGATTTGCCTTAGGAAGTGAGGGTATTTATAGGATTTCTAAAGGCTTGGGGTAGGAGGAATGAATGGCCAGGATTGAAATCCTTAAGAGAGGCCAAGATTCACTCAAAGGGAAGCACATGGATTGTGCTAGTTCTCAGCCAATCAGGAGGTGACACATGTCACAAGGTGAGTGGATGAAGGGAAGGGCAAAGAGGAGTCAACAAAGGGGGCTCCAAGCTCATAACTCTCCAAATAAATGCTTGTAAGAGCAATGAATGGGCTTTAAGAGGCTTTGAAGACTTTGGGGAAGCAATAAATGCTTTGTGGTTGAGATATTTGGAAGGAAAGACTTTGCTTTGGTTTAGGAAAGTCTTAAACTTGGTTAGGATTGCACAAAGGTTTAAGGGTAGGATTAGGATTAGATTAGGACAAAAAAAGGATTAGGATGGGTGAAGAGGGTGGATTTGAGAAGATTCTAGAAGAGTCTAGATTTCTCCTTAGTTTCATGGAATAAAAGTTATTCATTCCAAAAGCTTAAGTTTCAGGAATATTTATTAAAATATTTTCAATAAATATGAAAATTAAATATTTAACCTTAATTAAATATTTAACCTTGGGATTAGGGTTAGAAAAGATGGGATTAGCCTTTTAATCAAAATTAAGAAGGGATTAGAAGATTTTGGAAGAGGTTAGTGGTCTTAAGGAAATTGGCCAAGTTTGGGATAAAAAATAAATTAAAAATAAATTAATTTATTTTTGAAGTTTTTTGGTCAATTTATTAATTAAATAATTAATAAATTAGGGATAATGTCCAAATGACATTTTTAGGCTAGATTCTTTAATTAAAGATTTTTAATTAAGAGAGAGGGATTTAATGCCATAAAAATAAATAAATTAATTAAATAATTAATTAATTAATAAATGATGATGTCATCAAGGATTTTCAGAAAACAAAAATAATTTATTTTCTGAAGGATTTTTCGGTGTCTACAGTAAGATCTTTTCTTTTGGAAAATACATGGTAGAGATGTATGTGATATAAAAGAGGATTGTGGAACCTGCGAGCTTGAGTCTATTGGATGTAGAGCAAAGGATAAACTATATACTTCATCGGAACTAATCAAGCAAAGACAATTTCTATTAGACAGTTCAAAAGATTGTGTATTTCTTTATATGCACCACTGTTGTAAACAATGAGTTCTGAAGCTGGACATAACCTTCTTTGGGTAGTGAGCCTACCCTTCTTTCTTGACTCCTAATAAGGTATGTCCTCTAACAAGGACTATATATTGTAATGTTTTAATCAGCTCCTAACAGGGCTATATCTTCTAACAAGGATACTATACTCTCAGTACATCATTAGTGGGTGTTAATTCCCACCGGGGTTTTACCTTTAAGAGGGTTTCCTTGACAACAAATATTGTGTCATTGTGTTGGTATTCATTGTGTTCATTTGATTGGTTATTGCTGCTATTCATAGTTTAAAGTTTAATAATCTGTTATTCCTAGCACTTATGTCATGACATATTTTACGATTCAAGTTAGACTTTCCTATTTCATAGATTGCACTAAGACAAAGTGAATTATATTAGAAGATAGATATACTGCTTTGTATTGCTCTATAATGACAAATATAGTTGTGTAGATTTGAGGATATGTTCAATATTAGATATATAAAAGTTTCATGTGCTTGGGTTTACTACAACACAATATTCCAAGCATAAGTATTTTAGTTGGTCCTAAATCCTCTATTTTCATTAGTTCAATATGTTTCTCTATTCGTGCCAGCACATAATGATCAAATACTTCAGAAGAAAGTTACATGGATACTATGTGAGGTTTACATTTATCTCATCTTGATCTGCATGATGTTTTTGGTCTCTCTCAAGTGGAACTAGTGTGTATAATTGACTATTTTGGAAAAGTTGTTGGTTTGTGGCCTACATACTTGTTTTGTTCACTTGCAATGTGATGTTGATAATTTGAATATACTTTGGGCCCAATCATGCTTTGGATTTATCTTCAACTTATTATATTTAAAGATGCATGTGTTTGAGGTTGATTAGTAATGTGTTATATGCTTTTGATCAAAATCTATCTTTAGCTGATCTAATTCTTGTTTTGAGTTGTTGTGGATGATATTTATAAAAGATTGCTCCTTTTGTAAAAAAAATTGATTGATTCAGTTGGACAAGCATGAAAAAAAAGGAACTACAACATTCACATTGAAAAATGCATTGTATAACAATTTATGTTCATGTATTCCATTTATTGTAATGGGGAGAAGAGATTTTCCTTTGGCATTTACATAAAACATTTATTTAGGAATTAGTTATTTCCTTGGGTTGTAACCCTAAAATAATGTTGTAAAACTATTCATGTGGTGTGAGACAAATCTCACCATGGTTTTCTCCTCATTGGATTTTCCATGTAAAAAAATGGTGTCATTGTGTAGAATGTTGTAGTGCATCCTTTTCTTTCAGTTCTTTCTTTTGATTTTTTTTAATGTTTAATCTAAAAATTAAACTGATTAAGTTTAAGTAAATGTTGTTTCACCCTTCCAGTAATCCATCAAGTTCAACAATCTTCTCCAAGCTTATTACTATTTTTTACCCTTATCAACAAGTTTTTGAGCTCAAGAGCCTTCTTCTAAGTTTCAAAAACCCTTTCACCAATGCGAGTGTGATCCATTGTAGGCTCTTTGTTTCACAATAGGTCCTTTGTGACTAGAAAATCATTTTGATAGATCTTCATGAAGTGACTTCTCAATGGCTTACAACAAAGCTGTTAATCATGATATTTTACCATTATTATTTTTTAAAAAATTCTTTGGGACATTGTTGAACATAAATTAATCTAGGCTTACCTAGCTATAAGCTAGATTCCATAGGTATAAATAAAGACAATAATAAATTCATAAATGATCTTCATAAAATTTCCTATTAGAAACCAATCACTTTGTTGAATACTTCTCATAAATTCATAACCAAAGCCCTTTCACTCCATATTCATCATTTGTTTTCACTCCATGTCCAACTTGAACAATTTAACTTCATCAAAAGAAAATGTATCTTGGACACAATTATTGTTGTTTGGAAAGCTATGGAATAAAATCATTCTCATCAATAAGTCATTTTCAATAAAATAGACTTTTCTAAATATTATGGTTGCATTGAATGACCACGTGTCTAGATATGCTTTAGGGTCTTAAGTTTGGCCCCAATTTTCTCTAGTAAATTCGAATGCTCTTTATAATGTGTTTCACCATTAATAGTTGATAGTTATCCTCTTTTGGGTTATTTTTATTTATTTAATTATCTCTTGTTCTAGTCATGTATGTTCTTTTATTTGAAGGTTATTAATATTTGTTTACCAACAAGATCACCTAGTATAGGATTAAAGGTATTTTAGGAGTTGATTGTAAACTCCCCATGCCACAAGATTACTTGTAAAATGAAAATAACCTTACACAAGAAATAATGGAAATAATAGGTTGATTGATTATAAATGTAGGTTTAGATTGATTGAATATAAAATGTACACACGAGGCCTCACTTAAATATAGAAAAGGTTGAGAGAAAGGATTAGACAAGATTGTGACATGTGTCTTAATCCTAAACAATGAGATAACTAACTTGATAATTATTAAATGACATAGCAAAAAAAATTGAATTCAAAAGATTGGATGTTATGAAACCTAAAAACCTTCTAGAAAGATTCCCTAGGACCAAAGTAAACTCAAGCATGTGAATAAGACCTATTAGTGAACTAGTTAGGTAAAATATTTTGTTCACACTTACACCCGCATTTCGAGGAAACTTAAGGGAGAAACAAATTATTATGAAAATGATGCAAAGCATGAAGCAGATTATGAAAATGGGTATAGACTACAAAGCTATGCTAGGTATCCTATTGCAATACAATCTCTCACAGATAAAGAAAAGGAATCAACCTAGTGGGACAAAACTCTTCTCCAAATAAGAGAAAATAAAAATAAGTGACGAAAGATGGAAGACTCAATGATACACTCCAAGGATTATATCCATCATGCATATATAATGAATTTACCTTCCATAGGAAGGAAAGAGGTAGACTACATAGTTCCCACCCACCCCCCATAATAAAAGAAAGAAACATTGGAAGCTTACTTTGGAGAAATTTTTGGAACCTTAATTGAAACAACAAAGACAAGATGATTTTGAAGCAAAAAATCAAAAGAAACTCTAAATTGAGCAACCTTGGAATTTGATTGAAGTGGCTGATAGAATGATTGAGTGTCCTACTACAAAGGAACATTGGAAAATTCTCCATAAATAAATCTTAAATCTAATTGAAGAAGCATGTGATTGATATATAATTTGAAGTTGAAATGAAGTGATTCGATCAAAATAACACCTTCCCAAATGCTAGCATGTCCAAGCAATCCTCTAAGATACCCCTCAAGCAGGAACTAAAATTAAAATGTACTTGATATTGAGTCTAGAAAAATTCATGGGTGGCTTGAAAGATCTCGATTCCAATATCGCAAGAATACTAAAAATTAGAGATCGTGTTAAAAAGTTATGAGCTTGAGAGCCAAAAAATGGTGATTTGATTTCAAACAACAATTATTGGCAACAAGCATCATATTCTAGAAAATTACTCACTCCATTACAAAATATTGAACCAACTTTCTGACAATACGTAATTTTCAATAAACATACATTGTATCAAAAAGTTATGATGATTTTCCCAATCTTAGTAAAGTTACCAAAAATGAAAAAAAATAGCACCCAAGGGAAGACGCTTGCTAATCTCCATACAAAATGCACTAAACGATAAATAATCTTTTTTGATAAAATCTACAAATGTTGAAAAAACACCATTGTCTTGGTAGATTTTTTGTGGATTTACAACACAAGGGATACAGATCATGAAGATAAAATGCTGAAAATTTTGTAAAAATCCATTATGTTTTCCACATTTCCAAAAGTACGTTTTGTATGGAGGATAGTCGCATCCCCAAGGACAGAAGGCCCACACCCATAAGGCTACAACTTGTCAAATTGGATAAATAACCATCACTTTTACTACTAGCAAAGTGACATATGAGAGATAGTGTGGTGGCGAGGGGTCGCATTGTGCGAGGCATAGCCCTCACTCAAACTAAATTATTGTGCACTATTCAAACCATGAACCAAGGGCTATGATAAATATTAAACCAATGATAAAAAATTAAATTAAAAAATTTATTTAAATGGCCTTAATACCTAGACACATATCCTTTACAACAATCGTATGAAGTGCAGAAGATTACGAAGACTTATGCCAGCACATGCACCCAAGGGTATATTTGCTAGATGATGCCAATTTTGATTTGCCTACACATATTAGATTCCACCAATGTCAATGGAGGTATGGAGCTATATGATATAGATATGTACGATCATACAAATTTTGTATGATGACAAATTTGGTAAAGAAACATCCAATGTCTTCAAACAAAAAATCCAAATTTTGATGATTTGGCACAAAATCTTAGGAAGTTTTGGTCTTTAGAATGCGTAGGTGGGTTTTTTTTGGCCTAAAGTGCCTTGAAAATTTAGCCACCTCTTGCATATGGAAACCTTAGTCCAAATTGAAACTCTTCAACACTCTGGATTTTTTTGTGAGGTCCTCTCAACCCCAAAATGCACCTAGCAAGAAACTCAAACCAAATTGCCTCCATTATATGTGGGATGAAGTTCGCATAACTAGAGCTTTCATCCTAGATTGGAGTTGATTGTGAAATCCCCACACTATAGGATCCCTACAAAGAAAAACCAATTTTCCACAAGAAAAAATGTCAAGAATAGTTTGCTTGATTTTGGATGCAAGATTCGATATAAAATGTACAAAGGAAACCTTGCTTACAAAGACAAGGTTGGGAGATAGGATTAAACAATATTATGACATTTAAAAATCCTATACAATGAGACAAATAAATTGGTATTTATTAAATGATCTATGACCTGAGAATTAAATGCCAAAAGGTAAGAGAAAATCTTATAACAATTAATAACCTTCTAGAATGATTCCTTAGGACCCAAGTTAACTTAAGCATGAGAATATAACCTACTAGAAAAATAGTTAGGTAAAATACCTTATTCACATCAATAGGTTTTTCCTTCCAAACTTCAATATCTATCTTGTTGATGGTCATTATTCTACCAACACCTTCCCCACTCTTTTGGATTACCAAGACAATGTAAATGGAATATCCCAAACTTTGATAATGCTTCAAATTTGATTTAGATTTTTTTTTCTTTTCTCATATTTTGCTTCACCATAATGTAATATTGCAACATGAAAACATGGAAGATAAACAATATATATTTTCAAGGAAATTAATTTGATGAAATATAGAGAATCAAAGTTAGCCAATGGGTATTCTTGCGATATAGAAATGTATTGCTATTTACAACACCTATTGCTGTTACAAATTAGAAAATTTATAATGCCCTTATGTAACACATACCCTTTGAAGTTCTGCAAGATAGTTAAATGAATCTCCATGAAAATTGATCAATGATTTACAACGGTGAATCTTGAGATGAATTCACCAAGTGGGTTGATCTAGGTTTTCGTCCAAAAAGCCAAAACCTCTAGGGTCTTTGTCCTAGGGTTTACTAAACCTATAAGCTAAAGCTCTCAATCTCTCAAAGAAAAGTTTCTTTGAAAATAACGAGTCAATATTGAATCCCCATTTCACCTTTTGCTCCTTTTATAATTCTTTTCCTTTTCGAAAGTGATACTTTATTTTATTTATCTTTTAATTTACTTTTGTCCCCTCAAAAGTGACTTTACATTATCATTTTTCATTGACATTATTATAAAGTCACTTTATAAAATAAAGCATGTCCAGTTGCTAATTAATTAAATATAGATAATCCCATAGGACTTAGGACTATTTAAGATTTAATTAATTAATTTATTCCCTTAAATAAATCTAATTAGACTATGACAAATACTCTCCTCTAAGTGATCACTTGGATAAAAGGGGACATTACAGTCTTCCCACCCCAAGATTGCTTGCCCTCAAGAAATCACATGTATTAGATTTACGTTAAGCTCAAATGTTTCAATTAATACCTGGATTCTAAATTAATCTAGGACCTTGGTATGTCTTCATATGTGTATCTCCTTCAAGCTTCTGTTGCTCCACTTTGATATAAATATCATTATACCCAAAGCTTTGAAGCAACTCATCATGATCCCAATAAATTAGTACACTAAAATGGCAATACCAGGGTCCCATATCATCACGTTCTCACACCAACAAAAAATGGAGGAATAAATTTCTTTTATCATGCCACCAACACCATCTATCCATCTAAATCTAAAAGAGATCCCATGGACATGAAAATTGATCATTACAAGTGCACAATCAATCATGTCAATCCACCATATATTGCTGGAAATCACATTCAAAATGATGTTGCAAGTACCTTCAGTGACAAAGGACGATGGAATCTCATTACTGTACTAACCTCCTACAAAGAAAGATTGATCCCAATCTTTCCAAATCCTCCAACCAGATGTTGTCCTAAAGGGTCAAACTGAAGTCCTTGTGATCAATAGTGTGGAATGACCATTTATCACCATTGTGATAATTCTTACCCATTGAACTATGGCTGAAGATTTCATGCTTAGAAATATAGAACATCCCTCTATCCTTGTGATGTAACTCAAACTTGAAAGGTTCAAACATGAAGTAATACTATCCTCCATGTGCTCCATGATGTCTTCTTCATTTACAAAATATACTCTCCAAGTATGATCAAGGAATGATATTTTTATGAAACAAAGGCATAAATTCAAACCTTGCATGCAATGTGGCTCTTCAATTCTTATCACATGTTCTATCATAACAAGATTAATGAAACCATGTAAACATGGGAGATGGTTGATCATCAACATGAGACCCACCTTTATTTTGTACCTTTTAAGTTTGCCTTGATAGATGCTATCATAGGATTCTATCCCAAGGTGTGTGACACACTTAAAACTCCTCTCATGAGCTATCAAACTTCCCACCTCAAGGATGCTATTATAAATCAGGACAAAAACTAAATTGAATTCAATGATGTATGTATATCCATGCATAAGAAAGAAACTCATCTCATATTCCTTAGCTATCAAGTGAACGTATCTCCACAAACTCTAATCCAACCCAAAAATACATGTAGAGCCAGATAAATCTAAAAATGCAATGTATAACCATGTAAGACAACCATGAATCCATGAAAATTATGTCACAACCCAACCAATAAATGGTTTCATAAGCATATTAAATGGGTGACAAATCCATAGTTGTATTGTAGTTGTTTCCCATTAATACCCAAAGTCAAACCATGAGTGGCTGATCCACTAAACATATCACCCATAAAATCATGATTCACCTCAATGAAATTGTCAACATCAACTGAAAAATCATAATTTTGGATGTTAGAGAGCTCCTACTTCTCATCATCCATGGATTCGTGTGAATCACAATCTTGATGAAGATAATTTTTAGCCTGCTGAATCATTAACTTGGCATTCATGGCCTTCACCAAGCAACTCTTTCATTTTCTGGGATTGATTTATTATTATTGTCCCAAAGTTTACAAATTTGGTCCTCTCATAGGATGCATTATCACAAATATTATTCCTAACCTTTGCATCTTGTACACCATTAATTGGAGAGTCAATAACACTTACTTTTTCACGAGAATAGGTAGCTAACTCATGAGTATAAAGAGATGTAGTGTTGATATCCTTAATCAAATATTTAGTATTGATTGTACCTTTTCTTTTGATGCCTTTGAAATCTATAATGCTAGAGTACACTTGCATAAAATTGACATCCCTATCTTGTAGCATTTCATGTCTTGAAGCTATGTCATCATCATAGTCCATCAAAGTATCAACATCACAAATTGATTCATTCCCTTCTTCAACTACCGGTATAAATCATATTGTTGGCAAATTGAGGTTTCAACCTTTACCTCATACTTGTCTATCCACTCATGAATGTCTACCATGATACACTTCTTGTCACCACTATCCTTCTTGGATTTGTGCCCATATGATGTCACAAGATTGCTGTCCCAACTCAAAAATCCAACTCTCTTCCATTCTTTGGGACAAATTTAATATTATTGTCCCAAAATTTACAAATTCAATCCTCTCACAGGATGCATTATCACAAATATTATGTTTAACCTTTGCATCTTGTACACCATTGATTGGAGAGTCAATAACACTTACTTTTTCATGAGAATAGGCAGCTAACTCATGAATATAAAAATATAAAGTGTCAATGTCCTTAATCAAAGATTTAGTACTGATTGTACCTTTTCCTTTGATGCCTTTGAAATCTATAATGCTAGAGTATAGTTGCATAAACTTTACTCCCCTATCTTGTAGCATTTCATGTCTTGAAGCTATGTCATCATCATAGTCCATCAAGGTATCAACATAAAAAATTGATTCATTCCCTTCTTCAACTATTGGTATAAAATTAGATTGTTGGCAAATTGAGGTTTCAACCTTTACCTCATACTTATCTATCCACTCATGAATGTCTACCATGACAAACTTCTTGTCACCACTATCCTTCTTGGATTTGTGTCCATCTGATGTCACAAGATTGTTGTCACAACTCAAAAATCCAAAATTCTGATCATACCTTTCCAAGGTGTCTTCATTACTCTTCTGCCTTTTTTGAGGAAAAATTGTTCCTCCATGAGTGCTGGCCTATGAGGTGCGCCTTGCTGCAAGTAACATAGATTGCTAATTGCTAAAGCTAATATATTTTTCATAACTAACCAACTCCATGGTGTAGTATACAAAACAAACCAAACATTATCAAATTGAAAATCTTCTTCCTATTAGGCAATACCTTAGTCTCTGTAATAAGCTCTCTAAGGCAAAATACCTCATATGATCTTAGCAAACATTCTTCCATTATGCATGATGCATGTTCAACCAAAATGGAATCAATAATGTTTCCTTCTACACAAATAGGTATAACACTAGTGGCTGGTATAACACTAGTTTATAATATTGATTGAGAGTAACATTAGTTTATAACACTAGTTTATACCCTACATTGTGCCTACATTGCGATTACATAATTGTCATGAGTTTGAAATAATAGTTACAAGTTTCTTGTAATGTGAAAGGTATAGCCGACACTGAAATGGAAAGAGTGGTAAGATCAAAAGCAGACAAAAATAAAAAAAGAAAACAAATGCTCGAAGTATTTCTTTATTACTTAATGAAGTAATGGACAGTAATCTGCCAGCGCAACAAGTGCAGTTGATGAGCAGTAATCTTTCATTTGTTTAATCACGTAGTGGATCGTGGGGTCACAACTTCTACGGATTCTCTGCAGATGTGACTGCCAACGTGTCATCTAACGTGGATGGTCACAATTCTTGTCGCCAAGTGGATGGTGCCCTCCCCAAAAGAAGCACTAAACAGGTATTCCATAGAGAAAATGTATTTTTGGTACATTGTAATTGGATGCAAAAGAAAAAAAGACGAAACAACATCAGATGCACTTGCAAATTGCGACGGCTCATATAAATCATTTGATATATACGGTTATCTATTTTTTGTGACGCAAAATGAAATGTTTATACATGCCATGAGTTGTAACCCAAAAATCTAACGGTGGAATTCCTCCATAAAAGGCCCCTTAAGGTTTCTCCAAAATCGGGCTTCAAAGTTCTTGTTGGGTAGAGGACTAAGAGAATTTGAATTGAATTTTCCACTGGCTTGGTTAGAACAATGAAGAATTTTACAGCTCTTTTCAGGATTCTCTCGACGTTTATGAATGTGTATTGGGTTTTGTTCCCATTAAGAGGCCTGGATCTTTCAACTTCAATGAAGCATAGAAGCATTTTGACTTTGGTGTCTAGCCCGTGGACTGATTGAAGCATTTGTATACAGGAGTAATGTTTATTTATATAGACACGTGAGTCATTCATTACTCAATGGTGGCTACCCGTAAATTTCTTCCTTCCGTGAATATAAAAATCCACATCCGTAGTACATTGTGGTCTAGCATACACCTTCATTTTCTTATTGATTGGACCGTGTTCTCATGATAAAACAATAGAGTTCCAAAGTGAACTTCACGGGGACTCTTATTCTTATCGAGCTTGCAAAATGAAGTGATGCGGCTTAAGAGGAATATGATAGTGCAGTGTAGCAACGACCATTTGTGACGAGACTATTGAGAAGACAGAGATAGGAAAGTATGAAAAGGATAAAAACAAGAGAAGTATAAAATGCAGAGAACAAAATTAAAAGCAAGGAAAAATAAACAGAGGAATTAAATTGCAGTCGATTACTTATAACATTCGACCAACATATCTGCATATTTGAAGTGGCATAGAAAAACAATGTTGAAAGCATTATAAATTGGTTACCCACACATCATTCATATCATGCATAGCATCATTCAATGAAGTGAGAAGGATAAGTTAAGGTGTTTGTCCCCACTATCTAAGTTAATCGAAAAAAGGGGATATCACAAGTGGGATAGTAATTAATGATTAATATAATTAGCTACCGATAATGTATGAAGTCAACATTTAATCAGTAGTTATCATAATGAGATGTGATTTATAAAGAAGAAAATTGAAGACTTGATAAGAAGGATATAAGGAATCTTATAGCAGATTTCAGTGACACCTTGTTACATATGCATGATCACCTTATTAGAAAATCAAGGATATCAAGTGACTATGGGCTCACTTTAAAGAAAAAAATATGTGAAACTTAAGATAAGTATTCATCTTTGAGTTAAATTTTTTATAATTTTGTAGTCATTTTCTTATATGTATTCATGTTTGTACTATAAGAGCTATTTGTCTTGATCTTTTCATTTGTCTCCAAGAATGTTCTTGTAGAAAAAGAAGAATGATGCAATCAAGACATTATGCAGGGTTGTTTCGTACTATAATAAGTGCAGGATGATTTTTTGATCACAAGTACCTATGGACTGCTGAGTGCAGGGTCCGTTGCACATGTGGCACTGACAGGCTCCTACAACTACACTCCATATTTTGATTACACTACGACAATGAAATTTCATAATAAGTACTCATGGATTTGTGTACAACCTTTGGACTATAGCGAGATGGATTCTTCAAAATATTTTTTTGTATGGGCTCACCTTACGAAAGGGAATATAAAAGGACAAAAGCATGTGAAATTCAGATTAAGAGGGAGTCCTGACATCTTCAGAAAGTTTAAGAATTGATGAACTTGAGCTTTAGAGGGAGCAGATGATTCAATCAACTTGTGACAAAATCGATCATATTGATTGAGAGGGAGATCATTGCTGAAGGTGAAACAATTCTGAGGCTATAGAAGTGGAAACTCATGGATAGAATCACAGATGAGATGCACATGGATAGGATCTTTGATTGAAGTAATTCATACATCTTGAAACTACAGTTCATTAAGATAAACATCATACCAGAGGTCTTTATTATCTTCCCTCAAGTCCAAGAGGGAGTGTTAATGTTGTGGCCTTCAAAAAGATCAAAATGCATCCTATGCTAGTCAATGTGAGTCGGCAACCTTATGTTTATTTAGATTATTCATGTATGAGACATCGATTCTCTCAGGAAGAAAGGTATGGAGTCACATCCTGCAGTAACACTGAGATGAGCATATAAACAAGGTATGCCTCCATGATAGAAGAGGAAGCGGAAGGATCTGCATCAGTGGACATTTGAAGATCTTGATTTAGAGGGAGTAGACCATGTTTTGTTGGTTACCTAGTGATCAAGACACTGTAGCAGAGAATTATGATGAATTACCATGTGAGAAGGCTATGCTTTCATGTCAGTGGGAGAAGCTAGAAGATCAAATTAAGAAAGCAACCCAGGATCATGGTCATATTAATTTAGAGGAAGTATTCCTGATGTTGAGGAATAAAGTCTTAGCTGAAATGAGGTTTTCAGCCTTAGTGATCTATCATTTGGTATCTTAAATGATTCTTGTCTTTGATAGACAAATTTAAGGTGGAAGCCTTCCTCACTTGATAATAGTGAACCAAAGTGTCAAGATAGACTACTTAATTGTGTGTCCCGATTGTGCGGAGATCTTGACTCTTGTTATTACTGGATGTGTAATAACGAAACCATATCATGATAGACTACTTAATTGTGTGTCCCGACTGTGCGGAGATCATGATATTCAAGTCTATTTTCATGACGAGACTACATTAAATTGTGTGTCCCGAAGTGTCGGAAGTCATGGTAGACTTTATGGGCCCATTCATTTTGTGTTATGAAAGGTGACGATCTTTCATGTGTGCTGGGTTACTATTTCAAGGTGACGATCTTGAAAATAGTTAACTAGGCTTCAAGATTGACTCCCGAAAGGGACTGTCCCGGATGTGCCGGATATCTTGTTGCTTATGTTATTACTGGATGTGTAATAACTTGTCATGATCGACTCCCGAAAGGGTCTGTCCCGGATGTGTTAGATATCTTGACGCCTATCACGATCGACTCCCAAAAGGGTCTGTCCCGGATGTGCCAGATATCATGATATGAAAAGATTCTACAAATTCTATTAAACTCTCTCTCAAGAGGGAGTGTTAAAGTATTGTTCGTTCGTGTTTAATAAACGACGAGACAATCATGATATGCATATAAATATAGATATATTTATATATATATATACTATATAATATAATTGAAAAGTAAGTATATATTAATATGCATATGTGTGTGTGTGTGTGTGTGTATATATATTCTATAAAGTATGAATAAACTATTGGTTAAGATATGTTAACTAATAGTTATGTAATGAAGTGACATGACCATAAGTATATACGGTCATGTCTATTCATTACATGACTATTCGATATATACATATACCCTATTGTTATTGTAGAATCAATCAATAACGAAGGCAATTGTATTCTACAATATCAAACGAGCATATATTATCTCTATAGGACGATCTAGATTTCACAACACATATGTAAGGGCTGCCAACTCATGATTTTGCATAGGTAAGGGGTTGTTGTTCCAAATCAGGAAATCAACCCTTTCTTCATGTGTTTGTGTGATGTCTTCATAAATCTTAATCACCTCTCCTTTACAAGTGTTGGTTCACTACATACTGAAAATTTTGAATTGCCTCTACATAGTTGATTAATTATTGTTGGTTTGCCAAATCTCGGGATAGAGTTTTGAACAATATGTGATTCTCCTTTTTCTAAACCCTCGCATGGCTAAAGAACTTGTGGCTTCCTTAATCTCTTGGACAACTTTATGCCTAGTCAAATAATCATGATGGTATGACGTCAAAACATAAATAGACTCTTTGAGTTCTCCTTGATTGGTTAAGTCCTTCCTTAAATCTAAATCATTATTGTTTTTCACTACACATTCTTCAATAGAATCCATTGTTTCCACTTCTTTATTCATATTCTCAACATATGTAGATGCATGCTCAAGTAATGGGTCATGCAAAATTAATGTATTGTTGTTATTATGCATAACCAAGCTAGAATAAACTTCGTTCCTTTCAACAATGTTACCATAGCTGCCACAAGTCTCATGTGCTTCTTCTTCAAATGAATTTTATGCATTGAGATGATTTATATGCTCATCATTAGTAAATGTAAGGCATTCGTCATTGTTATGCCTCTTATCCATCTTTTTAGCTTCTTCCCAAAATAATTTCTCTAACGATAATGACATATTTGATTGATATTTTTGAAATGCTTGAAAGAAGTTATTCATACCATTCATAAGTTTTTCCATATGTCAATCATTTCTTTGTGGACTTTCACTATTTTTTTTATCCCTTTCTTTAGCTGGCGAGGCATAAAGGAAAGTAGGTAACGATTCCCCGTCTTTAATTTTAGCCATTGATGTAACCTTCTATACCCCTATTGTAGATGTCTGAAATAAACATTAAATTTGTTTCCTTTGTTCCTAGTAATATACCTCTGAGTTCATTCACTATCACACGAGTCAAAATACTAACATACAAAGTAAACCCACCTTCTAGAACTGATCAAAATTGTCATGCAATCAAATCCAAAAAAAATTACTTCTTGAAAATGACATGCAAAAGAAACCCACTTCATTAAACTTATTTAAAAATAACATGCAACCATAGAGTATCCACCAAATTGTCATGCAATACAAATCCACTAACCATGACTACTCAGAAATAACATGCAATGGTAACCCTCTTCATAAACTACTCCTAAATTGACATGTAATCATATGGCTATTCACCAATTTGTCATGCAATAACATCTGACACATGCAACTGCAAAATAAGACATGCACTACTAGAACCCTAACAGGCTGGCAAGAACACCATCTTTGATACCACTGAAATATCCCAGACTCAAATAATGCTTCAAATCTGATTTTGATTTTGAATTTTGCTCATGTTTTGCTTCATTATAATGTAATATTGCAACATGCAAACATGCAAAATAAACAATATAGATTTTGAAGGAAATTAATTTGATGAAATACAAAGAGTCAAAGTTAGCCAATGGGTATTCTTCTGATATGGAAATGTATTGCTATTTACAAACACTTGTTGTTGTCACAAATCAGAAAATGCACAATGTCATCATGCAACACATACCCTCTGAAGTTTTGTAGGATATATCAACGAATCCCCATGAAAATTGATCAATGATGTGTAACTGTGAATCTTGAGATGAATTCATAAGTAGGATGATCTGGATTTTTGTCCAAAAGCAAAAACCTCTAGGGTTTCTATCATAGAGTTTACAGAATTTGCAAGCTAAAGCTCTCAAGCTCTCAAGCAAAAGTGTCTTTGAAAATAACAAGTCAAGAATGAATCCTCATTTCATCTTTTGATCATTTTATAATGCTTTTTCTTTTTGAAAGTGATACTTTATTTTATTTCTCTTTTAGTTTACCTTTTTCCCCTCAAAAGTGACTTTACATTATAATTTGTCATTGAAATTATTATGAAGTCACTTTACAAAATAGAACATGTCCAGTTGCTAATTAATTAAATTTAAATAACCCTATAGGACTGGGGGACATTACAGTAAACACACCTTGCAATGTCTAAACACATTTTGCCTTACTTTCAACTATAGTATTCAAAGGCAAAAGTCTCATGCTATTGTCAATCCTTTTTGCCCCAATCCTTATGGCTAGATACTTTTGGTAGGAAAAGGATTGATCGCAAGGGAATATTTAGATTTGTAAGCATTCCCTTTACTTTCCAATTATCTTATGCATCTCTTTGGCAAGTCATTCCAACTCATTGAAAATAAAGTACAATTAGGGATTGGTAAGCCTTTTTTACTAGAAAATTAATTTTCAAATTTGTCATAAAGTGCATGTATGCATTTGTGTACAATTCTTGTTGTTGGGCTCCCCCCATAGCCTCCTACCAAAATATGAAGGGACTACTTAAGGGCTTTGGGCCCTCCTAGAACAAAGTAACGTGTTCTATTAAGTTGCCTAGGAACTTTGTTGCTTCCCACATGACACTAGCAGTCTAAGACTTGTTGATACTCAAACACAATGATTGCCCTTGGGGGTCAAATGAATAATTCATACTTTGGAAAGCTACAAAGCTTGGAAAATCCTCCCTCAAGATTTGGGCCTTCACTCCATTCTCATAATAAAGGAATCAATGTAGATTCAAGACACTTTTGGTTCCAAAATTATTTGAAAGACTTAGTTGGCCATAAAACTATTGCTTATCTAGAAAGAGAACAATTTCAAGACTAGGATTTACTTCAACCATCAATCACTTTAGTGGTCTCCTATGATCACTTGCCAAGTTCAACCTCTTGTTAAAGTTCGTCATGCATGGGGTTTATTTCATTTTTTACCTATTCTCTAGAGCCACTAAGAACTAGCTCACTTCCAAGATTTAAAGCCAAATAAAGGCTTGACAACCAAGGTTTTGGGTCCTTCCAAACAACTATGGAGTTTGTGCCTTTACAATTGTGCATATGGTTGGCATTCAATGAGCTATACCCTAGTGGAAGGGTTGGATGTGGCATCTAAACACCCCTTTGAGGTACTACAAACCCTTCTAGGGGTGTTCTCAACTTTCTTCTAACCTAACAATCATTCAAAAAGTTAATATCAAGTTGAATCTCCAACCCATTGCCACTCAATAGTGACTTAGGTTTCATATTTAGTTTGTTATTTTATAGCTCAAACTAGTTGGGATCACTATGTGCAACGCCTCCTATATCAAAGTCTTCCCATTGGATATTCCCTTACCCACCTGGGTATCTCTAATACTCATCTTTTTTTTGGACATTTGAAAATTCTTAAGCACCTCTTTCGGTTTTGCTCATGAGCACAAGCAACTTGGAATTGGATACATTATTTCTTCAAAACTATTTAGTAAGAGCTTTTTTCTTGGCATATGATTCTTCTAGATGACTAGCCTAAGATGCATGTGAAATTTACCCTAATTTGGCATGCTTACAAAGAGGATATGATATTCTACATATGGATAGATAGAAACACTACTTTATTTTTAGGTTTTGCAATGAATACTCATTTCTCTTTGTATGTTAAAGCCATTTATGTTGTGATATTATGTTAGAGATCTATTTTTAGGTTAATACTGTTGTTTTGGAGGTTTCTCACTTGCAGAGACTTATTGAAACTTGAAAGTAACCCAACGTACCTTGCATTTATTCTTGTGTCACTATTTATTGCCACTAAGAATGCTTCTCCATGAAGATTTCATTGTGGTGATTGCCGCAATGTTCATTCAAGACATAGTTCTCATGGCTCCTATTGATCCCCTCAATGCCAACATTGTTGTCCGAGCCCATACTACATGAGTAGTCCTCTACTTCCCAACTTGATCATGGCATCCTTGGTTGGCATGACAATGAGAAGTTCCCTTAGTTGGACCTTGCTATTTCACTGATTTGCACAATTTATTATGACCATGATAAAGATCCTTTGAATGGCTGGGGCAAACCCTTCCTCCCAATAGTGTGTGTATCCTTGCCAAGTATTGTCTACTACTTTATTATGTGAATATGTAGACACTAGTGGTTGTGGTTCCATTCCACCTATATTTTATGTGAATTGTGTATTGCATTTTTATATTAAAAAAGTTTGAGTTGGTGAGGTCTGATTCTCCAAGTTGACCTATTATTGAGGATAAATCAACCTATAACATTCGTATAAAAAATGCATTAAGCTTTGCCTAGATAAACTAAATAGGATGAAGGACAATGAGTTTGATATCAAAGATGCATTTCGTTTGGAAATATATGTTCTTGACTTTGCCCAGACAAACTACAATTGGATTGAGGGACAAAGAGTGGACTCAAAAAGCAACTACACGTATCTTGTTTCTTTTGCTGTAATGGCTTTTGAACATGCGCATTTTGCCTTAATATGCATGTCATCCCGTCCTGACAGAATTAGTTCTTTGACACTACAGATGGAAAATCCAATAATAGTTTCACTAGATGATACCAATTGCCTTGTTGAAGAGTGCTTCAGCAGATCCTTCAGTTGTTGAACCATCCTCTAATTCTCCAGGGTCGGATGTAAAGGCCAAAATGTGTGTAACGAACAAGAGAGAACATGAATAAATGTCACTTCAATGCTGGTATCTATTTGCATGATCTAACAACTTTCTGGATTGTTCAAGTTCTCTAAAAACAACTGCATTTGTCAAACATCTTTCGGATGCTTATATTGTATCATCTTCAGGGAGTTTTAAAGACAATGTCAACACTGGACCACAGGTAAAAGAGGTAATGATTGCGTGATCAATTATCTGTGGCAGACTTTCAATATTAATAATATTTATTTTTTTCCTTTAAAAACAAAAGCACTTTCCTTAGACAACTTCGACTGTTGGCACCATTTCAACTGTTCCTTCAAATCCCAATGAACATATCTGCACATATTTTAACACATCCGATAAAGAGGTAACAAAATAACATCAATAAAGTATACTTTGTATAGAACAATTGGCATTACACCTTAAATAACAAATAATCCTAACTTCTTGATCATATGTTTCTATAACTTCAAATATTTTCAAAATCTAGGATGCCCGTGCCTCCACCAACAGTTGTTTAGACTCTGATAGCCCTCTTCAAGTTTTAAGTAAAACAGAGAGGACTGTCAAGATGGAAGAAAATTCAGTGCCTAAGAAGCCATTAGTCAACTTGTTTCCTGAAATTGCTTTCACTTGTTTTTTATTTTGTTTTGCTGTCCTTGCCCAGAGGAATGATATGGTGAAATCATAACTGTTAAAAGTGTTATCCGAAGCAGCTTTTATATCTGTATTTTGTAACTGCTCCTTTTATATATATCAATATATAATGTGAAATATGTGCTTTTGCAGAAACTTCTACCTGCATTTTGTAACTGCTCTTTTAATATATTTGATGTAAAAATCCATGTTTTCTTTGCGGATCTAAAATTAGAGATATCCCAAATCCGCAGATTTTGTTAACAATTCCATGGGCACTGATTTAAAAAAAGAAATGAAGAATCTAGTAGATATTGCCAAAATTAAAAATTTGATCCCTAGCCTCACGTTCTTAAAAGAAAATCTTTGATTAATAAGCTATGGAATTGTTTTGACTTAATCTTTGTTACATATTCAGATTTCAATGAAACTTCTATAATCTATTATTGCAATTTGCAAGTACGTTTAAAGTGGACACTTGATAAATCATCATATGCTAAGAAATAACATTTAGGTTTTAAATTTTAATCCTTTGGGCATTACTGAAAATAAAATGCATCTACTGATTTTATTTGTCTGCCTATATATATTATAGACAACACTCAAATATTGCAAAAGATTTGAGTTGGCATTCAAATATGGAAATATTTGCTTTGAAATAAAAATCAACAGTGATAATGCATCCTATCAACGAGGAAGGTCAGTGATGGATCAGAATTGAAGGTTCAACAAAATAACTGTCACTATGAGGGAGAAAAATCATGGACGACCTTGATGATGACCACAACTTTATGACAAAGGCACTGGAGCCGCTGGAATCCAATTAAGCAGCAGAATGGCTGCCAATTAAAAATTATATATTAACCAGCAAAACGAAGTGCAAAAGTAGACATTTCTTATACAATCTGCTTTTACTCCCAAAGATAATTGTTGCAGTTAATTCCTGCAGAAGACATGTATATCAGGATCAACTATATATACTCACTAGAATTGTTTTCAAATATCTTAAAGATGTACTACAGATTAGAAAGACAAGAAAAAACATACTTCACTCATCAAGAAATCGCTGGTAGAATTTTTCCAGAGCATGCACCAAATCCCACCTTATACCCCTCTCCCTGCAAATACAACAAAAAATGTTAACAAATAATATTGAACTTATGATTAAAAACAAGAAGCCTTCTAAAATATTTGGTTCTTATTGATTCTTATATATGATTACAAACAGATGGCAGCATGTCAAATGCAGGTAATATCAGTGCATGAAACATGCCAATTTACTTCATAGATTTGGAGTTTTCTTGCAGAAACTCACCTGACAAAAAAGATGAGCCACAATTCTGCATAAGTGTTATTTTTCCTCATTATAATCTTCAACAGGTGCAAAGTGTTATTTTTCCTCATTATAATCTTCAACAGGTGCAAACACAGCAGAGCAAATTGATTGCTGACTAATCAACGGTGAAGTTTGAAAATTTAATCAATGCTTTAAGTGTATTAGTAAAATTATTCCTTTTTCTTCCATTATCTTTTTCAATTTCAAGCCCTGCTGTTATGCTACTGAAAATTCCTTGTCTTTCCAACCCATCCTACTCTAGGGGAAGGGTGCCAGTAGCCGTTATAGCTAATTTTGCGCACCCTAACCTCCTAAATGGTAAATCAGGTTTTGATGGTTTTTTTTAAAGTTTTGGCATCTAGGTAGTTACACTGTGGGATTTGTTATGCATGCAAGTGTCAAAAAGTGGTCATTTTGAGTTGATGTCCCATACATATTCCTTATTGGCTCATTAACTGTTCACTTTGACCACCACAAAATTTGTACAATTGATCCAATACTTATGCACAAATGCCTCAATAATCATGTGCTATAGTTACCAATAAAGTTACACAATTGGTCTAATTACTATTTCTTTTTCAAGCTACTGGGTATACCAATGGATGGCTATTGGCCCATTAAATTATTTTTTAGTGAACTTCTGATTAGCGAAATTCAATGAATGGTTATTGGAACATGGGCGGTAGCCTGCACAGAGGCAGATTAAAAACATAAAAATAATATTCTCTTTTTCACTTTCGTTCAATGCATATTGTATATCTATAGGAGTGTTATTTCCCATATTATAGAAATACCAGTATAACCTCGTCTAACCATTTCTTTCCATAGACAAGAATTTCTAAGTTGACTAACTACTTGAATTTACAATCCTCTCTAATAATTCTTTACACATAATATTCAAAGATATAAACTAGAAAAACATGATACATATAATATTCCTAAGACACATGTGAACGCTAACATTAATTCCTAACAATTGGGTCCCTTCCTCAAGTGTTTTTTTTTATTCTTCTAGTTTTTTTATATATTTTTTCAATATTTCCATTTCAAAAATGAAAACCCTGCTGTTATGCTGCTGAATTTTACTTTCTTTTTTTCAACTCTCATAACATATAGTGTGCCATGCTCCGGGCAATGCAAGGCTGTGGCAAAAATGACCTGGCATGGAAGCAGGGCACACAAGGTGTGAATCAAGGGCACGGTGACCTGCAAGTATTGCAGGTTAAATATGAGAGGAGGTATCAATTGATTGAAATACCTCCTTGCTAAGCATGAACTCGGATGTCTAGTTGTGTAGCTAAAGCACCAGAAGAAGTGAAGATAGAACTGAATTCCCTTCTTCCTAGTTATGAGGAAAAAAACAATTAAAAGGATGAAGACAAGGGAAGTGGTTGTATCATTGATGAATTCCCTAGCCACCCTTGAATTGTCATCTAGAAATTCTCTTCTTGGCCCATGAATTTGGCATTTCTCCACTAATGAGAGTTTTAGCTGTCTAAGTTCCCCACCTCATTTCTTTCTTCCTAACAATGTTCTAGGTTCACAACCTTGCTTGAAGATTCCCCTTGGAACTGAGACACCGTCAGGGAGGATGGCCACTACAAATTTTTGGTACTACAAAAAATATACCATTTAATATGGCTAACAACATATTGGAATGAATTGATTCCAACCATAACAATTGCAATGCAAAGTTTAAGGCTCCAAATTCAAAGGAGCTGGGACTCGAGCAAAATTTGGCACTATCACATTGAGTCCCAATGAAATCTGCCAAAAGAATTGCCAAGAGAATTGATTGCAAATTGGACAAGTGATGGTCTTGTGGTGATTTGATATATTTGCAAAGATGGGATGTTATGTTGCTGCTCAAGTAGTAGTAGCTAAGAGCATTAATGGAAAGCAGGCAAAAACCTTATTGTTTTTGGAAACCAATGAGTGAAATGACTCATGAATATGGGCTACCTTTCACCTATTTTATTGGCATCAGGTATCAATGGAATTACGTTGTAGTATAACACATGTAGATTTGAGAAGGAATTTCTCACTTACTCTGCAGAGGATCAATACAAAGAATTGTCCTAGAGTACATGAGGCTTGATTAAGTATTCTACATAGTCTATGGTGGATTAAATACCTAGTTGGAATAGTGCAATATGGAACCAGTTTGGAGAGAGGTGGTTGCAAAAAATTAATGAAATGATTGCATACTTGAGATGCAATGGTGCAGATTGAAACAGATGTCACTTGCGTAGAATATCTTAGCAGGATCAATTCATTAAATGGAAGTTCTTGCTATAGAAATCTTCTCAATTCTTTTGGCCGTTTCATGTACAGGGCAGCCTATAGTGTATTCTAGGGTGATCAAATGAAGTATCTCAGAACTGAGAGCCTGTGGGACAGATTTCTGTGAAGTCTGGTGAAGTAGTTGCAAGCAAATACCACTCACTGGAAGCAGATTTGCCATAGTGCAGCATTTCTAGAAGCGGGCATTTTATCATGCTTCTTGCGATACATTTGCTATCCTCTTGTATGTTTCTGATTATCTTTACACTTTAGCATCAACTTTTGACAGGACAGTTGTAAGTTATTGTGAACTTACTTTTCCAAACCTACATAGAGGATATTATGGATCATTTATGGTCTTAATAAATCCTACTGCAGTTGATGTATTTTCATTTCATTTAACTTCTCCATTTTGGATGAATCTGCAGCTAGATTGATAGGATTCCAATTACCTGATAGGCTTTGGATGAATAGACTGGTCACAAATGATTGATTGACCATGCTTTACATTGAATATTGTCCTATGCTCTATGCAGATTAGTGCAAGTTAGTGTCCATCCAGTCTGTAAACCAATAGATGTAATATCCCCATTCTTGAACCAATCCCACTAAAGCAGTAAGATGCATTTGTGGACAAGGAGTGGCAGTCCTAGGACATCAATAGCAGTTAGGAGTTATTAGGATTAGTTAGAAGTAACTATATCTAGATGTTAGACAGAGAATAAGAGAAGAGGAAACTGTGTAGTCTTATAAATAAGACGGTTTCCAAGATAACTTCTATATCAAAGAGAACTAATCAGAAGATAAAACACAGTCAGCCATGACCAGAAGACATACGACTAATGATAAAGCATACAAGTAATATCATTATCAACCATAGCAGATCGAATGACAAAAGATCCTAAAGCATGTTAACTAGTTCTGATCAGTTGATAAGAGTGTCAAGAGAGAGGCATAGAACTATTATCTATCACAATGAGGAAAGAGTAAAGAGATCAGCAAGAAGAAAACATTAGCCTCACTAGTCATTACACAACATGAAGAAAGATTGATTAATGAACCATCGACTATGATTATGAAGGAATTCTTTTGACCATGGTTCAAAAACTCACGTGGAATTGGAAGGACTTGCAAGTCCAATGGCCAGCTGAGTTGACTCGCCATGGACTCGCGAGCCAAGTCCAACCGAGTCTTGGCCCAGTGACTAGCATGTTTTTCCAATGACTCGCGCGAGTCTTTGAGACAGACTCGCGAGTTTTTCTGATTGACTCGTGCAGCCCAGCCAAATACCCAACCAAGTGATAAAAAAAGGTTTTTTTTTCACTTTTTCTCTTATTTGGTCTTTGCTCTTGGTCATATCAGCAAAATACATCAATTATGGCTCTTATATTCTTTAAATGCATTAATTTCTTTGTGTTTTTATGTAAAACTACGGGTTTTTTCCTTTTGCCGAGTCTTTTGTGAGTCGGAGCCGGAGTCCAATTTTTTAGGTTGCCGAGTCCGTGGTGAGTCTGAGTTTTTGAAGCTTGCTTTTGACAATAACAGCGACTAAATCAAGTTCAAGGATATCAACCAAAAGGATTAGAAATAGCCAATTAAGATAAGTGACAGAAAAAGTAATAATCAACATTATCAATGTACAGTTGATGTCATCTGATCAACCAAGCAGAGATTATGATCATCATTATCAATTGAATCTGTCACCAGCATGAGAAGATTGATTATGGCATACAATAATACTAAGTATGCAAATCAAATGTCATCACAAACAGTTTGACTAAGCAAGCTAAGGAAGGGGATTGATAATTGCAACTTATATTATCGATTAACTGTTAACAGCATTGACTAAGGATATAAGCTGATCAATTATGCCATCTAGATTGACATCTAAATATATCATTCATAAAGATATGATCCATTGATCAAGAACGATGATATTAACATTTCAGACAAAGTATCGAGGACTCAATAAGTGAGATATCCTCCAATCTATAGTTATGGATGCATAAAGGTTAACTGATCAAGATTAAGATTACTCAGATGCTAAATAAGAAGATTGTTAACATTGAAACAAACTGATGGATACTCCTTAAGTAATTGATAATATAAATCGATTATAATATGAGAAGAGGAAAGAAGGCTGAGGCGATTAAACATGGAAAGCGATTAGTAATAATAATGAAAGAGTGTGATCTTTATACAGCGATTAGAATTTGTTATTAATATGATTAGTAATCATTATGAAGGAGTTCGATAATGAAGAGAAGTGTCTCATTGTTGCCAAAGGATGCCATCCTTTCAGGTTTGGAGATATAGAAACAAGATCTTTCCCACTCCATTCAGCATCATCAAATATTACCTCTTTTACTTATTCCAGTATTGGATCTTCTCTATTTGAGCGAATTCCCTCTGGGCATAATTCCACCTGATAATAATAATCCCACTGTTTATTGATGATAGCTTGGATTACATGAACTAGCATGACAATATTCTGAGCACCAATATTAGCCATCCCGATACCCAATGATCCAATGAAGTGTTGGTTCCGTTTGATGTTTTCAGGTATCATGAAGACAAGCTCCTGTCAATACTAATGGGGTTGTTCTTTGTAGATATTAAAGTCTGCAAGTCAGGTGAATATGTTATGAGCTTGATGAGTGCTTGTTTCAGTAGCCAAAGCACTTCACTCAATCTCCCACAATAGTTCGATTACTAATTTATTTCTGACGTTGTAAATGCCAAGTCCAAACAGGTAATGCCGTTCATGAATTACCAAGTTTTTTGAAAATCCCCACTTCATTACCAGCAAAGGCACAATGTGTCATCAGTTAAACCACAGTCTTGCCGCTAATGCATTTGTCTTCATTACAAGCTCAATATGTTTGTAATCCACCAATATCATTGCTAGAGTCTTTCTCTGTCCCATGCCCTAACCCCTTCTCTTATCTCTTCGCTCGATTCACACTATATTTTCACAGTTCAGATACTTCAGAATTTAATTATTATTTAATCTATCCAATATTTGCAGGCACATATACTAATCAGCTCGTTGGTCCGTTCAGATACTTTAGAGTTTAATTATTATTTAATCTATCCAATATTTGCAGGCACATATATTCAGCTTGTTGGTCTCTATATTTGCTCAATTGATAAACAATGAATTGCTAATACTTAAGCATTCACATTTATGCCACCAAATCTCTTGCAATCTGATTCAATTCCTGATACTGGTGCAATCTGCTACAATTAATTCTGTGATCCGCTAATGAATTGATAAAATGCTGTTCTGTCTTGACTGATCCACTTCACATAAACATTTTTGCTGCTATTCGCTCTCTGCCGAATATAGGTTTTTCTCCAGCTAATCCCTCTTGTTGTAATTAATATATTATAGATTCCTATTCGATGCCTCAATTTCCTCTTGGTTGCCTCCTTCATTGTGGCTTTATATTTTATGGTAGCCTTTCCATGATGGGTCAGGTCTCTATATTGATGCTACTTTGTTAATTTAGTTAATTTATTTATTTTATATTATATAAATTATTTATTCATTATTTATTTACTATTTTAATTTTATAAGTATTATTTATGTCTATTAATAAATAGTGGATGCATTTATTAATAAGTTTAAATCTTTAATTCAAACTTATTTAATTGTACATCTTATAATCATATTATGTATTACATTTAATTATTATTTATTTAGTTATATCTTAATATTATTATTATTAAGTCATTAAATCCTCTTTCAGAAAGGGGACATCGCATATCCATTTATTGCATAATCAGATAGATATATCAGACATAGCAATCTTATTGCTAAAAGCAATACATATCGATTGCATAAGCATATTGAAAATCAGGCACAGCAACATTCCTTTATCAGTGCAAGTGATAAAGCAATAACATTCATAGCATATGTAATCATTGTATATCAGACATCGCTATCCATTCGATATCAATTTTGCATATATTCAAAAATATATATCAGAAATAGCAATTGATATCTTGTGCACATCTTAACTTGGTTTTACTTTTAATTGCAATTATTTGACAAAGTAAGAAGATGGAATTAGGTAATTGTCCCGGATTTCTGAGTTAGCCAAAAAGGGGACATTAAAATCAATACTTGCCTCTGCCATATATCTTGGGAGAATAACCTTGTTAATGAGAAAGATGCATTTCCAGGTCTTCATAGGTCATAATGAGGTAAGATATTGTAAATGATTTACATTTAAAGATGTACAATTGGTTCTACATCTGCAGTTGCATATGTAACCAAATTGAAATTTGCCAATAAGAGATGTTTAGTACAAGACTAGTAAACCAATATAAGGTGTGCCTAGTAGCAAGTCTTTGATGCATCCCTATGCAAAGGGTATGGTAAGCTGTGCGCCCATTTATTTTGATTTCTCTTTGACTGTCCTCTAAGATCTCTGGGAATAACCTTATCTATCTGAGACCAGGATCTGACCTTTAGTCCTCAGGTATATATCTTGAAGTGTGATTACTAGAACTGCAAGATACAATTTGGAGCACCAACAAGGCCCAAGGCTCAAATGCAACCACAAACTTCTTTGCTTGTCTAGGTTATCCTGGCAAATTGAGAAACTCACATCATCAGCTCACAATTACTAGCAAGTGATTACACAATTGTTACCATATGTGATCCCTCTAACCCAGGGAACACTCCAAATTGCAAAAGGATTATGAAAGGTTAAGGTCTAATAAATTTGCATTTCCATACCCGAAAAAAGGGTTTGTCAGTTGTCAAATGTGGTTGGCCCGAGGAAGGTTAGGTAACCAGAGTGTGCTCAGTCACTATCACTTCTTGGCCATGTTGTGTTGAGTCTCCTCACACCGGCCAACCTGGACATTCGATGCAAAGGTAAGACCACGGCTAGAAAGTTGCCACTAGCGCCAAGTTTGCAACTACCCTTGCCATGCAGGCAGTATAATTGAAAACTATCTTAGGTTAATGTACTAATTGAAGTGCTCTATGGATGTGGTTGATCGTTGTAGTTGGACACACCTAGTATGCACCTGAAAGTTTAAAGTCTGCCACATGCTTGGTTGATAGAAGATCCAACTAGGAAGAGAGAGAAGTTGAAGCTCTGCTGTGTGTAGGAACTGTATGATTCTCACCATTGTGCTAACTGGTCCAAGGTCCAATTCATGGTTATGTATTGTTTTCCAATACCTATATGGTGAAAAGGAAGAATCGAAAGAGAACTATTTTAGAATGTGAAACCAAATCATGTAATATGGACCACCTAAGTAAAATCTTTATTAAAGGTATGCCTATTTATGTAGCAATCTCTGTACATTAAAGAACAACCATATCTGCAAGCAGTGCTTGACTTAATCATCTCATTCCTTTAGTTGACTGAGTAGATTTGCATTGCAGGCTAATCCTAATGCCAAATCTGTGCTTCATTTGTTTAAAATGCATAGAAGTGGTTTATGCCTATGGCATATATGTTATTTGTACCAGTAAAAAATTGTCTGAAAGTCTATTTGTTCTGACTTCGTTCAATTAATTTGGTGCCATCTCATTTATATGCATCTTCTCATTACTATATATGTGGGATCAAATGCATGAATGGAAATGATAGCACTTGCTTCTATAGCCAGTAAATAGCTTGTAGGGTCCTCCAAGTATGCCAGATGCCCAATGGTTCTTGCTAGTTGGTTAAGTAGTAAAATAAAAATATCTACCAACAACAACCAGTACTGTTATAATATGTCCCATCTAACAGACAAAAGATTGATCTAGTCAAGTTCATGGTAGAGGTATTTATGTTGATCAAAAGGGATATGAATAGGGCACTTTGTACAGAACCAAGTAAGAATTATATGTACAAATAAAAGTAATAAGTATGACACAAGTAAAAAGAACTAATGTTTTTCCCATCATCTCGAGCTATATAAGAAACAAGTATTTCAATGAGAACATTTATTAATATTTAATTTATAAAGAAAGAAACTTTTAGCCATAGTTGCCAATATCTAAAATTTTGATAGAGAATGGAAAAAGTTGCAGTAAGATTAGCCACAACAATTGGCAACAACATATTTGAAAAAGAAAAAATGAGTAACAATATCATGTGCTACCTGACAACATGCAGATAAAATGACCTCATCACCATCCTCAATAAATGTTCGAGATATGTCATTTTCAAACTTCACTTGCTTCTTGCCATCCCATGATAGCTCTAATAGAGAACCAAAACTTTCAGGTTCCTGCACACCCAAGAAACTGTTCAGATAAATACATTTCACTAAGAAAATGGCAAACCACAATAGAGCTATAATGAATAGTTCACATGCAAAGCCAGTTATAAACTCTATCCTCATGGATGTAAAGTTGATTCCTGAAGTTCAATATGATGTCCGTATACTACCTCTATTATTCTGTAAACAATTATATATATATATATATATATATATATATATATATATATATATAATTTTAAAGAAATCATAACTTACTGGTCCACTTATGGTTCCAGATCCTAGCAGATCACCAGGTCTCAAATTACAACCATTGATTGTATGGTGTGTAAGTTGTTGTTCAATTGTCCAATATCTGAACCACAAAATGTGCACCGTAAGAGAAAATCTTGTAATATATATGCTCTGCATTGGAGGGGAAAGAAGAAATGGCAACGCTGTCACAAATCAGCATACCCGCGGTAATGTTCAGCAAAATCTCCTAATAAAGCAATTTTAGATAAATACATATTTCAAACCAAAAGTGAAAAAACAAGAAAACAAATACAAAAATGTTGATAATTTTTTATCACATAACTTTAGAAGGAAATAGTTAGAATGTGCAATTGCTTTCTGGCCGATGAACTACTAAGGTTGGTGAAAGAATGTGTTCCCATCCTATCCTATATAACTCAAAATATCACACAATATATTGAGCCACTCTGCATGGGGGAAAATCAAGTTTATTTCAACCTGACAAAGGCTTACACTTGGGTTCAAGGCATAATAAAATGTTCCAGATCCTTATGTGAAAATTTACATGTTTTCTACAAACTGTCTCTCATCAGGCCAATTCTCAGCCTGGCAGGTTGCAGCATTTCACACTAGTCCAGAGGTCATTTCATTTTCTAGCATGGCTTCTATAGCCATAGCAGGTCCCAAGAATAGCGTTTGTCAGTCTTTCAAAATTTGGTTTTCTAGACAGGTCATCTTTTGAAATATTTAATCTCTTTGCAAAGGTTAATATTTTCTTGGTTAGTTTTCATGTTGCAAAATGATTCATTGACCCTGCACTTTGATAGTACTGCTGCATGCTACCTAAAGAAGATTGTCTTCTATTCTTTTCTAGAACTTGGACAAGTGATGTATAATTCCATGTTCACACAGTAGCATTATTTAGTACTGTAAAGCCAAAATACTTTGCATCTCTGTTAAGTGTAGGTGATAACTCTCACTTAAACATTGGCCAACAGTGTAGATTCCATATCAGGCTGCTCTTTGTCTCTGGTGAACTTCACCAAAAACAATCGTTAAACATTATGTTCATGGAATAAAACACATAATGGTGACTTTTCCAGTCCCAGTCTCATTGCCGCACTTAGCGTATGAGCATCCTTACAGGAACAAGGGAACTTTTCCACTTTACCTAAAGAATTCCTCTCTATGTAAGTTTTATCCTGATTAATGTATGTAATCATTTGTTGCTTTTTACTGATTCATTATTCATTTCCAAAGACAATTCACACTTGTCCTATAGAAAGAGAAAGAAAATATTTAAATGTCCACAAATGACCTTTATTAGGTCAATAGGAGTGAAATGTACAACTGTTGCAATAGAAAGTATTAGACCAAGAAGTACTCTAGACTCAAAGCAAACAAAATAAAGCAAAGAAACCAAGAAACAATGGAATAGACAAGTTGGGGTAAAACTAATATGATAAACCCCATAACAAATTCAAGTACAAATAGTTGTGTGGAGGAAGGACACATGGGAACTGATGAAAATCAAAGCTAGCAACCAAGATCTGAGGCAAATACTATCAAGTGTTGGTAAATTTGTACCTCAGCGTGCACTCGAAGAGCCAACAATATTCCCATATATCATTGTGGGAATACCAATGCAGGATCTAAAAATACTCATTGGAGAGTGTTTAAGGTTGAGAGGGTTAGGCTAGAGAATCATCAAGGCAATCAATTCCCTCTAGAACCTCTCTTAAAACCCAAGGCCAAAGAATTGTTGGTTGCGGGGAGAAATTGGTAAAATGAGCTTACACTCAAGACTTGCATTGTGAATGAGTGCTTGCAGGTCCTCGACCTTGTGAAAAAGTACAGCCTACGAAGGACATGGGAGTTGATGAAAATCAAAGCTAGCAACCAGGATTGGAAGCAAATACCATCAAGTGTTTGTACCTTGACATGCATTTGAAGAGCCAACAACATTAACACCTATTATTGTGAGAATACCAATGTAGGATCTGAAAATGCTCTTTGGGGAGTGTTTAGGGCTAAGGAGGTTAGGCTAGAAAATCATTCAAGCAATCAATTCCCTCTAGAACATCTACTAACACCCAAGGCAGAAACATTGTTGGTTGCAGGGAAAAATTGGTAAAATGAGCTCACACTCTAGACTTGCATTGTGAATGAGTGCTAGTCTCGAGCTTGAGAGAACGTATAACTGCAGTTCTTAGAATGAATGTTGAAGTGTTAGGGAAGCCTAGCAGTAATAGATCACAAGGATGAACATCTCATTGAAGGAATCAACAGCATTCAAAGGTCGCTTAACAAATATGACACACTAAGAGATGGAAGTAACCAGTCTGGCAGCCCTTGGGTCCCCCACATAGTGTCATATGGCTTGAAGTGGTGACCTCACAAATAAATAAGGTGAAGTGTCTCTAATCAAGCTAGCAAAAGAATGTGAATAGAGAACCACTAGAGTCTTAACCAAACACTGGTATCTCTAACAGATCTCATGGTCAGCCAGACACAACAAAATAAAATGCTCCTTGGTCTCTAACTCTTGGAGAAACCATTGGCAGAAGACCATTTCACTTCGTAGAGTAGGATGGTTTCTCTCAACTCTCATTAGGCCAATGGGAATATTTTGACCACAAGACTAATAATGCTGAAGATAATTGTGCCAAATAATAGTTCCATCACCACCATATAAAAAAATGCTTAACTTAAAATCTGGTTAGGGGTTAAGAGTATACAAAGGAGAGCTCCAACTGACCCAGTTACACCAATTGTAAATGTCCTCTCTAACTTATCTATTGAGCACCAAATTCTTGAGAAGAAGGCAATGGTAGGCATCTAAAGAATACTTGAAAGGAGTAAGCTTGTCCAAAGAAATGCAAATAGACTAGAAGAGCAAATTGACCTAAAAAAATCAACAATGTCAACATATAGTAGGACCCAATCATGCAATCCATTCTAAGGAATAAAGTGCCAAAAATGGATACCTCCCACAAATTGAAGCTATATCTCCCAAAGATCAAAGCTTGTGTATTTACCAATTGAGTACTCTCAAAGTGATGAGGGTCTACAAATTCAGCACCAAAAAACATTCAAGGACATTTGTTTGCAATGGTTCATATGTTGAAGCATAATTGTTTGAACTATTTCAACCCAAGTACAATCACTAGAGCCCAAGATAGGGCCCCATATCTTTGAACCAAAAGCACTCTGGCCTTAATTGTTGTTTTGAAAGGAATATCTTTAAAAGGATATCCTAGAAATGCATGTGAAAACATTAGCACTCCATGATAGAGAGTGAGGTATATCCGTTGTAAAGACAATACTAGAGGGTAGTTTAAAAAGTAAGAAATATGCCAATGAATTGATGCCCAAATAGGTGTATGTAGTCATGGTAATTGTAGAAGAAATTGAACCTAGAAAAAGCATTCTTGAATGAGTTGAAGCCCATAAAATTCACATAGGGCATCAAATTGTCTCTATATGCAATCAAGCGAGTGAGGACTACATTATCTAGAAAGAATAATATAGCTATCAAAACATAGTGAAGTAGACAGCCATAATCCATATGAATATGTTGTCAAAGAAAATTCTCAAGATCATCAATGTGTTAGGATAATAGTCCACCAATACAACTAAGAGGGGGGGGGGAGGGGGTGAATCAATTGTAGGATAGATTATTAAACTTTAAACTTTGAATAGCAGTAATATCAAATCCAATGAACACAATGAATGCCAACACAATAACACAATATTTTGTTGTCGAGGAAACCCTGTTAAAGGGAAAACCCTAGTGGGAATTAACACCCACTAATGATGTACTGAGAGTATAGTATCCTTGTTAGAAGATCTAGCCCTGTTAGGAGCTGATTAAAACATTACAGTACATAATCCTTGTTAGAGGATAGACCCTGTTAGGAGTCAAGAAAGAAGGGTAGGCTCACTGCCCAAAGAAGGTTATGTCCACCTTCAGAACTCATTGTTCGCAACACTGGTGTATAGAAAGAAATACACAATCTTTTGAACTGTCTAATAGCAACTGTCTTTGCTTGATCAGTTCCAATGGAGTATATAGATTATCCTTTGCTCTACATCCAACAGACTCAAGTTCGCAGCTTCCACAATCCTCTTTTACATCACATCCATTCTCTACCACAACAATTAAGGACCGGCATCCTTAAATTGTTCTCGCCATCCATGATACACACTACATCTCTCAAGTCGGCTTCCAAATAGGTCTTCTCAGGAACACACATCACAACTGACGTCATCTTGCTTTCCGTACCTTGCGCAGACCATTGAACATTCTTCAATGCCTTCTTTGTCATCCCTTAATCTCGCATACACTGAATCCTCATTGCCTGTAAGATATACCCAGAACTCATACTTACTTTGTCAACCTCTAGTGTCACTGTCTAGTAACCAATCTTCACTAAATCTTTTGTAACTCAGCCAATATGTAATATTACATCATGCGATCTTAGATATAAGATCCAAACACCTTGTACACATAGTTGACTTCGCACGTTCTAAAACATCCGTACACTGTGATAACCAACCTGTTCTCTTCATAGAAACATATGTTGACATCACTAACAAAACATGAATGACAACAGTAATTCCAAATTCACTCAATGTAGTGATTAAACATATTAAATGTATCTAGCAATCTCCTCAATGCATTAGCAATATCCAACAATCTCCCCCTTTGGCATTGATGGCAACATATGGGAAAATCCATCAACCCAAAAGTATTCTCTCAGTACCTTTACCTCATAGTCTCTTTCCCTAATACATAGTCTCTTTTCCGTAGGATTTTCACATAGTCTCTTCCCCCCTTTGACAACAATGGCAAAGGGTGCCATAAGTCATCAACTATCTCTAACTGTCTTCAACGATCACTCCCCCTGAGGAGTTGATCCCTACATCAAGTCCAGAATATGATAAGGCTCTGAAAACCTCTGGACTGATGCATCACTGCATCATTTAGTTCTCATTAGGAGGGGCCTGAACCCCAAGCATACCTCTAAGATATTCAAAAGCATCTTTTGGCAACGGCTTTGTAAAGATGTCTGCTATCTGTTCCTTTGTGCCAATATATTCCAACCTTATTTCCTTCTCAGCTACCTTGTCCCTCAAGAAGTGATATTATGCTTAGTTTTAGAGTGCATCACAGGATTCTTTCACATGTTTACTGTACTGGTGTTATCACAATGGATAACCACTGGTTCATCAAAAGTTATTCCAATATCTTTCAGCATCTGTTTCATCCAATGAAACCCAGGGACTCGCACCCCCCAAAAAACCACAAAGTACCCGTCCCCAAGACATCCCCGCACCGAGTACTTGGAGTACCCAAGTACCCCCACCTCTGCCATTTCACAACCACGATGCCGGCGGGACGGGTACTTGATTTTCTATTTGAATTATTATTTTTGAATGTTACTATTGGGTATGTGCTATGTTACTATGTTAAATGTTCAATGGTTCTGGTTCGTGTTGCAATTTTTGTATGTTCAAGTATTTTAATTTGGTATGTTATACTGAAACATCATTTCATAACTAGCATTTCAAGTTCTATATATGTATAGTATACAACACCCACATACCCCCCGCACCTCGCCGTCGTCCCCCGTTGTTCCCCTGCCATCCCGAAATTGAGGCCCTCTATCCCCCCGTCCTGGAAACTTGTCCCGACGTACCTAAGCACCGGTGTTATACTGGTTTCATCCAAACAATTTGAGTGCAGTTAAGAGCAACAGCAACATACTCTGATTTAGCAGTAGATTGAGCTATACAATCTTGCTTTTTACTTAACCATGAAACCAACTTTTTTCCAAGGAAAAATGCACCTCCACTAGTACTCTTCCTGTCATCAATGTTCCCTGCCCAATCAGCATCAGTATAAGCATGTAATTCAAAATCATCATTTCTATCATACCATAAGTCATATTCCATTGTTCCTTTCAGATATCTAAATATCCTTTTTACAGTAGCTAGGTGTGTCTCTTTAGGTTCTGCCTGATATCTAGCCACAATTCCAACAACATTAGCAATATCCGGTCTGGTGTGAGCCAGATATTGTAATCCTCCAACCATTGATCTGTACTTGGTCTGAAAAACACACTTTGTCTCATCATTATTTGTTAGTTTATGACCAGTCACCATGGGTGTACTAACTGGTTTACAGTCTTCCATTCCAAACTTTTTTAGCATTTCTTTAAGATACTTAGTCCGAGAAATAAAAATGTCATTCTTGCTCTGATTTATTTGTAGTCCTAGAAAGAATTTCATTTCACCTATCATGGACATCTCAAATTCATTTTCCATCTCTTTAGAGAACTTCTTACACAATTCATCATTGACTCCAAAGATAATATCATCAACAAAAACTTCTATTATCAAAACTCCATTTTCACTAGCTCTTAAATATAAGTTACTGTCAGCATTACCTTTTTTGAACCCAAGGCGAAGTAATTTCATTTCACCTATCATGGACATCTCAAATTCATTTTCCATCTCTTTAGAGAACTTCTTACACAATTCATCATTGCCTCCAAAGATAATATCATCAACAAAAACTTCTATTATCAAAACTCCATTTTCACTAGCTCTTAAATATAAGTTACTGTCAGCATTAGCTTTTCTGAACCCAAGGCGAAGTAAGTATTTGTCTAACCTTGCATACCAAGCCCTTGGAGCTTGCTTCAGTCCATATAGTGCCTTCTTCAACTTGCATACCATGTCTTCATCTTCACATAAAGGAAATCTATCAAGTTGTTCTATATAAACTTCTTCAAGATCCCCATTCAAAAATGCAGATTTCACATCCATCTCATATACCTTGAAGTCCTTATGAGCAGCATAAGCAAAAAATAATCTTATTGCTTTCTAGCAAGAGGAGCAAATGTTTCTTCAAAGTCTATGCCTTCTTGCTGTGAGTAGCCTTTACATACCAATCTTGCCTTGTTTCTTACAACAGTTCCTTCTTCATTCGTTTTGTTTCTGAAAACCCACTTGGTTCCTATTACATTTTTGTCTTTAGGCCTAGGAACCAATTCCCAAGTGTTATTTTTCTTTATCTGATCCAGCTCTTCCTTCATAGCTTTTATCCAAGATTCATCTCTACAAGCTTCATCTGTAGTCTTTGGTTCAACTTGAGAAAGTAAACAGATTTCTTCTCTTATTTTTGATCTAGTCATCATTCCTTGATTAGCATTACCAATAATTTGATTTTCAGGATGATTGTTCTTTACATACCTCGGAGTCTTAGGAATCTTAGTAGCCTCATTTGTGTCATCATCACAAGTCTCATTTTCACATTCAATCTCAACAAGTTCTTTTTCATCTGTAGTGGCAGCCTCCTTGATCTCTGTATTCTGATTACAGTCATACATTCTCTCTTGTATCTGAAACTTTTCATCTATCTTCACATTGTTACTTTCAATCATCTTCCTTAATCTCGGGTTAAAACATTTGTAAGCCTTACTTTTAGTAGAATAACCAAGGAAAATTCCTTCATCACTTCTGGCATCAAATTTACCTATTTCATCATCTCTCTTGATATAACATCTACTACCAAATATTCTGAAATATTTTACAGTAGGAGTATGATCAAATCACAACTCATAAGGAGTCTTACTTGTACCTTCTCTGATTTGAATTTTGTTCAAGGTGTACATTGTTGTACCAACCGCTTCTCTCCAATGCACATGACATATATTTCCTTCAAGCAACATTGTTCTAGTAGCATCCAGTATTGTTCTGTTCCTTCGCTCTGCTATCCCATTATGTTGTGGAGTTCTAGGAGCAGATGTCTGTCTTTGTATTCCATGCTCTTCGCAGTATGAATTGAATAGATGGTTTCACAATCTTCGGTAGATCTCTTACTGCATTAGTCAAACTTGCCTTCACAATATTATCAAAATTAACATGACAAAATCTTTTGTGCCATAACCAATTGTCATCTATCTTCGCAACAAAACAAGAAGCTCTAGATGTATTTAACTCAAACACATTACCTCTAGATTTAGTACCAGTTGCAATCAAGTTTCTTGTCTTACCTATGATAAAACATTTCCCATCAAAGAACTTTAATTGAAATCCCTTATCCATCAGTTGTCCAACGCTCAACAGGTTATGCTTAAGTCCATCAACAAGTAGTACATTGTCAGTATTAGTCCTTCCATCCAAAGAAATAGATCCCATTCCTATAATAGGTTTAGGAACATTGTCTCTGAATCTTACAACACCATCATACTTCATTAAGTTAACAAACTTGTTTTTATCCCCAGTCATATGATGTGAGCAACCACTGCCTATAATCCATTCAGATTTCTTATCAACATGTGATACTAAAGCTTTTTCCTCATGTACTGGTTTTTCATCTTTAATAGCAATAAATCCAATCTCCTCATAATCCAAATCATCATCATTAGAAATACCTTCACTAGTATAATAACATTCTTTATCCTTTGAATACTTAGGCTTGAAAAAGTTAGGTTTGTGCTTAGGAACTCTTGTAGGACATCTAGATGCAAAATGACCTATCTTATTGCATGAAAAACATTTCAAAGGTAACTTTCCTTCATATTTACCCTTACCTCTCTTTTCTCTTCTAGCGATTAGTGCAACAAGTTCATCTAGCTTTCTTTCCTCTCCTCGTATCTATTCCCATTCATTAACATATTCTCCAAGCTCTTCAACAAGTTCATCTAGCTTTCTTTCCTCTCCTTGTATCTATTCCCATTCATCAACATATTCTCCAAGCTCTTCTCTTATGTTCTCATTGCTGGTGCTCGGAAGTGAAGACATTATCATTCTGTGTGTAGATGCTTTAAATGCAATTTCAGCTTTAGGTACAGTATCTCCCAATTCTGCAGCTTCAAAAGTAGTTAGCTTTGCAATCAACATTTCTCTACTAAAGTTTGGAGTCAAAGGTATAATTTCTTCTATAGCCTGAACTTTAGTTTTGTAAACTGGTGTCAAAGATCTAAGAATCTTTGCAATGACTTCTTCCTCTTCATAAGTGCCTCCAGAATTTCTGATTCCAATTACAACTTCCGTAACTCTTTGTACATAAGCCCTAATGTTCTCATCATCCTTAATTTGTGACTTCTCCATCCTTGTTTTCCAGTTCTGTAACTTTGCTTGCTTTGTAAACTTGTCTCCTTCATACAGTGCTTCTAATCTTGTCCAAATCTTGTGTGCCGAATCCAGATCTTTAACTTTAGTAAATTCTTCTTTAGAGAGTGTGTTGATCAGTGCTTCCCTTGCAACCACGTTATAAGAAAATATTTTCTTTTCATCATCAGTAGCTTTATCTAACGCATCCTCAGCCTTCATAGTCACCTGTTTCTTTGTAACCAACCAGTAGTCAATGCCCAAACATAGCAAATGAGTTCGCATCTTGTTCTTCCAACTTGTAATGGACACCCCTGAATGCCCCAAAAAACTAAACCCACTGCTGAAAGGAATTATGTCAAACAGTTTGCATTCAACTTCTTATTTCTCCATTTAATGTTTTAAACCCCTTATAACACTGGAAATCAAACAATTATTTGTTTGTTGTGTTTTGTGCATGGAATAGGAATCATACAACATAAACAAGAAATAAACTACAATAATATGCAAAGTGGACAATGAACTGCTGCCGATAAAATGTTATTTTCAGAATTAATAAAACCAAATACATGGCAGATTTATCAACTCACTAATTACTCCAGCATTAATGAAATAATACTCCAGCCCATGCTTTCGAACTTGTTGCTACAGTGACGTGAATAGTACCACGTGAATAGTGTCGTGTGAATAGTGTCGCGTGAATAGTGCTGCATGAATAATGCCACGTGAATAGTGCCGCTACAGTACTTTGTCCTTCAATCATTCCACTACCTTCATAAAATCATTCCCTCAAAGCGGCATAAGCATTGGACAAGTAGTGAAGAAGATATGAGCAAAATACCAAATCTGCCTGTAGCTGGAAATGCAACTAAACTGCCTGATAATGAAACTGATAACAATGGATTCCAAAGGCCAAACCCCAAGGGAATGACGTCTAGAATGTCACAAGAGAGGATAAACGTCCTCAAATGCCAAGAACGGATCTGCAACTCACACACCAATTTCTTCTCATATTCAACTCCCTTAATGAAGCCACAAACGCTTCCTTTTATTCTATTTCCAAGGGTCGGTTCAACTCTCATGGCCAATGTGGGATAAAAGATGTGCAATATAAAACATATATTAAAATATCCCCTTATGTCTCCCTTGGGTACACATCCCCATAAAATAAATATTAAAGTAACACTTTAATATTTTACAATTAAATTAAATGTTACTTTAATAAAACTTCAGGCATTAAAATGTATTAGCAATCGGACTCCGAATAATGCAAGTGATAGCTCGTCGGAAAGCTCTCACCGAAGAGTATCAAATCCAATCACCAAAACTGGCCTCCACTGTGTCCTGTTGACTTACTAAAAATAGTATGCCTGAAACTGAGTAAATCAACTTCATTTTGGCCCAAACTGGAAATGACTAGGCCAAAACACTCCAGGATCCCCTTAAACCCTTCGTTAGCCCTCGGGACCATGTAGAACAAGGCTAACGCACACACGCTTGGTCAACTGCTAAAGTGGGGACATTACACAACTATCAAAGTTTTCAGGATCAAATTTCGGACTATCCTTCCTATAGAACGCCATCTCCAAGATCACCTCAAGCTGTTAAGCTTTCTCTCTAAGGACCAAAAGCTTTGATACCAATTGCTAGGAATAACAGTCCACCAATACAACTGAGAGGGGGGGGGGGGTTGAATCAGTTGTATGACAGATTATTAAACTTCAAACTTTGAATAGCAGTAATATCAAATCCAATGAACACAATAACACAATATTTTGTTGTCGAGGAAACCCTGTTAAAGGTAAAACCCCGGTGGGAATTAACACCCACTAATGACGTACTAAGAGTATAGTATCCTTGTTAGAAGATCTAGCCTTGTTAGGAGCTGATTAAAACATTACAGTACATAGTCCTTGTTTGAGGACAGACCCTGTTAGGAGTCAAGAAAGAAGGGTAGGCTCACTGCCCAAAGAAGGTTATGTCCACCTTCAGAACTCACTGTTCACAACACTGGTGTATATAAAGAAATACACAATCTTTTGAACTGTCTGATAGCAACTTTCTTTGCTTGATCAATTCCAATGAAGTATATAGATTATCCCCTACTCTACATCCAACAGACTCAAGTTCGCAGCTTCCACAATCCTCTTTTACATTACATCCATTCTCTACCACATCTTTTCCGAAAGAAAAGATCTTACATATATACCCTATTACATTCTACATGATCAGGTCGGCCAATTAGGCTTTCCTAATATACAAATAATTAGATAACTCCTTGGTAAGATACATACGGTATCTAAAACAAGTATACAACAATTACAATTCAACAATTAAGGACCGACATCCTTAAATTGTGCTTGCCATCCATGATACACGCTACATCTCTCAAGTCGGCTTCCAAATAGGTCTTCTCAGGGACACACGCCACAGCTGACATCATCTTGCTTTCCGTACTTTGCGCAGACCATCGAACATTCTTCAGTGCCTTGTTTGTCATCCCTTAATCTCGCATACACTGAATCCTCATCGCCTGTAAGATATACCTAGAACTCAGAGAATTACTCTGTCAACGTCTATTGTCACTATCCAGTAACCAGTCTTCACTAAATCTTCTGTAACTCAGCCAATATGTAATATTGCATCATGCGATCTTAGATATAAAATTCAAATACCTTCTTGTACAAATAGCTAACTTCGCACGTTCTGAAACATTTGTACAGTATCTATACACTATGATAACCAGCCTATTCTCCTCACAGAAACATATGTTGACATTAGTGACAAAACATGAATGACAACAACAGTAATTCCAACATCACTCAATGTAGTGATTAAACATATTAAATGTATCCAGCAATCTCCTCAATGCATTAGCAATATCCAACACAATGTACATATTAAAGAGGGTTAATGGAAGAAGAAAACATTGCTTGAGTTGAAATAGTACACTTGACAAAGTCAAAGAGGGCATGATAGGTCTAGAATTGTCGAACAATCATCTCCCATAGCTTCATGTTAGTAGTAAGAAGAGACTCAGAAATGTGAAGGTCCTACCCACAATTTTTGTAGCGACAAATTGTTTACATTATAGCCCTTATGGCTTAAAGATCAACTCGGGCATTTGAAGATAATAATAATTTGCTATTTATTATCACCCTTGCGATATATATATACATGTGCGATTTTATAATAATAACTAAGGTATTATTATTATAAAATAAACAAATAAATAATTAACTAAAAGGGCCCAAGTCAGCCATCTCTTGGAGGGATAGTTAATTACCCAAGCACATATATATTCAAGTTCGATTCTTGGAGAAGAACACACCAAAAACATAACGTTTGTTCTTCCTCTCAAGAATCCAAATAAGGTAAATTATCCTTGCATTATAGAGTGGAATTTATCAGCAAATTGGGGTGAAATTTAGCAGTGAGTTGGAGCGAATTATTTCAGGCATTCATCAGCAAATTTATTTATTTACTTGGACTTCGAATTGATACAAAATCTGGTGTGCGATTTGGATCAGAATATTATACATATCAAGGGTGCGAATTACCCTATCTAGGGCTTGATCCCCATCTACTATTTTACACATTACTTGAGGGCAAATTCTTGGACAGAATTCGCATGCCTTGGGGTTCGAATTTAACACTTTAGAGGGCTGCGATTTTTTTCGACCTGTGTGGGAGCATTTTCTACATCATATCAATATTGGAGTTGCAGATCTAAAACAAGGGCAGACTTATCAAGACAAATTGGTGTACAAAATTGGTACCATCTTTCCACCTTTCTTTGTCAATTTTGTCTCTATATTGTTTCAGTTTTAAAAGCTATCTATAGATTGTATTTTCCTTGCATAAATCTGAAAATATCAACAGAAATAACTTGGGACAGAGTTAACAGACTCCTTAAAGTCCACAAATTTGATGTCCCCATCCTTAACCTAAGAACGAGATAGTAATGAAACACATATGTGGTCAAGGGGTGTCAGATCTTGAGCACCTCGAGATAGTTAGTAAATAGAAATTGGCAAACAGTACATAGCAGTTAGAAGTCCAAGTACATAGTTTTGTATATCCTTTCAATAAAGTCAATAGAATCAAGATCTTATCAAGGAAAATCGTGAAGTCTTATCAATAAGATGATTTTCCTATCTAGCCTCAAAGGGAATGCAATATTGAGATCAAGAAATATGAGCTAGGGTTGCAGATATCAAGTACCTTCATCAGCATAGAACCAAAGTATGATCTGGACATTGAACTCACATGACAATCTTTTGGACACCCACCTTATCAACATATGAATCATGACTTTACAATCAATGAATGTGATGAATAGTACATCCATAATCTGTCATGTCCATAAGATGACATCCTTTATCGATCATCATCAAGACAACATGAAGGAAGTATGCTTCCTAATGAAAATATGGATGTCACATCATAGTGCATATCCATTGATCATATACGAAGACAAATCATTATCATACAATGGTGAGATGATGAAGATAGTGGGTAACATGATCAGAGAATCATCAAGCTAAATGAAGTATGATGAATATATGACTGTCACATAGAAACTTATATCACAGCATCTGTCCATCATACAAAAGAAAATAACAAGGACATCATGATCATCCATCAGTCATTATCCCTGTGAAGAGGAGATAACCATCATCTTGATAAGCAAGTTGATCCACAATAAGTTGCTATGTTATCCGTGAAGTAAAATGCCAGCAAGCATATCAATGTATATCAGAATTATCAACAAAGGCAACTAACAATTAATTATGAAAATGCATGATTCGAAAACATATGTCTCTTAACAACCAATGGGTGCAACTAACCAATAACAAAGAAATATATAATGAGAATCCATCCCATTCTCGAGGACATCATCGATTATTACTTATTACATATTCATTCTTATTGGATTGCTCAAGTGAGCACTCACCTTTGGCAAATCACGTTGCACATATTTAAAGAAAGTAAGCAGGAAGAGCACCACCATCTTGCATATTTCTAAGGTTCAGATCAGAGATAGCAATATTATTCCTGTAAGCGATATTGAAGAAAATTGGATACATTTAAGGTAGAGATCAGAAACAGCAATAACATTACAATTTGAAGTTTGAAGACGAATGACAGAGAAAATATTGCAGTCTAAATACTTCGCATTGATAAACACTATCCATGGTCTTGGAGAGAAGATTGGGGATAAAATAATTGTGTAAAATGTATTAAGATCTCTTCCCATCAGATTTGATGCAAAAGTTTCTCTTATTAAAGAAATGAAGGATCTATACACCTTGAAAATGGATGAATTGTGTGGGATTATCATGGCATACAAAATGAGGTCTGAGAAGGAGAAGACATGAAAGCAATAAGCTGCTTTCAAAGCATATAAGAAAATGAAGAATAAAAAATCTGAATCAAGAGAAAGTTAAGTGATGGTGAAGGAGGTCACTTTGTGAGGAAGCTCAAGAAAGGATCCAGCAAACACAAAGGTAAGTATACTCTTAAATCCTTTACTTGTGGTATTATAGGTCATTTTTCTGCTAAGTGTCATAGGTCGGGAGTGAAAGTAGTGAAGAGGAAGAAGACTGCAAAAGTAAAGGAAGGAAACATCAACATTACAAAAAAAGGTACATAGAAGGGAAGCATGAAAGGAAGAACCTCCAAAAGCATAAGAAGAGCCTCTACATCCAAGAAGATAATAGCTCATCCAAAGAAAGCGAAGGAAGCTTCTCCAATAGTGGTAGAAAAGAGATTCTATACATGGGAGTGGAAAGAAGAGATGATGTCCTGAAATCGGAAGACAAAGAAAAGGAAGAAAAGGAATTAGGAGAAGAGGATGCCACGGTATATTTGGAGGAAGAACTCCTTTGTGCCTTGGATGAAATCAAGAAGCTTAAGAAGAAGAATTCAAAGCTAACACGACTAATCGATGAGGACAATGAATCTAAGGCAAAGCTAGCTCAAGAGCTTGGAGAATTAGAAAGAATGATCATGAATCTGAAGATTCAAATTGAGGAAGACATCAGATAAAGGAAAAAAGAATTAGATTGTTAGAAATTAAAGCTTGAAATTGTTTCCTTGACAAAGGAGTTGGAGAAATCTAATGATCAGTTAAATTGAAGTACGATGTTTGGAAAGAGGATCAATTAAATCAAAGTACAATGTTTGAAAAGAGTACTGGAATAATTGAATACATTATTGACTCCCAAAGATCACCTTTCATCAAAACTGGTCTTACCTTTGAGGAAAATTGAAAGACGATTAAGATGACACAGCTTGTAAAGCTACTGAACTACCAAAGAAGATGAATGAAGAAATGCCAAAGCGCTATGCTGATGCTCTCAAAAAACTATATCAATAGTAGCACCAAGAAGGAAGTATATCTCACAAAAGAACAACATCCCTCACAAAGACAACAATGAGAGATTCAAAAGACCACTCCCACCAAGACAGTCTCATGTGTGCAAGTTCCATCATTCATTCTTTGATTATTGCTTTTTTTGCAATGCAACGAGTTTGGCCATAAACCAATGGATTATAGAATTCGTGCAAGAAATGACTTTGGTTTCTCCAAGAGGAACTATAGTTTGTTTGCCCCTTTAATGGAATACAACATCATATGCTACCAAGGACATACAACACATTTTTGTAGAAGTGATTTTGCGGAACCTCTGAGTCAAAACAAGAAAGAGAATGTTTGTGACAAGGAGGAATCTACAAAAGTTTGGAAGAAGAAGCAAGAGCAAGAAATGAGGGAAAGACCCATGCTTGTACAAGTTGCCCTACATGCTCAAAATGAAAAAGACCAATAGTATGTTGATAGTGGTTGCTCAAGCCTCAACCCATATGATTAGTGACAAGAGCGGATTCCTCACCCTAAAGAGAGTTAATAGACAATGATATTTGGGGACAATTCTACAAGTAAAAAAGAAATCAGTACACTTATTTTGGATAGTCGAAAAATGAAAACTAAGAATGTTCTATTTGTTGAAGGATTAAGGAATAATCTCCTAAGTGAGTCAAATGTAACACTCTCACTAAGTGACTAAGGGAACACTCTCACATTTCATTCTGAAAGATGTAAAATCAAGGATGGGAAATTGATAATAGATGCATATAGAACAGCCAATCATCTCTACATCCTTAATGAAACCAAAAGTGAAAAGTGTTAAGGGGCAAGAAGATAAGAGTTGGTTGTGTTACAGGAGGATGGGACGTTGAACTTTGATAAGGCTGTGAAAATAGGCAACAAGCAACTCATAAGGGACATGTCGATGATAACAAAGCTTTCTAATACTATTTGCAAATAGTGCCAACATGGAAAGAATACAAGGACAAGTTTCAAATCAAAGGAGTACTCTATATCAAAGCCTTTGGAACTTTTACAAACTGATTTATGTGGGCCAACAAGGACAAAAAGCCAACAAGTTGAGAGCTATTCTATGCTATTAATTGATGATTATTCTAGAATGACTTGAGTTACATTTTTGAAAGAAAAATCTAAAGCTTTTGAGAGGTTTAAGGGATTCAAAGCCTTAGAAGAGAGTGAAACTAGGTTAAGAATCAAATACCTAAGATCTTACAGAGGAGAGTTTCCTTCAACTGAATTTGAAGAATTTTATGAACATGGAATAAGACAATATTCAACCACAAAAACTCCACAGCAAAATAGAGTTGTTAAAAGGAAAAATAGAAGAGTTCAAGGAAAGGTAAGAGCCAAGTTAAATGAGTCCAATCTATTTGATACTATTTGGAGAGAAGCGGTTCATATGACAATCTACATTATAAACCAAGTACAAATCAAGGTGAACAAAAATAATCCCATATGAAACTTGCAAGGGAAAGCCTGCATCAGTGAAGTATTTCAAGGTATTCTAGAGGAAGTGCTTATAAGAAGAGATGACAAAGACTTGGGAAAGTTTGATTTTAGGTGTAATAAAGGTATCTTTCTTGGATATTCCAAGAGGAGTGAAGGTTAAAAATGTTATAATGAAAGACAACACAAAGTTGTTGAAAGTGCATATGTGAGAGTTGATGAAGAAAGGCATTAGAACAAATGGCTCAAGAAGTTGATCATCAAGAAGAAGAAAACTGCAAAGAAGAGTTAAAGAGGAAGAAACTAAAAATGAAGAATTTGATCAAAGAGAACCAAAGACACCATCAAGGGCCCCATCCAAGACTCCGTCCACATTTGTCCTAACCAATCATCCAAAATATTTGATCATCAAGGACAAAGATACAAAAATTCAAAGGAGATTTGCTAGTACATCGGTTAATGCAAAACTATGCTTGCTCTCCACAATAGAACCAAAGAACTTTACAAGAGCAAGTGAAGACAAGCATTGGATAAAGGCTATGGAAGAGGAATTGGATCAAACTGAGAAGAATGAAACTTGGGAACTTATCCCAAGACCTAAGGATAAGAAGGTGATTGCAACTAAGTGGTATTCGAGCGGGGTTGTAGGTTCAAATTCCCTTGGCTAACTGTTTTCTCCCTACAGTGAATACTTTAACTCACAGAGTAAACAAAAATATACCAATGAACATGTTCAATACAGTAATTCAAAAACAACACATCAATATGGTGGAAAAATATAGCTTATTTATCAACATGTAATGTGTATGACCATAATGTCTTGGTTCCCGATATAAGCCATAAATATATAGCGCTCAGCAGTTGGTTAAGAGTGCCAACCATCGGCAACTAACAACTATTTGAGAACTACAATCCATTACATTGCCATTCATTTTTTAAATAAAACATTATTTATTCTTATCGGCAAAACTGCAGCCAACACTAACATTGAGGGGAAGATTGTTAGAATGTATCTAACATCTCCCCTTGGGATTTGTGACATGGTTTAACAACCTCCTGTGAAATCCTTAACTGGGATAGTAGTAGCAATTACTTGAATAGGTGTGCCTTTTGAGAAAATGGCCAGCTCAACTCCCACTCTTTAAGGCTTACTAAAAACAAAACATATTAACACAATGACTAGAAATTAAAAAACTCATAACATATATTCTTCAAGAGCTTTTCATCGAAAATCACAAATGTCCCAAATTATTGGATAACATGTTGATATTATGGCCTTTACGACAAAGATCGACCATCTTGGAGAAAGAGGAAATAATAAATATATTGGAAATATTTATTATAATTCGATTTATAAATAATAATAATAAATATGGGTGATATTTATTATTTATTGTTTATAAGATAATGCATACATATAAGTGGCAATTTAATAATAAATAAAAGGTTATTTATTATTTTATTTGGGAGGGCCCAAGTCGGCCACCCTTGGGGTGGTAGAGTTTATCAAAAGACTCTTATATATATTGTTTCGATCCTTGAGGAAATAAGTATCAAAAACATAACATGCTATCTTCCTCAAGGATCTATATCTACATTTCTTCTTCTCCAACCTTGGTGTGCGAGTTCAAGGAGTTCAAACATTCAAACCTGCCATTAGTGTGTATTTGGATTGGTGTTTTAAGGAGCGATACCCTAGATCGGATTCTCCCTCGTAGCTGGTGCGAATTCTTGCTGCCTTGATCTGCGAATTTACCTCTGCCATTCGCTGGAAGATATACTAGTTGCAAGAACGTGTATTGAGGATTGCGATACATTATATCGCTGGATACAATCATATATTGCTGGAATCAGTTCAGATTATCTATGCAATTTAGTCCAGAAATATCGAGCTAGATATTCATTAGATATCAAAGGGAAAATATTGCAAATAAGGCTCAGATATACATCTGACTTTGGAGTACGAAATTTGACCAGCATTTATCTAAATAGTTACAATATTGGTATCGAGGGTTTGATCTGCATTGTCACATCTACATGCTACAAGCAGAATCAAATTGTTCAAGAAGAAGCGGCTAGTTGGAGGGGCTAAACTTGAGTACTTCAAGTTGCAGACCAGAAATTATTCCGGGTATTATCTTACTCATTTATATGCTTATTTTGATTCCTGTGCTTAGTTAATTGAAAGATCTCTATAGTTTGAACATTCCTTGTTAAATCTGGAAAATATTAACATAACAGTCCATGTTCAACTGCATCCACAATGCTCCATCAAGTTGTGTAACATACACCCTTACTATTTTTTGTTTTTTATCTATTTGAAGTGTTTAAAAGAAGCAGATGGAGATGCAGAAGTAGTATAACAAGATATATTTATTGCAGCAATTAAACATCTGAAATAGTTTGCAAATACAATAATTTCAAAGTAACCACAATCAGCAATAAACTGATTGTACAATGTTTCATCAAAACTATTGAGAACCAGATTTCCTTGGTCAATTTAGTAGATTCTTGCCTAGGCTCCCAGATCTTCACAAATGGATTACTGATGCATGGATGCTTGCCATGAATGGCAATATGGAAATTTATCTCTATGCACACAATTTTTTTAATTGTGGTTTTTGATTGTGTAAAGGATCATGATGCTATTTAATGTGTGTGCTTGCTCCTGGACATCATTTGCTCCCTCTCAAAGCCTAGTACCCTGTGTTCAATCCTTTTACTGAATTATTTAAGGTGAAACCTATTTAGGTTTGCCTCCCAAATCTACCATTACAAATTTGGTTTGATTCTTGCTTTGAAGCCATTGGCAACTCCTTGGATGATTTTCTAGCAATAGATACTAATACTTCTGATTTCACCCACACAACCTTCGCACGCATCCTTGTGGATACGAAACTTCGAGACCTCCCAACTGATATTACCTTCAAAGTTTCTGATCATTGCTAGATGCAGGCATTGGCTACGAAGGTTTTCCTTTCAGTGTCAAAGATGTTATGAAGCAGGTCACATTGCCTTTGATTGCTAGCGACTCAAGACTAATACTTGTTGGCAAGAGACACTGCTCAGATGCTTAGATGTTGTCATTGATGGCAACTCATCTCAATACACCCATCCGCATGATGGTATTTGGTCAAACCGGAAGTCACATTGGTGATTTGGTTAAGTTTGGCAAAGAACAAGGCACTCAACAGTATTTGATATTTGGTCCGGTACGCACTTTTAGATCAATATTTTGAGTCACAGATCTCAGGAAGATTCATGGATATCTAATCTGCTTTATTCCAAATTTTTGTGGTCCAATGTTATTTGGTGTGCGAGATAGAAGGATCTGTATATTGGTTTTTGGGTTATTAGTGAAGAACAACAGTTTTGTAAAGTAGATCCTTATGTGGATCTAATGGAGCGATTTTGGTGATTATTTTTGTGATCGAAGGTGATCAGCCAACATGTGGGACAGCTTGTGTTGGATCATTTTGGTTCACATTAATATTTGTACTCAGATCTAGGTGACAGTGTCATACACGTTTCAATATTTTGATAAGTGTTTATGGGTTGACATGTAAATGATTAAACCTCTTATTGCGGATATATAAGATCGATACGTTCGGTCATTTTGATGTATGAAAGGTGTGGATATATCGATGATGCAGAGTTGCACGTGCACAATATAATGATTTGAGGTCCGAAATAGAGCAGATCAGCAGTAAGTGATAAAGTGCACGAAATCAGTGTTTTGTACTTAACTGGAACTGTACTTTGGCATTTGTAGATGTTGTTTCTCAGTTCAATCTCTATTGTGACATTGTGTTTGTCTTATAGGCAGTAAACCTTTTTGTATTTGAGAAGTGAGCTCTAGGAAGTGTGCCTGAAAGCATGTGCATTCCATTTTGTAAACTCCTAATAGGGTATAATACTTTTGTAGAGTATTTTTCATTTGTGGGTTCATCCCCACTATGGTTTATCCCTTAACCGGATTTCCATGATAAAAAAATCTTCTCGTATGTTATTGTGGATGTTTGCATTATGCTTTAGCATTTTACTTTTCATCGTATGTGTTAAGTGGATAAAGAATCAGGTTAATAAAGTAAAAAATTGCAGAACACCGATTCACCATGTGCAGAATAATGACAAAGGAAAAGAAAAAGTAGATGTGGATGAGGTCAGGAAGTAGACAAGTAAGACATGGGTAAGAAAAAGTGATATTGAAGCAAGGAATGGATCCGCACCTCAATTTGGTGTGGAAAATTCTTTAGGAAATTGAACTAAGGCCTTTGGCCTAGGGGGAGTCATAAAGAAAAATCCTAGAAACCCCCTGATATTAGTTGATACTTGAATTCAGATGGTTGATTCAGTTTGTATCAAGCTATTGCAGATGCCTTGGATTGATTACTTAAGGAAACTTTGTTTTAGAGATCCACATATGAATTTGTGCATAACAGTCAATAAAACAGGGTATTCGGTGAGTTAGTGCAAATTGCACTCATTACAACGAAAAGTAGATATGCGAAAGATAAAAAGTCATTTTACTTCGTCATTTGTCACTTTGGATTTGAGAATGATGGAAAGGAGAGCTCTGCAAGTCATTTCCTTGTGAGATCGAAGACGAGGAGATTGTCATGCAAACCCTAGTTCGGTGAAAGAGGTATTTTACTGTATAATTTGTGATCTTGCATTTTTGGATATGGATACTCCCAAGATTGTTGACATTACAAAAAGACCTAGGCTCAAATTAAAGAAACATCCATTCAAATTAGTTGAAGATGAGCTGCTAGGAGCATTTTCAACCATTCCATATGGTGTTCTTCATGTCGAAGACATTAGGGCTTACATTCGTGCTAATCTTGAGGAATTGGGAAGTTCTTAGATGCTAAAACTTTATTTGGACAAACTTTCAATAGATTTGCAACTTAAGGATGAATTTAAGGTGCTAGAAGAGAATAAATTAACATAGGTTATCAAATTCCTGTATTTCGATGAGAATGAATAGGTTCGGTGTGTATTGAGTCGGATTCATGCTGAATTCATGTGGCTAGACAAACCTTACAAGATCACTAAGGAAATAATTAGAGAAGCAACTAGTTTGTGGTCAGCAAGTGATTTACCTACTTTGAAATCTGTTAAGAATCAAGTAGTCACAGATGCCACCGGAGCAAAATTTGATAAGAGGGCAATGACTATTAATGATATCATTGAACTAGATGTTAAGTTTGCATCAATGGTAATTGGCTATAAGGTTTACAATTCAAGCAGAGAGAATTTCAGTCCCAAGTACAACAATCTATGCAGCTTATGAAATGGTAAAAGAAAATGCAAAATATGATTTGTGTGAGTTGTTGCGGAGGCAGTTGATGGGCAATTTGGCAGAGATCAAGAAAGACAAGAAACAAACCTTCAAGCATAGTATCTTAATCATGTGCTTCTTTTTCTACTTCATGAATGAGGTTCCAGGTGTTGGTAATATTCAGTGGTCAAAGGATAGACCAGTAGCTGTGCAGATTAGAGATTTTCTCTACATGGTTGACAGTAAATATAGGAAGAGCACTCTTTGGGGTTTCTTTAAAGATTCTCAGAGTCAGACGCAGTCTAGGGAAAGGATTCCTAAGTCTATTGTGGAGAAATATCAAGACACAATTTGTTTCATGGTTGAAATTGATCATTTTTTGATGGAAGCACTGGAGCAAAGGACATCATGGATCATGCCTATAGGGTATAAGGTTGATGAGACAATTCTTGATGTATACGCTCAACATTTGTTGAATAAACTTGTTGATTCATCAAAGGAGAGATTCGGTACCTTCAGAGAGAAAGATTTGAAATTGCATACAGAATTGCACAGGCCTAACAGAGAAAGGAAGATCAAAAAAGAGGTGGAGAACTTGGCAGAGAATATCGGCATTCCGGTACAAGTAGCGGGGGAAGCTAGGAAGAAAAGAATGGAAGCAGAGGAAAAGACAGTCAAGGTGGAATCAGCTAGTCTAGGTGTTTCTTCACCTAGACCAAGGCAAACCAGAAGTTATGCACCCTCCGACAGTCCTCCTAAGCCTGTCAGAACCAAGCAAAAGCAACAAGTAGAACCATCCGGGAAGGAAGCAAAAAGGGTGAAAGTTAAGAGTTCAAGGAAATATACTGCAGCTAAGGATGATGATGAAGTCACAGAATCAGATGATGTTGTGAAAGAGTTGAAGTCTAAGGGCACCAAAGCTTCAAGGGTTACCAAGGCCAAGCCATCTGAGGAAGATAAGGTAAGTAAGAAGATGAAAACAGATGATATGTCAATTAGTGAAGTAGAGAAAGTAGTTGCAGTACATGGTAATTTGAAACCACTTTTGGAATTTTATGATAAGTTTGATAAAAATGGGAAAAGAGTATTAGATGAAGCCACTGTCAAATACTTGAACACATTCAAGAGGGCTCTTGTGGAGATAATGTCTGAGATTCCAAAAGATCTACATGATCTTCTGGAAATGAGGAGTCAATGCAAAAGTTGAGGACGAGAGGATAAAAGAGCAAGTATTAATAAGTTTGTGTCCAGTTATTGTTGTAGAAGAAATGAAAATGATATTCAAGAAAGCTAAAAACCATTTCAGAAGCAAATCAAGGATAAACATGCTTATGATTGGTTGGACAGATGAGGTTGTAAAGGAAACCGAGAAGATCTTGAAGAAAATCTTAGAGGAAAATCAATTTGAAGTTGTCAGAGAAGAAGCTCTAGTTGATGACACCTTTGTTCTTGATGTAGAACCTGTTGATGCCACTATTCCTATTGAGGTTGATGTTCCTGAGGTAAATGTGTCTATTGCTCCAGAGGGAGAAGTTGTAGAAGAGATGAAAAGTGAAGAGAAGGCAGAGAAGGCGACTGAGTTGAAGCAGACTAAGGTAAAGATTGAGGCAAGACACATTGCAGAGGTAGTAAAAGTTTTTCTTGAGAAGGACAGCCTGGAGTTGGATGATCCGAAAATCACTCAAGGGTCTATCAATTTGGCCACTTTATCTCCAATCCAGAAGTTAAAGCTTGCTTCATTTGCTCAAGCTAAGGCAAGGGAAGAGATTTTGAGATCTCATGTTGAAGATAATGAGCTTTTGAGTCTTGCTTCAGGTGTAATTGAGAAGATTATGCCCACACATGTCAAAGAATTTGATATTAATAGATTTGGAGAGTTGAAGGAGATGATTACACATGATAGGATATTGCTAAGCAATTATGTCAAAAGTATTCAAGATGCACTATCTAAGGAGGTAACGTATACAAGTCATGTGTATCATTTCCAAAGTTTGTTGATGATATTGAGGAGAAGATCAACGAAAATGAAAAGCAGTTATCAGATCTGTCTCAAACTTTGGATCCTCCAACAGTTTCTGCATACAATCAAGAAGGTCAAGTCATAGCTCTACTTGACAAGATTAAGAGTATAGTGCATGAAAAGGACAAGATTGTGCGTAGAATTGGTGAACTTTGGAGTCTGATTGCTCCTAAGTTAGGAACTACGTTTAATGCTATGAAGGAAGCTAAGGCAGCCATGGTTACAAGTGACCCATCTGATCTTCAAACTGCAGAAATGCAAGCCTACCTCTTTTGCGGGCACATTTCAATTTTGAAGAGTCTCAAACAAGGTTGGGACAGTGACTTGAGCTCATTGAAGAATATTTTTGCTGATGTCTTCAAGTTGATGTAAATTTGTAGAAGTCATTTGTACATATGCGGCATATATATATGATTTTTGTATGAATTTTTGGGTGTGTGGATCCCTGCCTTTGCCATTGATGTCAAAGGGGGAGTACAGGGCAATGAAAAATGTATGTAAAGCCATATCCATCCAATGGGGAGCATAGGAACTTTGAGTTTTGCAGTGTATATATGCTTGATACTGATGACACTTAGTCATTTTTCACTAAGTGTTACCATTAATGCCAAAGGAGGAGATTGTTGGCAAGAGATATTGCTCAGATGTGCTTAGATGTTGTCATTGATGGCAACTCATCTCAATACGCCTATCCGCGTGATGGTATTTGGTCCAACTAGAAGTCGGATTGGTGAATTGGTTAAGTCTCACAAAGAACAAGACACTCAACAGTATTTGGTATTTGGTTTGGCACACACTTTTAGATCAATATTTTGAGTCGCGGATCTTAGGGAAGATTCATGGATATCTAATCTACCTTATTTCAAATTTTTGTGGTCCGATGCTATTTTGTGTGCAAGAAAGAAGGATCTGCATATTGGTTTTTGGGGTATCAGTGAAGAACAACAGTTTGGTATAGTAGATCCTTATGTGGATCTAATGGAGCAATTTTGGTAATTATTTTTGTGATCGAGGATGATCAACCGACATGTGGGATAGTGTGTTTGATTATTTTGGTTTGCATCAATATTTGCACTCAAATTTAGTCGACAGTTCATACATGTTTCATTATTTTGATAAGTGTTCATGAGCCAACATGTAAATGATTAAATCTCTTATTGTGGATATATAAGATTGATATGTTCAATCTTTTTGATGTATGAAAGGTGTGGATATATTGATGATGCGCAATTGCACGTGTGCAATATAATGATTTGAGGTCTAAATCATAGTGGATCAGCAGTAAGTGAAGTGCATGAAATCAGTATTTTGTACTTAACTAGAACTGTAATTTGGCATTTGTAGATGTTTCTAGTTCAATCTTTTATGTGACATTGTATATGTCTTATAAGCAGTAAGCCTTTTTTATTTGAGCAGTGAGCTCTAGGTAGTGTGCTTGAATGCATGTGCATTCCATTTTGTAAACTCCTAACAGAATATAATACTTCTATAGAGTATTTTTCATTTGTGGGTTCATCCCCACCGTGGTTTTTCCCTTGACCGGGTTTCCACGATAAAAAATCTTGGTGTTATGGTGTGGATGTTTGCATTATGCTTTAGCATTTTACTTTTCATCATGTGTTAAGTGGATAAAGAATCAAGTTAATAAAGTCAAAAATTGCAAAACACTGATTCACCCCCCTCTCAACGTTCCTTAATTCCAACAATTGGTCTTGTTACAAGTGTGATTGTTGTTGCACCAAAAGATCGACTTGTCAATGCCCAATACAACCACTAGACTTAAACCATGTCACGAATCTTGTGAGGGATGCTGGTGCACTGTCAACAATCCCCCTCCCCAACGTCACCCGCCGCAGGCCCGCGTCACTCATGGAGGAGATTTGAACCTGTGACCAAGCTCTAATACCACTTGTTACAAGTGTGGTTGTCGTTGCACCAAAATATTGACCTATCAATGCCCGATACAACCACTAGATTTATAGAATCCACAAGGGGCGGTTAAACCATATCATGAATCTCGTGAGGGACGTTGGCGCACTGCCAACAATCTACTAACTGTCTAGGGTCATGGTGAATTGCTGCTCTTCCACAACATTATGCTGTGGAGGTTTTGCTTGTGAACTTTGGGAAGGTGATTGATTCTTGGCCCAACACCCTACCATTATTGCCAAAGTGTTCCTTCCAGGAGGTGGATCTAGCTGGTAAGAACCCTATGCCTAGGGGTGATACACTAACATATGTAGATGCAAAAGAGGAGAATAATTTTATGACAGATGTGCAAAATGCCAACCAAGCTCTTTTGAAAAATGTGGATGTGACGAGAAAGATACATTTTCTTTCTTCAAATTCAGAAGCCTCTTCTATGTCATTGGCATCTCATGAGCCTACTGTTCATACTGGCAAAGAGGATCGCTCAAAAGGAAAAGATAAACAAACCCTACCAAATGCAAAGACTAAATCAAGTGGTCTCATCAATTGTGGACATTCCAAAGCTTGTTGGTAACAAAGATGACTCAAAAGGAAAAATCAGACTTCACCTTGTTTACTATCACTAGTCAAACCAAGAATGGACAAAAGTAAAGTGAAAGAAGTCCATCCCTTTAAAACTCAAGCATCAAATGACAATAAGATCATCAAAGAAAGGGCAAAGTATTGAAGAAATGTGACTGATGCATCCCGATTCGCAGGTTGATGCAAATCTCAATTATTTGATTTATGTAGATAGGAGTGGACCCCATGTCACAACTTACTGGAAAACAAATTTAAAAATTCAAATATTTATTAGATTTGACTTTTTCAGAAATATATATGGTATTGTTTTGTTTTAATAAATATAAAAAAATTGTTGTAAATTATTTTAACTTGCTAATATTTCAAATTTATTATAATTTAGTTAATTTTTAAAAAAAAATTATTTAGTATAGAAAAAAATTAATAATTTAACAATTTCAAATATTTAAATCAAATTTGATAAATATAGTATTGTTTTATTTTAAATTTTAATATTAGCAAATTTAATTATTTAAATTAAGTTTTAAATCTATTAATATTTTAAATTTTTTAATAATCTGGTTTAAAAAAAAATTTAAATACTTTTTGCTTTCCCAATTCTTCCTCCAAATAATTTTTGCTGCTATGGTTAATCTTGTAGGTTAAAATATACATACAAAAGGGTTCCTACAGAACATCAATCAGAAAATAATGTGAGCTTGCATGATTAGGGTCTATGCTTTCATTTGTGTGGTTCTCCACCAGATAATAGAAGATTTACCACTGGATCCCTCATTAAGATCTGCATTTCCTTATTCCAATTTAATAGATGCATGTTTTGCTGTAGAAGGCCTGCCACCAGGGTCAACACATTTATCCTCGACATTTTGCATGACTTGTAAACTGTGCAGCTTGTCGTCAATAAATGAATTATAATTTTATTTATCACATTATTAGAATATTTAACTATTTTTAGTCTGAAATTTTTAGTGTTTCTTAGTTGTTTTATTAATGGTCATCTTAAGTTTAAGTTGTCGCTATTTTTAGTGCTTCAGTCTTAGTTGTTTACTTCAGTTAGTTGGTTAGTTTCTTTTTAGAAACATTGTCTTGTAATCTTTATTTAAGGAGCCCTTGTCTCCTCTGTTTAATACATCAGATTGCATCGAATTATCTGAGCACACATCCTAGCTACTGTATGCTCTCACCTTGTCCACATCCGGATCTTGGTGATCAGAAAGTGCTAAGGATTGTGTTCTGCTTTTAAAAATTTGAAAAATAAGCTAATATCCCAGCTACATGCATTATGGTTTTATTCCAGTTGAATAATATTATAAAGTTTCTACCTACTGCCAAGCCTTAACATAAATCCTAAAAAGATTTAGCGAAGTTTACACACTACATAATGTCACAGTCCATTTTCTCAAATCCTAAATGTTTTGCTAAATCGACTACCTGGAAGTCACTTATCATTGATAAGAAGTTGTTGGCATGTAATATATGAAGTTATGAACTATCATAAAGTTTGACAACTGGACAGGAACACTTATCAAATTAAACGACCGGTCCATCATTATACTGATATTAAAAACGTTGAAGATCATCCTTGCATTATGTGGGATACTTAGGGAGGAAACTGCTTTTTAAAAATTTGAGCTTTACATTTCATTTTCCAAAGAAATTTTTTTCTATGAGGTTTATGCAAAACAATCATTAACTTGTGCACTAACAAATTAAGTAAACTTCATTCCACGAAACAAGGGATTAGACATTGAAGGTCTGTTCCAAGGCAAGGAAATCCAATTGGTGGGTGGTTGAAATGACAACCAGAGAGGAAAACATATCAGGAGTGTTAACTGAAAATTAATGGTTTAGCCTTATGCACTCTGGAATATTGGGATAATCCTTTTTTTGTGTCTTGTGTAATACTCGGGTCAAACTACTCTATACATTTTCTAATGCTACCTGTCATCGTTGTTCTCTACATGTCAATTCTAAGTTTCTTTATTTTCTCCCCTGATTTTTAGCATGGTAATCTTCAGAAAACTTAGGCTGAACCTGAGTTTATTATTTTGTACATCTTGCTCCTTCAATTTAATAGTTAACTCTTTTTGTAAAAGACAATTTAGTAGAAGTTAGAACAATTAAACCAAAAAAGAAATGCAAGTAAAAATTCTCTTACAAGTGTTTGGCGTTGCTTCTACATACAACTGAAGCTTTTTCCTCTCCTGCCGGTCTTATGGCAACCTTAAGAGAAAATATGATTCACAATTCGCCACACTTGAAAAGGAATTTTAAACAACACACAAAATAAACAGAAATTCTGTACAAAAGTTATTGTAATCATTCAAATAGGAGCATACCTCCAAATAAATTTTACAATTTTGACTTTAGAAGCTAAAGTAATAAAATTTTAACATGGGAATAACACAGTGTTCATGTACCTCCAAGGGGATATCATAGCTCCGGCAGCTTTTCCCACTTAGATAGGGTGATGGAGGTGGATCCTGGAGTACAAGTTATAAATCTTATGAAAATCTTAGCATCTGATTTTTTTCTTCGCCATGCAATTTTTGAAAAACCTCACTTCTAACTCATTCCATTGATTCATATCAAAGAAATATTGGGATAAAAATCAAGTGGATATATTAATTTAAAATATTTGAACTTGAAAAATTGAGATCTAGCTGTCAACAGTGTAGAGAAACTGAATGAAGCAGAGAACTCCAAAAGAAAGTAATTCAAAGCTTACAATTTGGAAGTTGCAAATTTAGATCTCAAAATATGTACATCTACAACATAATACCTATATGAGAACTGCAGTTCATATTGATATAACTATCGACTTCTAGAATTTTAGTATTTCATTGCCATCCAGGACACCAGCCCCATGAGTGTTAAGTTTGAGATCGCTGCAAATGTAATAGCACTGCCGTAAAAAGTATGTGCTTTCCAAATGCACCGATCTCTTGTATATATACATGGTAAAGACAAGAAGAGACATGTCCCTTCATGGGACATGTCTATTCATTAATTGAATTTATTAATTTAACTATATAATCATTATAAGAATAAATAAAAGATTAACTTTCATATATATATATATATATATATATATTAATATAAATAATATCAATTATTAAATATATACATATACATATATATGTATATATAATAATTCAATTCTCATAATAATTATATAATCAGTTTTATTTATCTGACCGATGCTACATACATCAACACTCCCTCTTAGCTAGGGAAGATAAAATCATATATCACATTTCTTGTGATAAGAAATCTCACATATCTCGTGAAGGCAAATATCACATAACACATGATGATAAGTGTCACATAACTCGTGAGATAAGAAAACATCTAATATGTGATACCCAGTTTTACATATCACCTAACATGTGATATGAGGAATCACCTGACACGTGATACCCAATTTTACATATCACCAAACATGTGATATGAGGAATCACCTAACACGTGATACCCAATTTTACATATCACCTAAGATGTGATATGAGGAATCACCTAACACGTGATACCTAGTTTTACATATCACCAAACATGTGATATGAGGAATCACCTTAGATCGTGATACCTGATTTTCATATCACCTCAGATCGTGATACAAGGATATAGTAATTAGAGAACATTACATTCCCCTTACATATAACCCTATTATGGTATGTGCACTGACATATCAAAATGTCTACCATAACGAATCAACATTACAAGATTGTCACCTTGTAACATCAAATACAAGTGTTCATTGTCTAAGAAGTCGTCACCTCTCAGAAATGCACACAGGATGGATGTCCTACTTATATATTAACCAAGGGTCTTGTCTTTTCATAAGACACAACCCCTTCTAGGTTGGCCCTCCACGAAACAACCTACTCCTCTACAAATTGGCACCCTTGTCCATTAACTAATAGTTAATTATCAATTAACTACAATAGTCAAATACAAGGCATATAAATATGCCTAGCAAATCGTTGATCTGTTCTAGGGAGATGTATTTCTCATGAGGCCATATATAAAGGAAATTACATGCATTTTAGATCTGTCTAATCTGAAAAAATCAGAACATTAATATGATCAAGTTATCAAGATTTAACACTCCCTCTTAACTTGATAATATAAATGAGAGAAACATATCTAGCAACATCGTTACGATGACTAAGCATAGATTTGTACTTTATATCTATCTGATTCTTCCAAGCATGTAGTATCATGGTACACATGATACTTTGTCATATTACTAAGCCTGTAATATGAATTATCACTAATACTTCTGATAATAGTATTACATGTGATGCAATACACAGGATAAAATCCAGAGAATGATTAAATTCTTCCTTTATCCAAATTGTGACTCATAGGCACTGACAAGCCTATATCACAATATGACCCTGAATTAAGATCTGCCAATACACAGGATAAAATCCGGAGAATGATTAAATTCTTCCTTTATCCAAATTGTGACTCATAGGCACTGACAAGCCTATATCACAATACGATCCTGAATTAAGATTTGCCAGTACACAGGATAAAATCCGGAGAATGATTAAATTCTTCCTTTATCCAAATTGTGACTCATAGGTACTGACAAGCCTATATCACAATATGATCCTGGATTAAGATCTGCCAGTACACAGGATAACATCCGGAGAATGATTAAATTCTTCCTTTATCCAAATTGTGACTCATAGGCATAGAAATGTCTATATCACAATATGATCTTTAATTCATCCAAATCTGCCAGTAGTTCCCTACTGTTTTAGAACATTATCTCAGAGATCTTCATCTCATATAATGTCTATTCATTATCACAGAGATCGTCACCTCAAGTCCTTTTCTGAAGTGATCTATCTTCACTCGAGAGAGAGGTTTGGTAAGAATATCTGATGTCTGATCTGTAGTAAAAATATATTCCAACTGAATCACTTTCCTTTCTACTATGTCTCTTACATAGTGATAAGGAATCTCTATAAGATACAACAATAATAGATCACTGATGCTGAAACTCCATCCTATGAATCGCAGTCCTCTAGCTGTTGATCACTAAGGAACCCATCTTGACATGGTTAGCTCCCTTTGAATCAAGATTCTCGAATGTCCACAAATGTAGAACCTTTAGTTGCTCCCTCTGAAGCTCAATATCGTGCATCAACCTCTTGACCTCCTTTTCCAAGGTTGTCTATAATAGATTGTCAGACTCCCTCTGAATCTGATATCAACTCTCAACTCAGTTCCATAACTGCAGGCATTAAGTTCTTTCTCTCTTGAATGCAATCTCGTATGCTTCTAGATTTGTCCTCAATACACCTCTAGCAAATTTCTTCCACCAACTTGAATTATTATTGTGATCCTCCCGAAGCTAAATCCAACACTCCCTCTTAGCTAGGGAGGAGTCCTTGATAACTGAGTTATAGAGTAATGTCCACCATGGCTACTCCCAAAGGGTGGAAGAAGGGTTTTCACCTCAAACTTCTCTCTTACAGAGAAGAATGCATTAAGTAGATCTTCATGCTGACGTGGCTCCCTCTAAAATAGATATCAACCTTATGACGTCCTTGTCTAAGGTTGCTTCGGATAAAATGTCAGACTCCCTCTGTAGATTAATTCCTCCTTTTCAAAGAAACTGATCACATGCAAAGGATTTTCTCATGGTATCACACACATTGCAGGTAACGGGTGTGTGCCGATATTCTACTATCTACCAAGTATTAAAAGCTCCCGCAATTCCATGCCTTCTACCCTCGATTCAACAGAGAGTACCACTTGATAGAAACGTCACTTCTGTATATGAATCCATAAGAATAAGCCAACAACAAGGTAACTTCTACCAGAAAGTGCGAATACCAACCAAACTCTGCTATGAATTTTTATTTTTATTTTTATTTTTTATTTTTTATGCACCCGCAATTCATGAGAGCAATATAGCCTCGATACCTCCAATGTCTTTGGTTGTCTTTGCAGCATATGACTCTTACCAGCAATCTGCTTCAATATTCCCAGAGAAGATATGTCGTGCTAAGAAAGTTCATGCAATTTACCAATATCGAATTGAGGGAGGTTTGCGCAGCCATCTGTAATATTTCTTTACACGCACTGGATACATTACTATCTTACAATATATGCTCTAGCAGAGATCCTTTCCATCATTATACATCGATGCCAAAGATGCCAAAGATCTTCACATTGTTCACCTGTTATTTCCAATGAACATGTTGAAATGGCGGCTTGCAAACAACAGAATGAAACCTTTGAAATATTGAAGAAGAATATATGTGTCTAGTTATTATGTAACTTGAAAGTACTATTGGGAATGTATCGTAGCAACGTGTCAAAACATCCATCAAGAAAAAACATTGTATTGCAGTGAATATTTGAATTTGCAACCTACAAAGATCTATCAAAGCATCTTGAGCTGGATTACAAACATGAGAAATGTGTTGTCACTCTTAAGATGTCCTTTCTCCTCGACATCTCATCTAATAACTCATCTGATGAGTCATCGATGAGCTATATAATATCCTTCTGATCTTCAATTGGTGAGAAGACAAATTAAGTCCTCTTCGACACACCAAGACAAAATACTGAAATGATTAATGTCACAACTTTGTGTTTGCAATCACAGTGAGAGAGGCACCTAGCTTTTGTTGCTAACTCATAAGATTGATGCACGTGTACAACATGGGGCCAATATTTATAGCTGTTCCCTTTATTAGACCCGCAAAGTATTCTCACGATTATTCGTAGAAATGTGGAATCTGCAAACCATTTCTTATATATAGAAGTAATTGAGTACAATATGATTTAATTCAAGATCATTCACAAATCTGATGATACTGCCAAATACAATATATATATATATATATATTGATCTCTGTATCAATTGACTATAAGCACAAGGGCCTCCAAGTATGTAAATTACTTTGACTGTGATTGTATAGGATATATTATCCTCTGCTATAATTGTCTGTGTATGAAATATCCTCTTCGATATGTATACTGCAATCTCAATATATTATCTTCTGCAATTATAATACCTTATGTCCTCTGCGATAGATAAATACTGCAATCTGCATATTATCCTCCGCGATAATATCTTATATCCTCTGCGATATAGTATTGCTGTGATCTCAATATGATTATATCTTCTGCGATATAATGTTGCGATCTCAATGTGATTGTATCCTCTATGATATACTATATAAACTGTGACTTCAATGTTATATATGTCCTTTGCGATATAATATATCTTCAGCCACAGTCTGAATGTATTTGTATCTCTTTTGGTAATTATGCTGATGGCAGCGATGAATTCTGATGGAACTGAAGCTGATCGAATGTCCAACCCAGGAAATTATCGCAGTATTTTACCTTATGTTGATCCATTGTATATGCAGAAATAAGTCCCAGTCATATCGCCTATAATCCAACACTTCCTCCCCTTTTCTGGTAATTGTTTTCTGATCTTGATTTCAAATATATTTTCTAATGCTTACTTTGTTTACTTTTAATAAATCCACCTGCGGCCATCTTGATGAGGCCATCAACAATGAGGCTCGTCAGCGAATAAATCAAGCCAACCACGGAAACAATAACACAGCCAGACAGAGAAAAGCAACTGGTCTTTAGGATCTTCCTTTAAGCAGTAAAGCTTTGTTCAAAGGAACCTGCTCTGATACCATGTTAAGTTTGAGATCGCTGCAAATGTAATAGCACTGCCGTAAAAAGTATGTGCTTTCCAAATGCACCGATCTCTTGTATATATACATGGTAAAGACAAGAAGAGACATGTCCCTACATGTCTATTCATTAATCGAATTTATTAATTTAACTATATAATCATTATAAGAATAAATAAAAAATTAACTTTCATATATATATATATATATATATATATATGTATATTAATATAAATAATATCAATTATTAAATATATTAATATACATATATATGTATATATAATAATTCAATTCTCATAATAATTATATAATCAGTTTTATTTATCTGACCGATGCTACATACATCAACAATGAGAGCTGGGATAGATCATTAATTTTTGCATAGTTCCCTTTATTGCATATTTAAAAAAAGCTGAAATGTTGGAATTACAATAAGATATCTGCTGTTGCATGCAAATGACCAATTCCACTTAAGTGGAAAGCCAGTAAAGTTCTGTTCAGAAACAGTTCCTGCATTAGTTGTATCCTTCGGGATTCAGTTAGGGGTGGCTTGTCGAGAACATGGGCAATAAATTGGAGTTTCTCTTCCCTACCTAAAGTGCTGACTCTGTGCACAAGCTTTCTGCTGGTGTAGTTGGCCAATTTGGCAAAATGATCTGTTATTTTCTTTAACAAACCAGAGTTTAGGAAAGTGTGTTACTTGAAAGCTCAATTAACAGTTAAGAAAGGATTGGAATGCTGTTAAGACTAAAAAAGAAAACTAAAAAAGAAAAAAAAATTGCAACACAAAATTAGATTTTTATCTTAGAAATAAGTTATAACCCTGGGATGGGGAAAGGCCAGTTGGTGTTGGCAACTGGTTGTCTAACTGATTGTTATTCCTCATAACAAAAAAGAAAAGAGATATGACATACAACTTCTAGTTGTTCTTCTTACTGTCAAGCCTGCCACTTCACTCTTCGGTTGTTGTTTTTCTCCTAGTCATTTCAAAGCTTCAACTTACCTATCTTAATCATAGATTTGCTATGGGACATTTCCAATAGCTCAAATTCACCCACTACATATATTTAAATAGGTTTAAAACTTTAGAAAAGGAAGGAATGTGTGGGATGTGAGGTTTCATGAAGGAACATGAGAGGTCATGGGAGGGACACAGAGCCATGGAAGGATGAAGAGTCGTTTTTGGAGCAGCTTGTCTTATTTTGGGTAAAGAGACAAAGTAGGACTTTTCACTTTCATCCCTTCTTGGGAAAAGAATAGACAAGTCCTTTGTGGATAATATCCCCTTGGATCCTTATGAATCAGAACACTATAGACAAACTGAGGAACTGAAGGGCTTGATGGGTAAGGAAATGATGAACGAGTGGAGCACAGTTGAGCTGTAGAAATCAGCCAAGACTGCATGCAAGATGATCTTTGGGTGAGGGGAGACAAAAAGTCATCTTCTCCATGAAGGCCTCCCCTTGTCAATTTTTGTTTCGTGATAGTGCTAATTGCTAATGTTGATTGTTGAAGCTTTATTTGCCATTTGATGTTTGTGCTCCTTTTGGTTGTGTGTTGGTCATGGATTCCGTGTAAAGCCTTTTAGGCCTGTTTTTGGTAAGTTGTATGAGGTTTGATGTGTTAAGAGGCATAAAAAGGGATAAAAAGTCAATGTTTCTCTGAGGTTTGGGGATGGCAAGAATGGCATCATGGACAACAAATTTTTCTAGGTTTTCGGATGGAGTAGGGATGGCAAGGGGACAGCTATTAAAAAAATATATAAAAATTATATTAGGATGTTTAAAATACAAATAAATTATAATTACCTAAAAACAATTAAACAAACCAAAACTAGTCGAAATTTGGAAACAGTGGACATTTAAATATATCTTCAAAAATATAAACATGAATGCAATAAACTTATAAAGTATATAATTCTTGAAACTTCTCCACATTTGTAAAGAGGAAATCATCTTGGTGTCTATGTCAATGTCAGTTTAAAATAGATTCAGCTGTAATGCTGGTGAACTAACCTCACTTGATAAAAGTTTGTTAAGTCAAATTGACACATTGAAAACATTGTTTAAGTAAAAAATGAAAAAACAAAGTTTGAAGATTTCTAATTTATTTCCTGCATAAAGCATAAGGATAAGGATCTCTTCTTGTGAGCAGACCCCCTCACTTTACTAGTTTATTGTTCACTCCTCCATCTAACACAAGGGCCTTAGCTGGCATTTGAATAAACTTTTGACCAACACAACTTTTCTGTCTGGTTTCCATTCAACAAGTCTCTCACTTTCATTTATAGCTGCGTTTTACTCTTGTTTATAACCAATGATGCCCTACTCTTTTAATCCATGCATGTCTGTAGCAAAAGAAATGCCTAGGAGTTGTCAATGCAGTTTGGTTCAACTGGAGTTTGTCTGAGGAATGAATTTTACCTATTCAATACAAATGCCTCCATTCCATTTGTGATAAATCCCAATAGTTGAGCATTATCAATTTAGCTTTGGTAAATCTTGAAGTTACTTGGATGTCGCATTCTCTTCTTTTCTACTACTAAGAAGACTTAGTTTCCATCACAAGTACAAGATGCTTTTCTCAGATATTTTGTTTTGCTGGCTAGCCACCAAGACATCCCCAATTTCAACAAAAAATAAAAGGATCTTCACTGGCATCATAGTATTCTTAAGAAACTGTAAAGCCCCACCAAAAAATGAAGAGCTAGAAATTACTAAGGCAACCACTAAAAACTAGCCCAGTTGGAACTGTTAAAAGGAAGGCAGCCAGATGCATCCAAGCATAGCAGAATTGAAGATTAATTTGCCCAACTCAGAGGGCTGTTCACAAATAGAAAAGCAGCTCACCTTTGTCTTCTTATAGGAGATACTAATGATGTCTTGATGGATCAAAAAATCCTAAAAAATAGATTAAAATGAGAATCACCAGTGAATCACCAGAATCACCGGTTTGGCGACTTGATTCACTCTGGCAGATTTTTTATGAATCATTGAATCGGCCGATTCGTTGCCGAATTCAAGGGTTTTTTATCTCTAAATTTCAAGGGTTTTTTAAATTTGCGGATTCGATTCCGATTCATAGCCGATTCGCAATTCGATTCGGCCTTGCCGATTCCGATCCGATTCCGATTCTCGTTACTTTGGGTACGAGTTCTCTATCATTCCATAGTGTGGCTTCACATATTTGTCCATGCACAAAAGAGGTATTTAGTACATCTCTCTCATCACTCATTGGCACAACAACTCTTGCACAATCTGGTATGGCAATTTCTAGCACCATTAGTATGGTGCCTTCTTGCCAGGCGACACATAGCGAAAGTTAGCTTTGGCAATCCAAGACAATTGAGAAGAAGAGGTAGTTATTCTAATGACTTGTCGGATTATAAAGAAGTCAAGGTCAAAGGTCATTATCTAATATCACACCAACCCTCAACAATGGCGACTGGTGGTAGCAAAGGTAAGAAGGTTAGGCCTCGAATCCACTCGGGGAAGTTAGCCAGTGATAACATAATCACTACAGATACTCCAACTTGGAAGAGTGGGAGAGGAAGTGATTGCAACACATGGTGGTAGGAAACAGACAAGCAACACCAATTGAAGAGATCTCTCATTCATGTGTAGGTTGGCAAAGTCATGCAATTGCCTATATTTAATGTGCATGAATTTGAAACTTATCTAAAAACAATTGTGGTTCGCTATGATAGGCACTCGCGCAAGTCCATCATACCATATAACGAGTGCAATGTCACTGTTTCCTTTTGGCTAGTAGAATTTACCAATCTTTGAGATACCATCGCGCAAAGCTACAATTGCCAAGCCTAGTGGCAAGATGTCCAATGAGTAGAAAGACATCCTTCTCAAGGAGTGTGCCCCATAGATTTGATGAAGGAATTAGACACCATCTAGAACAACAGTGGTCGTCAAGGGTTGAAGAAAAACATTATTACTATGGCCAAGTGGAGGTGTATCATGGATTTGATCAAAAGTAGATTCATGGGGGCAAGTTGAGCCTCCAACATTGTAATATGGATGATTGGGTTATGTTTGGATAAGGTCTACAATTAAGCGTATGTACTCATTGAGTGGATTTGGGAGTTCTTGAGTTTGTAACATAACGCCTTTCACATGACACCACATGTCATTGGCTTCTTTTTATGTCATTCGCACTCAAGCAATGATGAACAAATGGAGTCATCTTTAGTTGGTTGGCTGTGTTGACCCTTTGTGGCCAGCTATATTAAACAGGACTCAACTAGGTGTGCAGATGGGAAGAGAAAAGCAGTATCGACCCTTTAGGAAGAGGTGGAGGCAGCAAGAGTCAAAGTGTAGTATCTAGGAGGTCATCAACTTATCCTCTACCAATGACATGATGAGGGAGAGTTTATTGAAGTTGCAACAAACTCAAACGATGACGTGGAGGAAATGTTTGTCCAAGAGGATATTACCAATGCACCACTTGCAATAGTTCTAGTCCCTTTGACAACCCCATCAACACCATCATCAACAGCTTCGCCAACAATACCGAATGTGCCAGTAGGCAATTATGCTGGCAGCAGTGTGAGAGGTCGCTACCCATTGTTCAATCAGCACCCCTGGACATATAAGTGGTTCCATCAACAAATCTTTCATCATCAATTGTACCAATTGTTTCTTCTATGCCAAATGAGGGCACCACAGAGAACGAGGTTATTGATATACGGTCGCAATTGTTGGGGACTCTACCAAATGCCCCACCAATTGAGTCTCTTGGGTTACATTTGGAGGTTGTTGCCGAGGGGGGCGAACACCTGTAGGCAACTATGGGTATACTCAACATAGGATGTACCACACCAACAATCATTTCCAAACCCACCCCTATGACCATTGCTAGACCCACTTCCAAGTTCACTTCGAGAACCAACACTTGAGCCAACACAACCAATGGTCCAATTGACTACAATACTAGTTTCGTAGACACCTCCATCCAGAGCGAAGGAGTCCTCATTGGTGGATTTGGAGGAGATTCTTGTACGCCTGGGCCGATTGAACCCTCATGACATGGTTGGTACGATCCATCGGTACATCTGTTGGCTAGAGAACAAGGCTACCTTTATGGGTAAAGTGGGGGAACTTGCGAGAGACCTAGATATCAGCCATGACCCCCTAGTGTTGCACGCAACAAAGCGAATCTCGACCTTCAAGCAAGTAAAATACTAGTGTGAGTTCTTTCATTATTCATCTCCATAGATTGGCCTAGGATGGAAAAACCAAAGATGAGGGATGTCTGGCATCCTACACGGCCCCAAGTAGGAGGCCTCCATAATCGTGTGCTACGAGTGTTCCATGGCTTCGAACTTTTCTTTAGAGACTTGTTCCTGCGGTACACTCAATTGGCGATTGACATAGATGAGTTTGTTGTGTAAAAGGAGAGGGCCCTCTACCAGGTTGAGCACGATAGGAAGGCCTAGGGTGAGCAAGAATCTCAAGGCACAATTGGCCCAAGAGCATTCTTGTGTTACTTACCTAGAGAAGGCCATGGTAGATCGAGGTAAGAAAATAGCAAGAAGCATCAAATGTTGTTGAAAAGGCCACCCAGATGGTGAGGTGGTTGGCAGAAAAGGTTAAGGGGTTGATGGCAAAGGACCACAAGCTAGAGAAGATGAACCAGTAGATGGATGCGGCATACGTGATGAAGGCATCTTGAGAGCATGAGTTGGTGGCCAACCAATGCCTTCAACACCTACAATAATAGAGATCCCAAGCGTGCAACCCGACATCTTCTCTGCTCCAGGGATGTCCCTTCATCCCTCCTAGTAGTTTCCTTCAATTTTGTTGTGTTGTAGCTCCCATTTTGTTCTATCATCTGGATGTCTTCTTTTTTTTTGGGGGGGGGGGGCTGATGTAGTTGGTAGTTTATGTCGAGTGTTCATAAATGAATGTTTTGTTAGCCAAAGTATTAATTATGTAAGTATTAGTCAACTTATGTAATGTTGTCATTTATTCTCGATCTGTAGTTGGTTTGGTAGTTTCTAGCAATTAGTAATCTTAACAAACCGTTGAGTAGTATTTATAATATTCATTTTGATGTATTAGGAACTAGTTCAAATTTGTACACATTGCATATGGTAATGAATGATTTATATTTTTGAAAACAATATTGTTACATTTTGTTATTCTATGTTTTGCGAATGATATCTTTGTTTACATTGCATATTATAGGAGTAAACAATTCCCCTTTTTTAAACATTCATCCCCTACTATCCCCCAAAAATGGCCATCTTATCTATCATTTCCAAACATTCAATTATAGGAGTAAACAATTCCCCTTTTTTTAACGTCTCGTCATCGCCATCCTCGAAATTCCATCGAACATAGCCTATTCTATTACAATCTAAGGTCCGTTAGTCCTTCTATGTTTTATCATTAAAACTGAAAAGGTCGAATATCAAATTATAGGAGTTTGTGTTCCATTCATTTAGAACATGCTTAATATCCATTTGTTCATGACTTGATCTCTCCTAAGTTAACACAATGTTTGGTTATTGAAATCAATGAGTTTCCAACATGCAATAACTAGTTGAATAAGCCATAGTTCGTTAAACTTGCATAAAATGTTCAAATATAGAGTGGACAAAAGAGCTATTTGCCACTTAGGAAGCAACATGCAACTTGGTGCAAACACTAGGACACTTAAGCAAGCTTGTCTCTAGAGAGGGGAACAATCTATATGTGGAGAAGGGAATTTTCCACCCTCGAGATAGATAAAAGACTAGTAGAATTAAAAGACTAATGAGTGTAAATAATAGGGAGTAATCTACGAAGTGAAAATGACTTTACTAAAACAAAGAAAGGGAGAAAGAAGCCCTCACAATCCAAAGGTAAAAGAATCCCAAGACGTTGCGCCATTTCCACCTTCGATCCTGCAGACATAGTAACAAAGAAAAGCATTTGGGCTGTTTGTTTAAGAGGCTTGTCGAAGACGGACCCTCGTTTTGGTGTTTCCACCTTCATGTACAGCGAAGATAGATAGATATGATAGTATATAAACCAATAAATGATAAATGATAATTAAAGATAGAGAATGCTCTAGAAACTATGATACACCAATCGAATGAAAGCAAATAGATGTAAGATCACTCCCATTCAAAGCCAAGAAGCCGAAGCTTTGTGGATTGAAGGCAACAACCAGCTGGTGTGTGTTTGAGAGTGCTAGAGCAGCGATGTGAGATGACCAGCAAGCTGTTAAAACTATCCAAAAATGGTGGAGAAAGCTCAAGAGAGCATGAGAGTAACCAAGAGCATAGTTGGAAGACTCGCAAAGTACTCGACGAGTTTTAAAAACTTGCCGAGTTTTTATGCTTTGCAAGTTTGAAGACTTTAACTAGCTGAAACAAACTCGCAGAGTTTTTGAAAAAAATTTGTCGAGTACTTGCCAAGTTTTTCTCAAAAACTCAGTGAGTCTGTAAAAAAACTCACCCGCGTTAAAACATCAGCAATAAAGGCAAAAAAATGGAACACTCCATTCATTTTTATGATTTTATTGCTTCTATTTGGGTATGAGGGGGGCAACTAGGCTTCCAAGCCCTTGGTAACTGATTTCAATCGATTACAAGCAGATTTGAGTAGATTTCAAGCAGTTTTTGAACAAAAATCAGATTCCAAGTAGGTTTTTTTAATTTTATTTCTATGTTTTTTTTAAACATTCTATTTATTTTTTGTTGTATCTAGATGAATACAAAATCATTCCTAAGTAGTTAAAAATGATTTTGAGCCATTAGAACAAGATTTAACACTATTTTTGACAAGTTTTGTTGAATCTTTCACTATTTATTTGAAGAAACTCTAGTTTTAAAAAAAAATCAAACCCTAGTAGTTTTTTAAACTTTTTTTTACTTTGAATGATGTCTAAAATTATTGAAACTAATTTAGATAGTTTGCTTAATTGTTGAACTAAAATATTAATTTTGTCTTTTCACTTTGTATGTGTAGGTCAAGAGTTAACCATTAATTCATCATGGCAGCTTCAGGGAATGATTGGCCACTAAAACCATGCCCATCTATATTTATTGGCACCTATCCTAACGGTGCTAGAGATAAGACATGGAGGTATGCCTATGAAGGACCAGAGTGTGGGACGGTGATTTGCATAAAACGTGAGAAAGTAATTCATGGAGGCATAAATCTCCTCAAATACCACCTTGCAGGCATTGACAAACATGATAGTAGGAAATGTGATAAAACCACAAATGAGATAAAAAGATATGTAAATGTCATACATGCAGCTAGGGAAGAGAAAAAAATGCAAAGGGAGAGGGCAACACTAGGTATGAGGGCAGCCATAGCTGAATCTCAAGGTGCTTCAATTGACATTGAAGAATAAGCAGCACTTGAGAGCATAGTGGGCTCTCATCGTGGCCCACGTATCCACAAAATGAGCAGTAGCACCCCCTCTTTTGCCACTTTTGCTTCCTCTAGTAGGCACCATCAGGGACACAACCTATAGGTAATTATTTTGTGCCCACAAACACACCTAGAGCACAACCATCATTAGAGGCCACTGGATGGAATAGGGAGGCACACGAGAAAACATACATTGCATGTGTTGATTTTTGGTACTTCAATAACATCCCATTGAATGTGGCAGAGAGTCCTTATTGGCTAAATTTCGTGACTACAATGACAGTTTCAGGAAAAGGGTACAAGGCCCCTTCTTGCAAGGATTTGGGTGGGAGGTTAGTAAATAGTCCACTTGATTTCATTTTTAAATTTTAATTGTTTTTCTTTATTAAATCAAATCGTGTACTAAAACCTAATTTCACTTTGTTCTTGTAGGTTGCTCACAAATGCAGTTGATAGGGCAAAAGAAGTGGCGGAGGACCAAAAAAAGAATGGAGAAAATATGGCTACACCATTCTTTTTGACGGGTGGATAGATGGCAAAAACTGCATCATTATCAAATTTTTGGTTTCTTGCAAGGACAATGTGGTGTTCTTGAAATAGGTTGATGCCTCCAATAAGGTGAAAAATGCAAAAACGTTGCCATTAATGTTGGAGAACATTGTCATGGAGGTAGGAATATAGAATGTGGTGCAAATCATCACAGATAATGCAGCAACATATGTGGCAGTAGGTAGAATTCTCCAAGAAAGGCACCCCACTCTTTTTTGGACACCTTGTGCAACACATGTCCTTGACCTTCTTTTGGAGGACATAGAAAAGCTTGATTGGGTGACTCCAGTTGTGGAAGATGCAAGGCAGATCACAAAATATATCTACAATCACCCTTGGGTTCTACATTTGATGAGAGATTACACTCATGAGAGAGATTTGGTGAGACCCAGTGTCACAAGGTTTGCAACGATTTTCTTGACGTTGCAAAGCATTATTGGTGCATTGGCTTCTTTGAAACAAATGTTTGTGAGTCAAGCATGGCTAGACTCACCTTATCCAAAGAAGGATGGAGAGGTTGTCGTTATTAAGATAATATCTTTAATATCTTTATTAAGATATTAAGATATTATCTCCTTAGTTAAATACTTTCTATAATGGTCAACTACTTGTCTGTAGTTTGTCTTTCAGTCTAGAAAGGAATGTTTCCTATCCTGTCTCTTTCGTCTTCAGTCCAGATAGGAATGTTTCCTATCCTGTCTTCAATTTTCTTTCTAATTCCATCTTCAATCTACGTTGTTTCTTTTAGAAACAACGTCCTTGTAATTCTTTATAAGGAACACATTTGTTCCTCTGTTAATCAATCAATCATCCGGAAATCCGTTAATCTGCCAATTCTTGAATCTTGTAACATGGTATCAAAGCCATTTCTTTAAATTTTTTCAGAAAATTTATAATTTCTTTCGAAATTATTTGCTCAAATTTTTCGAATTAATTTATGTTTATTCCCACATTGTGGGATCTACTGCTGCTCACAACTAGGGTTTGTGAGTTTGGCTAGTTTTCGGCCCTGTTTAGCCACGTTTTTTGTGCAAATCTGCCATTATTTTTTGGTGGTGTTTTGCAGCAGGCCATTTTTTTTCGAAACCCTAATTTTTGGGGTGAAATTTTTTTTCTGATTACAGTTTCTTGGTTGGTTTTTCAAGAGCTCAACTAGCTTGTCATCCATTTTTTTGGGTGCCTCGATTTTTGAGCCAACAGATCCAAATTTTGACAGCATGTTCTTTTTGGGTTTTTCGAGCTCTCTTTTGGGTACTTCTCAATTTTTTCTGGGTCTTCCGATTTTTTGCCTCGAAGTATGGGTCAATGCCTCTTCTATGTATCTTTGTTTCTATGCATTGGGAAACGTGCAAGATGGTGTCACTGACTAATCTGATGTTGAAGGGCAGCCAACGATTCAATGGCAACAATTATAACACTTGGAAGCAGCGTATGCTCACTATCTTTAAGTATCGTTGCTTGGATGAGCTCGTGTTGGGCACTACGACGCGTCCTCAACAAGCAGGGTCTGACCGGGACAAATTTGATGATCGCAATCAAGAGGCTGTTATGCTTCTCAAGCTCTCTATTATCGATGATCAGCTACCGCAGATTCCTTCCGGCAAGTCAGCTGCAAAAATCTGGAAACATCTGAAGGAGCTGCATGAAACATTTGACAAGAGTCGGGCATTCTTTCTGAAGAATCAATTGTTCTACATTATGATGGATGAACGTATGTCTTTGCAGGAGCATCTGACAAAGATTAAGGACATCCACGATCAACTTGAAGCTATTGGTCGGAAAATGGAGGAAGAGGATATGGTAGTCATTACTCTGAAAAGTCTACCATCGTCCTATGAGCACTTCATAGAAACACTCAATATTACGTCAACTAGTGTTGATCTGAAGTTTCCAGCATTATGCACCAAACTCCTACAGCAGGATCATTGGAAATAGCAGTTTGGCAACAGTGCTTCTACAGCCTCCTCAGAACAGGGATTTGCTGCAAAATCCTTTCAACAGAACAGTGGCAACTATTAGTCTTCTCAGCCTTTCCAGCATCAACCTTCTGCTCAATCCTCGGATGGCTCTACGAAGCAAAATGTGTAGTGTAATTACTGTCACAAGTTTGGCCATATGAAGTTCGAGTGCTGAAAATGTTTGGCTGCTCAAGCAAAGCAAAATGCTTCCCAGCCAACAACACAAGTTGTCAAGCTTCCTGATCAAGGCGAAGCTGCATTTTTCGCTTTCTGATTCTGTTTTTGTTTTTGTTTTTGGGTTTGTTTATTTTCTCCTTAAAAATCATTTCATGTTGTCTGTAAGACGCAAGGTTGCGTGAGATTCTGGGATTTTACCGTTTTTTCCACAAAAATGAAGTTTTGAAATTGTAGTCTGTTTTGAGTCATAGCACTCTTCTGGCAAAGCTTCTTGGTTTCAGCATTCTGTAGATCCAAGGAGGGTCTCAGTTATCACAGAATGTACCGACATCCGTACGTTGACCATTAAGGGAGGGTATTAAGATAATATCTTTAATATCTTTATTAAGATATTATCTCCTTAGTTAAATACTTTCTATAATGGTCAACTACTTGTCCGTAGTCCGTCTTTCAGTCTAGATAGGAATGTTTCCTATCATGTCTCTTTCGTCTTCAGTCCAGATAGGAATGTTGCCTATCCTGTCTTCAGTTTTGTTTCTAATTTCGTCTTCAGTCTATGTTGTTTCTTTTAGAAACAACGTCCTTGTAATTCTTTATAAGGAACACATTTGTTCCTCTATTAATCAATCAATCATCCGAAAATCCGTTAATCTGCCAATTCTTGAATCTTGTAATAGTCGTTTGCATAGTCTTCGACAACCATTTTGCAGAAAAGACTACAAAGATCGTGAAGGTAACTTCAAAACTTGAATTTTAATTATTCTTGATTCATTATTAATATGTAATTTACCAACTTCATTAATTAATCTTTTCGTAATTTGTATTTTTCAATTTTAGGTGTCTGAGCCCTTGGTTAGAGTTTTGTGCTTGGTAGATGATGATCAAACCCCAATGGGGTATCTTTATGAGGCCATGGATAGGGCCAAGGAGTCTATAAAAGATTACTACAAGGGGGATAGACTCAAATTTGGTCCCATTTGGGAAATTATTGATAGGAGGTGGAACAATCAGCTTCACCAACCCATTCATGCAGTAGGGTACTTCCTCAACCCCCATTTTAGGTTCGATTATTCTTATTCAGATCCTAATGGAGAGGTCATGGAGGGCCTCAGTGCATGCATTCAGAGGATGATACCTGAGGTTGAGGAGAGAGACCTTGTTGTGGCCGAACTCCAAAACTATGTGGAAGCAAAGGGTAATCTATTCTCTTCAGAGGTGGCAAAGAGAGGAAGAGCTACTCAAACCCCAGGTAAAACATTTCAATATTTTATTTTGTAGATGCTTGGTGGCAAAATTAGGGTGGAAATCCCCAAAATCTCAAAAATTTTGCCCTCAGAATCTTATCTCAATTGGAGCTTGTTTGAGGCCATCCACATGAAGAAGAGGAACAAGTTAGCTCAAAAACGCCTCAGTGACCTTGTCTTTGTGCAATATAATATTCGGTTGTGCATAAGGAAGGCACAGGAAGCGGCAGTTGGTCCAATTGATTTGGACAATATAGATCCTTGCAGTGATTGGACATCACAGGAGTAGCCTCCATTGTTTATAGAGGATGATGTCACTGATTTGGAGAGGTAGGCTATGGAGGAGGGGGGTGGATTTGGTTTCACACTAGACGACATTGAGGAGGATGAATCGGATGAGGAGTCATTGTCAATGCCAAGAGGAGCTACATTCAGAATGGAGGATGAGCCATGTGCATCATTAGAGGTACCGAGCGAGGAGGCACAGTCACGCCCAGTGCAGGCTTCTAGAACTAGACCCTCTAGTTCAATCTCTCCCTTAGTTTTTAGTAGATCTGGGAAGAGGAAGATGTAATTGTAATGATGTATTTAATTTTAGTTTTACAGAAACTATTTACTATTTTGCTTCCAGCCATCAGCATTCGTCATGGGAATGCAATTTTGTACCCACTTTGCATTTAAATATATCTAGACTCGGCTTGTTTCTTTTGTGTTCTTGCTAATTGACTCATTGGATGCATCTTCTCATTGAATTTTACAAAAAAATGCATTTCTAATTAAATTTAAGCAGTTTTTAAGTTGCCGAGTTTTTCCGAAAACTTGCTGAGTTTTTCCTGATTTTTTTCTTTTTTCAGGCCTTTGGCAAGTTTTTGGCTTTGGCGAGTTTTCCAACTATGACCAAGAGCGATTAGGAGCCAAAAATGAAGTTTAAACAGGGCAGAAGGATTCTTGACATCGGTGGACTCTCCAAGGTGGCGTTACAGTGCCAAATACAGCAAGTGTAACGTCCCAATGGCCACCCTCAGTCTACAAATTTGGGGGATGAGTGCGTGCCATGTGGACATCTCAGTTGCGCGAATGCGTCCTAAACCAAATAGATCACTTGGTCAAGGATCCATACAAGGGAGATGGCAAGGCAAGTTGGATGAGATGGAGGCTTAGGTGGAAATTCAATTTTCGGCCAAAGCAGAGGCATTATGCAATGAAGAATTGTGTAGGGTGCCATTTATGACATTACACTACAGAAAAGAATGACAACTAAAAAGACTTCCTAATTGACAAGTTATTATGTGCAATATTAGACTTGGGATAAAGTATAAATATTACGTCAACACCTCACCTTAAGTACAACTTAGGGAGGCTATGCATCGAGCCAAAAAACTTTAAGCACCTTTGTAAAATCCTTTTTACTTTGTGGATGTTGACACCCTTGTGAGTCAAAATGCATTTGTAGAATCTCTGCAGAATTTGACAATTTGTGTCTCGATTGTCACTAGAAATAAATGCCATTAGCAGCTCAACAAAAATTACCTTTCGAAAAGGAAACAAAGGGCATTGCCAAGGACGTCTTCCACGTCCATGCCACTTCGAGGAAAGACTGCCTTTCAAGATTCTTTAATGCCCTGTAATGTGAAAAAAGTGGCCTGCAATGTAGCCTCAATGGAGGTAGAACTTCTATGCAGATAAACTTCAGATGCTAGGTCCAAGAAACAACGGCTTGTAGCAAGAAAAAAAGGCCTCTACAAAGACATCCACCAGCAAAACGGCCTACAAATAGAGATTGTCTGCCCTAAAAGAAGGATGGTCTATAGAAAAACATATGCCTCCCATGCACCTTGGATCTCAGCCACAGCAAAAGGAAAAAAAAATCCTTGCAAACTTACTCAAGAGGCCAGGCAGTGCCTTTAATTCACTACTAGACCGCAACTCAATTTACCTTATTTGGCTCCGATATGTCAAAACGGCTAAGATCATCTAGATAGAAGACTGATATTGGTTGAGCTACATGAGTTAGGCTCACAAATGCTCATGGCTGCAAGTATTTAAACACTGAATAAAGGGACTAGTTGAATATGACATAATTCATTAGACTTGCATTGAGATGTAAATATATAGTGGATAAGAGAGCTATTTGCCCCTTAGGAGAGCAGCAGGCAACTCCATTGAAAAAGTAGGCCACCTAAGCAAGTTTATCTCCAGAAAGGGAAACAATCTAGAGAAAAGGAAGACAACTGAAAAGACTTCCTAATTAATTAAGCTATTATATTCAATATTATACTTAGGATAAAGTATAAATATTATATCTACATCCATTTGTGATGGATATACTTTAGGCATTCCCTTGCATTTATAATTTATTGAGATATTTCTAAAGTTGTGTTTAATGCTTTTGGTTATTTGTTTCCAGAGTCCAACATGGAACATAAACATTTTTCAATCATTAGTATGTAATGGAAGTTCGGAGATAAAATAATTGGTATTTTAAAAGACAGCAAGTAATAATTCTCACAAAAAGCTCATGTAGGAAAATAATTGAATGAAATTGTGTTAAAAAAACCTTTGTAATGCTTCCAGCTCTATTCTCAATTTTCTTACTAATTTTCTTTTCTAACAAGCATCCTCCATGAGACTTAAGCATCAATCAGTGCACCTTTAAAACAAATATGAAACGTGATAGTATTCAATGAAAAGGATTTTTTAATGTATTATGCAGTGCCAGAATATTTCAGAGAAAATCTTCTTCAATGATGAGAATTCTTCACATGCTGAAAATATGATGCAGGTCAGCCATCTTCGTGAGAAGAATCCGCTTCTGAAAAATAATAATTTGAAAAAGTTACAAAGCTTCAACTATAGACAATAACGAAAAGGAAACCCGCATCACCTGGATTGGAGCTTCACAGGCAAATGGTTCTAATGCCTCTAGAGTGACAATCCAAGGTGAGACGCTTGTTCCTACAATTGTAAACAATCAAATAAGCTAGACTTTACAATATTCAGTTGCTCTATTCTCCTACATCAGCAACTTAATTATTAAACAACAGCTAAACATACCAAAGCTCTTTCCTAAAAAAGGTCCAAGAGGTTGAGCTTCCCATGCTTGTATGTCTCTTGCTGCAAATGCCATTTTCAGAGTGCTTTAATAAATTTTCCTAACAAAATTGGTCTAGAAAATCTATTCACATTTAAGAAACTATCTATAAAAATTGTGAAAGAAAATGACATTGTTATTCCAATAAGTAAATTATTTTTTCCATCTAATTTATTGCCACAATCTGAAGGTTTTCAGAAAATTCAGAAAGGTCAAAAGGTGGATATTTGTTGTGAATGACTACCACTCCAATCATTCATTAAAACCAATCCGAAGATATGATCAGCAGCATCATCAATGTTCACAGATGTACCCAGCTCATTTCCAGGACCAACTAGCATAGCCTGGAAGAAAAATACCCAAATCATCAACCAATATATATTGAATCAAACATGAAACTTATATATTTGAATAAGGGACAAAATCTATATCCTTCTAACAATTATGAGGAAAAGTAAGACATTGTTGAGAGCTCAGAAAAAGTTTATAAATGACTCTAGACAACCAATGTCAGTTTGACCTATGAATCCAAAGGTCAACTCAATTACATTCTCGGCCTTCAGTTTCAAAAATCTGTTATAAAACTTTTGAGCCCTTTTGCTGTCCAGCCAGAGTAGACATCTATCTTTCTATGACACTGTTCTGATGATAAATTATCTGAAGAGTGTTGCATAAAGTTACATTAGTGGATGGTATGCCATTGTTTTGTTGTCATCTTAAATCGTTTTTATAAATCTAAGATCAAGCTATGCTCTAGGATACATTAATGACATCCAATTGCCATTTGTTGCAAGTTTTTGAGTAAGAGCATTGATTCTGCTATAATTTTCTGTTGTTCAACTCCTCATAATAATATACCAATATAATATTATTTTCAAAAGCTAGAGTCACTCCTCTTTCTTTCCCTATAATAATTAAAGTTCAAACTGCTTAACCAATAAAATGTAAGCTGTGCTGTATATTTTGTCATGGCTACTAGATTTCACTTACTGCAAGATTGCCAAGAACTTTACCATTTCAAGCTCAAAGTCAAGTTTTACACTTGGCCCAAAACCTGGCGGAGAATTACCAACTGGACGCTTTTGCCCTCTGCAAAAACCAAATAAAGCTCATGACTTTTAAAATATGTATTTTGATAAAAAGACAAGTCATATAATAGCCAAGAACAGAACATAGCTTTTAACTCACAGTTGGAGGGCCGAGTTAATATTATTTCTCTATAGTCCATTAAATCAATCACATATCTTAGCACTTTATTCACCATCAAAATGCTATCTACTATACTATACTTTTCTAAGATAAAGTTGGTGTTTTCAATATTATATAAAAAATATTAACACCAATACATGATCATGATTAAACCACCCAAGGAAACCTTCACACAACAATTCAATTTTGCTCGTGGTAAAACCTAAAACTACCTTGTTGGATGTTGCTAGGAGCATGTATCAAATCCAAATGGTAAACCAAAAGCAATTAAGATCAGGTAAGCAATTTGAAATCAAACACTATAATCTTAGGACTGGGAATTAAACTTTAGCAAAATTAAGGACTAGCAGAGCTGACAACAACTTAAATTTGTGTGAAAATAAGAATCCTTCGATGAAACAACGAGCTGGAGAAGATCTAGGGTGGAGACCAAGAGTGGGATGTGACATCACAATTCTGCAGCAAGGTCTGTGCCAGATGAACCAATGGTACATTATCCATAACCATGAGAAGACAAACGCAACATATTATAATGTCCAGAGAGAATTCAAAAAAGTGGAATACAGATGCCAAAATTTACAATGATTTTCCAAGCATGTAATAGGAAAATAGGGATCCAATTAGGAACTATAATTGGAGAACGATGAATTTAGTTCGTGCAGCTTGCACGATAGCGTTTTGGAAGTTATAAAAGGAGGCCAAGGAGAAGAAATGGATTCATTCTAAAGTTTGACAATTTCACTTTTTGAGATTTGTGTTTGTGGCTAGACTTCTACCAGTGGGGCAAAATCCCAATGGCTGTGTGACAGATGAACACCCGAGAGGCTGAAGCTTAGGATGAAAAGCCTCCAACTCAATCGAACAATTCCATCCAGGGATCGACAATGAGCTCAGGATTTGGAATTTGAGAACAGAAACCCTCGGTTTCAGTAGAACCAATTTCATACAGAGTTGCCCTTGTGCTGAATGCAGGTTTTATCATTTATAAATTTATCAATGATTTGTAGGGAACTGATAAAGTAATGGAGTTTGTATTATTTTTCATTCTTGGTTGTATTATTTGATCTTTCTTCTATTACTAGGCACTCCCTTTCATAATCATTGGAAGTAGTGGTTCATGGCAACAATTGTTTGAAATGCTAACATCCAAGCTGCACAATGAGGGATGAAACGATTCAAAAGATTTCAGATGGGATTGAATAATCAATGACATATAGCAAAAATTGTGCCACGAGGAAATAGAGACCTGTATTTTAAATATGATTTACTTCATTCAAGCGTGGACTGCCAACAATAAAGCAATCAAATTCTCTTATCTTTGTCGCTAGCTATTAGATTAAAATTAACATTTACAGGACAACACATACTCCAGGGGAGTCACAGGACCCATAAGAGGAATCGTGAATGTATGAGAAGACACTCCATTAATAAATGATTTATACTTACCAATGTTGGTAAAGGCGTCTAAAATAGTAAGACTTGGCAGTCTTAAGCAATCTAAAGCTCTGAAGACTTGAAGAGTCGTGCTAAAAAGGAACATGTGGATAAGAATTAATAGGAAATAAATTATAAAGTTTGTAGGGTACGGAAAATCAAACAAATATCATGGAACCCAATATCAGCCGCTGGCAAACAAAAAGGAGTCTTCCCTTGGTTGGCGCCACCTTATAGCAGCTGATTAAAACTTAACACAGTCATATATAGGCATCTGTTGGATCTTGAGCAGTTGGATGAAACCTTGGCACAAGAGAAAATTAACAAAGGGACAGAGTATAGGTGGTTTGGAGGATTTGTGGGAGTCTAAGGAACCTTGCCAGGTGTAACTGAACTCTGAAATTGACAAACAGAGGTGCTGAGCAGCCAATATATGCACTGTGATTGATAAACATTCAATCTGCAATAGCAATCCAGTTCTTCTGTTGAAGTCTACATCAGATTTGTATGTCTCTGTGCAGTTCGGGGGTGATTATAGAGCCAAATCTGCCATTCAAGAAGCTGACCACCCTTTTTACATCAACATAGAATTCATTCCTTGTGTTCTTCACGTCACCGTGAAGCTTAGAGCATAAAACTTCCATACTGATATTTGGAACAGTTAGTTATAAAGTTCACATTTTATTATTACCAGTCCTGTTGAATGAATGCAAATTGTTTTACATAATGTCTTCATCATTCTAAGGATATTGAAATGATCTTGTCATGATAATATGTTCTGAAATCCTTAAACAACTTGTTCCAAGTGATAACAATCAGAAATCTACTTACTAGACTGTTCATAAAGTCTTTGAAAAAAAGCCCACAAGGCAAAATTCAGAAAAATAGCAAGTTCAAAACAAAAATCTCTTGGCCAGGTTACTACAATAGAGAAGAAGATTGAGAAAGGAGAATTGCCATCAAAATCTGTGGTGTCCAACGAGAAAAAATGGTATTGATGAACAGTAGCAGTATGAATTAACATTTTCAGATTTTCACAGTGGCTATATGGATAAACTGTGGCAGTATAAATAAACAGTGGTTGTGAAGATGAACAATCAATGGAGGAACAGTAACAGTTTGGCTACAGCAAAGACAAACAGTATACAGATGAATAGGGATTTAGTACATTTGTCTACAAAAAAGTTTCTGATTTGTAAATCTGTTTTGCTGCTTTTCCCTCATTAACAGCCGAATTTAATTTTCTCTTAAAGTTTGCTGGTAAGGGCTAAATGTTTGCTGTCAAAGGCCAACTGAAGAAAAGCAAACTGTTATAAAGGGGTGTTTTTCACACTGAACCGTCTGGGCACTGAGTCTTAAAAATCCCTTGCAATTGTTTGCTGCAAACATACAAAGTTTGTAGTATTTTTCGTGAACAATAATGCATTGTTTTGCAATTATTTAACAAGGTCTGACAGTTTTCCTGTAAATTTAAAGTTGCAATATCATGGCCAATATAAAAAAATCATATATTGTCTAAAGCCCAAAAATTGAAGCACCAAACTGTTATGTATTTGCATGTAATTGATTTGTGAGCTTTTAACTCAGTTTCCAAGTTTTTTTCCATAAATTTGTGTGTTGGTGAGAACTCCAAACTTCTTGGAGTGCTCTAGGCTGGTTCATAGTGACTTTGGTTTATGGCGATGAACTCAGTTTGCAGTATGGAGCACTGTGACACTGTTAAAAGTGTTTTTTGACATTTGAGGTGCTCTCCAAACTACTTGGAGAGAGCGTCTATTTTTAGTAAGTCACCTGGTTGGCTCCGATCTTCATTCTACTGCTTCAGTTTCATCATGGTGTGGTTAGAACTTTTTCCATATGTTGATGAATGATATTGTTATGCTGCCACAATGAACCAAAGTCTTGGTGACATAGTCTTGGTGCGGCTTCATTCACTCCTGTGCGAGCTCCTCTCCTGGGTACAGTTCTTACCTTTCTGGTCAGAGATCTCCTTGCAGTAAGTCAATTTATCAATGTTGTCAATTTGAAGATGCTTATTCATTTTAAGCGCCAAAGCCGGGTGTCCAAGTTCGTGATTCCTTCCAATAGCCTATGCACGCCATTGAGAATCTTTCTCAAATCATTTTCCAAAGAGGACACTATCCATTAGATTTCTGCATTTTGGAAGAGAATGAATGTCTTGAATGGACAAGGAAATATTTGGATGGTTCATTGTATTAAAAATGCATGGTTCAAGGTTTGTGTCACTGATTACTAAGCGGTGCATTATATCCTATCTTTGCAATGGTCAACTTGAGGAACGATTACCTATTGGTCAGAAAATAGAAATACAAAGGGTTGCATGAAATATTGCTTATCATGGAGTCTGAAGAAGGAAGCTGCTTGGAATATACATTGTTGTTGATGGCCGGTATTGCTTGTTGGAAGCAGTTTAAGAGGGCATTGCAGTTCTCTTGAGTTGAGTTAAAGAAACAATTAAAGGTGAATTTCATGTATTTTTGTGCACAACAAATTTCTAGTATGATTAAATGAAAAAACTGACTGATTATAAATTGGTATATGTTCATTTGAACAGCACCTTGAAATTTCTTTCCATTGTTATTAAAAGAAAATTACATGTGATGATGGTAATCTTTAAGATTTAGTTTAGATGCATTTCTTGGCAATCCTGGAAATTATCATTTATCACTTTCAAATCTGAAACTGTTTACCTAAATCTGTTCAACAACTGTTTGACAAAAATCTCTCTAAGAAACTCGACTCAAAATAGGCAAGGCTTATTACACCAATGGACAAGAAAGATATGATTCCTCTAGTCATCAACAACCTGTGACCCTCCTATGAAACCTTTCTGGAGTTCTTATTGTTGATGTGAATTAGGTGTTTTACGTAACTAGTTCATCTAGTAGGTCCTATTTACATCTCATTTACTTCTTGTATCCTAGTTAGTTTAATATTTTTTATGTTAATTGTCTCATATCATAGGATTAAGACATGTCGAGAAAAAAAGATCTTGTCTAATTCTATCCCTCACCTTGCCTATACAAGCAAGGCTCTTGTACATTGTTGTATTGTAAGATCAGAAGATCATTATCATATATCTTGATATCAAACAAGCTATTTATTTTCCATACTCTCTTGTGGAAGGTTATCTTTTTTTTGCAGATGACCCTAGGTCTGTGAGCTATTCCTCAACTCCTACATTGTATTAGAGCATTCTTATTGACTCTGACAGTTCTACCTACTCGTGAAAAGCCAAACATTGAGCTTGACAAGGTCAGTTCATACTTGTTGCAGAAGAAAAAACAACAAGAGCACATGATAAGAGTTTCTACTGGTAGTTCAGAGAGTGCACTTGCTGCACAATCTCAAGGTTCAAACCAAAGTTCTCATCATTCATCTTCACAATCATGAATAAAAGTACAATGCTACTATCATAAAAAACTGAGCATGTGAATAATGATTGCAAGAAACAAAACTATGATATGTCCCACAAGAAGCAACATAATGAATCTAACGTGGCAAATATTGTTAGTGAAGAGTGAAGACCATGATAAGGAGTTTCCATTGACGACTTTCAAAAGTGCTAAAAACAATTGTCGGTTCTTTGATTGAGGCGTATCTAGGCACTTCACCTGTCAAAAGGACTAGTATGTCAGATTTACTATTAATGATAGTCACACTGCTTTTGTTTCACTTGATAATGGCAAGTCATATCATAGCTAACGAGAAAATGGTGCAATAATTGCACTCAGCAATGGTGTCAAGCTTCTAGTACGAAATGTTAGGTATTTTCCATGATTGAAAAAATTTTACTCTATATTCCAAATTGCAAAAAAATCAAATTTTAGTTAAATTTTTTGGGAAGATATGCATTGTTTATGATGTAAACTGAGGGAAAGTAATTGCTCGATAAATTAGCCCAGGAAGTGTGTACAAAGGATTATACAAACTTATTATACTGCAGATACTCGAGTGGACTTGCATGGAACTGCAATTAGAGTACTTATTAGTTCGGCTGAAGTTTATCCCATACAGAACTTCTCTAATCAGGACTTTGTTTCTGCAACATGACTTTTATGCATCAGAAGACTTACTGTTACCCTGAAGGAGAGCTTGATGATGACTTCACCAAACCAAATGCATCACTTTGGAAGGTAGGCAAACAAATTGATAACTCTACAATAGCATGTTCACTATATTTTTTTTTCACACCTATCTCAGGTGCTTTATGTCATGGAGCTTGCTCATTCAAACATTCCTTGCCATTTCTGCACTTCTTAAGGACACTGTTGTAATTTAATGACTAAACTTCCAGATCCTTTTGATTTAGTCATTAAGGGGTAGTAGAATATAATAATGATGTGATAAAGAGTGTTCACACTTCAGTGTACTTGGAAAGTTACCTGTAGGTCATTGAATAAGGCTGTTGTACTAATTATAGCTGTTGCAGCTCTTGGTGAGCCTGTTAGTGTTGTACTGCCCTTTAATGTAGCAGTTGTACAATTAAATCTGAAGGGATGTGATAACAATTTTCTAATTTTATATAATGCTACTACCACTCTTTGTGGGGTAAACCAATCAACCAAATTTCTCTCATCTCATTTCTTTGCATTTACTAACATGATCTAATATGATTTTTAAATTATGGATAAAAAGCTAAATATCACAGTTTGTTTACATGCATTGTTTTAGGATTGAACTTCAAAGAACTTTCAAAAAGATGGAACTGAGAAACCTTATTACCTGGGTCTGATAATATCTGTTCCAGATATGACAACGGAAGAAGCTCTTCCATGATAGGCAACAGGAAGATGGAACCTGCATCATGACATTAATATGTTTAAACTCGGGCACATCTGACAATTTTAAATTATATTGGTTATGTGAAAATTTCCAATGCCGATCGTCTCAAGATTGCCATCATTACAAACATAAAATGCCCCAGATAACAACCAACATAAAATATATATGTAACATAAACTTTTTGAGAGGACTGTTTCTTTGGCTCTCCCAAGTATCCATGAAAATAACTGGCCTACTCCGTTCACTTATTATATTTTTCAAGTCTCGGCTTCTGTTGATCACACTGAATGTGTTGGCCAACGGTAAAGGGGGTTTACCCCTCCCAATACTAGGCTAGCTAAAAGTTTCATATTTGATGCCTAGGCCCTAAACTATAGAGTGAAAAGCATGGATATAAATAAAACTTTGAAAATTACAATGTTTAACAAAGTATAGAACTAAAATGTCAATATTTTTATTGAAAATACTTGTGGTGGAGAAACATGAATTACAAAGGACAACTATTCTGTTTCAAAACAGTTTTATGGCCAATACAATATAAATTCAAATCAGCAATAACCCTGTGCAAAATTTATAACAATATATTCAACCAAATTATATAGAGATGGAGGTTCCAGCAATAACAGATCGAAATATTAATAATTCGGTTAAAATCCCTAACAATGGTCAACACAGAAATTAGATACAGCAATAGTTTAGCAATCAACGGTGAAAGGATGGAAGATGTAAATCTAAAAAAATATATGTTCATTTATTCCCAAATTTTAGATTTTGCAAATACTTTTATAAATAAAAAGACAGAAATAGCAGCGATTTGAGACTTACATTTGATTTAAACAAGGGAATGCACAAAATAAAAACTGTCACCAGTGGATATTGTAGAGTCACAATATTGTAGCTTCTAAAATATAACTTATATTTGATTTGCTAAACCCTGTATCAAAATGGAGTTTCAGTCTCCTATCAGATACCTCCAAACAATCAAAGTTTCTCCCCCACAATACAAATATCTATCCCTGGTTCCTCTACCACCCATGGCAATTGAAGGCGGGTGTTTCTCAATTGAAGCTTTACACACAAGAATGCCTCCAATGCATACAAGGCATACAAGGAATCTCAAAGAGACTAATCAAAGCAGAAGCAAGTCCCATTGAAAAAGGAACATGTCAAAGCATCAACATGCCCCAATTTTTCCTAGCTAGGCACACCATGAGAAGTAAAAACTGTCCAGCTTTTTATGATTCTTGAGTGTACGGTTAGTCCCAGACTCGTGCGGACTCGTTCAAACTTGGCGAGTCCCAAGCCAGGTGACACTGGGTGAGTCCCAGGAGCCCGAACTCAGACTCGGCCAAGTCTGGGTGAGGACTTGTCGTGACTCGCTGAGTGGCGAGTTTCAAGGTGACTCGCCAAGTCCGGATGACGAGACTCGACCGACAGAGTTTAAGTTTATTTTTTAAAAAAAAATTGGGTGTTTTAAATTATGGTTTTTTCTTCTATAAAATATAACATTTAAGTCATTAAGTTAAATTTTACATAAATACTGTCAAGATGATTGAGAATGGTTTCAGATCTCTAGGAGTTATAATAGAGACTCTGGATGTTGGAAGATCCTAAAAATTTTCAGACAGAGCCAAATTTCAGTAATCAGCACGCTTCCATCAGTAATCTTTTCCATAGCTTTTCCTGACTTTTCCAAAAAAAATTGATACTTGGATTTTCCAAGAAATCCCCTCATCCCTTGTACAAATCTAAGCGTGTTATTTCCTTCAGCTACAATTTGCATTTATACTTATGTGATCGATGTATAATCATGTATGTGATCAAAATTTCAAATTAGCTTCTATTTGATTGTGCTATTGTGTCTATAAGCTTTATTCAATAAAGGGTGCATGAAATGAGTTTTAAAACCTTAAAAGTCTCTAAATTTCTTGGGTTTTTCACTTTGCTGAGTCCTGAATCCCAAGTTGGGTCAGCCTTTCAAAGTCTGAGCCGAGTCTGAGTCTGGGAACTTTTGTACTAAGTTCTGGGTTAAAGTCATTGACTTGTCCTGGATTATCCTTTCTTTGATTTGTGTCTTTGGCTTTCGATTAGTCATCTTTGAAAGGATATGTACCTCCTAAATCTCTAGTATCCTCACTTCAAAAGTTCAAAGTTCAAACTATTGTAGCAACAAACCATTAGGGTTTTATTTTCTGTGGGAAGGGATAAAACGTTTAAGTTATAGAGATCTTTTTTAGTGCAAGTTATCAGGTTAGTCAATCATAGTTCCATGTGGTTATATCTATCCTTCATTAAATGACTGGTAGACCGATGTTGGAGTAATTAGGACATTGTCTAATTATTTAATCAATTAGGTCCTTTAATTACTTTACTCACTTAAGCTAAACATAGGTACTTTTTTCTTTTATTAGATTAGGCTAATAATAGCTTCAATTAAATGAGCTAATTTTTGTTTCCTAAGTTTGGATTAAGTTTCTCTTGCTTTCTAGAAAAGCAATTGTTTATTCATTTGTAAACATCCAATTCATTTATAGGTTAATCTCAATATTGGATTCTGCTTTAGATCAATTCTCTCAAGGTTGCATAGCATTAATCATGTCTTCTTCTCTTCAAATGTGAGAGGTGTTTTGCTTGAAGGTGATTCATGGGCTTTGTTAATGTTATTGTAGCTATGGTCAGATTCCTTTAAGCCGACATAGATAACATAAAGGTTGTGATAATATAATTATATTGATAATATAATAGTTATGTACTATTATATAATTGATATTTATTGACAATATAATTATATAATTATTATATTATCAATGGGGCCAACTTTGAAGAGTGGTGACCCTTGGTGAAGGGGCACCACCGATAGGTATAAAGGAAGATTGAATCTTCCTCTCGTGGATATATCGTAAACATAAAAAAAAATACACACAATCTGCATTATGATTGTAACATGGTATCAGTGCAGGCCCTCCTCCCAGGCCTGTGAGACTTCAAAAATAAACAGTGCTCCAGTATGAAAATGCTCAGACTAAGGGATTTAAAATATGATTAAACTTTTTGTGTGGGAGCCACCAGAGATTTTAATAGTGCCAAAGTTGATAATTATTTGGCATAATAATATAAGATTATTAGCACCGTAGATTTCTAATTATATGTCAAGGCCGCTCATTATCAAGGATCGTCGAGAATATTATTTCATGAATTATGTTTATATATTTGGTATCTCTGTAGAATATTATTGGGTTTATGCGAAGCTGCGTGCTTAAATATTAAAATGGAAGGGACTCTTAATATTTGTAAAGAATAATTATAGTAGGCATCGAGCTTATTTTAATTGAAGTGTCGTGGAGTTGATGATCATAACTACTATCAAACCAATCTGCATTCATACTCCATCATGGGAAGATTGTTTGAGGCTCTCTGTAATTGGCGATGGGAATATGGGAGATTGGAAGAATATTAGTGTTCGCTAATGAATGTAGCAGCGCGAGTCTCCTCCTGGAACGCAAAGTAATGTTGTGAGCACGGAGCCGGTTAACCACGGTATCATTCATGTCATTGTGAATGAATATTTGACATCAATCTGCCATCTCAGTTCAAAGCAATATGAAATTTGGTGCTCAGTTTGTAAAGAATTTATGTAGGAATGGCTTCTGTGATCATGCTGCATATCTATTTTTTCACATCTGTTATATCTGCCAACTTGCGAACATTGCACCAAGGGTTCTCTGATATTCCTGCAATACATATATATTTCTGCTATTCACCAGTAACCTGAGTGCAATAGTATGGAGCAGTAATCGCGACATATGATTGAATGATATATCAGTTCACCGTGAATAACTTCATTGTCAGGTTGAGATAAATTGTTGGTCAATATATTAAAGACCAACATTGATTTAATTAAGGATCATTATCAATTCTATATGAAATTGGGAATGACTGGGCAATCATGATATTACAGGAGCTGTGCTAATACAAATCGATTTGAATAAGGAGAGTTATAGCATCAACTTTGTATTGTTTTATACTTATCAGGAACAATAGTATATGAGTAGCGACACATATTTATTATGTTTTCTGAGTGCTGATTAAAATACAATGACAGATTATAATTGCCTAAATATTTCATCCAAGCTATATTATCCCCACTTAAGATTATATTATTGTTGGAGGTTGATGGAACATTACAATCGTTTTCATGAATATTTGTGAGATTGGCTCTACTTCATATCGTGTTTGCAGCTTGCTGATCGTGGCTCTCCACCCAGTTATCGCAGTACCTCAAATTCACTCTACTGTGTATATGCAAGTTAGTGGCAAGACTGCAAATGAATCTGTGTTGAAGCGATGGTGAGAATCTCACAAATGAATACTTGGGTGTGGCACGGAAAGAGAGATTCCTGAATTTGATGCAATTCTCATTTCTTGAAGACATGGAAGAAATATTGACTGGTATATGTGATCATACGAGTCTCTATTTCTTGTACGATAATTATTTGCATATGGAGTCACTCATTCCATTGTAAGTTGATTGGAGGTATTTGCTATGCAAGAGAATCTTGAGGAGATTGTTATTGTTTACCGTTACTCAAAAGATGATAGTATGCTTATGGAACAAATCTTCGAATTTTCAGAGTAAGTGCCTTGGAATTTACAAGCCAGGGTCATCACATAGAAACAAAGAAGCACAGGTTCATACTCCTCCGAAGACACAAAAGGTGTCGAGAGCTATATTTGCCCTCTTTTCATGGATTGCAGGTGCCTGGATATTCTTAGCAGAGTTGGAGAGATGTAATTGCACATTACAGTGCCTGTACTCAAGGCGTGAAATCTAAGAAACATCATGATCTCACCTTGTCGGGTATTGGTGAAACCGTTTGCTAAGCACAAGAAAGCCGTTTTGTTGATGCTGAACTTATATGTGAATGCTGCTAGGAGAAGCAGACCTGATCATTCTGCCTCAGAGGAGTTCTCGGTTTCGAAAGTGTACTAAGCTTGATGTCTATATGGAAGTAACATGGGTTCAAAGACAGATAGCTAATCAAATATATTCGCTATTATTACCTAACGTAGCTAGAGAATCTACTTCAGTTGACTTCCGAGGATCTTGGTCATATTGGTTCAAAGGGAGTGGACCATGTCGAGATGGTTTCTCTAGTGATCAGGTATACTTCCATTTGAACCATGACTTCTCCAATTCTGTCATGAGATGGAAGTTGCATCAGTGAGATATGATGATCGATTTCCTCTTTGGGAAATTGTAGCAGTCAGAGGACTATGATTCATGGGATGGAGTCCCATGTGTGTAGGTTGGATGGCCTTTATGCTGACACCTAGGTTGTGATATTCCAGGATAGATGGATACTTGGTGAGCTTGGGATTCACTAAGAGTGATGCAGACTCCAACCTTGTATTTCATGATAGGTCAAAGCATGTGAAGATCAAATATAACTATATTAGAGATAGGGTGCAAAGGAATGCTATTCAGTTGAGGTACATTAGCACTGATGGTCAAAAGGCCAATATTCTCACCAAGCCCCTTGCCAGAGTAAAGATTGCGTATTTTCGAAACAAGCTTGGAATTGTGGAGAATGAAGCCCTTGCTAAGAGGGAGTCTTAGCATTAGTGATTTCTAGAGATGCACTATAATGAATTCTTCTTTGTGAGAGAAGTTTGAGGTGCAAGCCTTGCTAATGCATTCTTCTCTGTGAGAGAGAAGTTTCAGCTGCAAGCCCTTGTTAATGCATTCTTCTCTATGAGAGAGAAGCTTGAGGTGAAAGACCTTGTTCCACCCTCAAGGAGTAGCCATAGTAGATCCACCCTCTAGGAGTAGCCATAGTGGACCCACCCTCTAGGAGTAGTGAAGGTGGATGTCATGTGAGAGACTCCATGACTTAGCACTTATGTTTATTCACCCTCTGGGAGTAGCCATAGTGAACGTCATGACAAGATGACGACATCACCTTGAGTGATTCCGTGATGAGCACTTGTGTTCATTTGCATTTCCAATCGTGGGAGTAGCCATGATGGACCCACCCTCTGGGAGTAACCACTACATAACTCAGATATCGAGAAGGATTCCTCCCTAGCTAAGAGGGAGTGTTAATGTTATTGTAGCTATGGTCGAATTCCTTCAGGCCATCATAGATCACATAAAGGTTGTGATAATACAATTATTAATATATAATAATTATATAATATTATATAATTGATAATTATTGACAATATAATAATATAATTAGTGTATTATCAATGGGGCCAACTTTGAAGAGTGGTGACCTTTGGTGAAGGGGCACCACTGATAGGTATAAAGGAAGATTGAATCTTCCTCTCTTGGATATATTGTACACATAATAAAAATACACACAATTTGCATTATGATTGTAACAACAGGCTTGTGGGGTTGAACAAATAACTCCAACATGGTATCAGAGCTCCAAATCTTCTAAGTTCATGTCCATTTTCCGAGAACAAAAGTCATATGTAGAAGTTGCCTCATCTAAAGAGATTTTTGGCAAGTTGTGCAATAATATTGTCTAAGTAGGCACACTCAAGACTCGTATCCCAATTCCCTATCACCTCCTCAATGTAATCATGTTTATTATTTGACAGATTCCAATAACTAATGGGGATTTGGGAATGGAGACAGAAATGAGGTTGAGGTGTAGTGCTCTTGGGAGTGGAGACAGCAATGAGGTTGACGTGTAGTGCCCCTCAATGGGGGTCTAGGGGCGATGGTCTAGCAGGGTCAAGGGGTAACCCCTCTTGTGGGGGTTTGTGGGTAACGCCCCCAACAAGATCAAGGGACAGCACCGCTTGCAGGGTGGCCTTTGAAAACTTTACTACAAATGAAAATCCCATTTTTTTCATTGCAAGAAAGAAAAAAAATTATATGAATTTGGACAAATTTTTAATACAAAACTTGTGAATTTTTGCATTTAATCAAGGGTTTTATAGGAAAAATTGCCATGAGATTTTCAAAAACTTCTTGGTGAGTTTTTGGGTGATTAACTCGCCCGACATTTTGACTCAAGAGTACTCGCAAGTCGTACTAGAGTTTTTCATCTATAGTTCTTAGTTTTCCAAGGTTAGTGAAATTTTGCAAAAAAGTATAAAAAACAAAACAAAAAAAAGAGCTTAAAATTGTTGTCAGTAAAAGTGTCGTTATCATTTAGTTAGTCGACCGAAGGGTAGGCAGTTGGGGTAACATCATGACGGTTGGAGTCGCACCCCTTCGGTCTTGTTATATGTCATGTACTTTCCTTCAAGGATTATCATCAGCATTATTTTGGTCATTGTGGTTGTGTTGCACGGAGTACTTACTGGATATGTTGTAAACATTGGATGAATTAATACAAACATTGTGAATTCTCTGGTATATTCCTTTCTGTGCAATTACTTTACTCTCGTGTGCATTAAACCTGTTTACCTAAGAGGACAAACATTTGGCATCGTTGCCAATACAAACTCAGTAAGTGATGGAGTGTTGATGGCGAAGGGAAAAGCATAGGCCAGCCAATAGACTACAGTGCAAGTAGCAGCCAAGAGCATGAAGAGGAAAACTTAGAACTTTTTGAAGGTGAACGAGCATTGATAGCAGACTTTGTCACGTTGTTGCACGCGTCAATTGAAAATCACGTCAGGAGGGAAGCCGTACGTGAAGAGGTGTCGGAAAGTGCCATGTGGAATGCCCTCGGAGTGAGTCCTGCAGTGGACCGGTTAATGTGCCATCTCCTTCGACTGTTGGCACAAACCTTTCTTGCTCTCTAGAACCGTTGTGAGGAGGCCAACTGTGAAAATAGACGGCAACAAATCCTTCAAGCCTATGAAGAAAACAGATGCCAAAGGAATAGCTGAAGGGAAGAGGAGGAACGGGATGAAACCCGATGGAGGCAACACAAATATCAAACCTTTCGAATAGAAATAGAAATAAAAGAGAGCACAAGAGTCGTTGTTACGGTTATGTCATATTGCTGACATATATTGTACACAATTGAGGAATTAATACAAAACGTTGGGTGTTCTTTTATATATCATGTTTTGTTACATTTAATGCACAAGAAGAGGAATTAATGCCCAACTCGCTAAACAAAGATGAAAATAGAAAAGAATATATAAACAATTGTGAGGCTATTCAAAGGGCCTTAATGCTACAACAACGGGCGGAAAGAAGGCGACGGCTGAGGAGACTTGTCGAAGGGTTACCAGAGGAAGGGTTGGTGGAAGGAAACCAAGCTGGTGTCGTGGTAGGCAAGGAAGCTGAAGGAGAACGATATGACAAGAATATCGCCAGGAGCACGGTAGGGAAGAATACCACCAGGATTACGGTAGGGAGGAATACCGCCAGGAGTACGGTGGGGAAGACTTGATAGAAGAGACCCAGACTTGGTTTGGGAACTTAACCCTCACACCATGTACAAAGGCGGGGGAAGCCCGAAGGAACAAAGGGGAAGAGGCAAGAGACAGGAACGTCAGGGATACCAGTGCAACCAAGAGTGTCAGAGGGACACTGAGGCACAGTAGTCAACACAATCCGTCGGGCTCCGACCCACCCAGTTCAAGAGCGCAACCAACCGGAAGTAACAAAAGTAGAAGAATGGCGTCACAAAAGAAGAAACTACCAAAATTTACTAGCGACGTGAAGGAGGATCTCGTAAGACACTGTCATACCTACGAAACAATTTGGTCGGCAAATGGAGTAACTGACAAGGACGAATAGGTCCAACAATTCCCAACAACCCTATGTGGAGTCGCCATTGATTGGTACTCCGATATGGACAAAATAAAAATAAACACGTGGGATAACCTAAGGAAAGAATTCCAAATAGAGTTTCGCTTGCTTCAGGATGACAATGAAATACTCGCGGAAATCCATAGTACGAAACAGGGGAAGAAGGAAACAATGAGAACTTACAACCAAAGGCTCAAAGAACTGTTGGGGAAGATGTAAAACTAGTTGATCGACGAATTAAAGAAGAGATGGTTTGTTGAGGAACTCAAGCCCTCACTCAAGAAGAAAATGAAGATAGTACGTCCCACATCGTACACTGACGCCTACGACAGAGCCATGGATCTTGAAAGCGAGGAGAAACCCTCCAAGAAGTAGAAGGATAAGTCCTCCGATGAAGACGACTTGTTAGAAGAGAGAAACAACGACAAGGAGTCAAACAAGAAGGTCCATGCTCTCCAAAGAGATATCGAAAGAATGATGAAGGAATTTAAAATAATGAAGGAGAGTACAGGCAAAAGTGATGAAGAGTTGTGGTGCACCGATTGCAAGGAGAATGCCACACAAAGGGCTCCTGTCCTAGAAAAGAATTTTGCGACATTTGCCAAGTTATGGGTCATTCCACCAAGGAATGCCCATACAACATGAAAATGAGGAACCAGCAAGTGCTCTTCACACAAGAGCAACCGTCCATATTCGGGGCAACAAGCGCCTCCCAGCAGACAAACAATAATGCATCATCTAGTGGGTTTTGAAACAACTGGCGCGGAGGGAGGGAATAATAACCATAGATGGAAAACTCGGACTTGGCAAAAACTTGCCAAGCCCAAAAAAAAAATCAAAAAAAATTCAGCCAGTTTTTTAAAAAACTACGGGAAAAACTCAAGAACTTAAAAAACCGCTTAAATTTAATTAGAAATGCATTTATTTTGCAAAATTCAATGAGAAGATGCATCCAATGAGTTAATTAATGAGAACAAAAAAGAAACAAGCTGAGTTTAGATATATATATAAATGCAAAGTGGGTACAAAATCGCATTCTCATGCAGAATGTTGAAGGTTGGAAGCAAAATAGTAAATAGTTTCTATAAAACTAAAAGTAAATACATCATTATAATTACATCTTCCTCTTCCTAGCTCTACTAACAAATAAGAGAGAGGAACTACGGGGTCTAGCCTTAGAAGTAGAACACTACACTAGGCGAGACTGTGCCTCCACTCGAATCCGCCTTCAATACTTTGCAATCACCTAGCAAGGGCTTGGAAGACTCTTTTTCTCCTCCACTCACAAACCAAATCGCTGCAAACAAAAAACAATGACCACAAATGCCATTTTTTGCGTTTGGACAGGCGCAGGAGAGCTTTTTTAAAAAAAAATCGCTGAATAATCGACAAGTTTTTACAAAAAACTCAAAGATTTTTTCTTGCGAGTTTTTCTCTTGAAAACTCGCCAAGCTAAAAAACTTGATAAAAATTTGGGACTCGGCAATTAGTCCAACTAGGATAACAACAATAACAGAAGTCGGATACAATATGATACTAAGGGACGGTCGTTGATCTAGTGTCGGACGTGCAACTAGTGGGGTCATTTTGCCCGAGACTGTCAAAAGGACACACCACACAAGTTGTGTTGATGGTACGGCCTCGGAGACCATGAAGATGCCAACTACCTAAAACCCGGTGTCAACCTTCTAAACATCGAAGGAAGCATGGGTGAAGAAGAAGTATTGGCCATCACTCATGCACAAGCGAAATAGGCCACGTATCGTGACCCCCGTACTGAGAAGCAGGGGGTACGAGAGGCCAGAGAGGAGATTGAAAAGGCAATGAGGGCACAGAAGGAAACATATAAGATGGTTAGCAATTCTGGTCACACAGAGGCAAAACAAAATATACCAAAGCAAATGTTACACATGGAAGTACTGGTGAAAGTCCAGAATCTCCTTCACGCCATGCCTCAGTTGCGGACAACATTGTTGAGCACCTTCTCCATACAACCTAGCACACAAAACAAACGGATGTTCGTGGCAGGTCTGCAATGGATCCGATGTCGCTAGCAATATATAATAGCCAACACCCTACAGTCGTGGAGATGGGCATCCTCAACGCTATTCAGACAGATACCATCGTGGATAGTGGGTTTGGGGTGAATGTACCAATAGGGAATCAAACCCCCGAAGACACTGATGGCGCAACAAGTCACTATAGGTACGCAATCGTTTGTACTAGACTTTGTTGTGACTCTGCTCAAGAAGAAAGGATATGATGCAATCCTTGGTAGGGGGTGGCTTGTGGCGGCGAGGGTCAATCATAACTGGAAGAAAAACACCCTCTCGATAGAAGAGCGGAGGGCAGAAGTTTGTCATCGACCTCCGTACCTAGATGGTGAGCGAAGAGATCGCATCTTTCTCAGAGTGGGAGTCTGATGGAGAAAATGGTTGAATGGGTGAAGGAAGGAAAGAGATGGAGCCTAACGATGAAGGTGTTCAAGAACTCGAAGAGTGTTCAGAGGATGAAATAGGCTCGATGAATGGGCTCTTCCACTAGCAGATGGAAGACTATGAGCTATTTCACAGTTATATGTTGGAGGTGGGAGGAAGTAGAACAAGTGTCGGAGGGAGATGTGTTCCCATCGGAGTACGGAGAATACAAGGAGGGGCAGGCCTGTGTGAATGAAACCCCAGCCCATAAATTTGATGTTGGGGAACCAATAAAGTATGAAGAACCGTCCCTGCGGGTCACCGATCTCGGAGATCGGGCAAATCCTTGTGATATACTGGTAGGGGATGACTGGAATCCCATGTTGAAGGCCATGGCATTCAAGATTTTTTTGGAGTATAAAAATGTATTTGCGTGGTCCTACAAAGACCTCAAGGGGGTGTCATCAGATTTGTGTGTACACTACATTCCTCAAGTACACGGAGCCGTACCCGTGCGGAAAAGGCCTTATAGAATGAATAAAAATTACGGTGCAAGGTAAATGAGGAGATTGAGTGTATGCTCGAGGCAGGGATCATCTTTAAAGTACAGACAAGTGAATGTGTGTGTCCTTGATTGTGATATCATTGAAAAAGGAGGCCAACCAAATCAGAATTTGTGTCAACTTCAAGTGCCTTAATGCTGTCACCGTGAAGGACCCCTTCCCCATCCCATTTACGGATACCATCTTGGAGGAGGTTGTTGGACATGAGATGTACTAATTTATGGATGGCTTCTCTGGATACAACTAGATATCCATCGCGGAGGACGACAAGTTGAAGACAACCTTCGTAGTGGATGATGGCGTGTACGCATACAATCGGATGCCCTACGGTCTATGCAACACACCAACAACCTTTCAACGGATAATCTTGCACATCTTTGACAAGATGTCGGTAGGAAATTTTAGGGCCTTCCTCGATGACTAGTCGATCTTCAACGGGCAAGACACACATTTAGCAGCCCTTCAGGAATGTATGGGGAGGTGTCGGAGAGCAAGGCGGGCACTCAACCCGAAGAAGTGCAGGTTTATGGTCCCACAAGGGAAGTTGTTAGGTCATATTGTTTGCAAGGATGGATTAAAGACAGATCCCAACAAGATCAGAGTGATCGCGGAGATGGAACCTCCCATAGACGTCACAGGGGTGAAATCATTTCTAGGCCATGTTAGCTATTATCGACAGTTTATAAAGAATTTTGGTCAAGTCTCCTACCCGTTGGACAAGTTGACACAAAAGGGAGAACCCTACACTTGGGGGACCAAACAAGGCACAGCGTTTGAAAAGCTGAAATCAAGACTGGTCGAAGCACCAATTCTGGTGTATGCGAATTGCGACAAGGAGTTCCATGTCCATGTGGATGCTTCTAATTTTGCAATTGGTGCAACTTTGGCTCATGTGGGCGATCACAATGTAGACCACCCCATTTATTTCGCCAGCGAGCTATTGTCGAGGGCGGAGAAGAACTATAGCACGACAAAGCGGGAGGCTCTCGGAATGGTGTATGTCGTTCAAAAAATTTTGCACTACTTATTGGCGACACCATTCACTTTTTATGTGGACCATCAAGCGTTGATGTATTTGGTCAACAAACCTATAATCCAGGGCAGGGTAAGCAGATGGATGTTACTGTTGCAAGAATTCACATTCACCATCATAGTGCGGTCGGGGAAGAACCATGTGATTGTCGACTAGCTCTCCTGCATCAAGTCTGGCGAACCACCTTAGGGGGTGAATGATGATTTCCTTGATGCACATCTATTTCACATTGTCGTGTTGCCAACGTGGTACACAAGCATTAGCGAGTACCTATCCACATCTCAGTTTCTGAGGGACATGCCACTCGATGAAAGAAGGAAGTTGGCCCTGAGGAGTAGGACATTCCAGCTAATCAATGGATTGTTGTGCAAGATGGGACCAGTCTAGGTGCTTCAAAGGTGTATCATGGAGGAAGAATTCTCGAGTGTCCTTCGGTAGGCGCATGAAGGTCCAACAAGCAGACACATGGGGCCTAACACGATGGCGAGGAAAGTGCTACTTGCCGGTCTATGGTGGCCTACATTGTACAACGATGCCAGGGAGTGGGTCGTAAGTTGTGATACCTATCAAAGAGCTGGCAAACTACTGAAGAGGAATTTTATGCCTCTCAATCCTTCTCACGCACAAGAACTTTTTGAATGTTGGGGTTTGGATTTTATCAAACCCCCAAAGGCAAGCAGGGCTCGGTGATGTCAATATATTGTGGTGGCTACCGAATACCTCACGAAGTGGGTGGAGGCACGGGCTTTGTCGGACAAATCAACACTGAGTACAACCAAGTTCATATATGAACAAATTATTACAAGGTATGGCATCTCAATCCAGTTGACCAATGACAGAGGAGGCCACTTCGTGAATCATGTAATTCGGTTGCTCACCACGGAGTTCAAGATCTTTCATTCTTTGTCAAGTCCATACTACTCGCGAGCAAATGGCCAGGCCAAAGCCACGAATAAAATATTGGTGTCACTAATCTACAAAACATGCAGAGTGGAGCAGGAAGACTGGGAGGAAAGGCTACCATCGGTACTCTGGGCCTACCGCACGACGTACAAAGTAACTACTGGCATACACCATTTCAACTGATGTACAGACATGAAGCTATTGTCCCTACGGAGTTTATGGTTCTGAGCCTAAGGATCGCAATTGAAAATAGGTTGGGAGATACGGAAAGCCTTCAGGAGAGGTTATACACCTTGAATAAATTGGATGAGCATCTGATGATGGCCTAGTGGGCGACGGAGGTAGCCCAACAAAGAAGGAAGGTGTGGCATGATAAGCACTTGAAGCAAGTACAATTCACTCCTGGGAAACTTGTACTGAAACATAATGGAAGGAATGAGATTAAACCAAGAAAATTCAAAGTGAGGTGGCTCAGTCCCTACAAGGTGAGAGAAGTTGGCAAATATTGTGCTATTAAGTTATGGACACTTGATGGACAAAAGATTCTAGATGCGGTAAACGGGTCGAAGTTGAAGCCCTACCATGAAAGGCGGAGGCAAAAGGAAAAGCGACAAAGGCAAGTGGAAGGAGGCGCCACCACGTAAGGTAATATATAATTTTTAAAAAAATTTATAAAAAAACAACCTAGAGAACATATCGTACAGTGTTTCACCGTAGGTGGGCCCATCGTGCAGTGAGGCCATTGACGGTGGTGACCGCACAAGAGGTCCACCACCATGCGGCCCCTCTCTTGTGCGAGCATAAAAGGTCATACGACCACATTCAACGGACAAAATATATAGAGCATTCATCGTCGTACCACGATGAATGTGGGAGATAGCTTGGATGGAAGGAAATAAGACATGACATATAGAAGAAAGACAGTCTCCTTGAGGAGATAAAATAAACAAGCTCGATGGACTAAGCAGTACGGTTGAAGGAAAATGGGACTGGGATTTCCGTACGGAAGTCGTACCCACGGACCAATACGGTGAGAAGTAACCGTTTTTGTTTTTAGTTTCTTCTGCACGAAACGGTTTTTTGGATGGATACATGAAGTGGACGCAAGAAGGATTGGAAGAAACAATTACAGTTGGCCTCCAGCAGTTCTTCTGGAATGAACAAGGATGCACGAGTATTACCCTCGGGTATGAAGATTGCAAGCAGTATGGATGCAGGTTCAATGAAAAAGACAAAGATAAAGCCAAAGGTGTTGGGGCAAACACATACACAACAGGAGGATGTGATGCATAAGACTGTGGTTTTTGAAGGATTAAATGGGCTGGAGTGCAAGAAGTGGTAGCAAGAAACCCTAGACACGGATTTGATAAAACAACATATTCAAAAGGTTGGAGTTCACTGGGCCATACAAATGCCCGTATTTGCCATCTAGCATTATGAGAGTGCCCTTCGGATGCTAGTTGAGACCTTTGACAGATTATCACGCACGAGTTCCTTCGATTATCATGGATATCATCTCAAGGTTTCCTTCACAATAGCCGACTTCACCAGGGTGTTCGGTATTCCTAGACGGCAGAGGAAGAAAATTGATTTGAAGGCCAAGAAGGTAACACAGGAGGAAAAGCAACACTGGATTCACTTGGTTTCACGGAACCTCACAGCGGCTGAAATGAACTCGGTAGCGCAGGAGCTATACCAAGACCCGAGGGATGAAGAAGGTATTTGTTGTGAAAGGACCCTGGCATTGTTTGATGGATGTGGTAAAGAGCCAACTTACGAGGTCCATTCAAGCTTTAGATATTGCCCCCCCCCCAGATTCTACTGATGAATGGTCTCTGAAATGGTATAGTATATGATTGGGCATCCTTGCTAGCTGAGTGGATGTATGAGTTCCTTACCTTGCAGCACAGGACCTTCTATATGCCCCATAATGCAATTGGACTATTCTTGGATGCTGTGAGGGTACAAATGTCGCCTGGTGAGTTGGAGGTGAAACTAGAGGGTACCTTGGCATCTGGTGAGCCTTCAATATTTTATTGGGGACATTTGGATATTGGTAGTGCACCAGCAAAACAAAAGCAGAAAAGGCAAGTGGTATTGGAGTCCGAGGAGGATATTGACAATGTGAGAGACGAGACGAGTGAGGCGTCAGCAATGAGTGAGGATAGTGAAGCAAGAGGGATAGAGACTGCAGATTCTACGATTGGTGAGAACATACTTCCACTCTCAGGCGAGACTACCACTTGAGTATTGTTTACCCCACCCCTCCTATCAGAGACAACTTTCGTAGCACCATGACCATTTTTTGGTACGACAGTGGCAGTCCTTGTACTCAGATTTGGCCAACCTAGAGCCCCATCAACATGGTGCCACCCAGTGGGGGCACACCAAGGGTTGTTCCATCATCCACCATCGGGACCTTGGAGTTGGCAGCAAGAGTCGGAGAGTCAGTGGGTGAGGCGATACGGAGTGAGAAGTAGCCCAGAGGTGAGCAGCCTACAAAGGTGAGGGAGTCACAAGTACACCTGGAGGTGGTTGGTTCCAATGCAATGGTGACGGTGGATATAGAATTGTTAGATGAGCAACCTATGGAGGGATCGATAGTGACAAGTAGTGCTCTTTCAGACACAGATATGAGCACTTGGTTGAGTAACTTCCACATGGTACCTCTCGCACCTTGAGCCTTTCTCTCACCACGACGGGAGTTATCCTTGAGTCAGGAGGTAGTTGACTTGGAGGGAGGTAACTCACCTGTCCATAACCGTGAGTTGGAGAACTTAGAGGAGTTACCTGAGCCTCCTAGGGAGCTTGTTGGTGAGGAGCTACCTGAGCCTCCTAGGGAGCCTACCGATGAGGACTTAGAGGAGTATCTTGCAGATATGGTTGCACGGGCTCGACGAGTGGTGTCTTCCGCTCAGTCATGCACCCAGGAGGGAGTTGTCAACGATTTGGAGAGCTTGTTGGCTTTTGTTGGAGTAGGCTGCCCTAAAGCCTTTGCTTCTTGTTTCGAGTCCCGCGGATGGCCCGCTATAGAGACAGTGGCAATGATGGATGATTGGGCCCTTTGTGAGCAGGCGGGAGAGAATAGAGTTGGGGTCCTCATACGAGAGATTGAGCAAGCCTTCAGAGAAGGCTACTCACCCTGAGGCATTCGGAGCATATCTCTTCAAGCCATGAGGCCATGAGGTCATGCGGGTGGTTGCAGTGTCGGCTTGGGAGGAGTTAGCCACCCGACTCCAAACAGTTGAGGGAGATCTGGCTCACTGTACGAAGGAGTTGGCTAGTCACCAAGCAGAGTGGGCAATGGAGAGAGGTGATTGAGTAGCTTAGTTGGAGGCAGCCAAGACAAAGAGGTCAACTCTAGAGCAACAGTTGCCAGAAGAGAGAGCCACGAGGGACATGTTAGAGACTCGCCTAGCAAGTTCTATGGAAATTGTCGATGTGAAAGAAAAGAAGGTACTGGAGGCCGCTTTTATGGTGAAGATTGCATTGGAGCGTAAGATGGTAGTGGAACGGAACTTGAAGTTGAGGACAGAGCAGATGTATGAGATGCAAGCTCGCTTGACTTCGTTTACATCACCGTAGGCGCCATCTTCTACAAGGACGCTTCCTCAGCCCCCTTCTCAGTCTTGATATTTCTTTTGTATAGCAGATATTGTAAACATTGTGCCCATTTTGTTGTGTCGTTCGGAGACGACTTTCTTTTTGGGGGGGAGGATGTTGTCGGTAAAAGTGTCATTATCATTTAGTTAGTCAGCCAAAGGGTAGGTAGTTGGGGTAACATCGCGACGGTTGGAGTCGCACCCCTTCGGTCTTATATGTTGTAAACATTGGATGAATTAATACAAACACTGTGAGTTCTCTAGTATATTCCTTTATGTGCAATTACTTTACCTTACTCTCATATGCATTAAACCTGTTTACCTGAGAGGGCAAACAAAAATAGCACAAAAAAGCAAAAAACAAGATTCTACCATTACTTCTTTTTTTAAACTTTTTTTAAAAAAAGGATTTTGGGTTGTATTCTTCACCCCAAAAATACCAACTAGGTACCTATTGGATCTTGCAGCAAGTAAGCAGATTTTGTAGAAATCAAATCGAAGGGTTGTATTTGCAGGTTGTCAAATGGCTATTGCAACAAGTAAGCAGATTTCGCAGAAATTAAATCATAAGGGTTGTGTTTGCAAGTTGTCAAATGGCTAAAATTAGCCTATCCTTCTTTTCGTCATAACTTTTACATAGGGTGTCGTAAGCACACAAACAAGATATCGTTGGAAATGTACTTCCAAACACCTTCCAATGGTGGTGGTCTCATCTTCAAATTTTTCTCCGATCTTTCGTTATTCTCAATCAAAGTCACATATTTAGTTTCATTTCCAAACTCATACCTTTTCACTAGTATTACCGATTTTTGTGATTCTTGCAACATTGGAAAGGTGATTCAGAATTCTTCAGATCTATATATGCAATTTTTCCAAATGGTTTCCTGGGTATATTTTATTCAATTTTTTGTAGTTGGTCAATTACTTGGATGTTTTAGCACTTCAATGGTTATGTTTGTTTAAGAGGGCTTTATTTGATCAGCTTTATATGTACTGAAGGTTTTGGAGTCCGATAATTTCACTTGAGGTATTATGGGTTTTTCTATTCATTCTTCTAATATCAATTTGGAAAAGGGCAATTATGTGTCTTGGCAAAAGGGCATCTTGACACATCTCAAGCGGCATGATTTTTTGCCTTATCTGTTAGTATTTTCCAGATTCTACAAAGGAATGTATCAATCTATAGAAGTTTAACAAAACTAAGCACAGGATGATGAAAAATAAACTTCAATTAAGTTCAGATCATACCCGGTTATGAGGTTCAGATCTGCTCTTGATGTTGTCTTTGAAACCCTTCTAGATGCAATCTGATTTAGCCCACCTAGGGCTTGACTTCTAGCTTTTCAAATGCCAGTCCTTAATATCACAGGCAGATTGATTTACTGCCTTAGTATTCCTATTCGCTCCTTAATGCATACTGCTGTAACCATACATATAATATGTATGATGCTGCTACTACCAAACAGATCGCTGCTTTCCAGACCTAGAATTCGCTCATCCACGAAGAAGGAGATTTTCTGCTCCTAGTCCAGAATTCGCTCCTTAATGTGTTGCTATTAGGGCAGAGAAATCGCTGCTCCTTTAGATCGATTCATGAAGGGAGAGAGCACATTATGTTTTTGGTGTTTCTCCTCCAAGGTTCGATCTTCCTTATATATGCAAATGTAGTGCCTCCTCAAGAGGCCGACTTAGGTAATTTAAATAATAAATACACTTGCCCAAGAGGCCAACTTGGGCCCTTTATTTAAATTAAACCATTTAGCATATATAATCAATAAACAATAAATATTAAATATTTCCTTATATTTAATATTATTATTTATATATCGAATTATAATAATAAATATATACTCTATATATTTATTATCATTATCCAAGGCATAAGATATTTGTCGAAAAGGCCATAATATCAACACTCCCTCTTGGACTTGAGGCAAAGATCCACTCATAGATTCTTCATCACAAAACATAACCAATATGGATTTCATAGATCTCACATCTATGAAGGTAGATCTCCATTCTACCATTTTTTACAAGAACACATATGTTCATTATCATTCTCAACCATAGATTTCATATCCATATGAAAATCATCTTTTCAAGATGTTTACCAACCGGATGTGGATTTCCTAAATCCACGAGTCTCTGAGACTCAAAGCATAAAACATAACAAAAATGGATTCCTAATCCAATGAAGCCATAGATCTCTCATCTATGATAGTAGATCTCTATCTACAAGATATAATGAGAACACATCTATTCTTCATACACAATACATCTCATATTCATATGAGAAACATCATATCAGATGATGCTTACCATCCAAATGTGGATCTCCTAGATCCTCTGGTCTTCATGACCCAAGAATATCAGTCCATGATATTCATGATAACATCAAGTCCATGATGCTTATCAACCATAAGGGCCCGTTTGGTAGCGGACCATTTCCAGCATTTAGCTGGAATTGGCATTTGTATATGCCCATTTCGTCGAAATCCTCAGTTTGGGTGTGCAATATGAAAGTGGAAGACGAATTTGTTAATGCTCATTTTCGCCCAAAATGAGCATTAACATCTCCCTTCAAAAAAAGTGGAATTGGGATTTGAATGCCAAATTCCACTTTTTCAAATCCCATTTTATAAATCGTCGTCGGGTCCGCGGGCTGATTAAGGCATTTTTTGGCGTCCGCATTGGTTTTCCCGTTCGTTGGTTATTAGGGCATTCTGCATTATTTGTTTGAGCAAGTTTCTCTGTTGAAGGCGGCATTTGTGTGTTCTCTGTTGAAGGCGTTTCTCTGTTGAAGGCAGCATTTTGTGTGTTCTCGCTCTGCATTCCTCTCGAAACTTAAAAACGGTATGCATTTTATTATTAGTCTACTTTGAAATCGTTTTGTGTGTTCTCGTTCTGCATTCCTCTCGAAACTTAAAATCGGTATGCATTTTATTATTAGTACTAATAGGATCATGCAATGCATGTTTGTTTGCAGTTGCAGTTTGAATTGTGTAAACCCTACATTTCATTGTTTGTTCACATTTTTTCTTTTCATGTAAGAAAAGACTATACCTCTATGACTAGATTTGCATCTGCCGTACTTGGAATTGATGTCTGTCCAAATGCCGACAAGCAGAAAAGTGAGAGAGCGTCCTCTGGGTTCAACAATGGCAATTGATACAGTCGACTAGATGCATTTTTGGGAATGGTAGAAGCGTCTCTGGTTGTAATAAGGGTTTTGTATCCTGGAGCTTGAAATAGTAATTTCTCCAAATTATCCCTAGACCAAACATCATCCAACACCACCAAATCTGGTTTTTCATTTGCTTTGACTCCCCATCTGAATGGCTAGTTGAGAGGAATTGGAATTTGCATTTAACTATACATTATTCAATTTTTGGGGATACCATTTGGCTAAGATGCTCCTTGAAAGAAACTGTGAGACTGAATATTCAATGTTCATAAATGAGAAGCCTGGAAAGTGGCATAGATATCTACTTTCTGTAGCTGGGGGATTTTACATGTGCCAAAAGGTATTTGTCATTTTCCATATATTATCTATGTCAAGTTTTCTCCAAAACTCAATTTGCTCAGAAGCATAAAATGACAAAATTAAAAATATCTGCTGGTTGGTGAAAAAGAATGGTAGGCATTCTGTAAAGTGAATTTTTACATTCTACCAAATAAATTTGGTGTTTGATATATGTGGTTTTTAAAATTCAGGGATTGCCTTTCATGGTGTAATGGATAGTCAGGGCAATCCACAAGGATGGGATTTGAAAGTACGATTTTGACATGGTTTACCTCGCATGACATGGTTTATCTTTTCCTTACCTATTCTGAAAACAGAAATAAAAAATGTAACCCTCAAATTTCCATTACAAGTTTTCAAAACAAAAACTGCAATCTCAAGTTTCAACATTTCCCTTCCAAATTTTCAAAAATTGAAATCTAGACATTTTGCTTACAAGATTTCAAAACAAAATGAAAAGTACCCCAAAGAAGAAAGCCAACTCCTGATTCTTAATGTTTCTATTGTTTGTGAAATCTATGTGTGACAGTGTCTTCACTACTATAAAATCTGTCAAGTGATTCTTGGGCTGAGAAATTTGAAACAAAATTGTGTATATCTTACCATAATAAAGAAAACCAAATAAGAAAGCATGCAAGGGCAGCATTTGGGCAAAGCCTAACATACTGAAAGGTAAAGGCAATGGAGTCTAAAGAGTTGTCCAAATAAAAGAGAATCTATTATCAAGTTGAACAGGCTGACTGGTGGTAGTTACAAGAGACATTTTTAAATTTCACATAGACTTCTCTATCTCTTCTCAGTCACCCTTATATAGAGAGATATATTGAACCTCATGTCGATGTGAATATCATCCCTCAAAAACTGCCTATTGTAGATAGAGAACATCAACATTAGTCAAGAAATTTTGGCAATTTATTGCCTAAAGAATGATATGAATCAAAAAGCAGATGATTCATAAAAGTGAAATTGGAGGCCTCTCACATTCTTCCAAACTCCAGCAGAGATCATAGCAAGAAAGTATATGTTGGGAGTTTTGATACAAGTTGGGAAACATTGTCAAGTGCTAAGTCTTTGTGACATGTGTCCCTTACTTCAGGAAGGCCCGTAATAGTATTGAATGGCCCTCTGTTGAGCTAATTTGAAGATGTTATATATTGATGACCAATTTATCAGGCAGGTATAAGGTGTTGATTGAACAGGGTTAAAATCTTCCCTCATCCTTATTTGTTATTTATGCAAAGGCAATTCATTATTTGATAAGGCATTCATCCCATGCCCTTCCAGTTAAACAAATGAGTTTTCCAGATAAAGAGAACTTACTTAAATCCAATTTGCAGTTGAAACCGTTCTTTTCTCTGTTTTGGAAGAAGGTAACCTATGCAACTTGATCATAAATTCTGTGTGTACTGTATTACGATAAAAGCTAGATATATTGAACCTCATGTCGATGTGAATATCATCCCTCAAAAACTGCCTATTGTAGATAGAACAAACTTGACAATTTCAAGTATACAACACTAATCTTAATAAATCTGACACTTAGTACTACATAGTCTATTAGCCCTTACAACATACCCTCTACCTGAAATCTTAAATAAAGCAAAATACTTTAAACCATACAGAATTTATTTTAAAAGTGGAAACCTTAGAAACTTCAACCTTAGAAAAAGTCATACAGGATTTGTTTTAGAATTTGGCATTCTTTGAAATTCAAATATGTTTTCCCTTTCAGTTTTCTCTTATTCTGATGATTAACACAATTTAATCCAAAACTTGACATTCTTTGAAATTCGAATATCTTTTCCCTTTCAGTTTTCTCATATTCTGATGATTAACACAATTTAATCCAAAAATACCAGTAATATAACATTATGAATTGTAAAAATCTGACATCATTAATCAGAAAGCAGTCAAGAATATAGGTCCTACAGACCAATTTAGCCTCAATTTAGTATTGGATTTTCATGTTATCTAATTCGAGTGTGTTTTCATGATGCCATTTTGGCTAGTTTCGTAAATGTTCAATACAACAGTGGTTGATTAATTTGTTAAATACATGGGCATGATTGAAGTGTTAGACACTCCATCAACCAGTTTGAAAGACCTTGCTGTTTATAGGTTGAGAATCGTAAATGAATAATTTGTGGTTGAAATTTAACATAATTTTGATTTGGTGACTTGACTGTTGCATCATATTTTGTATTTAAATTTGGTGATAATAAAGTTATATGTTTCTGATGGCACTAGAAGATTGATCTGTTTATTCATATTTGATGTTTGTGTACTTTTATTTCATTTTTTAGAGTATAAATGTCATTGACTGATTATTGCTTATATAGCTAACTCAAGACAGAGAAGGCCACTCTCTCACCCATTTCATAAAAAAACCCTTTTTTCTTAAGCCAACTTACACAATCATTTCATCCTAGATGATCAATATTAATTGATAAAACTCTGCTATCAATTAAAATAGATATGAAACATTTTATCAATTAAAAAACATTTTGCCTAACAGTTGGTCTTTAAATAGATATGAAACTGTTGCTTGATTTTTCCCTAGTACTTGCAGCAGGTCGCATACTTTGCAGAATTTAACAAGATCGGTATTCAATAAATTTTGCAAGAAAGCTTTAAACATTACATGAAACTTATCAATACATGAAACTACCTTACTTTTTTCAATCACCTTGATGGCCACAAGCTTTCCTGTCTCTATGTTTCCTGTCTCTATCTTTTTGTAAAACATGATTAATAATATTACAAACTTATATGTATATGTGCCTATATATGAACCATATATTACATACTTATATAAATGTATATGTGCCTGTATCTAAAACCTTCTTCGTCGTGTACTTTTCAGGGATGGATCTTATCAACGATCCAAACATTCAAGCACTCCTTTGTAGGAAGGTCAGAAAAGCTTGTATTCATGTACTTATTCTTGCTATCATTGGAGTAGCCCAAGTGTTGTCTGTGCTTGAAGGTAGGCAAAAAAAGCATAAGGAAAGAAGTGATGGAAGTGGTTTTTATAAACGCATTATTCATTCGAGTGAGGTGCATTGTCACGACCAAATTCGCATGAGTTCAGCAACCTTCTTTCGGCTAGCCAATCTTCTAAGGCAAAAAGGAAGCCTATTAGATACGATTAGCATAACGTTAGAAGAACAATTAGTCATGTTCCTCCACACCCTTGGCCACAATCTGAGGAATCGTAAGATTGCCCACAACTTTGGTCACTCCGAAGAGACAGTAAGCCGATACTTCCACAAGGCCTTGACGGCTGTTGTAGGGCTCCATCGGGATTATCTCATACCACCTGGGCCAAACATGGTATGTCACGAATCTCCAAGGAGGTGCTAACCACCAAGTCAACAATCTCAACAATCTCCCCCTCAGCACCGACTGAGCCTTCAGCTCCAACTGAAGGGAGACTCGAACCCGTGACCCAAGGCTCTGATACCAATTGTTGGAATCATTTGCCGTTGCACCAAAAGCTCGAACTGTCAATGCCCGATACAAATGCCAGATTTAACCCGATCCACGGGAGGCGGTTAAGCCATGTCACGAATCTCCAAGGAGGTGCTGACCACCAAGTCAACAATCTCAACAAAACACTCCTCCTGAAATTAGTGGGACGAACCGTTTCAATCCTTACTTCAAGGTAAACCCCCTAGCGCTACAAATTTCTTTGCTTAGTGATAATCTTATTACTGTGTCTTTCTTGACTGCGGTTTTTCTTTCTATAGGATTGTGTTGGAGCAATTGATGGAACCCATATACCAGTCATTGTCAATGTCAACTTATAGGGTAAATATCGGGATAGAAAAGGGAACTTGTCACAAAATGTTATGGCTCTCTTCTTTTGATTATAAGTTTCAATACGTTCTTGCTGGTTGGGAAGGGTCTGCTGCAAATAGCTGTGTTCTAGCTTCAGCTCTTAGTAGAGCTGATCCACTTGTAGTTCCACCTGGTATGCCATTTCACACCGTATTTTTTCTGAAGAAAATGATAAATGTTTGACGATGTCATCAATGTTTCACGGTTTAACAATATATGTTATTTTGTAGGAAAATATTATTTGGTCGATGCTGGATATCCAAATGTACCAGGATTTCTTGCACCTTACCGATGTACACGTTACCACCTGAAGGAGTTTTCAAGAGCAAACCCTATAAACAGCCCACAAGAGTTGTTTAACCACCGACACTCCTCTCTTAGAAATGCAATAGAGCGTACATTTGGCATTTTGAAGCAGCATTTTCCTATCCTGAGGCATGCAACGTCTTATCCAATCACGACACAATCACGTATTGTTTTGGCATGTTGCATACTGCACAACTTCATTACTATAGAGGACGGTGTTCCATCCGAAGTGGTTATTGAAGAGGATGACGATCGCGATGGGATAAATGTACCGATACTTGAGCCATATGGGTTGAGTCAGCATGATAGGGATGATTGGGGGAACTTTAGAGATGATATAGCAAGTAGGATGTGGGAAGACTACAGACATAGACATTAGTTGTAGTTTTACAAGACCTTCCTTTGTTCTTTAATGTGCTTTCATTCCTAACTGGTTATTGTCATTGCCTCTTGAATTTGTAAGCCTTGTTGCATTACGAAATATAAATCATACTGTTGTAATGCTGATGCTGAAAACATGTGTTCTCATAGTTTACATTTACAATATTCTTTGAAACAAATGAACCCTGTGTATGATTTCTAACTCTGATTTCTCTTTGATTAACATTCATGTCTGTATCTTGTTGTAATGCTGATGCTGAAAACATGTGTTCTCATAGTTACATTTACAATATTCTTTGAAACAAATGAAGCCTGTGTATGATTTCTAACTCTGATTTCTCTTTGATTAACATTCATGTGTGTATCTTGTTGTATTGCTGATGCTGAAAACATGTGTTCTCATAGTTTACATTTACAATATTCTTTGAAACAAATGAAGCCTGTGTATGATTTCTAACTCTAATTTCTCTTTGATTAACATTCATGTCTGTATCTTGTTTGACACTTTTTCTTCTAAACGGGATTGAGAGAACGGTAATTTGGCCCTAAAATTCCAATTGCACCTTTTCATATGGAAGATAGTAGACCATATATAATTACAATACTGATTCAATGTGCAACAGAATAAACACTAAATCAGTGTTCATTCTGTTGCACACTGATTCAGTAGACCATAGTATGTTTACACAGTCTACTATGGTCTACTATGTTCATACAGTATGCTTGAATGGTCAATATAAAACACTTAATCCATCTACTTGTATGGTCAATGTAAAACACTTAATCCATCTTATACTAGAGCATATATAGTACAACTGTATGAACATAGTAGACCATATATAATTACAATACTGATTCAGTGTAAAACAGAATGAACACTGAATCAGTGTTCATTCTGTTGCACACTGATTCAATAGACCATAGTATGTTTACACAATCTACTATGGTCTACTATGTTCATACAGTATGCTTGAATGGTCAATATAAAACACTTATTCTGTGTATTAAATGTGGAGAGCTGTTTAAATTGTTCGATATGATGGTTTTGTCTGGAATGTTTCTGAAAGTCCTGCCAATGTCCAAATCTTATGTGGGGCCTTATTTTATCTTGCCACCTTATATCTTGACAGTTTATGCACTTATTGCATATGGTGCATTACATTGATATTCCCAATGTTGAGGGGATCTTTCAAGTCTTAAAAATAGAAAAATATTTTTCTTAAATTATATTTCTCTTATCAGTTGCTAGGCGTAGTGCTAAGTTGGGGGCCTTTCAGCTAGTACATCTCAAGTTTGATACTGGCAAGGCTGCCTTCAGGTGTGTATTGAGTTCTCTTGTCTGTTAATAAAAGGAGGCAAACCAAAATTACTTTTTTACAGCTTATCTCTCTTCTTTTTCTTTGGCATTTAATAATTTGGCTTTTCAGTCAGCATTTGAAAAACAAAGTTAAGGAAAAACCAAAATGCTTAAGCTGAGAATGTCAAGAACAAAGCCTGATTGGCTTAGATTAGGATGGCCACAACTAGTCTTAAAATTATGTCCCATGGATAAACATAAGAAGCCCACAGGTCACCATGTTAAATCTCAAGATACCAATGTGACACAGATTTACAAGTCTTCCCTTTTAAATGTAGCTGAATGAAAAAAACAAAATGCATTGCTAAAATGTTTGCTTCATATTAAATGTTCATTTAATCCGTCTGCTTGTGTGGTCAATGTAAAACACTTAATCCATCTTATAAGTTTTTCCTTTTTTTGACAAACAGATACAACAAATATTAAGTATACAAGTAGATGGATTAAGTGTTTTATATTGACCATTCAAGCATACTGTATGAAGTATGAACATAGTAGACCATAGTAGACTGTGTGAACATAGTAGACCATATATACATGCATACTTAGCTACATGCAAATGAGAATTGATAATAAAGAAATATATTACAAATTGTTGGATATCATGCATAAATGCAATATTTTGGATTATATGCCACTGTTGTATGACTATTTCTTTAATATCCATTCTCATTTGCATGTAGCTAATGATTGCATACAACAGGTGGTGTAGGTGATGTCCTTCACAGAGCTAATGATGAGCATGGACGATGAGGTTGCAGTAAGCCAGTCAACTTCTTCCTCCAAGAAGGTTGTGTGGACCAGAGAGATGGAACGAAAGTTCCTAAACTTGCTCCACGATCAAGTTCACCTAGGAAGGAAAGGCGAAGGGGGCTTCAAAACAGAAGCTTGGACAGCCATTGAGAGGAAGTTCAATGCTGATTTAAACCTTAATTTGTCAAAGGAAAATTTCAAAAATAAGCTTAAAGGATGGAAGCAAGGTTTTAGAGTGATGAGAGAGTTGAAGAATATGAGTGGGTTTGCATGGAATGAAGATACTCAAAGTGTGGATGCTGATGACATGGTGTGGGAGGAGCTTCTAAAGGTAACATGTTGTTTTGAATATGTTGGTCTTAGCAATATTTCCTTCTTATTAGGTTAGATAGAAGACAAAGATCTAATTCATTCATCATGACAACATGAAGAGAAAAGAATTCAAAAGTGCCAAAGTGTACAAGAGACAACCCTTCCAGTACTACAATGACCTAGCCATCATTGTAGGTAATGACATAGCTGAAGGTGTTGCTGCTACTACTGCAGCAGAGACAGAAGAAGGGCTCAATATGGATGGGCCCGCCTACGTGGATTGTGATGAGGATGTCCCTATGAGTACACCGCTTAACACTACAACTGATTTGGATGATGAATTATGTCATTCCAATCAATCGAGTGCAAGTAGGAGTCAAAATCCTTCAACATCGTCACCAAGAAGGGCAAAGAGGAAGAAGGCATCCATTATTGGTTCGATGGATGTGCTTTGTGATACTATGAAAAGAATAGAAGAGGACTTCCGTGCGCCTCTTGTATTCAAAGTGGACTGTTCTGACTCAGATGCTGTCTTGCGTAATGTCTATGAGGCTCTCAGAGCCATCCCTGATTTGAGTCCACAAACTATGATAAAAGCATATGACACCTTCACGGCTGAAAAAGATAGAGCCAAAGGGTTCTTGCAAATGAATGACGAGGAGAGGCTGCAGTATATTGCCGTGAAGTTTACAGAACTCTAGATACTTTTTTTTTTCATTTTAAAGTATTGTTACTTAAACATTGACAGACCTCTAGATAGATACTTGTCTTATCAACACCATGATGATATTTAATTTACTGTTATTTCATGCTATTTCAGCCATAATGATATTGTTTTTTATTGTTATAAAGTATGCATTATAATATTTTTGTGCTATTTCAGCCATGATGATATTGTTTTTACTGTTATTTCATGCATTATCAGATAACATAATACCAATAGATATTGATGTTAAGATGCTTCTATTATAAAGTATGCATTCTATGTTTAACTCATCCCAAAAAAACTCAAGTTGACATATGAAACTACACATGTAGTTGTCATACAATGTGGGCAGAGTTTTCACCAATCTTTTGATTGCAGTCAGTTTTTGAAGTAGGACGACTGACTTCTTAGCTTCTGATGTTAAATTGGGCATTTGAAATCCAGATAGTTTGTAAGAGGCCTGATATAATATTGATACAGTTAGGTCATATTTGAAATAGCAACCTCATTGATAATATATCGGCGGTACTATATAATGTGAACATTTACAGTTAAAGGGATCGATATGAAAATACCGTTAATAATGCAAATATAATAAGTGAGTGTTAGATCCCAGTTTATGCTCTGAAAACTGAAATATTTTAAAATATAAAATCTTAAAAATAAGTATTAAAAGTTAATTTCTATAAATTTTGTAGCTGTAACCAAAGTAAGTAAATCTTTCTATGCACTTACCCTATACTAAATTGTAGTTTTCATTATAGCAAAAAGATTTAGTAATGCGATGCACTTACTGTGTTTGTTGGGTTAATTATATCAAATAATTGTATTTACCAGTCTACCAATTAACTTGGCGTTCAAAGTTTCCAAACAAACCAACAAAATATAAATAGCATTCACCTATTATAGTGGGTTGTGGAATAGTCTCACTTTAATTAAGATTCACATTGAGAATTAGCTTTCACATTCACTATGTTGAGTGGCTTGGTTTCATCAGATAATTAAAGTTATTCGTGTAACAGTTCATATGGTCCGAAATTTCCAAGCAAAACAAAAAAAAAATATAGAACTGAAATTTTTTATATAACTATTACCCCCAGCTTCTGACAATTTAGAAAGTGTCGGTGGCATTGGAAAATGTTAACAGTGAATTAAATGCAGAACATGATTGTTGATTAGACAAATTCAATGCTACAATACGACATCAGAGATTACGTCAGTAGAAGAAACAATAGTTTCCATGCACGGTGTGTCTTCACACCACCATTTCGTTGTTGGATTTTGTTCTTCCCCATCTTCTATGTACGAGTATAGATGTGTTGTTAGATCCTTTCAGTTTCAAATAGAAAGTCTGTTTAATCAACCATGGATTGTGATGAGTAGATTTGATTATGTGAAAATTCCAAAATTTTATGAAGTGTATTTAATCAACTATAAATTGTTATAGCATCGATGACTTCGGTGAATGCGCCTATGTGTCAATATGGTGTTGGCCGTTGCATATTACGGACGTCACACACTTCACGAAATCCCGGGCGTCAATTTTGGAGTTGCCCAAAAGAGGTTTGGATATGTAATTAGTTTTATGTTTAAAAAGAATGTGACAATTTATTATTTTAGGAAGAACTGATGTAGATTTGGTATTGCAGGGAAATCATAAATGCAAATTCTTTAGGTGGGTCGATGAACCCAATTGTACGTCTACTCTAGCTACATGTCAACCCCATCTACATCCCTACCTAGCATTATGTCAACCCCATCTACATCCCTACCTAACGTAGGGAATGAGTGCAAGGAGTGCAAGGCCAGAGAGGCAAAATTATTTTCAATGGCGAGAGCAGAAATCATGTTTCTGCAATGCATTATTTGTGTAGTATGCGCACTACTTTTTTGGGAACATATGCGCAAATGTAGTTAACATACAGATATTGTAGATACATGAAATTTTTTATAAGTAGATACGTTGGACATATATATTGATAAACTCAAGAACTTTTTTGTTGTTTATGACTCACTTATGATTTTGAAAATAAAATTAAACAAAATTAAATATTAACCTTATTTAAAAAAAGTTGAATTTTTTTTTATGATTTTCTATATAAAATTCAATAAAATATTTATGGTTTTCCCTATAAAATTATATAAAATAATAAAATAAATCACAAAATGAACTAATAAAAATAAAATTTAATATAAAAAAATATTAAAATAGTTCAAAAAATAAAATAATAATCATAGTCAAATTCCAATTCTAGTTTTAAAAAGTGGAACCAAACGGAGGATATACATCTTCTCGCTCATATTCTGGGTCAACCAAACAGTCCTAACTACAATCCGAAAATGAAAATCCGGATTATCAAATCCATGATTTGACCATTTCCAGCATTTGATCAAATCCATCATTTTCTAATTCCCGCTACCAAACGGGCCCTAAGTGATATCAAGTCCATGATATCAGATATTTCCAATTAATTTGTGAATTTCCTAAATCCACTAGTCACCTTGACTCTTTTGAATATCAAGTCCATGATATTCATGGTATCATCAAATCCATGATGTATACCATCCAATTTGTGGATAACTAAATCCACGAGTCACCAAGACTCAAGAGATGTCAAATCCATGACATCAAACCAACATCAAGTCCATGATGTTAAGAGCATTGGCTAACGAAAATCAAGTCCATGATATTCACCAAGTGCTCGAAGTAATGGCCTGTCAACATCAAGTACATGATATCCACCAATTACTTAGATGTGGATACCTGATCCACGAGATATCAAATCCATGATATCCTCGGGCATTGGCCTATCGAATATCAAATCCATGATATTCACCAAGTACTCGAAGCAATGGCCTCCGAACATCAAGTTCATGATGTCCACCATATGTTGAGAAGTGGATCCCTGATCCACCAGATATCAAATCCATGATATCCTCAAGCATTGGTCTATCGAATATCAAGTCCATGATATTCTCTAAGTATCCAATTCATAAGAAACAACTTAGCCATATGCATAGATGTAATCAAATGAATCAAACACAACCAAATGTATCTCATAATCAAAATCTCATCTCATGAATCCACATAAGTATAAGAGTAACCAATATGATCATAAGATTTAAGTTAAATGTAAAGTTCACACATAGAACCATATGTAATATAGTCTCAGCTATAATCAGTAGATATAGACTCAGCTATGAAAGAAAATATGATCCATTCATACACAATAATTGAAGTATGCTTCACAAGCTAAACCATACAAATGATGTATGCCCCATACAATCATATTAAGTAGTCAATATCCAAATGCAGTTCTCTCTTAGAACCAGCATAATTTATCCAGCATCTATAGACAAGCATAAGAGTAATCACATAAGTCTTCACCACCTAACGGTAACCAACATATAACTAGGTGCAATGTGATCACAACAAGATGCAATAGTTTTGTCTAAAAGAAGTGTATCCATACATATATATGATCAATAGCAAGACATATATAAAGGATAACATATGTCCACAAAATATTCTCCCAAGCATACAACAACATTATCTCTAAGTTTCATAATGTATGTTCCCAAGAAATATGCCAATTGTACAATGTAACATATACATCATATGCCAATTCATTAATCAATAATATGTGCACCCATGCATCAAACAGTTAATCTAACAATCTACTGTGAATGTTCCCAGAACAGTGTTAGATATAACATATGTCAAAGTAAAGTATGCACCCACATAACAGAAATATATGTCAATGTAAATGTAAGGTATACTCCTCATACATGACATAGGCATAACTGATGCCAATGTAGTGTATGTTCCATATGCCAACCTGAAGTATGCATCCATTTATGCATAATGTTCATAAAGAAATGTTAGTTACGCCAATCAGCTAAACAGATAATCAATTATACTAATAAGACATTCCTAACCAGCTGATCCAATCAGCTTATATCAAAACTAACCAGTTATGATGATCAAGCCAACGAGGTATAATCCTACCCATACATATGATCAACAAGACATAAGGAGTTCACAACAAAATTGGGTGTAAGTGAGCCCATAATTGAACTCCCTCTTAAACCATATACCCACAATTTAGCTACCCCAGGGTATATATTACTCAAGGAATCTACTCCCTCTGGATGATCCTATCTGCATCCTCTAAGAAGGTTAAAACTCCCTCAACCAGTAAAGGAAGGATAATGCCAATAAGATCTTGAGATCCTGAATCCATATATACATAGCCAATGTATGCTTCCGTAATGTATGTCAAGTATGTTGCCATGAATAGGCCAATAAGATAGTATGTTGTAGTTCTTTCAAGCATAACTCACACAATAGCTAGTTTGATGTATACCAAACAGATAGATAGCTATGTAAGTTGCCACAGTTGCATATAGAAAAACTCCTTCTCAATATGCAATAGATACATACTAGATTAAATGTCTCCATAATGTAAAATATGTTAAGGCAACATAAAGTGTGCTCTCACACATGAACATGAACAATTATCCAGTTATACCAAGAGCATCATGTCTCAACTATATGTCATATATAGACTCAGCCATAACAGTGAAGAAGGGTATGCTTGCATAAGCCAAGTGTTATGTATATAAAAAGGAAGTATGTTTCCAAACGTACATAAGATATGCCAGTGTAACATATGCAAGGTAATGTTAAACATAACATATGCCAATGTTCTGTCTTCAAGCATTCATCATTGGCACAGGAACTTCTTCATTAAATGGACTCCTATCCTCATTTTCTCTTCTATGGGAGGGACATTCAATGTACTTATGTGACCCATTTAATACTTGGGGGGCAATCTTGTGTACTTCATTCTTATCACATGTACTCTTTTGTATGTTTTTCTCTTTTGAGAAAGGAGTTTTGTCCCATTGGGCTTCCTCTTTTACTCTGTTAGCAAGAGTTGCAGAGGTTTGTAAATGGGTATCTAATCAGGCTTTGTTGACGAGAACCGTTCATGCTTACATCTTTGCATTCATCCTTAGCTTATTTAGCTACTTCCAATCAATCTTTAAGGGGGTTGTCGGAGTAATTAGGACATTATCTAATTATTTAATTAATTAGGTGCTTCAATTACTTTATTCACTTAAGCTAAACTTAGGTGCTTTTTTTATTGTTAGGTTAGGCTGATAATAGTTTCATTTTGTTGAGCTATTCTTTAGTTCTTTGAGCTAATTTTAGTTTCCTAATTTTAGATTAAGTTTCTCTTGCTTTACATAAAAGCAATTGTTTATTCATTTGACATAATCCAGTTATTTACTACTTAATCTCAATATGAGATTCCTCTCTGGATCAGTTCTCTTTCAAGGTTGCATAAAGCATTAATCATGGCTTCTCTTCAAATGTGATAGATGTTTTGCTTGCAAGTGATTCAAAGGCTTGTGGGGTTGAACAAATAACTCCAACAATTGACCTATACATTATACATCTATAGACGAAGTGGATGATAAAAATCAATATTTAGCTCTTCCAAAATAACTTAGATTAAATTACAACCATTAAAGTAATCACTTATGTCTTCCCCCTGGCATTTGACCTATGATTTTGGGTTGAGGTGGTTCCTTGTTGTTGTTCTATGCCACAATAATTGATCAATACAGTGAAATGGTGGTGGGTTCCACTCAATCTGAAAAGTAATCGCAACGTAACAAGATCTGACAGACTTTAAAAGATCTATAGACTTTTGGAGATCTTTTGGTGGGTTGTAATCATTTGTAGTTTGCTGCCAGATCAGCTTGAATTTGTAAGTCTGAATGGCTATGCTGCCATGAAATGGCTAATTGTTTAAATTTTCTGCATTGCATTCATTGTAAAATTGTGTGACTTGCCACCAATTAGTTAGTGTCTCAATCACCATAAGCTCTTACCTTGCCCACATCAAGATCTGATGACCGGAGAGAGAGAGGGTTCTGCATTTCATTTTATTATTTGTAAAAATCCAAAAATATTAGTGTAGGGACACTACATAATGCATTATTTTATAAAGTCTTGTGTGCAACCCATGGTTTTATGAAGGAATTACCATCATTCAAGTTCCTATGACCACATAACATGTACACTGTTGGAAATTTCTGACTAATTGATTGATTATTTCATTCAAGGACAGTCAAAACTATTCCATTTGCTTTTGCAAGTTTAATAAATGCAAGATAAAACTTTACTTCTGTACAAATTAAAACATATTATGTCAATCCTATATAAAATCATTTCTTGTATTTGATTATCTTGTAATGATGTTTTCCTTGAAAATAAGAATGATTTGTTTCTATCACAACCCATTTTCCATCAATGATAGAAATATTAAAGATATCACCTATAATACAAAAGAACAATGAGCATCTTCAATCCAAAAAGAATGTAAAATATGACAAGGCAAAAAAATTAATTCTTGCACTAAAATGATGATATTTTCAGGTTTATCAATACAAAGCAAGATCAATTTCTTCTTGTAAAATAATTTGATTACAGAATTTTTGAAGGATCAGATCCATTACTAGTTATTGTTTTCAACGACTTCTCTCTTTCAAAAGTTTTATTCCACCTACACTAAAAAAATATGAAAATACAATATTTCAGTCTCCTATTCCATCATTTCTTAGAGAGGTTGACATATGTAACCAAGCTCATACACATCACTTTAGAATGCCAACTAATAACACATAAAACGAGTCCTAGCAAAAGAAATAATGAATTTGAAATTTCAGTCTATTTCTTCCTCAAAGAAAGAAAATACATTTACCAGTTTGGGAGAATTGGATTTTCTGGACCACGAAAAATAATGCCACAGTTCTTTGTATGATGCATAGAGGCAAAAAAATCTGTGTAGTCCCCTATAACACAAGGAAGAACCATCTGTACCTGACTCTATTGATCAAATGGCACCCCATTCATTAGACCTATGAACAATCTAAAGCAAATCTGAATTGTCCTTTTGAAAATTTATTTGAAAAAAGACAAACAAGTTCTCACCATGGGGAACAATGCATTTTTCTGCAATTCAACATTATCTCGCAATGTTGGCTCATCTACTGTAAAAAAACAATATGAAGTAACATTAGCTTTGATCCTTACAATAATAATCAATGGCAAATTACTAGCTAGTATAGAGTTTTATGTACTTATCCTCAAGAATAAAATAATGGTATTATACAAAGAGAATGGGAGAAAGATACAGAGAAATAGGACTGCATTAGAATTATTGCATCATTTAGAGCCTGAGTTTTGTACAATGATTTGGAAAGTTGAATACGTCTATCTTGAAGGGCACACAATATACAATGGGTGGGGTGTGAATCAATATATACCAATTTATAACTTAAATGAACATTAATTACCATAAAAAACTTTGCAAATTCTGATCCTTAAAACATCAATGCAGCTCTAGCAAACTTCTTAAGATGTAGCAGTCAAACAACACATGAATAGGAATAATCACAGTGAGAATAGCTGCTTGGATATACTGCCCAAATCCAGCCTCGCAAAATAACAAACCAACTTACAATTATGAAGTAAGCACCAACCTAACAGAAACACCAATCCCCTATTGTATTTGCAGACACCAACCTACTAGAGACACCAATCTTCTTTGCCGAGATCTGAGCATCAACTCAATAACTAGAACTTCAATCTCAACAACAACAAACATGTGAATTGAGGACCTTCAACATCAACACTCAATCTGATCTGCCTTCAGAGCACTCTCCCACACAGCAAACGATCTTCTAATAAGTCTTACTATGATTGGAATGCAACTCACATTGTGTGAATCCCACTGCTCTTCAATCATCAACACATGCCAAATAATTACATTCATGTACATTCACATAGATTTCCAACATTCCAGGACAAATCCTGGAAACCTATATATGCATTATAATTACAATTACGCAAATATGTCTGCCTAGAATAGAATGAATACATCTGAAAGTCAACCACTTAACCTTAATGAAACATGTAATAGGCTAGGTCTAATAGCTCACACACTACTCTAGAAGACAGAACATGCTATGCAGTTCCCAATGTGGCACTATCTGGTTCCAACGGTCACCCACACACTACCTTTGGAAGGCACATGCTACAAGCCTTTGCCGCATCAATCCAGAACAACTACTACCTGATTACTAGTCACAGTGACCCCTTTGTCGCTTCAAACTTACTATCTGTAAACACCAACTCTAGAAACTCTAGGACACAATAAAGTGTATGTCCACATACTCCCATTTCAAACCGCAGACCATAAAACTCACAAATATGAAGTAACGCAGATCAAAACAAACTGTTGCTGCAAGCTCGCTACCTAGGTAACTTGCCTTCTACAACTTTGGATAACACTTTTGGATCACCTCTTGGTGCAAGGGCACCCTCATACAAATGTGATCAATTTTGGGTTTTTTGTCTTGTTTTGCTATGGTTGATGTGACTAAGGTCATTTGAGACCATTGGATGTCATCTAGGACCAGTTTTGATGTTTTGGTGCAATTAAAGCAAAAGATGTAAAAGTTGCTCCAATGTTGTCAATGTTGTAATGACAACTTTTTGAAATGTTGTTAAAAGGTAGTTGTGGGTCGGTTGGATGTTGAAAACTGATTGTAACAACATAAATAGGCCTTGTAAACACAACCCCAAGGGTTGGTGGATGTTGGAATGGAAGTTTTAAATCATTTTGGAGCAAAACTCTGGTTTTTTTCCTGCAACAATATTGTTCTTTCACATGGTATGGATTGTACAGTCCATTTCATGACCTGAGACCAATGGGAGAAGGTTCCCACATGAATCTACTTTGTTTGCTTTTGGTTTCATTAATTTTCATCCAGTTGTTTAAAAGTTATGGCATTTTTGGTAAAAACTGCCCTGAACCCTGCCTAGGGTTTCCAGCAACACAAAAAAATTCATATCTCCCATTTGGTACAGTGTAAAATCATAAAATTTTATGTGGAGGTCTGCAATTCCATAATACACCACGTCCCAAAGTTTCAGGGCTCCGTGGTGAAGGTTGCATGTTCTTTTAGTTGACTGTAGGTTTGATTTTCCAGATAAAATCAGACTGTCTACACTTTGAATGCCATGTTTGAAGGTATGAAGGCATGGTTTGGCCTCTTGGTGATTAGAGAAGATGATGAGAGGGTGTTGGAAGGTCCCACAGCCCTGTTTCAGCAATTGGTTGAGGATTTGTAACAAATAAATGGTGATATATAATGACTGTCCTAGAAGGACTGTATTGACAGTGATAACCAGGCAGTGACCAGTCAAGTTTGTTTACCTTGTTGTGTGTCACCACCCCATGAAATCATATGATGTGTAGGAGTTTTCAAGTCATTGGTTGTGGATTGAAACATTTGTCTTTTGGTTTGGCTTAGTTCTATAAAGATTGGCATTCCTACTTGCAATAAAACAATAGGTGTCAACACTAAGTGTTGGCATATTATTGAAGCCTTCACATGGGAGTTGTTTACTGTCCATTACGCCACATTTTTAAGGTCTGTTCATGGCATGGAAAAGGTTAAGTACAGTATGGCCCAAATGTCCTAAAGTGAGTCCCAAGAAAAGGGCCTAGTGGGAAGTCCATGAATCAAACTATGTTGGAGTTGAAGAAGTATTTTGCCATTTGTGAGTTGATGTCCTTAAAAAGGTCCTTTCTCTGCATCACCTCTACCAACTGGACAAGAAGCGTGAATGTATTACAGATACAATCCAACTGATTCCACCATCATAGCAATCCATAGTGCTATCGGAGCTCAAAATGCAACCTAGGCAAATCTGACATGCCATGACAAGTAATTTGCATTCCTCCGGACACCTTAACACAAATGACTACAACTTGCTGACTCTTCTTTGTCACACCCTTGCCATCCCTCCTTTGACATCAATGACAACAAATGTTCCACGTATCTATAAAAAGCTGAGCTAACTAGAAACCTATTTGATAAATAGTTATTGAACAAAATTATAAGTGAGGATACAAAGAAATGGCTTGATAGTTACACAAAGAGCAACTACTCAACTTCGCTTAATTGAGTGTACATGCTTTGTCATTTTTTACACTACCACATAACAACTGTTCTGAAGAGAGCTGACACTATCAATACTATCCATATCACACATTACAAATTAGGCTCTATGGTTTGACTTCTTATTCTTAAGAAGATAATAAATCCTATGGTGAAAACTTGATTTACTGTTACCCTCATGATGTGGAAAGAAAATCAAAGTCTAGTACCATCTTGACACTTTTTTTAAATAAAAAAGGAACATGATAAGGCCAATAATTTAAAGTATGAAAATCTATTCAGATTACTTCAAAAAGCTTGCATGCGTATATTTAGCTTTAGCTGCTAAGAATACATGTTAATGTATTATGCTTATTGACACATCCAAGTTAGCCAGCTCTAGACCAACATCCCAACATATGGACAACGTTTGCTTAGAACCCTAGGTCTTGTGTCATCAAGGTAACCACAGTCAAAAACACATACAATTCAGTCAGCTCCGGGTCAACATTCCAATGCATTGATGACCTTTGCTTGTAACCATTAGTCTTATGTGTCAAGAAAGAGGAATTGACATGTACAAACAACAAGTTCTCTTTCTTCTTTGCTCCCAATTTATTGCGCTTAAACCAGATGCATAAAGGAGCATGAGTTAAGAGAGATGAACTTGAGTATCCTTGAGAACAAATATAATTTGTGGGGCATATCAAATTGTGTTTGATTATTACAAATTGTTTCTCTGGAGTGTACGATTTTAAAATAAATTCTCCAAGTTGTATTTGCATTTCTTGATTAAAGGCATGTACTCAACTATGATTATACATCAAACAGAAAAAAGCAGCCTATAGCTCATATGGGAGAAAAAGTGAGCTTAAAATAACTGGCAACCCTTTACTGTATGTTTTTCTAAGGACGAAGGTCACCAAGAGACAGAGATACTTGGAGACTTTAGAGACTGGTATTTGTGTCGATGCAGCTAATTTTCAAAAATAGGAGATGGGGTACTCAAAGGTGCCAATTTTTTAATACAATTTAATAATTTCCATAAAATATGATGCCATAGAAGTTAGAACTTTGAAAACAAGAATACTGGTAAAGTTTAACATTAACTTTAAAGTTTAAACTTTAAATACACAAATCAAAATGTCAAAGACTCAAATGACATTGTATCCAAGACTTAAAGAGTTCAAAACTCACACTACATTCATTACATTTTAAAATTCAAAAATATTGATAGTATAATGCTAATATTGCAAACAAAAAAAATCAGAAATCTATCATCTACTCTCCAATGTTTTGATCATCCATATCAAGGTCCCTGCTCTCTAGATAACCATTAGTCTCAAACTCAAGTTCCTTAGAAAGGATAGAACTAGGGGCAATTCATTAAGACCGTCTATTTCAACCATTTCATTCACCACGACTGCAGCTTCTCCATTAGGTGCAATTTGGTCCCATTTTTCTAAAAGACCCTCCAAGTATGCAAGATCAACATGAGAGAGAAGACAAAGTGAGCTATGATTGTCAACCAAGTTCTCTGCTTTCTTCAACCCTAATCGGTTCTTCTTTCGTGAATGAATAAAACCATAAGGACTCCAATTTCTATAACAAGATTAAGAGCTAGCTACTTGTGACAGGGGTATCACCTCCACGGTTCCACCACCACTCTATAGAGTCTTTCTTTGTTCATATATTATATAAGACTTCCACTGAAGAAAAATCACCATGCCCACATGAAAAATTATTCCAATGACTCCTCATAATTGAAGCATTCTCACCTCAACTATAAGTCTTTTTTATTTCAGCCCATAATCCCTCCATTACCTCTCTATCCTCATGTGGAGCCCTCATATTGGTCTCTTGTGTATTATGTCATTTAGGACTTGAGACATAGGCAACACAATGGAGTGTGCTAAGTTTGTTCCATCTTCCATGTAACTTTTAATCTGTCAAAGGATATAAAGAAAGTAGTTGGCCCTTATCAGATTAATTGCTAAATTTCAATTTAAAGTAGTTGGTTCTCTTCATATAATTAATCGCTGACAATTTTCTTTGAGACAGCCTCTTCATTCAATTCCTTTTTGCCTAGGTCTGTCCTATTTTTTTATTTAATTTTATTGCCCTCGTTTATCATTTATTACTGTCTACAACAAGATTTGATTAGCGTTGAGACTACTGTGGCAGAGGCATGACAATTCGTAGCACCAATAATCCGCTTAATACATGCACAGGTCTGATTGATAGTTCCCATTCACTCTAAAATGTGAATGCTATCCTTTTCTTAGTGAACAGCTACTGGAATATCATTATGTGTGATCCCTGTATTCACAATCTATCAGCGAACGTGGATATGTCTGCACCTTTGTAACCCGTAAAATCTGATCTGAAACAGGGTTTGAAATCAGGTTTACACTAGTTCAGAATAACATCAACTGCACTCAATCAAGCAGCTATGGTGTTGGAATCTCCACACAAAGAGTAATGCTAGCTCTGTCTCAAAATCTCCACACTGCAGAAAGAAGTATAGCAGCCAGAAGCAGTAAGCACAAACCCATGTCAATGCATTCATTAACCTTATCTCACGTCAAAACCAAAGTGTACTTCAAACCCACACCAAATCCTCACCAAAATACAATGAGAAATATCATGCCAAGATGCAGGCATAAAACCCTTGCCAAGAATGAAGGCATACACAGGTTAGGAATGTGGACAAAACCAATCACAAAATTACACGAAGAATGCAGAAATAATCCCACACTAGGAAGATGTCTTCAATGTATCCTAAAACCTTTAAATCATCCACAAAAAGGAACCATTCAAAAATCTCAAATCTTAATTGCACTATGAAATACCTGTAAGACATCACCAACAACATCAACCATAATAGATCCTTCACTACCGTACTTAGTCTTCTTCAAGAGGGATTTTGTCCTCAGGAATGCTGAGTTGAAACAACTTCAGAAACAGCGCAATGTTTACTCCTAATAGAAATGATTGTCTTCAGCATAACCAAAATGAAGGCCAAACCCCAATATAAAGAAACTCAATGAAATATCAAGGCAACTCAGCAAATTAAAATATAATATCATTTTCCCTTTAAAATATCTCACTTATCTCTCCTCGAGTGAACATCCACCTTTTTGCTCATTAAAATATTACTTTTCAATTCCTTAATTTTATCCCTTCAAATCCAATGTCCACTATATAAGCTCTCATCAAATAGTAATAAATTATTATTTTCCCTTTATTTCACTTAAATCATAAAGTCACTTAAAGTATTAAAGTGAAATAATGGAAAAATATTTCCCAGCCTAGAAAATTCACCAAGTTCTAAAACTGAAGACTCTGCACTTTGAAACTAAGGAAAGGCTGAGACAAACCAATTACACAAAATAGCATTTAATATGAATAGTAATATGCTAAAAGACAGCCAAATCTGTCTGAACTCTAAAGCTGAAAATAATGCACGTTGAAGCAGAGGAGGTCAAAGCTATACATAGCTGCCAAAAATAGAAGTTACTATAAATAGAAACTACTAAAAATATTAAGTTAACCAAATCTCTCAACTGGCGAATTGGTATCCAAACTGACACTTACTAAAATAAGAACATATAAAAAATAATAAGCCCCAGATAAATTGTTTGAAATCACTCCAAAAAGTGTAGTTCATCACACTTGCGACATCGAAATACTCCACCAATCTCGCTGACACCAACTCAGAAAGCCAAACCAGTTGCACGACAAGAGTGTTGAACACACTCTGGATGCTAAGAGGGGGCAGGGGTGTGAATCAGCATAAACCAAAATCCACTAGCTAACTTCAATAGTCATCACATGAAACAATAAGCAAGTAATGAATAGAACCAGCAACACATGGACACCCAGATTTTATACGTGGAAAACCCAAACAGGGAAAAACCACGGTGAGCACTTGCCCACAAAGAATAATTCACTAATGTATATAGTCTAATTACAAAAGATGGTAGGAGCTCATTGCTCTGGACTTGCAACCAGAGGCTCGTTGCTAATACAACAATAAATACAAATAGGAGCTCACTGCTCTGGACTTGCAAACAAAGACTCATTGCCAAAGTAGCAAAATACAGCAACAAACTTGTGCACCCAAAACTCACTATCCCACGGACAAGGTACATACAACTCTTTACAAGAATAAAGAGAGATTCTCCTAACAATGCAACTGATCTCCACAACAATGTCAACCTTAGCAACACACTATTACTGTCTTTTCTTCCCTACCACTATCACTAAACTCTGCTCTACTGATTGTAGATCTTCACTAGTCTGCACACTATCCACTTGCTTCACACCTTACATTTTGCTAAAGCATAAACTGTACTTAAATACAAGATAGATCATTGTTTGCCCACTGGGGTAAACTTAGTATTGCACAGACATAGTATAGGAAATATAATAAACACAGAATGTATCATAGAATAATAAATACTTTCCTTAATCATTCCAAACTGGCAAGTACATTTACATCGTAATGATCATACCATAATATTTCCCATGTCCAACCTTTGAGAGGGTATATAAAGTACCCGAAGGGCCACGACTGAAACGTCATGACGTAACTATCTAACCTCTCAGTCACTAACAACCGAGAGTAACATAATAACCGGTACATTCAAATATCCCGACAACATCATCCCCCCCCCAAAAACAAGTCGTCTCCGACAACTTACAACAACAGGGAGATGACACTACATAGAATAAGAAAATCACTGAAGAGAAGGGGCGGAGGGGCGTCTCTGAAAAAGCTGAAGTGTCGCCCTCCCCATCAATGCTGCTTCCAGGAGGTCTGTTCCATCACATCACATTCCTCTCGTGCCTGCACCAAACTTGTCTCCAAAACATTCTTTTCAGTTGTAGCCTCTGCTAACTCTTGTTCAAACAATATTGTCTCTCTACCAATCTGACCTCAATAACCACCCATGTTGCCTTCTATGCTTCCAACTTCTGGGTACACTGAGCCAAGTGTCGCTCTACTGCCTCCAACCGAGTGGTCAGCTCCTCCCGAGCTCTCTTTACATCCACCAAGACAGTCTCACGTCTAGCCAACACCTACTACAAGTGCCTCAAAGCGTAGTACCCCTCTCCAAAGGCTTGCTCTAGTGCTCTCTCCACCTCCGGCATGCAGACACTCTATGCCTGCAGCATCTCGGGTCTCATCAATTGGTCACACTTTCCAAAGGTTGATAATTGAACTCAATAATTCCCTCATGCCATCTCGATGCCCCAACTCACAATTGTGGTGTTCCTCAAAAGGACAATGGGGGTCTAGGGGGCAACGCCCCCACGGGGTCCTGGGGCAGAGCCCAAACCAAATTAGCACCTTCAAACCCACATAGAAGTCCATGGAACATACCATTTTTGTGATTTTCTTCCGATCCCATACTCTTTTCTGCCAGGCGTTTATGTTTTCCTCACTACCTCGTTATGTCCTTCCCTTCGGTACCATACGTTATTCACTGTGCACGGTTTTGTTTTGTCATTTTTTTTTGTTTTTTTTTAAAGAACCTTCGCCTCCCTACTGCCAATCCTTGCCGTCAATAAACTGTCTTCTGTTAACTCTGACACTGTTTATTTATCTCCTTCCTGTACGGAACTTTTTGTTTGATCTCTGTCGTGGCTGTACGGATGTCCTTCTTACTTGTAGTGCAACATGTGCGTGGTGTTCATGCTCGGTTCCGTATGTTTCTGTCGTACGGTGCTTCTGTCGTATGGTGCTTTCATGTTGTGGGTCTTTCACCGTACGCCCGTACGATGCTTTTCTTTTTTCCTTTAGACCGTACAATCATTCGTGTCTTCCTTTCTTTTTGGCCGTACGGTGTTCTTTTGTCCTTCACTTTCCATGTCGTACAGTGACTTGGCCGTACAGTTACCTACAACAGATTCTGTCGTACGGCCCATACGACGACCTTTCTTCTTTTTTTTTCCATTTTTTTTTATTTTTTTATTTTTTAAATTATTTTTTTGTCGTATCATACGGTCATGCATAGCCGTACGAGTATCTTTCAATTTACTGTCCGAAGGCTTCTCTGGTCGCCCATACGGATGGCTCTGCCTGCCTGACCGCTCAAGTCCCTCTCAGTTGTTCTGTCCCTCCTCTCGGATCCATCCTCTCCAGGGAAGGTTTCAATTTGGTCCCGTTGCTGGCGTCATGTATCCCCAGTTCGTCGAGAGTCCACAGCTTGACAGCCCCGTCGTAGCCGGCTTCCCGAAATATTCCTCACTTAATCTCATTGTGCAGCCGTTCCCTCAAGCTTTCCCTATGGCTGAGTCCATTTTCAATGGCCATCCAAAAGCTTGGAACCATAAATTCTACAGGGACCACGACCTCTTGCCCGTACATAAGAAGGAGAATCAAGATTTTGAAGGCTGTGGTCTTCCACACAGGATTCTAGTCGTCTCCCATGACAATGGTTTTCAGATTTCTCTCATCCCCGAAGTTTATTTCTTTCAATTTTGCTTCTTTGTACCAAATGGGTTCCTCCTTTCGAAACTCATGTGCTGGGCTCTCTTTCATCCGGACTTCCCCTTCTCGGTATGTTGTATATTCCGGAGGGAACTCACTCTGGGCTTCCTCAATCTTCAGTATGTTGCAGGATGGTGGAAATAATTCGTAATCGCCCATCTGCCAGTGGAATAGACCGTCCATCGAATCTGTATCATCCTCCACTTTCAGTATCCCTTCAGCATTGGGCTCAATGGTTTCTTCCCCTCCGTCTATTCCGTTGTCTGAGTCTGAATCCGAGGAGGATGCCATTTCTTCTCCGACCATCTGCATTGTGAGGTCTATTACAAACTTCCTTCCCCCTTTCTCAAATGACAGGATGTTCTTTTTCCAGTTATGGTTGGCTCTGGCAGTCACTAGCCACCCCCTCCCTAGGATGGTGTCATACCCCTTCTGCTTCAGGGGAATTACTACGAAGTCGAGGATGAATGGTTGGGTCCCGATGGTTACCTATTGTGCCATCAGAGTTCCAAGGGGCTTGATGCCATGCTGGTCGGCCCCAAGTAGGTTGAAGGTCAGCGGCCACAGTGTTGGCTTCCCGAGGCTTTTCCAGGTTTCCTCCGGTAGAACGTTCACCTCGGATCCACCGTCTACGATCGTGTTTGTGAGGATGGTACCCAAGATATCCATCTCCACCACTGCGGGGTTCCGTCCATTATTTATTGATAACATCATGGGGTCGGCTGCAGAGCCGCCAGGAACCTCCGTTCGTTCAACCGTGCTTGCTGGAATGTTTTGGCCTAGGAATAGGGCCATTTTCAGATGTGGCATAGTTTCCAATAGGTCCTTGACCTTTACAGGTATCTCTAGTTGCATCATCTGCCTTTAAATATTTTGTTCGGCCATTGCTCGAGTAGAAATGTCGGCGTTTGTGGAGTCCCTTCGGTCCTCCATACCCTTCGCAATCTCAACCTTCGCCTTGAGCATCCTTTGTTTCTCCGTCGGAGGGTGAGGATATGTGGCCTTCTTCGTTTGCCCGCGTGTGATTGTCAGGACCCTCTTAGTGCCTCCTCGTTCCATGTCCAGGATGTTGCAGCCGGGCTTCGGACAGTTAGCATCCTCGTGGTCCCCCGGTCCGCACCACCGACACAGTTTTAGTGGAGCGGTACCCTCGTTGTGACAGTCACGGGCATAATGTCCCCATTGGTTACAGCTTTTGCACTGTATCATGGGCCTCCCCTTCGCGTCATACTGGACCCGCGGCTTGTTCTCATCATTGCCTCAGCCTCCCCGTCGGTTGTTTCTGTACCTGCCAGATGATGCAACATTTTGACCGCTGGTCCCGGACACGGAGGGTTGCTCTTGGGTGAAGAGCACTTGTTGATTTCTCGCCCTCAGGTTCTAGGGACATTCTTTGGTGGAATGTCCCGCAATTTGGCAAATGTCGCAAAAGGCTTTCTTGGGACAAGAACCTTTCGTGTGGCCTGCTTCTTTGCAGTCTATGCACCACACGGTGTCTTCCTCTGCTTTGCTCGAGCCTCCCCTTGTGGCCTTCAGTTCTTTCATCATCCTTGCCAGATCTTTTTGTAGGGCCAACACTTTCTTACTCGATTCCCCCTCACTGCTTTCTGCCTCCGATTCTTCATCCAAAGACTTAGTCTTCCTGGAGGTCTTACATTCGCTCTCCAAATCCATTGCACGGTTGTACGCATTGCTGTACGACGTGAGCGGGATAATTTTTATTTTCTTCCGAAGGGAAGCTTTTAGTCCCTCCACGAACCACCTTTTCTTGAGTTCGTCTGCCGGGGCTGACTCCATCTTCCCTATGAGTTCTTTCAATTGCCGTCCATAGGCACGGACAGACTCGCTCTTCGTCTACTTTGTATTGTAAATTTCTGCCAGAATCTCATTGTCGTCCCTTAAAAACTGAAATTCTGTCTGGAAGGCCTTTTTCACATCATTCCATGTCGTCAGGCCTGATTTGTCTACATCCGAGTACCATTCGATGGCTCCTTCTCTCAATGTCGCGGGGAATTGTCGGATCCATTCATCCTGGTCCGTGACTCCATTGGCAGCCCATATAGTCTCACAGGTCCGGCAATGCCGAACAGGATCCTCCTTCGCTTGGCATGTGAACTTGGGCAGTTTCTGCTTACTCGCAGCCATGGTAGGTTGTTGCCTCCGCGGGGGATTCGGTACTCCGACACTACCTCCTCCTTGAGTATTGTGTGTAGTGTTCACCGGTGGCACTTGCCCTTGCAGTAGTTGTGTGACTGGTGGGACCGTACTGTGTGGAGTCCTTGGTTCCAACAGAGGGTTCGCCTGTGCGTTCGCAGCGCCTTCAGCCGTACTGTCACTGGCACCTCCAGCAGTACCGTCACCTTCGACCGTACAGTTCCCTTCGTGGTCTTGGTCCTCCACACCTAGTGTATGGGTTAAATATTCAAACAGATCTCGCTCTTCCTGAAGTAAGACTTTTCTCAATCATGTTTCCTCGAGTAGTTCTTCCCAACTCCGCACTCTTCGATGCTCCAGCGAAGTGAACTGTTCTCCGTCGGCCTCTGCACCTTCCGTACCACTTCCGAGGTTCCCTTCGGGCAACCCTCCGGCAAGCTGGTCCTTGGCAAGTTGCCTCATCCTATACCAACGTTCACGTTGCTGCGCGGAGATCAAAACCTTCTATGCGGCTTCGCCTTCATCATCTTGTGCCTTTTTATTTCTATCTTTATTTAAAACATTGGGCATAAATCCTTTCCTCACTTCTTGTAAAGAGCCTAAGTTGGCTCTCTCTGAATATCCGGATCAATATACCAAATTTGATAATTTTTTGCAAATTGTCACCCTCAATTGGTTAAATCACTCAAACACTATTATGATCATTTCAATTCTTCCCATTGTAACTTGCAAATAATACATTCTGAAAAGTCTATCTTATCAACTTAATATATTCTTTACATATTAAATATCCCTCTGAACATTAATACCAATAGCTATCGTTCATTCCACTCCTCTACGAAATACATTGACAGCAAATACAATAAATAAATCCAGAGTACCTAAATAATCAGCAAGGCACTTCTCCAGTTTATCACGTCACCCTGAGAGTATGCACCTGACTGGTTTAGACAAAGCACATATGTCGAGAATTGTATACAGTCCCAGAATTACAATGCAGCTCTGCTACGTCAACTATGTGACCAAATTTAGAGTGTCACAGCCCAACATAAGCAGTGGACGGCACCCTGAGAAAGTACGTGACAGCTCATACAAACTCGTGACTGTCCTGTAGCTGGACACAGCTTTGGCAAAAAGGGAATTCAGCTCCAACAGCAGATCGCGTGAGCTGGGAATGAGGCGTTACAGCCTCCTAAACACTCATGCCCAGATTTGATGAAGCGTTATAGCCTCCTAAACACTCACGCCCTAGTATGATGTAAACGCAGCATAAAAATAAAATTCCTTTGCTATATATAAATCCGCCCCCTTTAATTTGACTTGCAACAGTAAATGGATTACAATTTGTCATGAATAATTAACACTTCACCAGCAGATAAACTTCAGATTTGTAATTCTTCCTTCAATCCGATAATCTTCAACATTCAATACACATATTCAAAAAACTTCATTGCATTGAATAAATACAATCTCTCCTACAAAATTTCCACTCTAGAAATGAAACTTTCTCCAATTCAATATACCTCAGCATTAAAATTGATATTCAGAAATACCAGCTGTGAAATTCACCATTATCAGACAATGGCTTAAATCACGAGAGAGAGGAATCCGTCCTCGAAACCTTAGCCAGGGCAATATTTCACAAACTCCAAAATAATAATGATTGCATAATGAATGAATGAAAGTGCTTTTTTGAGCAAAATATATAGCTTTTTCGAAAAAGCACTTTTTTAATATTTCACTTAATTGGCTTTATTAAATACTCCCACTTTATAATATAATATTATAAAGTCATTAGTTATTAAATTAAATCAATATAATTTAATTTAATAACACCTTTAAAATTAAAGCCATGAACCGTCTGATTGCAATCATCGAACTTCTGACAAAGCACCAGGACCAACTGCCTAGCCAAAAATAGATACTGCCCTACCAGAAATAGCCATTGCTAAAAATAGACTTACTAAAAATAGTAAGTCTCTCAAATTGGAGATTCTCTGAAACTGAATCCTGAGATGTCTGACATTTCGTGCAGACACCTTGCCAATCCTGGCCACCCTAAAACCCCACTTACTAAAAGTAGTAAATTGGCCAAAATGACCCAAACGAAGAGCAGAACTGATAATCTGAATCTCCAAAATGGAATCCCAATGCTGGCTCCACAATCTGACTCCCTCTGAACACCTGATTAGCTTGCGAGGGCCGCCAAACCAAGCTAATCCCGAAGTCTGAAAAACGGAGACATTACAGTCCTCCCTTCCCAAGATTGCTCAAGCAATCAGGAAAAACAAGCAACATCACAAACCTCCCAGATCCCAAGGATGGTCACAGGTAATGTCCCGATCCGCACTAAACTCCTGTGAAGAAAGAACCAACATCAACCAAACACACACCACTAAAAACAATAGCTGTAAACCATCTGTAGATGCCGATATTGAAAACAACCTAATGGAACTCAACCCATTTGCAATAATAACTCCATCAAAAACTGAGTCCCTGTCAATCCAGTACTCACACCCAACTGCACCAAGGAAACAATAGTGACCAAATGTACTTGGATCACTGTTAACAACTCTGTCACCTGATAAGCAGTCCTGAGAGTGTGGACACTGCAAGTGATCTAACTTGCAACTGCCAAATCCATCTACAAACGATGGTGCTAATCCATCCCATAATGGATGGTAGGATACTGGAGCCGGTTTACCCTTGCGTGAAAACAAATCTTCCACCTGAGGGTCAAAAGAAAAATGATGAGCATACCCCCACCGTGAAATGCTGGTAAGAAACCCCAATCTCTATCAACCGCTCATCATGGCCAAACCGGGAATCAGGAGATGGCTCCAATCTCTAACTCCGTATAACTGCAGGTTGGGTAGGGTCCTGAGCAACCCTCTCAACGAACCCAACCTCAAAAACCCTATGGGGAAGCATAAAAGAGAGTCTCCACAATCTTCCCGACCAACCTCCCAATAGCAGAGGAGCCACGGATGAGAGTACCCTCGGACACTCTGTAGGAATCCTCTCGCACATCTGCACTCTCAAGTAGATACTTCATAAATGACTCAGTGCAGTAGAAATTATACGTGGAAGCATCAACATACTCCACTGCAATCCACAAATGATCCCTCTGAAAATGTGGCACAGCCAACTATACCACGCTGTCAGCTTTGTGAGAAAGATCAACCTGAGAACTCGACTCCACTAGCACTCCTACCTCATACGTACCAAGTGCTCCCAAATCCTGAACATGTGTGTCTGCCCCAACATCATGTTCCTCGATACCAACTATAGGAGCAAACTCACCACCAACCACCTCAATATGCAAACAAACTGGGTCTGGGGCTGGTGTGGACCGCAAATGCTCCAACTCCACGGTCACCTCCTCTAACTAAATCTGCGACTCCTGAAGATTCCGCTGAGTGTCCTCCAAAACCTCAGTAGTCGCTGTGAGCTCCTGGGTAAGCTCACTCACCTCCTCCTCCCAATCCAACAGTGCCTCATAGGCTGTACTCACCCACTCAACTAGGTGATCTCGGTCGGCTACCATCTGTAAGTAATCTTGTCTCAACATCCTGACAGCTTCACGCAAAGCATGAATCTCTGTCAATGAAAGGTAACCACCGCTGGACTCATCTGTCATAGGAGCACCCCAACTATTAACAGCCAACAACTGACGAGCAGCATCGAAATGCTCAAGTGTAGAAGTAATATCTCTCTCACCCACTCGCAACTGGCTAGTCACATGATGACTCTGCACAACGGGCCTCCTATGAACAACCTCAAATGCACTGTCCACACTATGAGAGGAAGCTATATCCAATAAACTTATGTCAAAATCACACTCTCTCTATGTACTTACATCTGAGTACACCTCTACACTCGGAGTACAAACATCGGACATGTCCTCATCTAATCCCGAGGAAGCTGCTGCTGAATTTGACTCAACACCATCTCCAGCTACCTCGTCCCCTGCAACCATCTGACAATCCAGATCCTGAGACACATCCTCATGAGTCACTGACTGAGTAACCCTCTCTCTAGACATGGAAGCCCTGGCCGTAACAAACTCCTGCCACTCGAAAGCTTCCCTGTCCTCTTCTGTGGGTCCCAGAAACATAGAATCAGGGAACCCATCTCCACCAAACAACAACGCTGAATCTACGCCCAAAGTCAAATATAGAAAGCCAGAAATACTACAACACTCATCATCCTTGCTCTCAACATCGGAGATATCTGCAATGCTAGTGTACACATCCTCTAACTACATCTCCTCTACTAACTCTGGCCACTTACACAACTCAATGTCAACTTGTGGATAGACTATACTATAGTATGGAATTACTTCTGACAAATCATCTGCAACACTCCCATCCTGAGTGTCATCACTAGAAAACTCCATGCTCACATCCTCAACATAGGAATAGACCACTGTCTCCTGTACTGATCCTATACTGCGACTACCATCATAAATCTCTAAACTGTCAGAGCTCAAACTCTCCTCGCAGTCGTCACCCAACATCATGCAGGGGGGGTCGTCACCAATGCAACTCATAGCATCCTCAAAAGTGTCCTCAAATATGTCTATACTGTCAACTCTCACATCACCTGCTGGAATCTCATCTGCGGACACAGGTCTCTGCACACATGACTCATCGTCAAGCTATGCACCCACAATGCTGGAGCTCGAACTAAAATCAAGTGACCCCACTGTAATACCCTAATCACCAACTACATCACTGGGAGACTCCATACAAGCCTCAGGCCTATCTGAGGAAGCAACTGCCTCCTGAACTGGAGCAACACTAACGTAGCTGACATAAACATCTCCAATGACAACTCCCTCCATGGAAGAATCTGAACACTCAAAGATGACTACAACATCAGCTGTCTCTATACAATCCATAGTGACTGCTCTGGGAGCCTCAACCCGGTGATGCTCAACACTGCTGTCCTCCAGTGGCACTGAAACATCCACTGAATCTGGTGCAATAAATCTATCATCAGCACTACGAATGGAAATAGCAGGTGCTGAACTAGATGAAGGTACATCAGCATCACGATCAACTGTCGGAGAAAACTCAAGCCTTCTCCCCTACGAACTCAATGTCGGCCTTCTAAAGGCAGAGGTCAGATATCTCGCTGCCCTGTCTATCGTAGCTAGATCCGACAAACTCTCTGCTAGTCTCTACTGATGCAATCTCAATCTCTCAACGCTTTCAACCAAAGCATCTAATTCTGTTCTTTTTCCCTTACTGCTATGACGACTCGCTGAACTAGATCTCCTGTATCTATCCATAGTTAGGAAATATAAGTGTTGATCACTTTAAAAATAACTTCATAAAAAATGTAACCAAACTCCACAGGATGGCAAGATCAGAGCTTTGATACCACTGTAAAGAGCCTAAGTTGGCTCTCTCTGAATATCCGGATCAATATACCAAATTTGATAATTTTTTGCAAATTGTCACCCTCAATTGGTTAAATCACTCAAACACTATTATGATCATTTCAATTCTTCCCATTGTAACTTGCAAATAATACATTCTAAAAAGTCTATCTTCTCAACTTAATATATTCTTTACATATTAAATATCCCTCTGAACATTAATACCAATAGCTATCGTTCATTCCACTCCTCTAAGAAATACATTGACAACAAATACAATAAATAAATCCAGAGTACCTAAATAACCAGCAAGGCACTTCTCCAGTTTATCACGTCCCCCTGAGAGTATGCACGTGACTGGTTTAGACAAAGCACGTATGTCGAGAATTGTATACAATCCCAGAATTACAATGCAGCTCTGCTGTGTCAACTATGTGACCAAATTTAGAGTGTCATAGCCCAACATAAGTAGTGGACGGCACCTTGAGAAAGTACGTGACAGCTCATACAAACTCGTGACTGTCTTGTAGCTGGACGCAGCTCTGGCAAAAAGGAAATTCAGCTCCAACAGCAGATCGCGTGAGCTGGGAATGAGGCATTACAGCCTCCTAAACACTCACGCCCAGATTTGATGAAGCGTTACAGCCTCCTAAACACTCACGCCCTAGTATGATGTAAATGCAGCATAAAACTGAAATTCCTTTGCTATATATAAATCCGCCCCCTTTAATTTGACTTGCAACAGTAAATGGATTACAATTTGTCATGAATAATTAACACTTCACCAGCAAATAAACTTCAGATTTGTAATTCTTCCTTCAATCCGATAATCTTCAACATTCAATACACATATTCAGAAAACTTCATTGCATTGAATAAATACAATCTCTCCTGCAGAATTTCCACTCCAGAAATGAAACTTTCTCCAATTCAATATACCTCAGCATTGAATTGATATTCAAAAATACCAGCTATGAAATTCACCATTATCAGACAATGGCTTAAATCACGAGAGAGAGGAATCTGTCCTCGAAACCCTAGCCAAGGCAATACTTCACAAACTCCAAAATAATAATGATTGCATAATGAATGAATGAAAGTGCTTTTTCGAGCAAAATATATAGCTTTTTCGAAAAAACACTTTTTTAATATTTCACTTAATTGGCTTTATTAAATACTCCCACTTTATAATATAATATTATAAAGTCATTAGTTATTAAATTAAATCAATATAATTTAATTTAATAACACCTTTAAAATTAAAGCCATGAACCGTCTGACTGCAATCATCGAACTTCTGACAAAGCACCAGGACCAACTGCCCACCCAAAAATAGATACTACCCTACCAGAAATAGCCACTGCTAAAAATAGACTTACTAAAAATAGTAAGTCTCTCAAACTGGAGATTCTCTGAAACTGAATCCTGAGATGTCTGACGTTTCGTGCAAACACCCTACCAATCCTGGCCACCCTGAAACCCCACTTACTAAAAATAGTAAATTGGCCAAAATGACCCAAACGAAGAGCAGAACTGATAATCTGAATCTCCAGAATGGAATCCCAACGCTGGCTCCAAAATTTCACCCCCTTTGAACACCCGATTAGCTTGCGAGGGCCGCCAAACCAAGCTAATCCCGAAATCTGAAAAACGGGGACATTACACTTCTCTTCCCAAGCACGTCTAGGCAACGGCGCCAAATGTTTGCCCACTGGAGTAAACTTAGTATTGCACAGACATAGTACAGGAAATATAATAAACACAGAATGTATCATAGAATAATAAATACTTTCCTTAATCATTCACTGGCAAGTACATTTACATCGTAATGATCATACCATAATATTTCCCGTGTCCAACCTTCGAGAGGGTATATAAAGTACCCGAAGGGCCACAACCGAAACGTCGTACGTAACTAACTAACCTCTCGGTCACTAACAACCGAGGGTAACATAATACTTTACTAACATAATAACCGGTACATTCAAATATCCCGACAACAATCATTGGAGATTACAACAAGGTCAACCATGTAAAAGGGATATTACAATTTAAGTTACAAGTCGGCCAAGGAAACAACAAAATGCAATAAGGTCCCATGCCAAGAAGCATCCAAACCAAAACATAGAATGGACCCAACCAGATAAGAGATAATCAATAAGTGCATCGGTCACATATAGCATGAACCCATCCGGATAAGAGATAATCATTACATGCATAACCCGGACCTAAATCAAGAAGCATAATCCACTCCAGGAGAGGGACCACGAACACACTACACATAGCCTAATGCTAGATCCACAATTATCGGAACAACTTCGCCATCTCAAACATGTAGAAACACACTAGCCAATGAATCACCTAACTTGCCAACTGCATCTGGACCTCCACACACCATAGTGAGATCTATACGCCACGTTAGAAAGACTAGCACATGCCAACAGTCCACATCAGAAGTCGTTGCAACCTATGCTCCACGGAGTTTCGGAGATGGGGACATGTTTCCGGTATGGGTACGGGTCAGAGCCAACATTTAGGGGACATCGATTAGAAAATAGGGGATTTTTTATATATATATATATATATAGAGAGAGAGAGAGAGAGAGTTCAAATATGCATATCATAATATTGATAAACCACTCATCATAGACCTTTTAGAAGCTCAATACATAGCAAATTAGCAAAACTCAAATACTAAGTACTTTCATTGTAAAAATATGGTGTACATATAGTAAAAATGCCCAAAGGCTCCAAGTTTCATGCATGAAATCAAAATGGCATAAAGAGAAGTCCAACTAAAATACTAAAAGTAAACAGTCAACAATAACATAGAAGTTCAACTCCATAATCAGATGTCCATAATAATCAAAATCAATAATATATCTGCAAATAGTATGCCAAATATATGGTTGTCCTTAGGAATCCGAATCTAAATCAAACTCAGAGTCAACCTCTAAGTCACTAGTAGGGGTAGGCAAAGGGTCCTCATCCAATGGAAACAACGTAATGCTGGAGTCTGACGATACTAAACACTCTGTCGATCCTGTAGCCGCAATGCACTGTGAACAACCACTAACTTCTCTGATCATCTAGAGATAAGGTTGTTCCTCTTGACTGATTGGATGAAGTTATATGTGGACCAATTCGTCTGTGTAGCAGAGGAACTCACAACTTGTGAAAGAAGACGAATAGCAAAAAATTTCAGCTCGGGTGTATCTCTACCATGCCACATCCACCGTCCAATAGGGTCCCTTTGAGCTAATGTAGCTCTATCCATCTTCGCCTCTAGTCTACTAAAGGTTGGACCATGAAGATTGGCAAAGTCAAGCCGCTGCTCCCAAAGAGTACCAACATCTTTTTCATTGTACATTTTCGCAAAGGCCTTGAAGAAGCCCTCCTTCACCTAAGTTGAACAAATAAAAAACATATTAAATTAACAAATGTCAAATAATGATTGATGAACATTGAAGATTGAAAAGATCTACTTTGCAACTTGTTATTTCACATTTAAATTGAAAAGTAAAACTTGAGATTTTAGATTTCAGGCTCACCTCCTCATCCCTAGATGGAGCCACTCTCCCAGGTCTTGGTGCATACCACTTAGGATTGATAGCATAGGCTGTCATGTGAAGAGGGGTATTCATAATGTTCCACTCTTGCATCACAATGGGCTTAAGATGCTCCTCATAAAACCCCAAATTAGGGTCCTTGGCAAGAATAACCTACTTGATCTGCCCAAGCATGCTATCAAAGGTCTCATAAATCTCTCCAAAGCTAAGAGAGTAAGTATCAGCATATCTAATGACCCACACAATAGGGTCAATGAAGGAGCAAATGTATTTGCAAATGCAAGCAAGTTACAAGAGAGAAACATCATAAATTTTAAAATTGTTAATTCATAAATAAAAATCAGCAAATGCTAAAATCAGAAATAATTTTATTAAATGAGCAATAACAATTATTTAAGTTTATTACCTCATTGTGGTCCACCAATTATCATCCAAGGTTTTTTGTTTCACACTTCTTACATCCGGGGTGCTTGATTCATGCCATCTATTCCACTCTGCATTGACCACCATGGATTGTAAGACCTCTTGGACCTCAAGCATGCTCTCCAACAAAATGAAGTAGCTAGCATATCTAGTCTCCACATGCCTAAGGAATTTTTCTTGGGAAATGTCCTAAATAATGTAAGAGATGTGTGATGATTGCAAATAAACATTTGCACATCTCTAGCCTCAGACACCATGGCCTTCATCCAGTCATTTTTTCCAATGTCCTTCAGGGTGTTATTCAATGCATGTACACAACATGGAGTTCAAAAAATGTGTCTATAAGTACTCTCCACCATCAATCCAGCTGATTTACACATCCGGGCTGAATCAATGACTACTTGAACAAGATTTGAAGGTCCAGCCTCTTCTATAGCATCCTTCTAAATCTGAAATTAGAAGGATGCATCCTTCCTTTTCCCTGAACAATCAATAGCTCTAAGAAAATAAGAGCCTGTTGTGCTGGTGACAATAAGATTGATGAATGGCCCATGTTTGATATCGGTCCACCCATCCATGATGATAGAGCATCCATCGTTGATCCATGTCTGTCTCATATCCTCCGTCAAAATGCTTAGTTATGAATACTCTTTATCAAGGACAGTGGTGCATAGTTTTGTCTCTCTGTACAAAAGAGGGACCAGCGGCATATATATCTTTGCACATTTGTTTATAAAACGAGGAGCGTGACACATGGAATGGTATACCATGAGAAAAAAGAAACCTACCAATAGATTCTTCAGCCTTCTCTTTTTCTTGTATATTAAACAAATTAGCAACATTTGTTTCTCTTTTGGTCTTCTTTCCCTTTCCTCTACTAGTAGTGGGAGTGGTAGTAGTTGTGGGTGTGGTTGTGCTAATCATAGGCATATTGGCTTGCATGTTCTCTATTGGACTCCCCATTTTCAATCCCCCCCTCGATGTGCAATCTAGTGGCCTCAAGTTTTTCCTCTTGTGTAATCTGCATCCTTTGACTCCCTACCCACCTATCCATAAAAGATGGCAATACACTCTAGTGTAGCTCCCAAAATATTGTTTCTTACATATATGGCACTCCCATTCCCTACAACCCCCGAATTCTTAGGGTTGAATGGGCCTTTGGCATTATTTTTGAGGATTTGGGAGGGGCACTCAAATGGATTAGAGGTTGTTGCATCTTCTCTATGAACATCCACATTAATTAAAGACCCCCCTATGGCTGCCCTAGAACTAGGTCTTTTTCTTTGTGATATTTGAGCTTCTTGCATAGCAACATCTATGTTATCACTACTTCCCTCATAGTCATTCTCACTGCTACTCATGTTTTCAGATTTTGCAATGTAATATAGTGCTACAAGTTAATAAAAAAAAGATATTTCAATGTTCCATTCAAAATGCCCTCTCTATGTGATGAAAAAAAATGAAAAATGGAAACAAATGGCAACAAAGTTTGAAACAAGCAAAAGGAAAATGAAATACACACCTGGAATGAAGAAGATATGATGGCAAAACCTCCTCTTACAATTCCAAAATGCAATTGTTCCTCACTGTTGCTGCCAGTCTATGTTTTCTTCTTCCTCTTAGCAACTACGATAAAACTAGAAATGAGAAGAGTTAGAATTTTAGTGTTTTAATGGTCAAAATAGGGTTTACTATATTTTATCATACTTTAGAAGTCATGTGGGGCCCCATAGTCAAACAAAAAAATTTAAAAAAATGTTTTTTGCCTAAACTGTCATCCAAGTTTCGACCGGGAAATAGGGGACAGGAATCCATATTGGGGACGGACGAGGGACAGCCACACCATCCTGAATACGGATTCCCATCCCCCTGTGCCGGTTCAAAAAAAAAAGTCGTTTTAGGGACAGTCCCCGATTTGACCCAATTGGGAACAGCTTGGGGGGCGGCAAAAAACCATCCCTGTGTCCCTATTCCATCCCCGGTACAAGAACGGGCCAAAAAACCTAGGGGATGCGTCCCCATGGAGCATAGATTGCAACACATCTCCATAACAAGACAACAACTAAACATAACTACAACACTAGATGACACAATTTTTGAATCACCAAGAACAATTTTCAGATCACCAAAGAATGCCACAACCAAGACCAAAACCTGAATCCATCTGCATAAGTATCAGCACACCTTCGACCCAAATTTCCGGAGCAGAAACTTACCGGAAAGCACAAATGAAGCGTTGTTAACTACAACTATAAAACTGTATTTCTTTGTTCACTGAACCACAGACATCCAAACCACACAAACTTCTGGATATAAGAGTATAACATTGAAGCACTATTAAACACCTTCTTCACACGATCACAAGATAAATATCTGTCTTCCACTGTTTTGAATTCATACTTGTCTTCCACTGCACTGTAGCACTATTCTGAATACATACTTTCCACTACACTATAATGTTGAATGCATACTTGTCTTCCATTGTTCTGAATACATACTTGTCTTCCATTACTCTATAGGTTCAGTACACAAACTTTCTTCTCAAGGTATAGCAAACTTCCAGACCACAGTGTTTGAGCAACTACAAACACTTTCAGAACACAATGTTTGACATCAATGACAACAGACAACCTAACATATATTTCCAATAAATAGAACTTAAAAATGGGGATATTTATGAATATGCATACACGCACCCCACTGCAATTCAATCCTTGTAGTGTGTAATGTCCTTTTTTTGAAATGGGATTTTATAATAAACAATAATAATAAACTTTAAATATAAAAGAATAAAAACAGAGGTTAAATTAAAAACATAGAAGAATAATTAAAATATAACATAATTAAAATTTAGTTAAGTTTACTCAATGGTCAAAAGGCATGAAATAAAAAGTTGTGACTCCTCAAGCATAAGATATGAAAGGGAGAAGAGAACTTCATTTGAGGGGTGGGGGAAGGAAGACAAAACGGAAGGTATGAATCAAGAAAGAATTAATAGACGAGAAAAAAGAAATGAGAAGAAAATAAGGAAGTGACTCATTTGAAAGGCATAAGTTATGAAGGGTAGTGACTCTTCCTTAAGGGTGGTAATTATGGAAGGTTGTGACTCTTTCGAAGGGCAGAAATGATAAAGGGATGTGACTCTGCCAAAGGGTGGTGATTATGAAAGGTTGTGACTCTCTCAAAGGACAGTAGTGATGAAGAGTTGTGACTCTTTCAAAGAGGGACAATTACAAAAGGTTGTGACTCTTCCAAAGGGTGGTAGGTTGTGACCATTGCAAAGGGCAGACATGATGAAGAGGTGTGAGTATTGGAAGATATAAAGGAGAGAAGGTTACATTTGAGGACATCCAAGGGAGATCAACTGGGGAAAAATATATTATACTCAAAGGCAACAATGGAAAGAGGTGACTCAATTCTTATGAAAGGTGGTAACCCTTTCACCAATAAAGTATAAAGGAGTGTTCATTGCAAGCATTGAAGGAGGACATATCAAGCATCACTCCTAAATCCATCCAAACAAATCCTTCATCCATCAATCATTAATTCCTCAAGAAATCAAGCAAACAATCAGTCAGCAAGATCAAGCGAACAATCATAAAATCCACATCAATTACACCTTGGGATCACGAAAACATACAATTCAGCAATCAAGTGTCAGTCTATCAAATCAACATTCATTCAATCATCATCCACCAATATATCAAAATAACATTCATTATATCATCAGTTTCCGATCATCTAATCAACAATTAGTTAATCATAACTCGTCAATTCCTCGGATCATCAAATCAAAGGAATTCATTCATTCAATCAATCATTCATACAAATATCAATCATTCAACAACAATCAAATGAATCAGCATTTGCACTTATCGAAGAGCAGATCAGATTGTTATAAGACATCAGCAATCATGCAGATGTATATCAATCAGATCAGAGATTATTATATAACCTGCACTCACTCAGAAGAACAGCTTATTGCAGACAATAGCAGTCTTATTCATTTGTGGACCTATTTCAGGGTTTATCTTGCTAAAGACATATTTTATTGGTAAAGTTATAATTCTAACTATAATAGCACCTCTTGTTTAAATTGCGCTTGTGGTTAGGTCAAAATTTAGGGCAATCCCAAAAAGGGACATTACATTGCGACATTAATTTGGTCTTTTCAAAGCCAAGTTTCAAATATGCTAAATCCGGCTGAAAAAAAAAAGGCACAAATAGCAGCATTTAAATAGGCACAAAGAGCAGCATTTATTAGGTAAGTAGATGCCTTGATACACTTGAGAAAGCAATGACAAAAAATAAAATTTCATGCTTACTGGATAAAAGTTTCTGAATTGTTGCCCTTGCCTCCTTCCATGCTGGTCTTCCCATTGCCATGAAAGAATTTAAAGATGACTGTCAAGTGATTTTAAGGGTATGTCAGATCCAATTTTGAAAAAAACAATTAATTTAGGGCAGAATTAATACACAATGACCTTCCAGTTATTATAATTCTAATTCCCTTCAATTCTAATTATTATTGCATAGATGCTATGGTAATCATATTATGAAAAAATTGACAGTTACGTACAGAGAAACTAACCAACCTAATCCCACCACAAGACAGGAAGATCAATAACATAACTAAAAGGAGGGGATTTTAAAGGAAACTATTAAAATTTTATAAAAAGAATGAATAACCACTAGCTGTCTAATCCTGCAATATAAATAGTGCAATCTGGCATTAACAATGTCATAAACAAATGAAGTGATAGACTCATTAATGAAAAACCAACAGTGGCTTACTATTATTGATGAAAAATGAAATAGGAATGACATATAGTAACAAAGCAAGTGGCAGAATACTATCAGTATTTGTTTGATCAGAAAGTTGTAGCAAACTAAATGGCACATCTACAAAAAAGGTATACTGACATTTAAGTCAAAATATGTCAACAATTAACCTGACCAAGTGACCATCCAGCACCTCAAAAGTGTAATGGTGCCTTAAAAATTGCATTAGTGGCAGATAATTTCAATGGGTCCCAAAAATGGAAGAAACGGTGTGCAAGCTCCTGGTGGAATTCAGTACTTCATAGAAAAATACTCTTTAGGCAAGGCTTCTTAGCCAAGAAAAGTTTATGTCTGTAGGTGTGAAACATCCTTGTTGATGAACACGGCATTTCCCAATTTTCTCTAAATAAAATGATATTCAGAAATCACCTATCTCTACAACCAAATCAAACTGGTAAAAGTGTATGCTTCTATGGTAGTATTGCATCCAAAATATTCAACATTGACTCACTCAGGCATTTCAAAATTCTCAAAGATGTTACTTTGCTAGATTTGGTGTCAACAATATAAACAACAAAACCATCATCTATTAAAATCTTTGCTTTCCACATTTTTTCAGTTTTTTTAAAGTTTCCAGGATTCTGTCTTTGTTATATTTAAGTGCCTCTCTCCTTATTACAAAGTAATTGGCAAAATACTTGTGTATATTAACTGAGATCAATAGATTAAATTACTATAAATTACTAATAGATTAACCATTAAATAATAACAGACAATAATATAAACTATCTATTATCGTAATACCCTCCCTTAATGGTTGATCTATCCACTACACCAAGCTGTCCTCTGAATTTGACAAACTTCTCTAGACCAAGAGGCTTGGTGAGAATGTCTGCAATCTGATCCTGTGTAGGAATGTATTGCAAGTGTATAGTTCCGTCTTCAACCAGTTGTCGAATGTAGTGATAATGAACATCTACATGCTTGGTTCTTTCATGGAAGACCGGATTGCGGGCTAACTTGATAACGCCTTCGTTATCAACAAACAAAGTTGTCGGGCCTGCTGGTAACATCTGCATATCCCCAAGCATCCGACAAAGCCAAACAGCTTCACAACCTGCCTTGATTGTTCCTCTATATTCGGCCTCTGTGGAGGAGAGAGAAACTATCTGCTGCTTCTTACTAGTCCATGTGACGGCACCGGATCCCAAACTGAACACATATCTAGAAGTTGACTTTTTATCATCAACAGAAGCTGCCCAATCTGAATCTGTGAAACCACTGAGTCTAGGATTAGAACTTTGAGAGTAAAGGAGTCCATAATCAGTATCACATAATGAAGCACACGCTTGGCTACCATCCAATGATCAGCCTTGGGAGCTGTCATAAAGCGTGAGATGTAGCTGACTGCGAAGCTGATATCAGGTCTAGTAGCAGAGAGGTAGATGACGCTGCCTACAAGTTCCCTGTATGTAGTATCATCAACGGGAGGAGAATCGGACTTTATTGATAACTTCAGACTTTTCTCCATGGGTGTAGATGCAGGTTTGCAATCCTGCATATGAAATCTGTCCAACAGAGCTCTGGCATATTTGGACTGAGAAATGAATATACCAGTAGACTGTTGCCAAACTTCAACACCTAGGCAATAATGCATGAACCCAAGGTCAGTCATATCAAAAGACTGGCATAAATTCTGTTTGATTCCCTGAATCAAAGATGTCGAACTACTAGTGATGATTAGATCATCCAAATAAATAACTAGAAGGATGATGTCACTGTCAGTAGTCTTGATGTACAAATTTAAGTCTGATGAGCTCCTCTAGAAGCCTTGATCACTGAGGTACTTATCAATTTTCATGTACCATGCTCTGGGGGCCTGCTTCAAACCATAGAGAGCTTTCACCAGTCTAAGAACCTGGTGTTCTTTACCAGCAACCTTGAAACCAGGAGGCTGCGTCATGTAGACCTCTTCCTGTAGGTCACCATTCAGGAAAGCACTCTTGATGTCCATTTGATGGACCTTCCAGCCAAACTGTGCAGCCATGACTAGGACTAATCTGATAGTGCTCATCTTTGTTGTAGGAGCAAAGGTCTCCTCATAATCAATGCCTTGACACTGAGAAAAACCCTTTGCAACTAAACGAGCCTTGTACTTATCCAAAGTACCATCAGACTTGTATTTGATTTTATAGACCCATTTGCAGCCAATGGGTTTCTTCCCTGATGGAAGATCAAAAAGGACCTAGGTGTTATGCTACAGCGAGCTCTAGTGTTCAGATGTCATGGCCTGCTCCCACTCTGGAATTCCTTTAGCCTCTGAGTATGTTTGAGGTTCAAACACACTGTGAATGTTTGCTATGAGAGCAAAATTAACTGTCTCTGTAGGTTTGCTCTTCTTTCGAGCTGTCCTCCCATCGATGAGTTCATCATCCCAAAGATCAGCAAGTGTCTTGGGCCACCACTTAGGCCGAAGAGGAGAAGGACCAACATTCGCATCAGGAGATGCTCTATGATCAGGTTCTTCATCAGAAGAATCCGGATCAAACTCAGGTGAAGCATCTGCATATCTGGGTGATCCTGCAGGAGAGACCGGAGGTGTCTAGACAGGAATTATCGGTATAACTGGAGCTACTGGAGCCCTCCCATCAGGTGGACATAATGGAACTCTAACTCCCAAATCATGAGCCTTCATAGGTTGATCGGCTGGATCAAGAACAGGAGCAACGGGCATGAATGGTCCTCGTTGCTCATCAAAGACTACATCACGCCTATACAAGAGACGAGAAGGTTGTGTCGATCAAGCGGTAGGCTTTGTGAAGACTACTATATCCAACAAGCATGAGTTTCTGACTCTTGGCATCCAACTTTGTGCGTGATGCATCAAGGATCCAAACATAGGCAAGAGAGCCAAAAACTTATAGGTGACTGATTTTGGGCTTGCAACCTGACTAGGCCTCTTCCGGAGTCTTACCTTTGACCACCACAATGGGTGACCGGTTCAAAAGGTAAACTGTAGTGTTAACTGCTTCTGCCTAGAACTTCTTCGGAACATGTCTGTGTTCTAGCATGGATTGAGCCATCTCGGTGATTGTTCTGTTCCAACATTCAACTACATTGTTTTGTTGTGGTGTGTAGGGTGTGGTTAACTGGCGCTTGATGCCATGAATATCACAAAAGCTAGAGAATTCAGTAGAACAAAATTCCCCCCCCGTTATCTGTCCTAAGACCAATAATAGATTTCCCAGACTCTTTTTCAACTAGAGGTTTAAACTTCTGAAATATAGGAAACACATCTAATTTCTTTTTGAGAAAATATACACACATTTTTCTACTGAAATCATCAACAAACAACAAAAAATACTTGGACCCAAGAACAGAGGGAGTAGCCACTGGGCCATAGATATCAGCATGAACAAGCTGAAGTACCTGAGAGAAGCACGCCATGAATCACCAATAGGAAAAGGTGTGTGATGTTGCTTCCCATCCTGACATACATCACAAACTCCAAGTTGAGTCTGAATCTCTAGCAATCCAAGAACAAGCTCTTCCCGAGCAAGCTGAGAGATAATGCACATTTAAGTGCCCATGTCGCTGATGCCAAAGTGAGCTGACAGAAGATCGCCGAGCAGCCATAGCTAGGTCCTAAGAATCACCAGAATCAACAAGTCTAAAAAGACCATGATCCTCAAGGCCAACTGCAACAACAGACTGAGTATCCCTATTAGTGATGGTGCACTGATGTGAATTGAAGGTGATATCCAACCGTGGAGAATGTCGCAGCATCTGACTGATTGAGAGTAGATTGAGTTCCATCCCTAGAACATAGTACACATCAAGGAAAATGATATTACTCCCAGCAGACTGAAACTGAATGTTGCCTTTGCCGACAACAGTGTACTCTTCCCCTCCACCAAAAATAACTGAATCTGAGAAAGGCTGGTAGTCAGTGAACCAATCTTTGCGGTGGGTGAAATGACGAGAGGCACCTGAATCAATGTACCAGGCAGATGACTTCACATGATCTGCAAGTCTTTTAGCCATGAAGGCGTAAAAGGCAGATTCTGTCTGCTCAGTGTGCTCTGCGTTTGCTTTGGGCTGCGAACCAGATTGATTTTCCTCGAGCAATATGTTTGTCAGTGATGTCATTGCACGTTTTCCAAAAAACATGAATATCTGAGATGGCACAAACTTTAAGGCAAAAAATTGGAAGACCCAAAAAAAAATAGAGAAGCACCCAAAAGAGAGCTCGAAAAACCCAAAAAGAATATGTAGTCGAAATCTAAATCCGTTGGCTCAAAAATTGAGGCACAAAAATCGAGGCACCTAGAAAAATCTGACAACCCATTTGAGATCCCAAAAAACCCACCAAGAATCTGAAATTAGAAAAAAAAATCGAGTTCAAAAATTAGGGTTTTGATCACAAACGGCCCTGGCTGCAAAAAACGTTAATTGGCAACCATGAATAGAGATTTGTTGCAGAAAAATCCGACGAAGACCCAGAAAAAATCCGGTTGAATGAGAAAAATCCGACAAAGACCTAGAAGATATCTCAAAGAGCTGAGAAGGAATTTGAAATTAGAATAAAATTCCGATGATACAGAATTTGAGGCACAGAAATCAAGGTACCCAAAAAAATTTGATCACAACCTAGTTGAGATCTCAAAAAACCCACAAGAAATCTGCAATCAAAAGACAATTCTGACTTGAACTAAAGGGTCAAAACCCTAGTCAAAAATGTAGAAACCCTAGCGGCTATGGATGAATCAGAACTTGATGCAGAAAAAAAAATTCCTGCAAACAGATTTTTGAACACACTCGGGGCAAAAAAAGCTTTGAAAATCTTGAACTAATAATTTCAAAAAAGAAATTAAAAATTTTCGAAGAGGCCAGGAATTTGCTCTGATACCATATTACAAAGTAATTGGCAAAATACTTGTGTATATTAACTGAGATCAATAGATCAATATATACAAATGAACAGACGATGTTTCCTTAGGAAACGATCGTGAAGAATAGAAACTTCCTATTCTTAGTGACAACTAACTAAATATTAGAAACATTCTAATATTTACAATAAATTACTAATAGATTAACCATTAAATAATAACAAACAATAATAGAAACTATCTATTATGAATAATTTCAAAAACTGGCCAAAAGGATGAATAATTTCAAAAACTGGCCAAAAGGCATTAATAGAAAATCATAGACACAGGAACCACGGACACCTTGAAGAAAAGCATCATTCTGTTAGTTGCTGACTGTTAAGCCTTGTCTGTTAGGTTTCTCATGCACACTACTCTTAGACAAGAACAACATAACTTCAAATTTATAACTGGCCAGTTTTGTTTGCCTAAGGAGGGAAAGAGCTACAATATTGTTTCAATTTTGCATACCTCATGAAAATGTGAATGAGCAAAAGATGACTGTCTAAAATGAAGATAGTGTTGTTGCTTGCACAATGCACCCCACTTCGTCCTGAACTAGGGACCCTCTTTTGCATGGAAATCCCAATTTAATTGTTCCCCAGGCAATGTTTTCACTATTCCTTGATACTTCTCCCCAGATAAATTTGACACAAGTTTCACATAGGTTTATTGGGTGACAAATCTGATACCAAAGAATCACAACTACTAAGAGACATAAATTATAACTTTAGATCTAGGCACCCAATTGAGCCCCTTTTTAAATTGAAGAGATAGGAGTTATTTACGCCATGCTTTCCCTAGATCAAGGATCAATCAGACATTCATTAAGCTTCCCATTCAATCATTTAAAGGTCCAAAACTCAAGTTGAATATTTTTTTATGGTTTTTTAACCTTGAAACTTTAATATCTCACCATTTGCAAATGTGTAGTGCCCCCTTCCAAATTTGCACTAGAATCACAATTGCAACAAATTAGGGTTAGGGTTGTTATTAAAAATTGATATATGCAATAGAGTTGAAAGGCTCTATTTATAAGAGATTACACGACGATCTTTCTAAATGAAACACTCGTTAACAAAAGCCAAAATTAGAAACTAAATAAACTAAGATGACCATTAAAGAAATATTACATTATTTTAATATCCTCCCTTAAGGGTCATCGTTTTAACTAACTACATAAAATATATCCAGAATTAGAAATTAACTAGACTAACTAACATGACCATTAGAGAAACATTACATTATTTTAATACCCTCCCTTAATGGTTATCATTTTAACTACCCTACAAACAACATAATTTGCAGGTCTTTTGGTCACAGATGTATAGAAGGTTGAACGCTCTATATAACATAAACCTGCTACTGAGACCGTCCCTAATTTTGCAAAAAATTTGGATACGACCAAGATAACCATGAACCTTCCAATCTAATGTTGGTTAAACAAAATTGTCCCTCCCTGTAGCTAGAGACATGTAGTTCGGCTTCTAAAACAGAAACCACAAGTTTGAGGAGAAAATCACCAAACCTAAACTACTTCAGAAAAACAGCCAAGATTTTGTTCAAAAAATCATCCAAAACTTTTGCAGATGAGCACTACAACCCAAAACAAACAAGAAACCACGATTTTTGGTTAAAAATCACCAAACCCTTGATGTGATGTTGAGCTCACCCACAAAAAACTGCTTGATTTTTTAGGAGGAAAAACAAAAAACCCAACAATAATTTTTTTGAGGAAAAAGTTAAACCTAATAATAATTTTTTTGAGGAAAAAATTATAAAACCCAGACACAATTTTTTAGGAGATAATTGTAAGAACCCAAACATGATTTTTTGAGGGGAAAAAATCAGAAAACCCAAAAATGATTTTTAAAAAGAAAATCGAAAAAACCAGACAAATTTTGATGAGAAGAATTGATCAAAACCCAAAAACGATTATTAAGGAAAATTTGAAAAAAAAACAAACAAACTTTTAAGAGAAAAATTGATCAAAACCCATACAATAATTTTTTAAGGAAAAAATTCTAAAACCCAACAATAATTATTTTAGGAAAAAAATTTAAAACTCAATAGTAATTTTTTTTAGGTAAAAATTATAAAAACAACCAAATTTTTAAGGAAAAAATTATAAAACTGAACAAATAATTTTTTGTGGAAAAAATTATAAAACCCAACTAGAACTTGTTTTGAGGGAAAAAATTACAAAACCCATCCAGATTTTTTTAAGGAGAAAAATTATAAAACCCAAACACGATTATTGAGAAGTAAAAAACCCCTCCATGATGTTTTTAGGAAAAACATAGAAAACACAGAGCTGCCACAAATTTGCTAAGAAACTTTAGATTAGGTCAGCAAACACTAGTCACAAACACTAGTCAATGGAATGAGAGGGTCATAGGTTGCAGAGATGTCATGGACAAAAACAACAAAGCCGCAGAAATGTGCCCAAATCATGACCAAAAAACGCAGGATGAACAGAAGAAAATGTCAAAAAAGCCACGGGTTGCAAATAAAAAAGCTCATCCATTGCCATCACAGGTGTAAAAACCCTTGATGCCACGAGCGAAACTAATGCCTGCGAAATCTTTGCAAAAATATCTAACACATGCGGAAGACAAAAGTGCCTCGAAAATAAGAACGCAAACACACAGACTAAGGTCATGCAGGCCTCAAAAATGTTGTCAAGGATGAAAATTCCATTTCAACACGCTGATGAAAAACAAGTTAAAAAAACCCTCAAAATTGCAAAAGAAAATCCCTCGTGATTTGCACTTTAAAAACTTGAAAATTGCAAACGCTTTTTTTGTTGAATTATAGCATCGAAGTGATTGATATATTCATTAATCTATTAGTCGATCATATCTTTATATATATATATATATATATATATATATATATATATATATATATATATATATATATTGTGTTATCGATAATTGATAATATTATTGAGTTGTTAACTGCTATTTAATTCAGTCGATACTCGGTTGTGCACATATATTGGAAGGTTACAGTTAACTACCTTTCGGTAGTTAACGTAACACACCATGTACTTATGATATGTTACGTTAACTACCGAGAGGTAGTTAACGCAGCATGTTTAATGTTGTTAAGGGCTACAGTAACATTCGAAGAGGCACTTATATGAACAGAGCCGTCCATACATAGACATGGCTCTACGTGGCCCAAGCCACGTAGAGTCATGTCTCTACGTAGACGTGACTCTCCACTTTGATATATAATTGTATTTGTATGCTGCAGAGAAGCAATTAATCACAACGGCATTGTCTTCTCTCTGCAGTCATACGATCTATCATTAGTATTTTTTGCACAACGTAATATATATATAAATCACACTTATTTATAAAATTAATTTTCCTCTATCAGATCCTGCAATTTAACATGGTATCAAAGCCTCAATAGAGGAGAATTGTTTAAACTAACAGTGAAATTCTTACAAATTCATTATAAACAAAAAGAAAATCATAATGGCCAGCAGCATCAAGGTAGAAGACAGACTCGAAGGTGCATCCAATTTCTTCTCATGGAAAATTTGAATTCTTACCTTGCTTGAAGAACTCAAGTTAGAGTCTTATGTTGAGGAAAACAAAAATATGCCAGAAGAAGAACCGGAAATATCAACTTGGAAAAGACGTAACAACAAAGCAAAGAAGATCATAATTGATGCCGTAAAAGATCACATTCTCCCCTCCATAGCGAGACTTAAAACCGCCTATGAAGTATTCAAGACTATTCAAGAGACATTTGAGATTAATAATACAAGCAAATTACTCATTCTCAAATAGCAACTTCTAAATCTAAAGATGAATAAAGGGGAAACGGTCACGTCTTACTTTCTTCGAATTTTTGAGTTAAGAGATCAACTCTCTACTCTTGGAAATAATATTGATGACATGGAGTTAACACTAATAGCTCTTAGAGGACTACCCATCACATGGGAATCATTCATTCAATGTATAACTGGATGTCCTTCTCTACCCAAGTTTGATCAACTCAAGAATGATTGCACTCATGAAGAATCTCGGTTAATTTCAAGAGGGATCGGGCCTACCAAAGGAAATGAGATTCAAGCCCTACATACTCAATCAAACTTTAAAAGCAATAAAAGGAAATTCAAAAATAAGAAATGAAATTTTAACACAAGTCATGTAGGGAATCCCAATAAAAATCATAAAAACTGAGACTTCTCCAAAATTCAGTGTCACAAATGTGATAAATTTGGTCATACCCACAGATTTTGTCCTGAGAAAATGAAAATTCAAGCAGCATTAGCTGAAGTCAAAGGAGCAGAAATATCATTATTCTTCTTGGCATTATCAAGTGAAGTTAACCCTAACCAAAAACACCTGGATAATTGATAGCGGAGCATCTCGGCATATCACAGGATTCAGAGATCAATTCGAAACTCTAGAGGAAGATTTGTCCGAAGAAGTTACAATTGGAGACAACTCCGCTTATCCAGCAAAAGGAGTTGGGACCTGCTCTATCAAATTGAAATCAGGAGCAACTATACTATTAAAAGATGTTATATTTGTGTCAGGGATAAAAAGAAACTTAGTCTCAATTTCAAGCTTAGCTGATCAAGGCTATCGAGTTACATTCCAAGAAAATAAAGTACTAATCTAGACAAAGAACACTAATGTTAAAAATGTAGTTTCCTTAGGGTATAGAGATGGAAGCCTATACAAAGTAGGAAATAGTATCAAATCAGCATTAAGTCATGAAGTAGTCAACACCAATGAACTTTGGCACCGAAGATTAGGCCATCTTGGATTTAACACTCTTCCCTCTCTTAAGAAAATTACTACAGGAATATCAAATCTAAACTCAAAACATACAAGCATTTGTAAAGGATGTGCACTAGGAAAAAATATTAAAAAATATTTTCCCTCTAGTGAACACAAAACCAAAGCTGTATTAGAGCTCATTCACACTTACCTATGTGGACCTATGTCAACTCTCTCTCTTGGAGGTTTTTCATACTATGTGATCTTCATTGATGATTACTCTAGGAAAACTTGGATTTATTTTTTTAAACTAAAAGAATCAAATGAAGTATTATTAAAATTCAAAGAATTCAAAGCATTAGTTGAAAACCAAACTGGGAGAAAAATAAAAATTCTAAGATCTGATAACAGAGGTGAGTATATTTCTGAAAACTTTAAAGAATTCTGCATTTCTGTTGGGATTAAGAGGGAGTATACAGTACCTTATAATCCTCAACAGAACGGAGTAGCAGAAAGGAAAAATAGAACTATCATTGAAGCTGCTAAAGCCATGATGTATGATCAAAATCTTCACACTTCGTTTTGGGCCAAAGCATCAAACACCGCCGTATACATTCAAAACAGATACCCGCACTCTATTCTAGAAAACATCACACCTGAGGAAGCCTTTACAGGAAAGAAACCAGATCTAAGTCACCTTAGAATCTTTGGATGTCTTGTATACATTCATATTCCCAAAGAGAAAAGAGCCAAACTAGATCCTTCCGGAAAGAGAGGAATATTTGTTGGCTACAGTGAAACTACAAAAGGATACAAAGTATACATACCAGGACAGAAGTCTATTGAAGTTAGTAGAGACATCAAATTTGATGAGGACACTGCTCTAAAAATTTCTATTATCACTGAAGAAGGATCAAATGAGAACCAGAGGGAGAACATTACAGAATATGATGAAATTGAGAATCAGAGGGAGAATGTCTCTCAAAATAATTAGAATCAAAGAGAGAACATAATAGAAAACATTGAACCTTCTCCTTCTCTTCTTGAAGATGTCAACATACCTAACAGCAAGAAAAGGCCACTATGGGCAAGAAAAATGTTTGAGGAAAACAATTTTGAACCAGATGAAATGTCCAAAGAAAATAAAAGAACAAGGAATCAAAAATGCTACCTTGCACTGATGGCAGAACTCACAAAATCAAAACCAACCAATGTGAAAGAAGCTCTAACATGTCAAGCCTGGAGAGATGTGATGATTGAAGAATACCAATCTATTATTAAAAATGATGTTTGGGAAATAGTGCCTAGACCAAAAGGGAAAACCGTCATCTCCTCTAGATGGCTATTCAAAGTCAAATATGCATCCGATGGCAGTATTGAAAAACATAAAGCCAGGTTTGTTGCCATGGGTTTTTCTCAAAAGGCTGGAATTGATTACAAAGAAACTTTTGCTCCAGTTGCTCGTTACACTTCTGTAAGAACCACCATAGCCATTGCAGACTCCAAAGGTTGGAAGATAAATCAAATGGATGTAAAAACAGCATTTCCAAATGGAGTCATAGAAGAAGTATACATAGTACAACCAGAAGGCTTCATCACTCATGACAATAATTATGTTTGCAAATTGAAGAAAGCACTCTATGGTCTCAAGCAAGCTCCCAGGGCTTGGTATGAACGTATAGATAAGTATCTATCAAAATTAGGGTACTCCAAGAATGAAGTTGATCCAAATATATACTTCAAAATATCCAAAGGTGAAATGGTAATCATAGTTCTTTATGTTGATGATCTATTAATTACTGGAGAAGATCATCTCATTGCTAAATGCAAACAAGAACTCACAAATGAATTTGATATGAAAGATCTAGGATTATTACAATACTTCTTAGGACTAGAAGTAGTACAGAAAGAAAACTACATTTTTCTAAATCAAAGAAAATACACCATGGATATATTAACCAGATTTGGCATGAAGGAATGCAAACCTTTAAACACTCCGATGGAAACAAATCTTCACAAACTCAAAGAAGATGTTGCAAATTCAGAGCCTACAGATTCTTCTTATTACAGACAACTCATTGGATCTCTTATGTTCTTGGTAAAGACTCGTTCGAATATCTGCTATGCTACGAATGTTTTAAGCCACTTCATGTGTGAACCTAAGAAGATTCATCAAACAGCTGCAAAACATATTCTGAGATACTTATGTGGTACAGTTGAACTGGGTCTAAAGTATGAGAAAGTTGAGATACAACTTCAAGGATTCACTGACTCTGATTCGGCCGGGGGCTCTATCGATTGGAAAAGTACTACAGGATGTTGTTTCAGTCTTGGATCCACAATGATTTCATGGTTCAGTAGAAAACAGTCAGCAGTTGCTCAGAGCTCTACCGAAGCAAAATACATGGCTGCAGCTATGGGCGCTCGTGAAGCAATATGGTTAAGGAAATTACTATTTGGTTTGTTTGGCAAGCCTCTACAACCTACAATAGTTTATTGTGACAATCAAAGTTGCATTAAACTTTCTGTAAATCCAGTGTTTCATAACCGCTCCAAACATATAGAAATTCCTTATCACTATATAAGAGACATGGTAGACAGAAATGTTATCAAACTTGTCTACATATGTACTGAAGAGCAAAATGCTGATATCTTTACCAAGCCTCTTGCAAAGTTGAAATTCGAGTACTTCCGACAGAAACTTGGTATGATTAAGTTGTGATTAAATTTCTGAGATTCTATCTCCTAATATGTAATTTAATATATTCATGAATAAAATTTAAATATTGCAATATTGTGTTTTCTGAAAGATGACGATCTTTCTTGTGTGTGAAGTCTCCATTTTCAGGTGACAACCTACAATGGTTTGACTTAAGTTATCATCTAATCCAGTTCCGAATTTAGTCGGGGATCATGATAACAAATGGTTCAAGTTTTGATCTGGATTGCGTCGGATATCTTGATTCTTGACTCCTATATTTTTCATTAAATCCAGTTCCAAATTGGTCGGGGATTATGATAAATTTTTATCAAGTTGAATTATGTTTCGGATTATGCCGGAAATCCTGATCCTAAGTGGTTATGTGAAATCTAGCTCTAAATTAAGTCGGAGATTTCAATAACCCTCACTTCTTGTAAATATCAATCTCCTCTCGCTAAGAGGGAGTGTTGAATTATAGCATCGAAGTGGTTGATATATTCATTAATCTATTAGTCGATCATATATATATATATATATATATATATATATATATATATATATATATATATATATATATATATATATATATATATATATATATATATATATATATATTGTTATCGATAATTGATAATATTATTGAGTTGTTAACTGCTATTTAATTCAGTCGATACTCAGCTGTGCACATATATTGGAAGGTTACGGTTAACTACCTTTTGGTAATTAACATAACATACCATGTATTTATGATATGTTTCGTTAACTACCGAGAGGTAGTTAACGCAGCATGTTTAATGTTGTTAAGGGCTGCAGTAACATTCGAAAAGGCACTTAAATGAACAAAGCCGTCCATACGTAGACATGGCTCTACGTGGCTCAAGCCACGTAGTCATGTCTCTACATAGACGTGACTCTCCACGTTGATATATAATTGTATTCATATGCTACAAAGAAGCAATCAATCACAACGGCATTGTCTTCTCTCTGCAGTCATACGATCTATCATTAGTATTTTTTGCACAATTTCCTCTATCAGATCCTGCAATTTAACATTTTTCATTAAAAAATGATTAAAATAAAATTGGAAAAAATTCCACGAGGCCATGGATTTTTAAAAAAAATTGCCAAACATTATAAAACCCCATTGACCCACTTTAATACCATGTTATTATAAATCGATTTATACAATAGAGTTGAAAGGCTCTATTTATAAGAGATTACAAGACAATGTTTCTAAATGAAACACTCGTTAACAGAAGTCAAAATTAGAAACTAACTAAACTAAGATGACCATTAAAGAAACATTACATTATTTTAATAAGGATCACATCTTTACCAAGTAAAATATCTCTTTAAACAATGTGATCTTGGATTTGAATCCTACAATCGTAATCAAGAAAAGATATACATATACATATATACATGCATGCATACATACATATACACGCACACTTCTAGTTATTAGGGTTAGACAAGAACACATAACATTCTATAGTATCTATAATATTATACAAACACATTAGGATTTGGAGGAAGAAACATGATAGGTCCGCCCAAAGCAATATCCACACCAAGCCAAAGAACGGATTAATATTCAAAGCCCTCTTGGCCCAAGTGTGCAAGCAACATGGACATCCACCATGGCAGTCTTCTTAGTGGGGTGATTCTACCTGCTTTCTCTATGTCTGCCTCATCCTCCTAAAGACAAAAGCCATCATTGTAGAGTCAAAGAGGAGATTGTAAAAACCAGTGTTTCTTGATTGTTTCATCTAAGCCTAAGAGTGGATTGAAATCAGAGCCATCTTGGCCCCGGGGGCATGCAATATGGATATCCCTAGGGTGGCCTATTTAGAAAGCCATCTTATAACTCCCCCTAAAACCCCCTACCTTTCATACAAGATGGGTTTCAAATAGTCTCATCAAATATATTCATTTTATATTCCATCGCATGAATATACATCTACAAAAGATAATTATTGTTTATATATGCATAAGCAACATATATACCACAAGCAGTTTTAATATTATGAAGTGTTGAGAAGAATGGATATAGAAAGAATATCAGTATGTAGCTTTCAAGCTGGGTCTGAATATTAACCACCGTGGGTGATACTTGATTGTATTTTCTGCAGGACTTATAGAAGTTTAATGTTAAGTTTATTTGCCTCCTTGTATTGAAATGCTTCTTGTTCGATCTGCTCCTGTGTTGTTTCCTTGATTTGGAATGCTTGATTATTTGATGCCTTTTCTGCCTTGGAATTTCCTCCTTATATTTCTTGGCTACTCCATGAAGAGAGGTGCCCGTTTGGAAAGTGGCTGCCCTCTCAACAAGGACATGTCTCTTCGAATCATCTTTCTCCTCACAACCAATATTATCTTCATTAATCGCATTTTATTATAGCAAGTTATGATTGTCATCAACTCATTCTTAATTGCTTTGTTTATGATCGTGGGTCATCATAGAAGATCATGATGCCTTACTTTGAGGCAGGGACATGACAAAATGGTCTTTGGCTAATCTTTTGACCATAGGATAATTTTATAATTTCTAAAAAGTGGGTAAATTTTTTAGGACCACACATACTCAAATGCAAACTTTCTAGACATAGCAAGTTATTAAGGAGGCCTACCAAACCAAAAATAAAACAATAGCATTGTTTAAGTGATACAAGACTGCTAAATTACACCTCTAGATGTTCTTGCACCACATGTTTAGAGATGAGTTTAGTCATATAAAATATATATTTGGTTCCAATTGTAAAGTTGTATGTGATATTGGTTAGATATTTTATGTGTGGGTTGTGCATGGAACAAATATAAATATTGGATAAACTTACTACTAAACAGTAAATGTTGGGGTCAATGATTTCGAGGCACATGGTTTTCCCTTATGAATTGGTTTTTGTGTGATCTTGATTTATAAAAGCAAGCACATGTTTAATGGTCTGGGTTGGCTTATTTGCTTATTGGCTAGTTAATTTTTTGGCTTGGCTATTATTGAATTGAGCTCTCTTGTTGAGTGCATACATAAAGCATGACATAGGATGTGTGCATGCATGGTTACCTATTATTATTGGACATATGAAGGATGCATTAGTTGAGCTTATTGTTTCAAAAGTATTTGTGGAAACATTGTAAGTGCGTTATAATATTTCATTTTTGGGTAATACATGCTAAGAGTGGATGCTTTTTGAGGTTCTCAAGGTATATCTTGTGTAATCTTGTGGAATGTCTTTGATATCTTTGTATTATGGTAATTGTATGAGCTTTTATGCTCAATTTATCTCATTAGTTATGTAGTTAATTGTTTCATCAACTTGATAGTTTTCCTGCCATGTACTACATTTGTATACTAAAGAATATTTTTGTTACTTTTGGATCATTGCCACCTTTTAACTTATAACAGTAATCATATAAAGTATCACTTGAAGATATGAGGATTTTTTATTCCAATTGAGAGCAGGATAGAGCATCAGTACCTGCTATCTTGTGACAATATTTGATGCAAGACCATTATGGTTCATGAGCAATCCTGTGTCTGTAAAGTCCCCTATTGGAACTTTAATTTATTAACCCTAAAATTCCCAACTAGGTTTGGATTGTGCTTGAAAAAGGCAACTTAGTCTCTGCAATGTTCCCTACTAGGGGGCTGCCAATTCCCAATGATTAACATACATCACTATGCATTTAATTCAGATTAAATTAAGAGATAATTAATGATACATAATACATTTGATTAATAACATAATTAAGCCTCAATTCCTTACTTCTCTCCTAATCATCAACCCTAAGGAGGACAGGGATTTACTTGACATAGGGTGGTTGGAAACCAATCTACAAGTACCTCAAGGCTTCAGGACCCCGTCCATATTCCATCTTGGGATTCACCTACCTTGTAAAGATTTAGTCCACCTCTCCCTAACAAAACCAGCCTATCCTCTTAAGGGCCAATAGCCAGTGATTAAGGAATAGACAAGAAGTGTACTAACTACAAACGGATTATGAATAATTATAAGTATTTACATATGTATAAATAAAATACAACATAACTTATGTATGTTTGTGTGTGTATACATACAACATAACTTGTGTGTGTATGTATACATATTAAACCATATATATTGGCCCATTATTCCTAATAGCATTCTGATATAATATTCTGTAAATCAATGTTACTGCATAGATAAGTTATGACATACCACTTTCTGTTACACCATACTTGCAAACAATATGATTTAATTCCTTAAGCACTGATAATATGTATCATTTTTGTGATCCCCGATTCAGAGAGATGGACTCCCTTCTTATAACTTGCATGTTGAAGTGATACCTTAAGGACATGTCCTTGTCTCTTCATAACAACCTTTTCTTCTTATTCACACTCTTCCATAGCACTACCCGCTCTTATTACTAATGTCTTATTACATTAAGATAACAATTGCTTCCTTTAATCTTTTACATCATGTCTCTTGATAACATATTTGATTTAGGATCATAATTGTTGTCACGTAGTAATATCAATCTCATCAATTAGTCACTCATATAAACGCTGCCTTATATTGATAACAATCCCCTCAAATTGAATGTAAATATTATATAGGGAGATTGGAGCACTCTAAGGAAGTTAAAGGATTTCTTCCCTGGCCTCCTTGGAGTGCTTCCCTGCAACTACTTTGTTCCTCTTGTTGGCTTGGGTTTCTTCGTGCTTCCTTCCTCCACTTTTGTTCCTCTTTGTTTGTTGGTTTTGATTGCTTGCTTTCTTTTTAGTGGGTTTGGTTTTGTTTGTGTTTTTGAATATCTTGTTTGTTTTATTTTTGTTCTCCCCGTCACTTTCATTTATAAGGCCAAGAGTCCGGCCTTTAATGCTAGTACTGAAAGTACAGAACTCGCCCCAAAGAGATGGGTGATATTGATGAGGACCCAAGAGGCAATAAACACAATGTTAAAGAGTGAACTTTGCAAAGTAAGGTTGATATTTTGGACGAGAAGGCCCAGACGCAATCCTATAGGGGCACCTTGGTTGCAGAAGATACCACCACGCAATGCCCACCGCTAGCAATTTTCAATGGAGGATTTATGGCATCCAAGGAGATGGGATCTAGGGGATTACTAGGTTCCGAAAACAATCGAGTGAGAGATAGAAGCATCTTCAAAAATGAAGAACCTCAATGCAAAGCAGAGAGTAAGATACTCCTTTCTAGACCCAAAATTCTATCTCTTCCTCCCAATGATGACATGCTTAAAGCCATTGAAAGTGAACATAATAGATTGAGAAATGTGGCTGTTTTATTTGTCTGTATAGATTTGAACTCTCTGCCTTCTCATAAGTTCTTTGATGAATGGATTGGAAATGTATGGGGCAAGAAATTGGGATTATATGTCAATTTTTGTCATATGATGCAACAAGGCCTTTTTGTGGATGTATTTAAATCTCATACTATGTAGGAAAGAGTTTTAAAAAAGGGTTTCTGCAATACTGGACAAGCTCTTTTTAGGGCTTTCTCATGGGCTTCAAAAGGGAACCTAGATCGGGTTCTAGCTAGGTTCTCTCCGAATTGGATGCAAATAAAGAATGTCACCACTAAATATTGGTGCTTCCTCCCTCAAATTTTAAAGCCCCTGGGAAATGTTCTTCAAATTGAAGAATCCAAAGTTACAATTCCCCATTTGAATGTGAGGGTTTTGATTGCCCTCAACCCTAACTTTGAGATACCTGATAAGATTGCTCTGTTTATTGAGGACGATACCCTTAATAGGGATGTGGAACTTCTAGGCAATATTCATGCTTGTTTTTCTATAAAAAGAATGGTCACCTAAGAAAAGATTGTCCTTCAATAAAATTAGTACAAAAAGGAGCTTTCAATATTAAGGTCACTGATAATTTGAAGGTGCCCCCTCCATTTGAGGCTAGTGAAAGCACCTATAACTTGGCTAAGGAAACCAATGTTAACAATGAAAATCAAGAAAGAATCCTTGTTAGTTCTATTGAGAAAAGTCATAATTTGACTCACTCTAATATTGGCAGAGTGGAGGATGGCTCTTTGAGATACAATATCTCCCTCACTAACCCACTCTTTGAAGAGGAGTTGGTTGTTTTCCTAACAAATGCTCCTAATATTGATTCAAGACCCTCCCCTCAACCACTTGCCATTGATGTTACTGATTCGATTGGAAAGAAGAATGCTCAAAAGTTAGCCTTGGAGTCCATTCAAGCCAGAGCCAAGGATACTAGACACCTTATCCCTAAGTCTTCTCCCCATAGTGGCGAAGGTCCCACAGTCATGGAGCCTAGCCTCCTCCCTGGTAATGATGGATTTGGCAAGGAAATTGTTATAGTAAATACTCAAATTGAGATGGCCGAGGCAACTACACAAAGAGACTCTAATCAGTTTGAAGTAGTACTTAGTAAAGGGGATAAAATGAAGAGGAAATTAAATGGCAGACAATCTTTATCCATGTTGGGGGAGAAAAGAACCCCTCAAAGAAGAGTAGGGATATCCCTAAATTTTTTGACAGATTGTATAAGAACCATAGGTCTCTTCCCAAATCATCTCCCAATAAATGAACATCCATATCTCAAGTTGGAATGTTAGGCAGTTGGAAATGAGTGATATAAAATAAGTGGTTAGGAATCGGTGTAGGAACAAGAACAACTTGAATTTTCTATGTCTCCAAGAGATTAACATTGTTGGCTTCCAATCAGTTAATACTTTGAAATTCATTTGGAACCAAGCCAAAGCATTTATTACCCAGCATGAAAAAGGAAAGGGTGGGAGTGCAATTTTGATCGACCCTAAATGGGCTGGCCAAATTTCTCACTCACATTCTTCCCCATGTAACAGCCTCTGTTGATTTACCCTGCAAATACGAGATCGTATTATTGGCATTTGTTCAGCATATGCCTCCAATGACTATAGAGAAAGGGCCATTTTGTGGAATTGGATGGCCACTTCTCTCCCAAAAGCCCACTGAATTATTATGGGTGACTTTAATATGATTGAAAACGAAGAGGTCAAAAAGGGAGGGAATATTGTCTGTTGGAAAGGAAATGAATTCTTTTTTTGGCCCACAGCTAAAAGAATCCTTAATCTTGTGGACCCTCTAGCCAATAAGAAAAATCTCTCCTCTTCAATCCGGTATAGTTGGTGCAGCAATCAAGCTTCTAATCAGAGGATCTATTGCAAGTTGGATAGGATGTATGCAAATCCTTCAATGTTTTCATTTGTTCATAATGGTGGGGAAAATGCAGTATTTGTTTCCCCAGCGTCATTGTCTGATCACTCACCTATTTCACCCACAATTTTGGTGGAGTTATCATCCCCCCATTGCCTCCTCGGAAGAATGCTCTTTTCAAGGCTAATGTCTCTCTCCTAGATGACAAAGATCTTCTGGATGCTTTATGGACTGCTTCTTGCCTATCCAAATTCTGTAATAAGGACCTCAATTCTATTGGAGAGTGGAACTCTCTGGTCCTTTTGAGGAGAAAATTTGTGGGGAAAAAGAAATCAATGTTTAGGAATATGCTTGGGGGCATATTACAACTTAAGCTGGTGGATGTTGAGCAAGGAACGTCAAGAGTTGGGGCACAATGAAGAATGTGAGGCCAAATTGGTTAGGACTAAATCCTTACTAAGAAAAGTTCAGGAGTATAAGTTTCAAAGATGACCTGGCTCAAGTAAAGGGATAGAGGGTCCAACTACTTTAAATTGAACAAGGGCAAACAAAAAAGGGAGTTCATTGAGGAAATCCAACATAATGGAGGGACTATGAAGGACCAAGATGATATCAAAGAAGCGCTTAAAGACTATTATCAGGGTCTTTTTACCTCAGAACAGAACAATAATAGTTTGGAGAGCATGAGGGAATGCTTGGGACTTACTCCAAGGAAAGTTTTTACTAAGGATGCTCAGGAACTTGATAGAGACATCTCGGTTCAAGAAATTGATGATACTATTATTTCCCTGGCTACAGGAAGTCACCAGATATAGATGCTCTGCCTACTGAATTTTATAAATCCAACATTGAATGGATCAGTCTTGAACTGCTGGAGGTTTATAAAGCTGCTTTTGAACAAGGGTCAGTAGAGAAGGAGATGAATAGAGGTATTAACAAGTTGATCCCTAAAGGGAGGGACAAAACTCTAATTAAAAACTGGAGGCCTATTACCCTCCTCAATCTTTCTTATGAGATTCTGGCCAAAACACTTGCAAGGAGGTTAACAGGTCTTTTAGGACATATTATCTCTGTTACTCAAACTGGATTCATAAAGGGAAGATACATTCTTGAAAATTTGATTACAAGCTGGGAGGCTCTTCATTGGGCTAAACATGATTCACAAAATTTTGTATGATCCTACTAGATTTTAAGAAGGCCTATGATAAAATTGAGTTGCTTTTAGATTTCCCCATAGATTCTATACATGGATTGAGATTTTGTTTAAGGATTCATCTACTGTGATAGATGTGAACGGTGAACTCTCAGAGCCCATTGAACTTCAAAGATCAATCAGGCAGGGATGTCCAATAGCCCCTGCTCTCTTTGTCATTGCAGGTGATGCCTTATACTATATACAGGGCAAAAGAGCTGGACCACCAGTGAAAGGGATCAGATTGCCTAATGGAGATTCATTGATTAATGCTCAATGTGCTGATGATACAACTCTTTTCATGGAACTGTTTGAGGACAATTTTGATAATGTTGTTAAAAGGATTCAATTTTTTGCTATGTTACCCCGAGTTTCGAGGATGAGGGGGCTCGGGGGCAGGGAAACAGGTTTCCGGGACGTTTTTTTAATCCTAAGTCACAAGGTTCGAATTCGAATTCGAGTTCGGCAACCTTAAAATTCGAATGAAGTTCGGCAAGGGTAAAAATTTGGAAAAAAATTCGGATTAAATTCGCCTTTATATATATGTAATATATCCAATAAATTATCAAAATAGTTAACATTACTAATTTATTTTTAACTCTACAAACAAAATAACTCAATAAAGTGTAAAAATATATTTTTAATATTTCAATATATTAATTTTCTAATAAAATAATATAATAATAAATAATTTAATATTTTATTTGTTAAATTCAAATTACAAATTAATATTTAGCATAATTGTTAAATTTATTTACTTGTTTTTACATTTATTGAATATTAGCTTAAAATCTATAAATTGATTGCTTTAATTATAATATGATATTTCTAATTATTAAATCATGATTAAAAATTATAGCAATAAAATAACAGTAACTTTAATATTTATATAATAATATTAACTTTAATATTTATATAATAATATTTCATTTTTAACAATTAAATAAAATATGAGATAAAATTTAGGAATGGTAATTTAAGTCTATTATTAAAAACTTAAAAATGGTCTTATAAAACATTTATAATAATATTTACCTTTTAATATAACAATTTTTAAAATAATAATAATATTATTATAAACCTAATTAACTAAAATGAAAATCTATAACTTTTTAAAATCTATATCATTCTATTATTACAAATTTAATATAAGATTTTAAAATATTTGATTTATAGATTACACAATATTAATACATATATATATTAATGTAATACAAAATGAACTATAGAAGTCGTAGAAAAATAAAATTAAATCGCCTACAGGGCTTCGCGGCTGAACAGAGCGGAGGACGGGCGCTCGACAGAGGTAGAGATTTTGCAGCATAAATCACCAGTTCAGCCTCAGCAGGGAAGGGGCGATTCTGCAGCGTAAATCACCCAGAAATTGCCATCAAGTTCAAGAAATCTGTGCCTACAAGGGTCCTGAGAAGTGAGAACAACTGCTATAGAAAAGAATGGGCGGGAAGCCTGTAAATTTATAGAAACTTTAAAAATAGCATTTTTAAGATGTTTACTCTGATGAAAAAAACTGCCGGTTTTTTCAAACGAATTAAATAGCGAACTTTATCGATTTTTTTTAAAATATTTGAAATTCAAAAAAATCCGAACTTCATGCTTCATATTCGCCGAATGCTGTGACTTAGTTTTAATCCAAAGCAGGGTATATATATATATATATATATATATATGGAAATCTGGAATTTCAAATGTATTCATGAATTATATAACATTGTAACATTCATCATAGCAACATAAAAACATTTATTTATCTAAAATCATTAAATCAATGATCATTCATTGAATCATCATAGAATATAGCATTAAATGAACCAAATGAGAGTTCAAATCTCAATTTCATACATTCATAGATATAATTCATTGAAACAGACAAAGACTTCCAAACAGCAGCAACAACTAAGTCTCAATCTGTTCACAACTTCACATTTTATTTTCTAACAGCATAATCAGGCATATCTATGATTAAAGCTTTTAAAAGTTCATTTTTATGGTACTAAACAATTGCTCTGCAATATTCAGCGTGTATAACAGGAAATCTACTAAGGCTTCTATCTCTGAAAATTTGATTAATAAAAAGAGCGCTTGCTGTGTTAGAAATGGCTTTTCAGGTCAATCATTAATAAATATTGATCACTCGAGCCAAACAATGAAACCCTGCAAATATCAATATACTTAAGCTAGTATATACACAACCCTGCAAAGTGCAAACCCAACAATGAAACACCCACTCACAGGACAGGTAACCAGATCAGTAGAGAAGAAATAGATTTTCACAAGACAATGAAATAATAGAATGCCTTGGGCTTAGTTTAGTTCATATTTAAACATTTTAGGGTGGGGATGAGGTCTGCGCACAATTAAAAAGAATTGCAAATATTTTATAAATTTATCTTTTTTTGCCTACTGCTGTCGGAAACGGCTGACAATCCCCACAACGGCTATGTACGTTTTTGGCTGTCCCCAGCCGTCCCGGGGACAGTCAATGGTTTCCAAAAATTATGTTGATCGTTTCCGAGTTTCCAGGACGGTTTCCAAATTTTTTGCATGACCAAGGACGGCTTGGAAACGTTTCCGGCCATACCCAAGTCCCCGAAACGATTTCCGTTTCTGGTAGGGCATTTAGGGTGGAAACGCATTTTCGAGTAACACTGATTTTTTGTGAGGCTTCAAGCTCCAAAATTGCCCCTCACAATCGTACTTGGGTGGTCAGAAGTGCCTCCTCACTGGCTTGACCCTCAAGGAGTGGGGGTGGTCAGGCCCCTCGAGAATTGTTAGGTACTTGGGTATCCCCTTTGTAATTGATCTCTAAATCAAGGACATGTAAGATTGGGTGTATAAGAAAATCGAAAAGAAACATGTAAAATGGAAAACTCACCTCTCTCTTACTAGGAGGGTCCAAATTGTTCAATCAGTGCTATCTTCTCATACCATTTACTATTCTTTTCCATCGCTCTTTCATGGTTATCAAATTAATAAATTTGAATAGACTCTCAGGGGCTTCCTATGGTCAAACGGTATGGGCAATAAAAAAAGACACTGTGTCTCTTGCAATTGGTGTTGCACCCCAAGGGAGCTTGGTGGATTGGGACTATAAGACTTGAAAACTTGGGGTGTGGCTTTGGCTTCCAAGTGGATTTTTATGGCTATTAATGTGGAGGAGCCATGGAAGGTTTTAATTAGAAATAACCTATGTTCCACGGAGTTTCCGGGACAGGGACGTGTTTCCGGTACGGGTACGGTTCAAAGTCAAATTTTAGGGGATGGGACGTTAGGGGACGGCTATTAAAATATAGGGGAATTTTTATATAGAGAGAGAGAATTCAAATATGCATATCATGACATTGATAAATCATTCACCATAGACATTCTAGAAGTTGAATACATAGCACATTAACAAAACTGAAAACCCTCCTCTTGCAATTAAAAAATGAAAACTTTCTTGCTGCTGCTCTCTTTTTTTTCTTGCCAAGAATGGCTGAAATGAAGAAATGAAGAAGATTTAACTGTTTAGCCTCCAAATAGGGTTCCATAGTTTTTAATTGTTATTTCTACCCACGTGGGGCCTGCCCAGCAATAGAAAATTTAAAAAAAGTGACTTTTTGCAAAACAGCGGATGTTTTTTTTGGGCTGGAAAAAAGGGGACGCCGTTAGGTACTGGGGACGGCTAGGCAGTCCCCAGTACCTAATGGCATCCCCAAGTCCCCTATTTTGCATGAAACACCGTTTCCGAAACGTTTCCTTTTTTTTCATTTTTGGAATGGCATTGGGGATGGGAAATTCCCGTCCCCGCGTCCCTGTACTGTCCCCGGGACGGGAGCGGGGGAAATAGGGCAGGGGACGTGTCCCTGTGGAACACTGGAAATAACATTTTACATTCAGACCCTAAAAGGAGAAAACTTGGACTCTGGATTTCTAGGGAAATTTGAGATTAAAACTTTTGGCTCTGTGATCTTTGCCTCTTTGTGGAAAGCCTGGGCTAGGGTTAGAGAGATGTTACCTATGAGGGATGTTGTTGGACCCTCCCCAACTTACTCAATCTTGGACAGATCTGAGTAGTAGGGGATCCAACTTAACAACAAACCCCTTGCCCTTACTCAATCCTGCCCTACCAAATGTTGGAATGAAATTGGTATAAGGTTCATTAGTGATCTGTTGGTTGGGGGGAGGCTTGGATCTTGAAATGATTTGAGAGGCAAATTTCCAAATCCTCTTTCTCATTAGAAAAAATACACTCTTATCTCTAAGGTTGTGGGCCCTTACTTCCCTAGGCTATATATGCTGCAACCAGAAGTTCTTAGAGGAGATTAAGTGGAAAGATGGCTCCAGTTTTTCAGACATCTCTGTCAAAAGCATCTATATAATGCTTAGGGACAATCATGATATTCTTAAATGGATCAGGCGTAGATGGGCTGTTGATTGGCTGGACTCCAAATGGCTTATTATTTTTAAAAACTTGTGGCACAATCCTGTTGAACCCAAAAAAATCTTGTTTTTGATGGATTGCTCTTTAAAAAAAGATTGCTGTTGGGCAAGTTCTGACTGCTTATGGTCTGGAGATTCAAACCTGCCCCTTGTGCCTTCTACCTAAAACCATTGAGCATCTTTTCTTTGAATGTCAATTTGCAATCGCTATTTGGTCTATGTTCTTTGGTCTTCCTGTTGTTTGGAATTTGAAATCTGGTTTTACTTGGATTGAAATCTTCGCTGGGTATGTTGAGTCTTTTGGTGACAAGTTGAATCATTTTTGTGGTCATTTTTTCTTGTGAGGTGTTATGGTATTTGTGGAAAAGGAGAAATTAAAAACTATACCAGTCCAAAAAGAGGTACCTTATTGAGTTTAGTAGTAAACATATATATTTATAATGTTGCAGTTCTCTGCTGTTTTGGATGTGCCTAAAGACAGGTTTATGATGTTGCTTCATGAGGGCATAATGCTAGTATACAAAAACGATGTCCAATCTGCTCACTTCTTTCCCTAAGGAAATATAAGCTGAATCAGGATGAATTAGACAAGCTGAACCAATTTCTTAAAGAGGAGATTACTAAAGCCAGATTGAAGAAGTTAACAATGTGCCCAGGGAGGATGTTGGTCAGAAATGGGATGCTTCTGCTGATCCCCAGATCAAGCCTCCTTTGGGGGTGTTTGAATGTGACCGAGCTGAGTGCAGTAATAACATAAATGGGTCATGGGACTAATATGACCCGACTGGTTTTTTTGGTGTTGGTCCTACTGTCTCCTTTTCTGCTCTATGTAATTATTATAAGACAAGTTAGTATGGTATTTTAGAGGCTCAGAAGATATTTTGTACTTGGTTTAGGCATAGGGGTGATATAGTTGATCTTATGGAGCAGAACATGCGTATATTGTAATCTTTTGTATACTATTTTCAATATATAAAAAACAATCCCCTCAAACTGACTTTACACTAGATGCTCACTTCACCCGATATGTAAATCAATTTGATGTATTGCCGTTGGATATTAGTCATTAGCTTGATCAATTATTGCTAATATTAATCTCGATCAGGCCAGCATTACTAATTATCAGACAATGCCATAGACAAGGGACAGGATCTGTTATATACTGTTCATGTTGTTCTTAGGAGTGTTGATAACTCCAGGTTCAGCTCCATCAATGACTTCCTTGATGGTTGTCATCAGCATCCTTTATGAATCACCATAATAAATAATACAATGATACTAATTAGGTATGTTTGATTATCATTGATGGCACATATTAGTTTCTGTGACTGATATATATATTTGACAACTGCATATGTCCTTTGTTCTTTGATATAGGACGATGATATCCATGCTTCAAGCCCCTTGATAGAGATCAATTTATGAATAATTGGAATAACGTTGAACGCATCTTGACATTTATGATCGGTAGTATGATCAATCGTCGGTGGCTCCAACACCAATCTCTTTAATAGCATAGCTGGCAACTCCTTATATGTCACCTCCCTGTAGTCAATTGCATTGATAGATACATGACGGCTATATGTTTATGTGTGAATAAGAGATATTATCTGTCGATCTCGTATCTTTGATATTATAGTGGTATTATATTACTAAGCTTATCCAGATGTAGCGGTGGTTTTCCTCAAAAACACCAATACTTGAACTGTCTATCCTTTTGCAATTTTGTCTCTTTAGAGACTTCACAAAATTGAATTACTGGATTGACATGATGTGAAAAGGATGGGGATATCACAATTAGGGTTTCAATTAGGGGACATGACACTATCACCCAAAAACCTTTCATGTTTGTAGCTCAATTTGCCTCGCTTTTTTTTGTTAATTTTCAGTGTGTTCTTACAGGAGGAAATTTTGATCAAAATATGAACAAGGAATTCATCTTGTCAAAGAGCTTAATGAGTTCCTACAATTCAAATTTAATAGTATTTGGATGAAACTTGTCAAAGTTATGGAGCATCAAGATTTGAGCATCCTCGGGAATAGAGATTAGGTGTTCATGCACAAGGGTGAAACCTCTTGAGGCTAAACCTCAATAAGTGAGGAGAAGGCAATTGTTAATTAAATAACATTCAATCACAAACATTTCTGAATGTTAACATAAACTTGTCAATTTTACAATCAGAATTAAGCCTTGGAATCACATATTCTTTAGCCAACAATTTAGGCCCCTTGAATGGAACAGAAAATAGAAACCTCTAAGTTACACATGTAAGATCACCCATGTTTAGCCCTTGCCTTGCCACGATTCTTGCCGGGGTTGATGGATTATGCTCTCAAAAGCTTAGGCTATGATAGTATCTGCATTATTTACATCTAATGACGTCAATGATCATATTTATGCTAACTTCAGTTGGATGTGACCGAAATAATTATATTGTACTCGAGCATCAATGCAATGAGTTATTGAGGAAAAATTTTGGCTAATGTATTACTTGTTAAATGTTTATGGATTTAATCTAGAAATCAGTCGTGTTTGAATTTAAATGATTAATTCAAATTAGAACATTTAGAATTTTAGAATATGACATGATGAGGTTTCCATTTCATGGAACATGATAATAGATTAGCACCATCTATTGCTTCAACTATGATTCTGTTATTAAATTTGATGTGCACAATTGACTCTGCAAGTCCTACAGGTATAACCACTGATGTGGCATGTGAAGAAGTATCTAGTGGATTTGTCTTGAAACTGTCTCATTTCACCTAAGGAAGCAACGACACTGTCCTTCTGTGTTGATCTTGTCACCTCAACACTAGGGGTATAGAAAACTAAGTGGCATTTATATGTGCCACATGTGTTAGTCATAATATGTTTGTTTATGTCCTTGTTTGTGCTTTTGCACCTCTGGCTATGTCGCAGTTCGCAGTCTAATAGCTGAATTCATAACAATTTCATGACCATTTATTTCACTTGATCTTTCAATGTTTCTAACTAAATTCACTTCATTCCTCTGTTCCTATTATTTTCATTTAAACTATATATTGTTCAAATGTCGCAAGTTGATTTTGACCCCTACACAAAACTCGGGAATAAACCCAATTCCTAAAAACAAAGTATTCCTAGCTAAGGACCTGATAGGTGACCCGACAAGATGCCCCAATTGTTGGGTGGAAGTTTAGACAGAGTTGATTGATGCTATGAAATGACACAGCACACCAGTTTCAACCCCACCTCTCAACAGCCATGCAATGATGATCTTGGTTATTGGGTGCAAGTTTAGTGGTTGTCTGATAATATACAACAGTTCATTTTTCCAGTTCCAATCCCAACTTTCAACAGTATGAAACAAACATCGATTTGGTCATTTATTCTCGCGAGAGACAAGTTAAAGAGGAAATAAATATTCGTGCTACATGAATACTTAAAAGGAATGACTTCTCATTAGACGGGTTACAAAAGAAATAACTTCTAAATTGAATGCTCAAAGCAACTGATTCCCAAGAACAAGATGAGTGAATGAAAACCCAAGACAACCGAAAATTTCCAATGCTTAAAAGATTGAAATGATGTTTCTGGACCAGCATTTTCATGCACTGAGCATCTCAGCAGTAAAGTTAGTCCTATTAGCCGTAAATACACAAAAACGCAGAATCGTAATAAGCACAATTTGCACAACATAAAGAGTAACGATTAGCTCCAAACAAGTAGGAGTGGACTGGAACCTTTGATGTGATGGTGAACTCCCTAGATAATCTCAGCACTTACCACTACTACACTGATACTCGCCACAAGAAAACGAAAGCTATAAATAAAAATTGAGATTCCACTCTTAATAAAACAACTTAAAAAGGCCGGACTAAATGTCCCAGGTCACATTGAGCTTCTCATATAATCACTAACAAAACAGATGAAAACCCGAAGAATTATGGACTAACCTGCAAAAAACAGTCCGATTGTTTAAGCAGAGGGCCGTTGAAAAGACCTGCTTGGGCAAGGGCGCTGAGGTCCAACACATGCTCTCCGATGGCCACTCCCGGTCTTGCCTGCTGGTCAACAGTTGGCTTGAACACTCCATATGGCAAATTTTGCAATGAAAAATGTGAATCTGAAGGAACTTTCACAAACGATGCCAATCTGGTTGCCATTTTTGAGGATCCTTATCGCAGAAGAAGAAAACACTGAAGATCAAAACCCAGAGCAAAAATTTAGTTGATGCGAGGAACTTAGTAGGTAGTTGGGTTGATTCCGTAACTCTGCTTGTCCTTGAGACAAACCCAACGTTAGACGTAACTACCCACGCAGATGGTTATCTACTTAGGATTTATGTAAATTAAGTACTGGTTGGAAAGCTGCCGGATTTTGTTGCGTATCTAATGGTGTCATGGTATTCTCGCGCTTCTCCCAAGAGATCCCTTTATTTACTTAGTTAGGTATGGGGTCTTACGGAAAGGACTACCCTTCCTAAGTAGAAACACGTTTCTTTATAGTGGATATATGTCCACGTTTGAAATGCTTAATTTTAATATATATATATATATAGTGGATATATGTCCACGTTTGAAATGCTTAATTTGAATATATATATATATTAATTACATATTAAAATAGAAAAGTCACAAATGAGATGATATAGACATGGATAAATATGAAAATATTTGTAATATTTTAAAAAAAAGATTGTGATATAGAAGCTATTTTGAAAATTCCATTTGTGATAAGGACATGGCTTATCCAATATTTCTATCTTAATCTTTAATAATAATATATTATAATATAATGTAATCTTTAATAGGTTGGCAAAACCATGTTGCTCAAGGGAATCCTTTTGGTCATCCCAATTTATTCTACATCATGTATGAAGATTCCAAAATAAGTGGAGGTTGGTATTGAGTAACCAATGAGGAAATTCTTATGGAGTGGTACCATGGACCAACATAAGTTTCTACTAATTTCTTCAAACAAAATTTGTACTCCTAAAGAGGTGGAAGGTGATGGCCTACGACACTTAAATGTAATGAATTTGGTAGTGAGAGCCAAAATGGTGTAGAACATGTATAACAAAAGGCCCAAAAGTGGGCAAGAATTTCGCAAAGTAAATAAATTGATTGTAATAATCTACCTGAATCTTCACTACCAAAATCCACCTAGGGGATCAGCAGTGTGTAACTTTTTGCTACAATGCAAAGGCATCATAACCAAGAAACTTGGGACATCAAGGATAGTTGGAGTGCTTCCTTTTGGATGGATTCTTGGGATGGGCATGAATCTTTGGACAAGTTTTGGTACTTGGATAATTTGAAGGAAAAGTTTTTGGCACAATGGGGAGCTAAGGTAAAAGATTGTGTGTAAGTGGTTGTTAATGGAGGGTCCAAATACCAAAAGTAGAAACATTTCCAACATGTAGATGCACTAGAAGATCAAAAGTAGGTATTATAAAGGATGCTTAAGGAAAGAACATGAGTGTTGTCAATTGGGGAAGACAGGGCGAGATGGTGTTTGTCATCTTTGGGAAAATACAAGGTAAAATTGGGTTACACAATCAAGGAGGTGACTATTGCTAAAGAAAATTGATCTGGTTACTTGCCTTGGCACCATGCATGCCTCCCAAACGCAAGAGTCTTTATCTGGATGGAGATGCAAAAGACAATTCTAATAGGGGATAAATTGGGTGAATTGGGTATCCAGGGCCCCAATATGTGCATGTTATGTCGATAGAAGGAAGAAGATGTAAACCATGTGTTGCTTGGGTATGACTTTATGAATCAATGTTAGATGAGTATAATGACGAAACTATGATAGAAAATATCGCTCCCATTGGATATAAAGAACCTTTTTTAGTCGTAGCTAGTTACATAGAAAAAGGTGCTCTTTGGTAGCATCTGGGTGTAATTCCATCAATTGTCATTTGGGAAATATGGAAGAAACATAATAGAAGGATTTTTTGAGAAAAGACTTTGACCAACGATGAGTTGATCAGGAAAATGGACACATTTGTTATGGAGGTGGTCAATAACGTGGCCATCTTTCAAATGGCTCCCCAAGTTGGTGTTGATTTTGTCACTCGAGTGAAGATAAAGACAAAGAGAAGATTGTCATTAATGAGGGATGGTCTCTCCTTGACATCACCTCTAGGGTTGTTGATGTATGGGAAATCTTGATGATAGAGATCCTCTTTTGTTGCTTACCAGTGTTGCTCTTGCGACTTAATTAGTTGTTTACTATTTTCTAGCTCGCTCGGATCTACCAACGTTTATGGTTCTAGGTCCTACCCATGTGTATTTTTCTCTCTGAGCTCTGCCCATGTGACTTATGAGGGGTGACCTTACATTCTCCTACTTTATTTGTGAATAGTGTACTATATTTTATATTAATAGAAAATAGATGTGTTAATCATAAAAAAAATACTAGAATAGCCTAGAGTTAACAACAACATAGTTCTATTCCAATGTCTAAATCTATTTTTATAATTAAATTTCATGAGGTGTTTATAAAGAAAATAAGGAATAAGTGAGGAGGGAAGAGGAACTATAGTAGACGTGATATGAATTTTTAAAATGTGCAAGCTTGTTGAAGTTGAACTTATATCTACAGCTACCACCATTTAATTACTAGTTTAATAGCCTTTAATGAGCCAAATTGAACTCTCTTTGCAATACTCATTGAGGAATATGGATAAATACCTCACTTTGAAATATTAAAATATTACAACCATAGTATTTGTTAGACTTATTGAGTTGTTGCTGGTATCGATTGTCATTGATGTCAAAACCTCCATACCGACACTCTAGTAGTATCGGTTGGTTGTTGGCAGTTTTGGTTATGTACTTGTTGATTATTGGTTATGCAACAAGAGCTTCAGTTATACATAGGATAAGTTTAGTATGAATATTTTTGGTGCTCATGGTGTTCCTTGGTAGTGTACATTGTCCTACTCATTATCTATTTGTTTTTGGTGCACTGGCATGTTTTCAGTGTTTTGTTTAATATGGACTATTTTATCAGTTTTTGGTACTTGCGTTGGCTACAGATTTTCTATAGGTATCCAGATTGTTGTGCAAGTTCATCAGATGCTTTTTGGTATATTGGCTATAACGTATAATGGTGATTCTTCTATCAATGGCCACATCTTTTGGTTTTGGTAGCTCTTGGAATATGGAATATACATTGTAACATCTTAAGTGTGACTTATCTGTTGGTCGTGGTGTAGTGTGTAATTGGGCTTATGTATGTCCTAGATTTAGGATCGATGCTATGTATTTAATGAAATTATAATTTCCTTAGCACTGGGGTTATCACACGTTTGGTGTGAAGTTGACGTATGTATGATCAGATATAGGTATAAATACAAGAGAACCTTTTTGTATTCATTTGTGTTGAGTATGGTGTAAGTGGTGAAAAATATAGTGCAAACCAGTGACAGTGTTGTATATGAGCAGTGTTAACTAAGGTGGCAAAATGAAGATTCATTCAATGCTTGCATATCGACAATAGTAGATCAGATAGTTGGTGATCTACTGTTGATTGTGGTGGCAGATATTAATTATTGAATTATTCATGCATATTTAGGTGCAAGTTTATCAGTTTGTATATCATTGTATCCATCTTTTGTATCGATGGTGAGCCTTTTCATATTTAAGGGTAGTTAGCCTAACTGTCAATGAGTCTTACCTACAGTGAGCACAGTCGATAGTGGTCCTTTGTACAAATCACCTTAACCAGTGTTCACATTTCATGAGAATTAGATTCTCTATAGTATTTCCCAGTTTGAGTTTTCCACGTAAATCTTTATGTTCTCTATGTCAATGTTTGTGAGTTTTCATGTTTACATTTTTTGTGGATGTTTATGTGCTTAATAGATAAATCATAAGTTGTTGTTGATGTTTAATAGTTTGCCAACATAGCAAATTTTTTGTAAAGTGTGTGGGAATAATTGATTCACCTCCTCCCCCCCTCTCAGTTATTTGACATGTTCAACAATTGGTATGAGAGTCTGGGCCCTTATAGATAGAGCTTAACCACTTGAGGGAGATCTGGTTGCTTAAACAAATGGAAGGAGGATTCTACACTGAAGAAGATTGGCAAATCGCGACAAGTGATATTGAAGGTACTGAATCAGAAAATGAGGAGTTGAAAGAAAACATGAAGGAAGCACATGCTTGCATTGTAAAATTAAGAGATTAGATAAAGAGGTTCAAAGCAAGGCACAAGGAATCTAAAGACAAGGTTGGTGCTCTGAAAAAATAACTGAATGAATTGAAAGAATCAAAAGACAATGATACATATTTGGATCAATAAATAAAAGAGAAGATAGTTTATCTTGAAAGGGAGCTACATGAAAGGACACAAAGAGAAGAAGGCATCAAAGATAAATTGAAATACAAGTTAAAGAATGTTTGGTTAGAAAGAATTGAACTAGAAATGGTAATGGAGGAATGGAAAGAAACTAAAGAAAACTTCGAGGAGATTATCAGAAAGATTTTTGTACAAAATGAAAAGCTAGAATTGGAACTGAAGAATTCAAGATCATAAACAAAGGCATGTGATAATAGTACTATCCTGGATCAATTATTATCCTTCAAAAATTTCACAAGAAAAAAGGATTAGTGTTTATCGATGAATGTTTAAATCGGGTGGATAAAGGCAAGGAAAAGGAAAATGAAGATGATGCAAAGGTTGAGGCAACATGTGAGATCAAAAATTAGAACACATATACAATAAGGCCTCCAATAAGACAACCAAATGCTCAAAGGTATCTATCTTTCAATGGTTTTTATTATATTTGCAAAAAAAGAGGTCATAAGACAATAGATTGTAAGATGAGAAAGGTGCAGAAGATTCAATGCTTTAATTGTCATCAAATTGGTCACAAAGCAAGTCAATGTAAAAGTCAAGCTTCAGATCAAGAACAAAAGAGTGCAATGGTTAATACATTTGAAGGAAAATTCTATGTGTCATAATTTTAGCCATAAGGCTAGTCAGTGCAGATCCAAAGTTCACCCGATGAAATCTAGAAAAAGAAGTGTAAATTATTTCAAATGTGGACAAATTGGTCAATATTCAAAATCATGCAAATCTGACAATGTTTCAATAAATACTAGAAATGATAATCATGATACAAAATCTAGTGGAGCTTAGAAGAAAAAGATATAATGGAGGAAGAAGTCACATGGTGTGGAAGTTTTGGTGGTACTGGATCCCGATACTAGCTCTACTGACAACTAACTTGAATGCTTGGGCTTAGGGGGAGTACTCAACATTCTAATTCATATAGTTCTCTTCCCCGAGGTGATACCGGTTAACACTTGCGTGCCTCCGGTATGATGATTGGACAATTAATAAATGTGTTATTGATTGATTGATGTGATGTACACAAAATAGCTAAGTTGTGTCAGTGATATTTAAATTTCGGTCAGAAATTTAATTGTGATTTTGAACATGGCTTTAAAGGAAGAACTTTTGAAAACAATTGGTACTATAGAATGAGAGAAAAATTATGAATTTTCATCGAAGCTTGTGGAAGAAGTTTTTAAGAATTTATGGCACCCAAGTCTATTGTTCGTGTGTACATGGTGAAGAAGATGAAGAAGGTTGAATTAAAGGAGTTTGATCAAATTCGTATCAAGCAATTAGAGTTCAGATTGCACATTGAGGATATGTAAATAATCAAAAAAATTGGACTTGACATCTAAGGTGAATTTTCGTGGTGGAATGATAGCAAGTTTATTCTATTTTTGTTGAGATAGTTTCATGGTAAAACCTTAATTCTTGACAAATTATATGTGATATCGAAGGAAATAATTGAGGTAGTTACTAGATTATGTAGTATTGGCGAATTACTCAGGAATAAGTCTATTAGTTATCGGGAGGTTGAAGATCTTATGGGAATTGGTCATGATCAGTACGCATTCCTTATAAATACCATTGAAGATCCAATTATAAGGTATCTTTCTTATGGTGTTTCCTACAAAATTCAATTTCAGAATCATGAGGCTTCAAATTTTGCTTTAGTTGTGTATATTTCATGCAAGATAGTGAAGGAGAATGTGCAAATGGATTTGTGAAAAATGTTGTTGGACAACTTCCTTGAGAATGTAAAAATGCCAGTTGAAGATGTATAAGCATTAAAATTTGGTTCGTTAGTGATATGCTTGGTATTCTACTTTTTGAAGTCGTTACAAAAAAATAAGAACTTTAAATGGAGGACGGACATTCTTCTTGCTAAGCAGATTTACAGATACCTGAGTTTCTTAGAGGACAGTTAGAGTGCATGTAGGGAATACTTTTCTACATTATAGATGAATATTTATTCTGGGTTGGTTTTTTCTATTGCTATGCATGTAAGTCATTGTGAGGAGGGTTCCTCCTCTAGTCAAAAGTGTCTAGAAGAAGTTGTTGGTTGTTCATCTCCTGAACCAAAGAGATTGAAGACTAATAAGAAAGGAAAAGAAATAGTTACAATTTCCAAAGACAAGGAAGAAGATAAAAGTGAAGAAGAAAATATTGCAAACAAGATGGAAGTTGAAGAAGAGGAAGAAAATATGGAAAGTTTTGTGTCCTCTCCGAGAAAGTTTGTGCATGTGGATTTGAGTATGGTGAGAATCATGTTGAAAAATGATGAATGTGGAAAGCTTGATGGTTTTTGGACCGAATGTTCTTCAGAGGACAAGAAGATGGTGACAAAGTTGTTGACTGATCATCTGATCAATAGAAAGGTTGTAGTTTCCATTGTGTCTGGTATGTTAGTAGTAGAGTTAATCGTGAATGTTAAGATTAAGTTGTTCCAGTTTGGAGTAGACTAGCTGATGGTGGAGAAATTCATAGTGAAGAAGTGTGAAAATGCAAAATAGAGACTCTCTAGAGTAATCGGTGAGATGAAGAATTGTGTGAAGGATATTGTAGATATTTACAAGCATTGTCTTTGGTGGTCTGCCACTGTAGACAATTTCATAGGACATGGTGAGGTAATTGAGAAGGAACTGAAGGAGCCTGGCAAGTCGTATGATGTTTTCAAGGATCGAGATGGAAAAAAGAGAATCAAAGTTGGTGAACTTCAAATACAATGGTTGTTGTTGCAGAGACAAGGAGAAGATCTAATAAAAAAAATTAGCTAGTGAGAGACATGATTGAGGTTCAATTGGGGCTTTCTTTTGGCATCCTAATTGATGTAGAGGACTTTGCGCAGAGGTTTCAGTCTTTGGATTGGACAAAGTCATTTGACAAGTTGGTGGATTGTGCCTATTTGTGTGCTCGGATGGAGGCAAAAATTGTTGAATGGAAGGAGTTTCCTATTTTGAAGAAGAGGTATAAAAAGGTATTTTCAAGAAAGACTATTGTATTGTTTTGAGTTTACTTTGTTAGTTTTTTGGCCCTTTTCCATTGTGGCAAAAAGGGGAATTTTTTGGAGCTCTATAGTTTTTCTATTATTTCAATGTTTTACCATCAATGCCAAAGGGGGAGATTGTTAGACTTACTAGAATTGATTTTCATTGATGTTAAAACCTCCATACCAACACTCTGGCGGTATGAGTTGGTTATTGGTAGTTTTGATTATATACATGTTGATAATAGATTATGTAATAGGAGTTTTAGTTATACACGAGACAAGTTTAGTACGAACATTTTTAGTGCTTTTTTCCTTGGTAGTGTACATTGTCCTACTCGTGATTTATTTTTTTTGGTGCACTAGCATGTTTTCGATGTTATGTTTTATGTAGACTATTCTATTGGTTTCCAGTGCTTGTGTTGGCTACATAGTTTATACAAGTATCTAGACTATTGTGTAAGTTCATCAGATGCTTTTTGGTATATCAGTTATAGCGTATAATGGTGATTCTTCTATTGATGGACACATCTTTTGGTCTTGGTTGTGGTAGCTCTTGGAATATGTAATATACATTGTGAAATCTTAAGTGTGACCTATCTGTGGTTCATGGTGTATTGTGTAATTGGTCTTATGTATGTATTAGATTTAGGATCGATGTTATGTATTAAATATAATTGTAATTTCCTTAGCATTGGGGTTGTCACATGTTTGGTGTGAAGCTGACATATGTAGGATCAGATATAAGTATAAATAAAAGAGAACCTTTTTGTATCCATGTGTGTTGAGTATGGTGTAAGTGGTGAAAAATATAGTGTGAACTAGTGGCTTATGTTTTGCTTGTATGTGAAGTGATTACGAATCTGCTTCTGGAGATCTACATGTTGTTCATAGTGCGTGTGGTAGATTGTTGGTGATAGTGATCTTAGTGGTGGATTCAATTTTATTTCAAATACTTTGGCAATGAGCCTCTTTGTATTGGTACTAAGTGATGAGTCCAATTATTGCCTCAATTTTGTTATAATCTTTATATTTTGTTGATGCTCTGACAAACATTTTCAAAACATTTATGACTTATACCTATGTGAACTTATGCTAAGTACAACTAAAGCCACAAAATCTATGGGTAGCTTGAGTGATATGTTTTGCTGACTATTATAAATATAATGCAGTACTTCATATAGTTATTTCAAGTTGTGTTCTAACATTTAAGTAGGAGTTGAAAATGTTGACTTGCATATGTGTACTGAATGTTACTAACCTTTCAGGTAAACAAGGAGCAGTGTGAAGAGTGACACAACTGCATTAAAGAAGGAGTGTTAGAAGACCAACCATGGCAGGAGAATCCAGCACGATTCCAATGGATATGCCACGTTTAGAAAGGAGCTGTTGTTCCAAAGAATATAGGGAATCAATCCTGCTATATTTCCTCAGAACTATTATTCTGTTGTCAACAGTAATTGTATTATGTCATGGTTGTTTTATCTCCTCCATATTTGGCAAGGTTTAATGAGACTTTTCTGTTATGTTTTCAATAAGCATCAATCCTTGATATAAAGGGATTTTGACTAATTTAGTAGGTAATGAGAAAAGATAGAATTATGTATTCAGTATAGTGGAAGTTGCCCTGTTTTGTTCTTCATGAGTTATTCAATTGTTATGTAACCAGTTAAGAAGGATTTAATGGAAGAGTGATTTTGGATTATTTCTTGTGTTGAGTAGCTAGCAGAAGCCAACCAAGGGGGCCCACTTGGAAGGTGGATTAGATTAAGTTAGAATAGATTTTCTTCCTGTACTTTTCCTATTTTCAAATAGAGTTACTATTATACTCCTGCAGCATTGCCATTGTGGTTGTTCCTGCAGCATTTGCAGAGATGGGTATAGTGAATGTTTTGAGTTGTTAGACAAGCTTAGATTCATTTCATAAGTTTTTTGTAGTAATTCCATTCAATAGTCAAGTGTGTTTACTTTCCTGCAGCAATAGCATAGATTCCTTTCATGCATTTTACCTTCCTGTAGCATAGGTGTTATCCTAAAGGAACTTAGTGCACAAACTGTGTTGTCCCATTTCAAGTCTACGTCCCTGGGTTGACAATCTAAATGCATTTCATGATGGGAATAGGTAATCCTTAGCATAGATATATTACCCCTAAGAGAGACAATGGCATGATTATCTTTACCTATTGTGAGACTGTTCATTTTTGGCGTCGTTGTCGGGGATGGTGTCAAAGTAGGAACCTTAATGAGTCATTTATTTTTTAGATTAGTTTCCTATTTTTAGTCAATACCAAGAAGTTGTGAGCTTGCTTCACAAGTCATCAACTTACTTGCATGCATCGAAGAAGGCGAGATGCTCATGGTAGATTTCTTCCAAAAGAACCTATTAAACTAAAAGAAGAGTTTCAAGAACTTGAGTTACCATTTCTTGATGCAAGTCCTGAGTTTGTTGCATCATCTTCAATAGAAGAAGAAGACACCCAAGAAAAATTTGACCTCCGTCCTTTTGCAGAAATATTAGCCAGTTTCCATAATAATCCTACTCCAAGACCACTTGTTGTCCAAAACCCTCCAGTCAACAATACTTTCCAACCACAGTTTCAATATCCAACACCTCTAGTAATTGCAACTCCTACATTTCCATTTCCAATTCCAAGTCTTATCAACAATCCTAACCTCAAGAACATACCTGCTTCAGTACTTCCAAAGTTCTATGGACTTATTACGGAGGATCCTAACACTTTTTTGTTTGAATTTGACATACTATGTTGAAGTTTTGACTATAATACTGACAATCATAAGCTTAAGCTATTCCCAACAACACTGAAGGAGTTAGCTCTCAACTGGTTCATCGGCTTAGGAGCGAATGCAGTAGCTAATTGGGATGGAATGAGAGATTTGTTTCTAAGAAAGTATAAGGAATAATACAAGGTAAGTGATTCAAAAGGAGATGACATATTCCGTATGTCACAAAGGGAAGATGAGACATTAGAGGACTACATATCATGCTTCTTATTTAATTTACAAAAGAACCCACAACATGCATTGCAGGAGGATTCACAAAAGCTGATTTTTCTAAGAGTGAATGAAAATTGTCTTGAAGCTCTAGACCTCATGGCTGGAGGTGATATATCTCAGTCTTCCTAGGATGACCTTCAGAAGATTTTTATGAACTATTCTAGAGCAGCAATCAAGAAAGGAAGGGGATTTCACTCAACAGTGGCTAAAGGAAGTGGCTCTGGTATTTAAAAGATGGAGATTTCAAACCTGTTGTCTGACTTCAAGCAAGACATCATAAATGATGTCCCTACACACCTGGACACGATGATTGCTAAGAAGAAACATGCAAATGCAGAGGCACAGCTGGCTGAATACTGTCCTCATTGCCGCAAACAAAAGAAGGATTATCAATGCAAATTGGTCGCAAACCTAGAGAATCAGCATCTTCGAACTGATGACTTGAAGATAGAAGGAGAGGATGATCAAGTATTCTTTGTTGCTCAACGTCGGGCATGGGCCACGAGACAAGGTATGCCTCAAGACCCATTACAAATTTCAAGTCCTTATAATAGTCAATGGCAAAACCAGAATGTCCAAAGTCCTCCACAGTATAATCAACCCACTTGGAATAATGCTTGGCCAAATAATCAATAGAATCAATGGTATCCTCCACAACAACCCCAATGGTCACAATTTCCAAACCAATGGCAACAACCACAAGGGAATTGGCAGCCCACTAACCAGTGGAGAGGACCTCAGCAATGGCCTAATCCAAATCCTGGATATCCACCTCTACCACCTCCAACAAATATATCTGCAATAATGCCACCACCTCCAAACACAGGTCCACAAAAGCAAACGCAATTACCTACTCAACCTCAACTGAATCCCAACACTCAATAGCCACAACAGCAAATGTATGCTACCGATGCTCAGCAGTACCTTGCCTATGCACTTGATATAGCTGATATACACCTAAGATTGGGTACTACCTTGCCAGCACCTGAACCACCCCTTATCACTGAAGTGCCAGACCTTCATGCAACATCAGTACCAATTCCAGAGAATGATTTGCCAAATACTGTTGCATCAGAAAATATTTCAAACTTAGCTAATGATCATACATTAGTTAAACCACCTTTTCCTCATATGCTCACCATGGACAAGCCCATACCAAAAGAAGACCAACCATTTGATATCATTGACCAGCTTAAGAACATGCATGTCCAGATTCCCCTTTTTCAAGCAATAAAGGATGTTCCAATTTATGGAAAAGCAATAAAAGAAGCTTGTCTTAAAAAGCTTGGAAGAAAGAAAAAGGATCCTACAACAGTTCATGTTATAGGACAATTGGCTAATATCATGCTAGGAAAATTGGTAATACCAAAATATTCAGATCCAGGGAGTCCAATTGTGAATATCATCATTAATGGCCAATCTGTCAAAATGCATTAATAGACTTAGGTGATGCCATTAATGTAATGACTAAGGATACTATGAATAAAATGAGCATTGAAGGGTTGAGAGCTACTCCAACAATATTGCAATTAGCTAATATCTCTACTGTTACCCCTGATGGAATGATAGAAGACATAATAGTTACCTTAGATTATTGGGAGTACCTTGTTGATTTCATGATCCTCTCACCAAAGGTCAATCTTGTTGGTTACCCTGTTATTCTAGAACATCCATGGTTAGCAACAGCTGATTCAAACATAAGTTGTAGATCAGGGAACATAACAATTTTAGATGGGCAAGCCACTAAGAAACTAGCATTGTATCCTCCAGCTCAACCGCAGCCAGATTTGAGTACACCTATATGACCAGACTTAGGAGATGGGGAAGAAGAACTAAATTTTGTGGTTCAACTCATGATGTTACATAGGCAATCCTTTCTAAAGCTGCAAGAGGAAGATGAAGTCATTTGGAGCATTCTGAATAATGACTGTGTTGTAACCAAATATATATCTGAGAGTTATGTGTTAGAGTTAACTACATATGAAGATAATTTTGAGAACTGTGTATTACCTTCAGAACCCAATATTATCCACCAGTTGCTACCTAGTGAAGTAAACACAAGTCCTATCCATGAATTGTCCATGCTTGACCTTACAACTACTATGGAACTTTCTAAAGGTCATAATCTCCATGTAAATAACAAGTTGCCTCCACAACAAATGGAGAAACTAACTAAACTGCTACAAACACATGAGAAAGCCTTTGCATGGGACTATGGGGATATAAAGGGATTAAGTCCTACACTATGTACTCACATGATATATATCAATGAAGGAAGCCTACCCCTTTGTCAACCTCAAAGAAGGATTAACCCAACATTAAGGGAGATAGTCAAAACTGAATTGCAAAATCTATTAGATGTTGGCTTTATATATCCTATATCTGATAGTAAATGGGTATCACCTCTGGTTATAGTGCCCAAAAAGGGGGGTAAATGGAGAATCTATGTGGATTACAGGGAGTTAAACAAAGATACCAAGAAAGATCACTTCTCATTACCATCATTGACCAAGTACTTGATATTTTGGCCGGTAAGAAGTATTTTTCCTTTCTTGATGAATATAGTGGATACAATCAGATAACTATTGCTCCAGAGGATTAGGATAAGACTACGTTCACATGTCCATGGGGGACATATGCATATTCAGTTCTACCTTTTGTGTTGTGTAATGCTCCAACAACGTTTCAAAGAGTTGTAATTAGTATTTTTGCTGACATAGCACATGATTATATGGTGATATATATGGATGACTTTACAACATTCGGAGTGACATTTGAAGAGGCTTTGGAGAATCTTGAAAAGGTGCTAATCCGGTGTAAGGAGCATAATCTATCCCTTAATAGTGAGAAATGCTTTATGATGATGTAGGAAGGAGTGGTACTTGGGCATTTCATTTCAGCATCAGGAATTCAAGTGGACCCAGCTAAAGTTGAGGTAATACTTACACTACCTACTCATACTAAACAAAAAGATGTAAGATCTTTTCTAGGACATGCTGGATACTATAGACACTTTATTCAAAATTTTAGTCAAATTGCTAGTCTTCTGTACACATTGCCTACGAAAGAAGCTGAATTTATTTGGACACAAGCATGTGATGATTCCTTCCTGCAGCTAAAGAAACTCCTAACAACTGCACCAGTCATAAAAGGACCAAATTGGTCTATTCCATTCCACATCCATACATATGCATTAGATTATGCCATAGGTGTTGTGCTAGGACAAAAGCCTACTAACCTTGAGAATGCAATTTACTATATCAGTAAAAGCCTCCGTGGCCCTGAATTGAACTACACAGTTACTGAAAAGGAACTCCTAGTGGTAGTTTATGCATTGAACAAATTCTGACGCTATGTCACAGGCTATCCCATTTTTGTTCACACTAATCACTCAACAATAAAATATCTGATGAACAAACCTTCTATAATAGGCAGACTGGCAAGATGGCTCTTACTAATGCAGGAATTTGATATAACAATTGTTGATAAGCTAGGGAAGGTCAATGTAGTTGCTGACTACTTGTCTAGAATACAAAATGTTGATGAAGACACTACTCAGGTTGAAGATACATTTCTAGATGAAGACATGTTCCATATAGCAATCAAAAACCCATGGTATGCAGACATAGAAAATTATCTTGCAGCAAATAAGATGCCCCCACATTTTTCTCAAAAAGACAAGAAAAATCTTGCAAAGAAAAGCTTTCAGTTTTCATGGATAGATAACAATCTATTTTACACTGGTCCAGATCAGATTATGAGGTGTGTGAGAGAAGATGAAGTATATGATATACTCCATACTTGTCACGATGAGCCTTGTGGAGGTCACTTTGCAGCCAAGCGAACAGCCTTGAAAATCTTAACAATAGGATATTATTGGCCTCAATTACACAAAGATGCAGCCAGTTATACAAAAAATGTGATAAATGTCAGAGGATGGGTTGTCCAATGAAATCGGATGAGATGCCACTTAATCCACAAGTAGTAATGACACCCTTTGATAAGTGGGGTATGGACTTCATCAGACCAATTGATCCTCCATCAAATGGAAAATCCTACATCTTGGTTTGTACGAATTATCTGACAAAATGGGTCAAAGTGAAAGCTATGTAGAATGCAAGGGATCAAAAAGTAGCAAAATTCTTGTATGAAGAAATTTTTACCAAGTATGGAGTCCCCAGAGAGCTTGTAACGAACCAAGGAGCACAGTTCATATCAAATCTAATCACTGAGCTAATGAAAGAGTATAGCATAAGGCATCAGAAGTCTAGTCCTTATCATACGTAAGCAAATGGACAGGCAAAGGTGACAAACAAAGAAATAGAGGCTATATTAACAAAGAGAGTACAATGGCATCGCAAGGATTGGATCAATCGATTAACAGAAGAAATTTGGGCTTACGGTACAATGTGGAAGACAACAATAGTGTTCATACCATTTGAATTGGTGTATGGAAAAGCAACAATGTTGCCCATAGAATTTGAACACAAAACATTGCGCACAACACTTGAGCTAAACATCAATCTTCCTACAACACAATCAGAATGCCTACTCCATCTCAATTCCTTAGATGAAATGCACAAATCAGCATTAGAGAGAATAGAGCTAATCCAGAACCAAAGGAAAAGATGGCATGATTCACATATCAAGAACAAGAAATTTCAAGTAGGAGATTGGGCTTTATTATATGATTCCAGATTCAAGGAGAACCCAGGAAAGTTGCAAACCAGATGGCTAGGACCCTATGAAATTCAATGTCTTTGATAATGGAGCAGTTCAGCTGACCACACTTGATCCAGTACAATTTAAGCTACTTGTTAATGGACATTGCTTCCGCCTGTATCACAAGCCTCAAACTAAAGAATAATTCTTGAAACAGTTCAACATGCACAGTTTAACAGCCCCTCAGGAAACAGTTCCTGCAGCAGAAGGTGAAAGCCTTCCTCCTGCAGCATCACCATGACATACGTTCACCAATACTCATATTAAAACTTCATTTAATGAGGTATACTTCTTCATTCACTTTTCTCTTTTCTTCTCACCAACTCATCTCATTCCTATTTCTACCACCCACTCAAACACCATGTCACCCACAATTTCTATTTTCAAATGCTTTCAATAAAATGCCACATCAGCAATCTTATGTGGCCACCTAAATTGACACTCTCATCAGCTCACATTCATGTACGATAACTAATCGCTGGGTACAACTTTCTAACTCCTTACTTTTAGTGCACATGTTAACTTAATTATATCTAGTATTGCATTAATTATATAATATATGCATTAAGCCAGTTTCCCAACCTCGTGCTCAAGTTATAAAGTGAGGACACTTGTTAAACTTTCGTAGGGGGTAGGAGAAGTGTACTAACTTCCAAGTGTCATTCCTAAACTACCCTTGTCACATCCCTGTCACATCAATGTTGTACTTAGGCTACGTTCCATTAATTCTTTTAATCCTACACACATTTGTCGTACTTTCAAATTTTGATTTCCTGAACTTGACATGATTTTAAAAGGACCATAATTAAATTGCAAGGTAACTCGCACTTAAGGTTGTGATGTCCTCTGAAATCAATGACATTATTATTAATCATGTTAAGCACAATGGAGGTAATGTAAGCAAAAATATCAACATTTTCAAGAATAGCAATTGGGATTTCAAGAAGAAGGTATTTGCAGAGTGTAGACTGAGGATTAGCATAAAATTGAAGACTGGGCATTGCTAAGATGGGTGGACAATTACAGAGACATGAACCAGTCGTCCATGGTATTTTGCTAGCGGATGTTGAAGCAGTCTGCAGATTCAATGCATGTGGCTAGCTTGGCTATTTTCTTCAGCTAACAGAGTTTAATGAGGAGGTTGCAACAGAATTCATGAGCACTTTTGAAGAGGGACAAGCAACAGTGTGGGGTTTGACAGTTGTTGCTACTGAAGAGAGAATTGCAGAAGTTACAAGGTTACCAGTTGTTGGAGAACATTATCCAAATGAGCATGACGCCAAGTCATCTCGAGCTCAATTCTCTAGGCCAGGTGATCCTCCGCTTGAAATTACTAAGCAGGGGTGCATGAGATTGTCTCTTCCACAACCATTTCCAGAACTAGCTACACACATTATCAGGTATTTAACTTGTGAAGGAAGATTTTTGAACCTGCATGCCCATCATTTCAAATTGCTTAGCTATATCAAGCATAATCTTCAAGTCAATATTCCCAATTTTCTTTATAATATGTTAAGCACTAATGTCGAGGAAACGCAAAAGGGTAATGCAAATTCCATAAGCCACCATGCCCTAATCAAGCTTTTGGTTGAAAAATCTCTTAGGGATGTTTCTCCCATGTCTTGGGTAGATTTTGTTCAATTTAAAACTTTGCAACCCCAAGTAAATCGTGTGGCCCAACTTCTAGGAGATGTAGTAGAATCTTTCGGCCCTACTGAAGAAGCAGCTAAGAAAGAAAAAGAACCGGAATTACCCCCAAAAAACCAATCTCCTGAACCTACTCCAAAGAGTAATACACCCACTTCTTCCTCAAGAAAAGGAAAATAGAAAGTTGGAAAAGAAATCCCTAACTTAGAAGGTGAAATTTAAAACCCTGCAATTCAAATAAATAAAAGAAAATGGTCGAGTCATGAAATGTCTGTTCCTGCAGCATCTACTCCTGCAACACATAAGCCAAAAAGGTCTCGCCAACCTAAAACTATAGTGGTTGAAGAGGCAACTGTGCATAGAAGCCCTTGCATGCGAGGACAAGTGTCTCCACCTTCCCTTCAAAACCCAAATATTCCAACACCAAAACCTACTAAAGAACCCTTTGTTGAATATATTCCTGATGACTCACCTACGTAGGCAAAACCCCTACATATGGAGGAATCTCCTAATGAGTAAGAACCTATTAGTAGCATGCCACAGAATGATCAAGGAATGCCTGGGCTGAGCCCTGATGTAATGCAAGAGAGCATTCCTGTGAATGTTCAATCTACTCCTCAACATCCTATATATTACAATGTATCCATTATACCCTACCGATCAACGTGGTTCACTGACTACTTTCAGCAGGCTGCTAAAGAGAAGAAAAAGAAAGCTCAAATGCAAGAGTTCCCTTCATTAACAATTCAGTTTGTCCTCTTTCATCTATAAAACCATTTTATCTTTCATAAGACATGGTGGAAGCAGGAAATAAATCAAATGCAAAGGGAGATGTTTGATAAGGATGAGGAAATTGAAGCTCTCAAGGAGCAGCTAAAGAAACAAAAATAGAAAATGGACAAGGCCCTAAAACTAGCTGACCAAGTCATAGCTTGTAGAATGCCACCTAGGATATATTCTATTTGCTTAAAGGAGCAATTTCTTTTGTTCCAACTTATGATGACAATCAAGGATATTGATTGTGAATTCAAGTCAGCCCAAGAATTCTATAGTTTGTATCAAACTCTGCCATCATGGAAACAAAATCTATTATGTGAGCTCTATTTGCACAATTTTATTATCCCACATGAAACAGAGTGGAATCCTCTACTCTATATAGGGGACATTCACTTAAGGACCTTGATGTCATGGATGCATAATGAGACAAACTATGACAGACAACTGAACACCTACAAGGCTCTGGAGAAATTTGAGCCTTTGCCATTAAGGGTTGAGTCACATAAGCCTGATGTCCTTTTGAGGGATTGGCTCAATTTGACTAATGGGAGACCAAAGCCTGAAATCAGGGAGAAATTATTTGCATTAAGGGATAAATTTTACAGAGATTATCAAACATTGCCCAATTTTATAGCCTAAAGAGCTCTTTCAGGGGTCAAAAGCAGGTGGAACAAATTGCCAAAAGCTTTTAGGAAAGCAAAACCACATAGCCCAATTAACTATGAAGCAGCTATCCATAGAGTGACTAAATACATACAGTTGCAGTTAGGGTGACAGCCCAGAAGGGAATTATGGATGCCCTTATCCTTCCAACCACCTACACTCTTTTGGCCCCTATACGATATCAATGCTACTAGATTAGATCAGTTGGTTGAGGAGCACCAAGGAGATCACTTGGAACACACAAGGGGGTTTTACTACACTTTTAGGAGTGGAAAGAAGGGGAAGATGACTGTCGGTGATTTTAGGACCATAGCCAGGAAATACAATGCTTGAGGAAAAGCATTCTGTTAGTAGGGAGAAGATGATGAGTCCAATTATTGCCTCAATTTTGTTATAATCTTTATATTTTGTTGATGCTCTGACAAACATTTCCAAAACATTTATGACTTATACCTATGTGAACTTATTCTAAGTACAACTAAAGCCACAAAATCTATGGGTAGCTTGAGTGATATGTTTTTCTTACTATTATAAATATAATGTAGTACTTCATATAGTTATTTCAAGCTGTGTTCTAACATTTAAGTAGGAGTTGCAAATGTTGACTTGCCTATGTGTACCGAATGTTACTAACCTTTCAGGTAAACAAGGAGCAGTGTGAAGAGTGGTGCAACTGCATTAAAGAAGGAGCGTTAGAAGACCAACCATGGTGGGAGAATCCAGCACGGTTCTGATGGATATGTTGTTCTTAGAAAGAAGTTGTTGTTCCAAAGAATATAGGGAATCAGTCCTGCTATATTTCTTCAGAATTGTTATTCTGTTGTCAACAGTAATTGTATTATGTCGTGGTTGTTTTATCTCCTCCATCTTTGGTGAGGTTTAATGAGACTTTTCTGTTATGTTTTCAATAAGTGTCAATCCTTGATATAAAGGGATTTTGACTGATTTAGTAGGTAATGAGAAAAGATAGAATTATGTATTCAGTATAGTGGAAGTTGCTCTATTTTGTTCTTCACGAGTTATTCAATTGTTATGTAACCAGTTAAGAAGGATTTAATGGAAGAGTGATTTTGGATTATTTCTTGTGTTGAGTAGTTAGCAGAAACCAACCAAGGGGGCCCACTTGGAAGGTGGATTAGATTAAGTTAGAATAGATTTGCTTCATGTACTTTTCCTATTTTCAAATAGAGTTACTGTTTTACTCCTGCAACATTGCCACTGTGGTTGTTCCTGCAACATTTGCAGAGACGGGTATAGTGAATGTTTTGAGTTGTTAGACAAGCTTAGATTCATTTCATAAGTTTTTTGTAGTAATTCCATTCAATAGTCAAGTGTGTTTACTTTCCTGCAGCAATAGCATAGATTCATTTCATGCATTTTATCTTCCTGCAACATAGGTGTTATGAATCCTAAAGGAACTTAGTGCACAAACTGTGTTGTCCCATTTCAAGTCTACGTCCCTGGGTTGACAATCTAAATGCATTTCATGATGGGAATAGGTAATCCTTAGCATAGATATATTACCCCTAAGAGAGACAATGGCATGATTATCTTTACCTATTGTGAGACTGTTCACTAAGTCTCTTTGTAATGGTAGTGAGCCTTTTCATATTTAAGGGTAGTTAGCCCAACTGGTAGTGAGACTTACTTGCAGTGAGCACAACTAGTTGTGAGCCTTTGTACAAATCATCTTATCTGATGTTTACATTTCATGAGAATTAGCTTCTCCGAGGTTTTTCCCAATTTAGTTTTTTCATGTAAATTTTGGTGTTCTTTGTGTCAGTGTTCCTGTGTTTACATTTTTTGTGCATGTTTTATGTGCTTAACCGATAAATTAGAATTCATTCTTGTTGGTGTTAAATAGTTTACCAATAGAGAAAAAAAATTATAAATGGTTGGGAATAACGGATTCACCCCCTCTTAGTTATTCGACATGTTCAATAGTATTAAATATTCCCTTTATAATCTTTCACTTAAAGTGAAATCATTCACCTTCTATGTGAAATTACCTTGTTACATAGAACTCAACTTTGATGTATTTTTGTCAATACATGGGTCGAAAATGCATTTGTCATGACACCCATTGTTTTGTAGTGAGTTGTAACAATATTTAATGGTGTGTAAAACTTTCATAACATTGCATATGTAACATAAAAAATAGGTAGATAGATTTAGCAATATGTCAAAATCCTATTTTATCGATTGTGGGTGGGTCCCAACCTTAGATACAAGCCTAGCATCAGTTTGCACCACTGCAATATTTAGGTCAAGACATCATAGTTGACATTCGAGCTAAGAAACCTAATCTTGGGTGGGTCCTATCCTTGGGTACATTCCCAATAAAAGTTGTACTACATCATTTGGCCAAAATATTCTTTCTCACAACACTCTATAGCGTTGAACCTCAAGATTGTATCTTTTTTATTAAGCTATGTGACCACTATTCCAAAATCCTAGATTGTTAGTGAATGACATTATTGGTATTAAGGGTGAGATTTTTGTCCCATAAGAGTACAATTGTGGGTGACACCCCTACATGGAAATATGGCTATTTGATCATGGATGGGTCCTAGCCTTCATTATACACTCAATGGAAATATGTGCCACCATAATATTTAGGTTAGAACATCACAACCTACAATATTCTCAATTAGGGATTTGTGTATTTTTAATTGATTCAACTCCTTATGGAACTAATATTCAAATATTATTTCAAATTAGACATATAATAGAACAAACAATATACCTAACAACATATATAGAAATAAATGATAAACCCTTGCAAAATTAATAAATGACACAATAATTCATGATAAATATTAATCATCTTATTGTAACAATAAGTACACTTGTTAATGGTTCAATTTTCCTAAAATTTTAAGAATAATTAAAAAATTATTATTTTAAAGTACAAAATCTAAGGGAAAATATAATTACAATTCTTAGGCATTAAGATAGTCACCTAAATCTCATACAAATAAGTGTTATAGGAGCCACCTAAAAAATAAATCAAAAAAGAAAATTTAATACGATCCCTATAAAGGCCACCTTATTTATTTAGGGGTCTCCATCCACTAACTAGCTATAAAAATGAGGAGATTTGCATTCTCCAATCACTAATTATAGATGGTTAACAATGAAAAAAATACATATTTACATAAGATATGTACACGCGTGGGTCTACAAACCACCCCCTACCTATGTTTTAGAAGATGACAATTGTATTTTCATGCATCCTACCTATTATAAAGGGGAAATTTATAAATACCAAATTTTGCACCATGTAAATCATTACTCGAGTATAATGGTTAAGAAAAACACCTTATAGAACACCCAAGATAGATTGATCACAAACCCACCCCTAAATTATCATCTCCCCAAGTCACCTGTCTATTCTTCATGAATAAATTTTAATACACCTCGTGCCATATCTTTCCTTTTTAATGTTCATAAAATACCATGTATGTGCCTCCAATATAGTAACATTTTCTAAACAACAACCTAATACAAGTGCAAAAACACCATGCCCATCTGTTCCAATACAACAATCTTGGAATTTTTAGCATTGGAATTTATTGGTCCCAGGAAGTTGAAATTTGCCCATGTGCTCATGGTTCCTTTGTTATTTTCTTAGACTCTACCAAAGATAGGGATGTTGTCATGTCCATGGGTGTCTCAAAATGGGTTTGTGTGCCCTGTCTCTCAATTGTTAGGAGCACCCTTTCAATCCTCTAGTGGGTCCTATTAAGTATTCCCTTACCCAGGTAAGGCTAACTTCCATTCCCATCTACTTTTGGTGCAATGATGTCGACAAAGCTATTGGAAACAAATTTGACTTATTCATTAAAGTTGACACTAATACCAACCTTTTTCTCTCATGCTTCCTATGCTAGGATTTCGATGGATTTGGACCTTCATAAACTATTTCCTGCTAAGATTATAGTTAAGGTTGGTGAGCTTCCTTGGAGATAGGTGTTGGAATACAAAGGGATCCCTTTTTGGAGAAAATATTTTTTTATTGGGTATTTAGCCTCTTCTTGTCCCATGACTCCTGTCTTCACTCCTCTCATACGTGGTGAAAAGATTTTGAATGGTGTCATCTCACACTATTCCCTATGAATTCAGACTCCAAGTCAAATTCTCATATAGAATGTGTGCCTCCCTCTCATATTTTTTTTCTTACTTCAATGGCTTGTGATATCTTGACTCCTATGGCCCTTGCCTTGAAAATCTATATTTTATCTACTAGTGCAACCCCTACTCCTATGTTTTATTCTTCAAAAAATCATGCTATTAATGTTCCTATGGATCCCTATGGTGCTCTTTCAAGCTTTGGCCTTATTTTTTTGTGGCTCCTAATTCTCTACTCTTAGATTTCTAGATTACACTTATGGGTCTAGTGGCCCACTTTTTAGACTCGTCTACTGTCTTTCATGGCTTTGTCTGCACTACTCCCTTTTCTTCTCTAGACAAAGAAGTTTCTTCTTAGAATGTTGTATACTACAAGAAAAGGAGTCAATCCCTCCAAACCTCTAAATCTCATTTTTTTCCATTGGGCACACTCTTGGGTTCCAAATATCACCTTCAATAGCTTTTGTTAAGTTTTAAAGGTTTATTTAAGCATTGTTTTATTTTATTTTACCTTATGGTAGCCCTACTATTTCATCCCCCAGAAAATCATTTTTCTAATGATCTTTGTTTGTTTTGTTATAAAATGGGGTCCTTCCCTAATTACTTTAATAAGAAAACAATAACCACAAAATAAAACTACGACTTATAATTCCCTCATTAACCTTTAAGGATAATATCTATAACGTCGTAAATTGTATCTCTATGAAATTTCTTGCTCACTTAGGTCCTATTTTAGTATCCATGACCTTTTGTGCTTGATATGTTTGATCTAGCCATAATTTGTCTTAAATTCTGACATATCCTCATTATTTTGGACCTTAGGTCCCAATTTGAGCCCACATTAGGGGGAGAAAGTCAACTAGGGAAAATTGCTCCTTGAGGAGGTTGCTTGTGGCGACCCGCTCCCTAATGTTTAGGTCCAAATTCAAACCAATTAACAATCATATTATCTGAGCAGGAATTTTAAACCTACGTCAACTTGCTATAATTTTAACACATCAAAATGCTTGGAGGGGTATAAAATAAATCTTACCTCCCTCAAGTTGGCATCAACTCAATTCAATTCCATCTCTCTTAATTACAATTTCACCTTCAAGCATTCAAGAGCAAGAGATCACTTGCATTGAGGCATTGAAGACAAGGATTAATTTTTAAATTTATGCATTCAAGATGGCATCCATGATCTTATTTTCTGAAATTCAATTCTGCATGATCAACATCAACATCTTCATGAGCATTTTGACACAAAGAAAGCCCAAATTTGAACCAATTAATAGTCAGTTTGTCTAAGTGGGAATTTTAAACCCACTTCAGCTTACTTCAATTTTAACACCTCAAAATTATTGAAGAGGTATAAATATATCCTACCTCCCTCATTTTGACATCAACTCAATTCAACTCCATCTCCCTTAATTATAATTTTAGCTTCAAGCATTCAAGAGCAAGAGATCACTTGCATCAAGGCATTGAAGACGGGGATTAATTTTTAAATTTATGCATTCAAGATGGCATCCATTATCTTATTTTCCTAAAGTCAATTCTACATGATCAACATCAACATATTCATGAGCATTTTGACACAAAGAAGGCCTATGAAGGTATAAACATTTCATGTCAAAATCTAGCTACTATTACATATCAACACGCTTCTATTTTTAATTTAATTTATTTCAATTTCAAGGTTGATTCCTAAACTAGGGTTTGACTTAGACAAACCCCTTTCAACCCTACATTTTTCAATTTTCTATATTTTTAGGAATAAGTGGTAGATGCATGAGAAAATTCACAAGTTGAGAATTCAAAGAGCTACAATCAACAAGTCATTTCATTAGAAAGTGCAGGGAGTAGGTCACCCCAACCAACTCACTCTTAGAATATGTCATTGCAACTAACTCTCTCCTACCACATTTTTCTAAAATTTGTATCATAGATTAGTTATAGTCTATACTTCCCAAATCTTCTATCAAAAATTGTTTTCAACTTTTTGTTTGCCTATACATGCAAAAAGTCATATTAAATTATCTCATTTTGACCTAGCTTCCTCATTCAAATTCTATAATTGCATAGTCATCTTCAAATATCCCATGAAGGATTATTGAATTCACCTTGTTCCCAAGGATCCTTGATCCAAGTGGATCATTGCCTAATGTTCCTACTTATACTCCACATATCATGGCTACATCTATTCAAAACATAAATCCTAGACATGTTAGTCATAGAGGACTTCCAATCATACCTCATTTTGTGAGTGTTATGTGTATTTACCAACCATATCCCATACCTATTTACCATAATGTCTCACTTTCATCTTCCAATGCTCCATCCATTTCCCACAATGTTCCACATCCATCACCCTCAAACATGTTCAATACAAACCAATCCACCAAAGAAACCATTTTATTTTTTTTATAGAATAAATTTCTTCAATCATATATATATATAAGTAAATATATATATTTATATACAAATACATTGAACCAAAATAGTTTCCTTGAATTTCTCTAGGTTTTTAATTCCAAAAGCTTGTAAGTTTTTCAAGGTAGACCTAGGGTTTTAACAGGTTTACTTAAACATAGTTTTCTCTAAATTAAACTCAAAGGTTTAGAGATCTGGGATTTGCAAGATTGTTCTTCTTACAATAATTCAACATTCATTTTCCCAGATTCCTCAAACACAATGAAAAATCAATTCACCAATATAAAACATAACTATTTTCCAACAACCAAACTACATATACAGTCAGTCAAGCATGAAGAAGACAGTCTTTTCAAAAGCAAAATTTACGAGAGTTCTCAGACCCTACCTTGAATTCACAAGTAGATCTGAAACAATAATCGCCCAATCGAAGATTCAAAGATTCTAAAATACTCCTAAAGCTTTGAAACAATTCTTTAAACAAACCAGCCAATTTCTCCAAAACTTGTTATCCTCCAAATCTGTGTCCCTAAAAATTATCAAAAAGGACTCTAATATAGAAAACCTAGCAAACCAAACTCAAACATGCAACTCGCAAACAAGAATTAGAACTCAACTCCAAAAATTTATTTTTATCAATTCTCTTTTGCATAATTAATTAATTATAATTATAATTATAATTATATGTACTTTTCAAATTATAACTTTTAACTCAACTTTACTTTAGAATTCCTAATTGATTTAATAAATTGAATGCACAATTAAATTACATAATCAATTTTAGATTTATTATCTATTAGCATATTTTAAATATGCACTCAACATTGTAAATATCAATTACATTAGTTTGTCTTTAATTCTCAAATTGGATTTAATATTCAATTAAATCCTGATTTCACATACTTAGCCTTTTTAATTAAATCCCTTTATTAAACATAAGTATTTAAATAATTATCATTAATTAAATACCCTTATATTTAATAATTTTATATTTTATAACATTTAATTAATTAATCACATAATTAACTTTAATTAAATCCATTATTTATTTTAACATAAAATGCCATCAAACCTACATGCATGCAAACAAGAAGGAAAAACCGACTATACCCAAAATGAAAAATTCAAATAAGGAAGGGTTCACGAATAACGTCACATTGACCAAGTTGGAGGGTAGCAAATAAGATACTTGTCCATTATTTCAAAATAATAAACAACTTAGATTGGGATTTAGACCTGAATGCAATCTCCCCTCTCTTACCATTGAGATAATGCAATAGGGCACGCTCATCCTGGCAATTTAGGGAAGTCGATGCCCAATACCTGCAATCCTGCATAAATGATGAACACACACACACACACACACAAATATATATAAACAATGACAGGGATCGATCGATTGTGTAAATCTCACAAGCAAGTGAGTACGACTTCATCCCTCAACCACATCAGGCACACCAAACATAAATATAAAACATACACACCAACCATACACATGCAAGTATGGGGTTAGTAAAAACCATAACATAAGTAACATAATCATATGTAAATAACCATCATCATCTAACTAACATGATATAAATCAAACAATTAAAGTATCATGCACCGAATCATTAAATGTAATCAAAGATATAATATTCATTAAAAGTGGCCTTGAAAGGGTTGGCATCATAAATATAAATGGCAGTAAAGAGGTGGGTATTACACGACATTCTTTGGAATCGTAGAGCTTGTCACACGACAGACAGTTTGCGGATTGCTTGAGGGAAAGCCATCTTTGGGTTAGGAGGACTGTAATGTCCCCAATTTTTAATAAAGTGAATTAATTAAGTTAATTTATTAAGTGGCCCTAAATTTTAAATCATATCATAAGGAATTAATTAATTAATTAATTAAATTATTAAATAAAGGGTCCAAAATAATAAAATAATAAATAAAATGATGTCGACCCATTGTAACTTTCTAGAAACTTCTTGGAGGCCTTTATAAGGCATTGGATGGCACCATAGGTAATCATCATGGAGTTTATATTTCTTGTTTATTTATGATTCCGATCGGAATTGAGTCTTTGTTTACAGATTCAAAGGTGCAATACCCTCCCTATTTTGTATTTATTGTTTTAGTGGGAGTCATTCCTCACCCTAGTCTGTACAAATTCATTTTGCATATTTTCAATATTCATATATAACTACCCATAGATTACGAAGGTTTGAAGATAAATAATCTTAATTTCAATTGTCAAATCTTGAAGGGTGTCGAAGAGATTCGAAGGGTGTTGAATGTCGAACGGAGCTAACAATTGAGGGTCTAAGGTGTCAAAGGGATTTTCCCTGGGTATATTATCATCAAGTATTTTCCCTCGAGTACATTGCCATCAGGTAAATTTCCCTCAAGTACATTGGTGTCAAGTACTTTCCCTTGAGTACATTGTCATCAAGTATTTTCCCTTGAGTACATTATCAACGGGTGTTTCCCCTCAGGTACATCATCATTGAGTATTTTCTCTCAGGTACATTATCATCAAGTATTTTCCTTAGGGTACATTGTCGTCAGGTGTTTACCCTCAGGTACATTTCCCTTACATACATTGTCATCAGGTACTTTCCCTAAGGTGCATTATTGTCAGGTACTTACCCTCAAGTACATTGTCATTGGGTATTTTCCCTCAAGTACATTGTTATCAAGTATCAGCCCTCAAGTGACTTGTCATTGAGTGACTTCCATCATTTGGTACATTACAGAAAACAATTTGCAATGATGAAGGATAAGTATGAAGACTCTAAAATTGTATATTATTTTAGTTAAAAGTCTTCCAAATGGGTACAATAATTTCATCCACACTGAAACTAACTAGAGTTTTTGATAATATAAAGCTAGAAGAAGTGTATTGTGTACTTCTAAATGAAGAAGATAGATTTAAAAATTTAGTGGTGAGTTTAGAAAGAGTTCTCAAGAATTTATAGCTAGAGGTAAATATAAGAATTACAATCAAGGTAAATCATATCAAAATAAAAAACTATATCAAGGGAATCAACGAAAAATAATCAAAGGCTATGGAATCAACTAAGGGATGATCAACAGATACAAAATATTCAAGAGAAATAAAATGAATGGAGAAATGACAAAAATAATTCTAGAGGAGAAAAGACTATCACATGTTATTATTGTGGAGAAAACCATGAAAGTAATCAATCTTCTAAGAAATCACAAAGAAAAATTAATCAAAGAAGGTAATCAAAATTTTCTCAAGAGAAGAAACCCTTAGAAATGAGCTCTAAGAAATGCAAGTTCAATCCATTTAATTTATAAGATAATACATATTAAATTATATGTCCACTATAGATCAAAGTTAGGTGAAGCATTAATGGTGGATAGGTGAGCTAAGATTGGTAAGATCAATGTGGGGTTGTTGAAGATCATATAGGATGATAGGAGGTGGACCTGCAATTGGTTGCCAACAGATAACTAGTATATTCTAACATCCCACCATAAATTAATTATGTCGATTAATTTGAATATCCCCCCATAATCTAGAAAAGATGGTTCCAAAGGCCTTGTTATGTACCCATTTATAATCACTTATACCATGCTAGAGATTCACAATAATCTCCCTAAATTTCAATCACCTTGGGATTTTGTGGCTTATCCCTAACCAATATAATTCTGAAGTGGTTTCGAGTTCACCACAAATCTCTCAAACAAATGGTTTCAACTTACCACAAACCTCACATACAAGTGGTTTCTAATGACCACCAACCTCAAACACAAATGGTTTTGCATGATCATGAACCTAGCACGCAAATGGTTTCAGATGACCATGAACCTCACACAACAAAGTGTTACCTTGTCTTCTATTTTCCAGTCACTCATGCCACAATGTTTTACCAATATATATGTATTAAGAATTCATAGCTTGTCTCTCTTAAATAGAGAAGGAAAAATCATTCAATAGAAAATAATAGTTGCAAATCCAAAAATCACTTCATATGATTGTTTGGACAAATCTTCCTAAAGCATCCTCATTACTACTCCTTCTCTAACTCAATGATTTATCTTCTTTGGAATTTTCTTATTTGTTGAGAAAAAATTTCATCTCTTCTTTGTTTTCTTTCCCAGTTGGCTAGCATCTCCACTTCTACTATGCTCTTTCCATGCAAGTAAACTCTTGCCAAATTTGCCACCAAGTTTCTCTACAATAGCACTACCAAAAATAACAGAGAAGAGAAAATAACATATCACAAAAACTAAAGAGGGATTTAATCTCAATAAATAAACCTACTTCTAGGCTATTGCTCACCATTCCTCCACCATGGCTTCGATACCATGAAAAAAAAACATAGAGAAACAAAGAAAAGCATAACACTCAAGTTGGAGCACTAATGAATATAGGCTTAGGAATTTATTTTATAGACAAACATACATTAAATTTTCTACCAACTTTAAACATGTTGTTAGCTAGACATTGAGAGGTAACATGAACAGTGAGAATGTTGGGTGATCAAAGATTGCAGTGGCTTGCTACATGTGAAGCAAATGGTTTGAAAAAGTCATAATTAAAATTTTCTACTAGTTTTATTGTTCATTTTTTGAAAATTGATTCTACCACTTCCTACATGGGTCAATATACATTCCCTCAAATCTTGATCGATATTGATATATATAATCCTCTTCATGGGGTCATTGTTTTAATGGCGGAGGAAGGCAACTCAAGTATATGATCATGATGGTCTCCCCTTCAGTTGTAAACATTACTTTACCATAAGCTACCTAGCTATTCATTGTCCACTTTCCCAATGCAAGTGGCTACAATATGATTGAAAATATCTATGAAAATCGCTTGGCCATTCATGCCTCTAAGTTTCAAGTTGATGGTTCCTCTCAAGACAACAAATATTGTCAAGATGTTTCTTCTCTTGCAATTGGTGTAACTCTTAGTGAGTCCTAGTGAGTCCTATTCCTATTGATGCAACATCATAGATTGGTGAGTCCCAACCACTTCTTCCCTGATTACTCAACTAGAGATGGCATTTTCTTTAAATCTATTTTAGGTTACTTAGGAGGTGATCATTCAAAGTACTCAACTAGACTTTCCTCTCATCTTATTGCTTTGGATATATTTTATGCTACTCAAGGGATGATCATTTAATGTGCTCCCACTCAACTTTCCTCCCTACTTTGCACATTGTCAAGGCCTCTCTATCGGAATCCCCCTTCCATGATTATCATAGGTTAGTTGATAGTAGGGATTAAACATATTATTTTAGCGTTCACAAAATGGTGCCCAAGATTTAACCCCACACAATTTGAGCCTTACGATTCCCCTATCTGGGTTTGACTGACATGTGACTCTACCAATCACTCTATGTAACTATAATATTTTATTTAATTTTGAATGATAGAATAGTGTTGTTGCAGCTCTCCAAAAAAATTTGTCAAAATCAAAACAAATATTCTAAATTTTAAAGAAAATTAATTCTTGTATATAAATCTAAACATATAACTTTTTAAATAAAAAGAATACATCACATATTCATTAGACTAATCTCAATAATAGAATCATCTATTTAATTTTATAGATTAAATGGTTGTTCTTCAAAAAGAAGCCATCTACATTTCTTCACTTAAGTGTTTATTTTTTAAAATTTAAACTAATATTTTAATTAAAAGAGTAAATAATGAAAAATGATGTGAAATCCTAAAGCGTTGTTAAAATTAAAATTACAAAATTTATATTACTAGTTCTTTGGAAATTAACAAAGTTTGAACAAAATTTATATTATTAGTTCTTTGGAAATTAATAATTTAAACAATTTAATTTGAATATAAGAACTTATAGAAGAAATTGTCAACATATCTATATTTGTGGTAATACTTTTACATATAAGTATTTTATGTTAATATTTACAATATTTGAATTGTCTTTTTATTTATTTTTTATTTTTTATGCATAATAATTGAGAGAGAGAGAGAGAGAGAGTTTTGAAGCTACATTACATATAATATCTAATGTGAAATGTTTATCTTAATATGCACTAAGATTCGCTTTGCAATACCATGTGGAGAAGCCTGGCTAATCAAATTACAATTTGGAGTGTTATTGAAATTGAATAAATAAAATAAATTATAATCATAATGGAAATAATAAACAGTTCAAACGGAATGGTAAACTAAAGAATATTATATTATAGAGTTGTTTGAGATTTTTTATAGTATGAATAAATATTATAACATCAATTAAAATTATATCCACTACTTCTTGGAGAAATTACCAATGAGAGTAACATAATACTCATATCCATTCATGAGATTGATGTTCACAGAAATGATATATGAGGAGGAGATGCAGAGGAGGAGGAAGTTTGGAGATCACACCAGTTATGGTGTATGCAAACAAGGTACCAGGGGTGGCAGAGGAGTTTTTCATAATGGCTTAGTAAATGTAGATTCAGAGGCAGGTGAGCCAATAGCCATTGACATGATGAATGACATCAAACTGGACATTGAACTGTGGAGGAAGATGACAGTTATAGGCAGATTCATTGGGTCGTGGATGTCCAGGTTTCAAATTAGGGAATGGGTGACCACAAACTGGAGCCAAGATATTGTATTGAAATTCATCCCCAAAGGTTTCTTTATTGTGGTTTTTAGAGATGAATTGATTAGAAACAATATTTTGAATCAACAAAACTGGTTTTGTGATTCGATCCCTTTGTATTTATTGTATGGTGAAAATGTGACCACACTTTTATGAATCCTTACATGCAAGGAAACTCAAGAATGAGCCCTCACAAATCGATCCATAGCTCTCTATGCATGGAGTTGCAAGATTTGTAAAATTGCTCTCAGCTAGAGCTATAAACTCATGACCTTGCTAGTCAACCACACAATGAGAGATTCCAAATCAAAGACAAGGGCAAGAGTGCCAATATCTCCAATGAAACCAAATGTATGCAATGCAATGCAAATCTATATGACAATGCAAGTTAATCTATTGCATAAAAGGAAATCTATACTAAAAATGCCATGATTATGCAACTATGAAAGGAAATATGCAGCTACAATGAAATGCAATAACAAGTCTTCAAAGTTTGGATGTAGAATGTCTTCAAAGAGCTCCAAATGACCTAGAAAACCTGCAGCATAACATTAGCATAAAAACCTAAGATATGAAAATGAAGGAGAGGGCTCTCCTTTTATAAGAAATGAAAAATCAATGGACGATCAAGATTAAGAGGCAAAAGACTTAATCAACGATGGAGAAAAATAGAAGCTTGATCCTTGTGCACACATATCCTCCAATAGGAAAATAGGAGTTGACTTTAGTGTCCATATGAGACAAAAAGTACTTTTCTCTTTTTATAAAATAAGAATAATGCTTTATTTGTGCAACTTAGGATAAGAAGAAAAGTGGAGATTTTTTCTTTAAATAAAAGGGGAGGAAATTTCTTTTAATTAAATAAAGGCTTAGGATAAAGTGATTTTTAATTAATTAAAAGGGAGCATGTTCTCTTAATTAAATAAGATTTTTATTTTTATTTCTTTTTTAAATTAAATAAGGCTCAAACCTTAGGAAATATTGAATTGATTATGATTTGATCAAGGAAATTGATATAATTAAAAATGTTGATATTTGAAAATATTGATTCAGGGATTTGACAAATTGCTGAATGGGGGCCCAAAGTCTAGGCGACCATTTTAGGGTGCATACATTTACAACCCTAGCAAATGAACTTTGATCTGGTCCCCCTAGAAATTTACAAGGAACCGATTTGGATTAGATTATATAACCTTCCAATAGAATACTGGGGTGACGCGAGTTTGGAACATATTGGAAGATCGCTGGGAACCTTGATGGAAGTGGATGAGAAGATCATTGATAATGATTCTTATCTGTATGCATGGATAAAGATTGTGGCTTTCAACAAGATCTTGTCCTTCGTCAACCTTAAAACTGGAGGTGGTATTTGGAAGCAAAAAGTAGAAATTGAAACTCCAATCATTGAATGTTTGAGATGTGGTTTCAAAGACCATATCACAGAGGATTGCTCTGTTTTTGTTAAACCAACCAAGATTTGGATCCTGAAGGGAGGAAATCAAAAAATGGTTACCAAAACCGTTTCCACAGAATAAATGAAACAACAAAAATTTGTTCCTACGAGTCCTGTGAAGGAAGTTGGTGAATGCTCGGGCTTAGGAGAAAAACAACCCTTTAGAGAAGGCTCCCTCGCATATCAAAACCCAAACAGATACGAAAATTGAATATGATCGAGATTCAGTTGACAATTTCTTCCCTTCAGACGAGTTGGACAATGTCGATCCAAGGAATGTTAGCCAATCGGTTAACGTTCTTTTTGGCAAGTCCAAAGGTGGTAGGGGTAGGCGATCAAACAAGCAAAAAAGAGAAGAGAGGGCCAAGGAGAAAGGGATCATTAGTGTTTTCAATTATTTAAGGAAAGCCAAGGGAGTAGGGGCCTCCCTTGGTGAGAAATGAAAATCTCAACCTGGAATGTCAGGGGATTATCTGCCCCTAACAAGAAACGCTTGGTAAAAAGAGCGTTAAATAGGATGGAGAGTGACATTATTTTACTCCAAGAGACGAAACTTAATCTAGACAAAGCTCTCAATTTCCTTCATTCTTGCAATAAGTGGGAAGGTTTTTTTCAAGAAGCCAAAGGAGCATCAGGAGGTCTTGGTCTGATGTGGAATCCTAATAATTTTAAGGTGTCAGAACTAGAGAGTACATCAAATTGGATTTTTGGTAGAGTGGTTTGCGTGAAAAGCAATGTGGTTTTTCCCATTTTTAATGTCTATGGCCCGATCAAAATGGTTGATAAATTGAAGGTTTGCACAGAAATTTCCTTGAAAATTGCATCTATTGACAGAGACAGAGTGATTATAGCAGGGGACTTTAATGCTTTAGTGGATCTAGATGATAAATCGAGAGGATTGAGGGTGTCTAACCAAATCATGGAAGATTTTAGAGACTTTGTATCCAAGAATCAATTAATTGATGTGGTTCCTTCTAATGGTAAATACACCTGGACCAATCATAGGGAGAAATTTACCAAAATCTCAAAAAGATTGGATAGATTCCTTGTAGGTTCCCATTGGTTAGACTCTTCTTTTAATTCGGACACTTGTATCCTTCCCTTATCTCTGTCCAATCATTTCCATGTTCAACTAAGTATCCAAGAGGCCTCTCAATGGGGCAAAGGAAGCTTTAGATTTCAAAGCATGTGGTGGAGAGACAAGGATTTCTTGCCAAAACTGGAAAGCTGGTGGAAGGAAAGTAACATTTTTAAAGGGACTCCGAGTTTTTATTTTTCGAAAAGACTTAAATCAATTAAGGAACACATTAAAGTATGGAACACGGAATTGTTCAAGAACATATTTGCCAAAAAATTCAGAATAGAAGCGGAGTTGGATTTTCTTAATAATCAAGTCATCTCTACAGGTATGTCCAATGATGATTTTCTCTAAGGAAAAACGTTTGAAAAGTGAATTATCCGAAATTCTATTCAAAGAAGAAGTGTTTTGGAGAGATAAATCAAGGGCTAACTAGATCAGAGAAGGAGATCTTAATACCAAATTCTTTCATGCTTTGGTCAAAACGAGGAGATCCATCTACAGGATTAGTCACATCCAAGATGAATAGGGAATATGGCAGGAAGATGTTGGAGCCATAGAAGATCTAGCGGTAAACCATTTTAAAACATTACTTGGAGATAATGCTAATATCAGGTCTCTAGACCCTCTACATCTGCTAGAAGTTATTCTGAAGGTGGTCACGATGGCAGACAATAATGATCTAATGCACCCTTTTACTATTCAGGAGATAAAAATAGCTACATTCGACAACTTGCCCGACAAGACACTAGGCCCAGATGGGATATCCTCAGAGTTCTTTCAAAAATGTTGGATTTTTATGGGGGACGACATCCTAAAGGTGGCGGAGGATTTCAGGAGGAAAGGAAGATTTGTGAGAGAAATAAACAACACGGTCATCGTCTTGATTCCTAAAAAATAGAATTGTGCGACAATGGCGGATTACTGACCAATATCCCTCTGTAACTCCTTATACAAAATTATCTCTAAGGCGACGGTCAATAGATTGAAGTTGATGCTTGATAGGTTCATCTCGGTTGAGCAGCATGGATTTGTCCCTAGTTGTGAAATTGTAGATAGCATTTTGTTGGCCAAAGAATCCATTCTTTCCTTGCAAACAGATAAGAAACTAGGTATGATTGTTAAATTAGACATCAGTAAAGCTTATGATAGAGTTAGGTGGTCCTTTCTTTTTGAAGTCCTCCTCCGATTTGGATTTAGTCAAGAGTGGATTAGATGTATCACTCATTGCTTATCCTTAGTCCACTTCTATGTACTTGTTAACGACTCAATTTGTGGCTTCTTTCAAGCTACTAATGGTTTAAGGCAAGGTGATCCCCTGTCTCCTTTTCTCTTTGTGTTGATGGTAGAAGTTCTCGGTACAAATATCAAAAAATAGAGCAATATGGGCCGTTGAAGAGGGATCTCCATTCACATCAATCTGGATTCGGTTTCGCATTCGCAATTTGTAGACGATACAATCTTGTTTGGAGAGGCTTTAGTGAGGGAAGCTAAGGTAATCAAAGAAGTGTTGGACAGTTATGAAAGAGGCTTGGGGCAATGCATGAATAAGACCAAGTCTAAGGTATACTTTCTCAATACTAGCAGGAGTATGCGTGATAAAATCATTGGAATTCTGGGATTTGAACCAGGTGAATTCCCCATAGTATATCTTGGTGTCCCTCTATTCTTAGGTAGAATTGATCCCAAATTATGGGAAGAAGTCTCGAATAGATGCCAGCAAAGAGTATCAGCTTGGAAAAACAAGTGGCTATCACAGGCAGGAAGAATTCAAATGATTAAATATGTACTATCGGCCATTCCTATCTATTACATGTCGGCCTATCAAATGTCCAATAAAGTCGCAACATCTATTGATGGGTTGCTGAAAAAATTCATGTGGGAAGACTCAAAGGAAGTAAAGAAGATTTCTCTTATCAATTGGGAAGTGGCCTGCAAGTCCAAAGAGGATGGAGGCTCTAGTTTGAGGAAAATGGGATTACAGAATCATGCACTAGGAGCCAAGCTGGCATCGAAAATGTACAAATCCCCATCGAAGCCATGGTGTAAATTCATGACCACCAAATACTTGGACTTTGTTGAGCTTGACATAATTCTGATAGCTGCCAACTCGACCAAAGGCTCCCATATGTGGCATTTTCTCTGGAATAGTCATGATCTTCTTATTGATCACCTCACTTGGAAAGTAGGAAATGGGCGCAGAGCAAAGTTCTGGCGTGACTCTTGGAACAGAGATCCACCACTGATAGATTCTTTTGAAGATAAAAATTGGATCATTGAGATGGAAGCTACGATGGGCCAATGGGTAGCATATTACTTGATCAGACCCGGGGATTCAACTTTAGTGGTAGGGTGGAAACCAGTGGGGGAAGGATATTCGGCCAATCAATGCAAGTTGTCAGATCTTTTATCAACTAAAATAGTGATCCCCTCGGAAGTAGTAGACCAACTGATTTGGAGTGCATCCAAATCAGGAGATTATAAATTCAATCTAGGTTATGAATTGCAGAGATACAGAAATAGTGACGACAAGTGGCCCTCGATCCTTTGTTGGGGCAAGTGGCCACTATTGAAGGCTGGGGCTTTCCTTTGGATCGCACTACATGGAAATATCCTGACAGGCAACCATTTGAAGATTATTGGGATCGAGGGACCCAATTGGTGTATCATGTACAAACAAGAAGAGGATTCGGTGGATCATCTTCTATTTTGGTGCCCATATGCATAGGAATGCTGGAACTAGTTGTTCGCAAGGTTAAATTAGAGTGTAGTAAGGAACGAAATGATAAAGGACTTCCTGACCTCATGGCTTGTTCATAGGAGACACTCAAAATGGGGAGTACTATGGACATTGAGTCCCTCTCTTTTAGTCCGGCACGTATGGAAAGAGAGAAATAGGAGGATCTTTGAGGATAGGGTGATGGAAGCAGAGTTGCTTCAGGAAAAGATCAAATTTTCCATAGAGGAAGTTGTTAACAATAGAATCCAAGGCTTGGTCTTCAAATATCAATCAAAATGGGATCATGACATGGAGGCTCTTTGAACCTTCAAGACTCTTGGGGATCATCTTATGAAATATAGGAAGATTGATAGGAAGTCAGTGATTTGGCAGTCCCCATAGTAAGGGTGGATGAAATTGAATTTTGATGGAGCTAGCAGAGGTAACCCGGGAAGGAGTGGCATAGGAGCAATCATTCAGAACGCAGAAGGTGTAGTGTTAGGAATAGTCCCAAGAGATAAATGAAAGGGGGGGGGGGGTGAATTAGTTATCTACAAGTTTCAATTCTTTATCCAATTAAGTATACTTAAACATAAAGCATAAACACAATGAAAGAACACTTGAACACAACACCAATATTTTGGTTACGGGGAAACCCAAATAGGTTAAAACCCCGGTGGGAATTGACACCCACTAATAATTTGCACTAGTGTTTTATGATCCTTGTTAGAAGATCCTTAACCCTGTTAGGAGTTGCTTTACAATATATTTAGTACAATGACTTGGTCAAGGGTCAGACCGTGTTAGGAGTCTTTTACAATTAACCCTGTTAGGGGTGAGGATGCACTGTCCGAGAGCACACTGCTCAATGGGGTGAAGGCTACAACCTTCTGAATAATAGATACACACTATATTTGGATCTTGGTGAACCATGCTTTGACTTGCTGTCTAGATCAGTTCCAATGTATAGCACAAAATCTTTACTTGGTCACATAGACCTTTTGCTGACGGCTCAACACTTCACACACTCTGCTCTGTTCTTAACAATTAACCATGAACCACCCATAGCAATCACAAATGACTGCCTATAAATATCTTTCCACTAAATGATATAATCAAGTCGGCCTGTTAGAACCACCTTGAAATCATATTAGAGAAACCATAACATACTCCAATAATAATTATGTCATCTCTACTAAGCACGCAACACATTCTGGGACCTGTCCAATATTAATAAATGTAGACACACGCTACACACTGTCGACTCTACCAAAGTAACTAAAACTTTCTCCTCAAGCTGAATTACATCATGTGCTCTTAACCGAACATTACTAACTCTTCTCTGAGCACTAATCCAAGGGTGCATACCGAAATGATATGTGCAACTCTTGAACCAATATAATCTCTATTGGCTCTTCTGAATAAACACAGGAAACTGCTACTGGTGAATAGTGACTGCATAAATTCACTTCTACTAATCATCAAACTCTGCGTCCATGAATGTAACATCACTGACATGTCTTCATCACATATCCAAACGTGCAAGGCTCTATGATAACTGTACAGACAATCATTCACAGAACACTGCTTGTAACTCTGTCAGGAACACTGCTGACACAAGCTACTATATAACTGTCTGTACTAATAGTTAACCACTACGTCCATGATATCATGTTGATAACATGTCCATGCTACATATACTCAAGGCTTACTGCTTAAGTCTTCCACACATGCTACTTACCATATGTTGTCATCAATGACAAACATACAGTCAGCACTAGCTTGCTGCCAAATCTCCAACATGTAGTGATCAGAGCTTTGGCAGGTTCTATATGTGTCACTACCAACAATGTGGCAGAAATCTCTGCCTTGGAGGTCGGTCTCAACTAGTGTGTATCAAACGGTATCAATAAACTCATCATCGAAGGTGACTCATAGGTCATTATTAATGGAATCATGAAATCAGATTTTGATTCTTGGAGGTTAGCAAACTGGATCCTGAGAATTACAGAGCATTTGAAAAGACTCGGTGATTATCATCTTTAGCAGGAAATAGGGCGGCAGATTATCTAGCAAATTTGGGGATGGACAATAAGTCAAACATTGGATTTGAACAGATTGACTCACTACCAAAGGATCTACAGGAGATCATTACGGAAGAGCAAGTTGCAATCCCTAGAGGAGGTATAGGATAATGACAGGGCACATCCAGAGGAAGTTGTGTAAATCATGACTGGTAAAGGAGTACGGTTCTGAGTATACAAGATGCCTGCAAGATCAACATGATGATTTTAACAGAGACCAATCAAGATTCGTCAGTCGGATCCAATTTATTTAAAGCCTTCATTGCTATCCCATTTAGTAGAGAAGCGATGTCGATTCATCTGGGAATTCATTATGGGTGCACCAAAGGTGTAGCACTGGATGAGTTGTTGGAGAGCCAAATTGCGCGCATCTTCAAGCGGGAAAATGATCACGAGCAGGTCACGGTGGTTCAAATCTTGGGAGAGGATTTATGGTCGGAGGGTCATGTTCATGATGGAGTGTTAATAGACAATCTATTTCTTCCCATTATTCAGGTGTTGGGAAATACCTTGCAAGCCTCCTCTATAATTCGTAGGACTGTGGAGGACAGTATATATACAGAGGTGGTCTGCTCCTTGGATAACATTGTAGCCGAACCAACGAATGGATGCATGATAGGCCATTTTTGGCTGAAGGCAAGAAACAGAAAATGAAAAAGGCTTGGTCCTTATTCAGAAATGGGATACTGAAGGAAGGTAGTCTGGAAAAATGTGAAGCTTTTGCCAATGAGAATGGGGACCTGTTTCCAGAAGGAATAGTCGATAGGCTGATGATCATCAGAAATGGGATCATGTATTTATACAATTGAATGTCGATTGTTGTATTCCAATTATAGTTTTTGTATCACTATGTAATCTCTCTTTTCATCGTAATACAAAGGGTACTGCCCCCTAGGCAGAACCTTTTTTTTTTTTAAAACATCAATTAAAATTTGTATATAATATTATTTTAGATTAATACATATATAGTTTATCTTTCAATTATATTTAAAAAATAATTTAAAAGTAAATATATATTTAACTCTAACAAAATATATTTACACTTCGAAATAAATATACATTTTAGATTATATCTAGCACCATTATAACTAATGTCTACATATATAAATACTATTATATTCTTTTAGTCAAATGTTCAATTTTACAATAAGAGAGAGAGAGAGAGAGAGAGAGAGAGAGAGAGAGAGAGAGAGAGAGAGAGAGAGAGAGAGCACTAAATATATATGAGGTGATATATATATATATATATATATATATATATATATATATATATATATATATATATATATATATATATATATATATATAGTAAACCAAAGAGAAATGGAGGAAATGGGATATCAATAGAGAGGTGAAAGATAAGGAGGGGAGTAAGATAAGATAGAGATAGGGAGGGAGAAAGAAGGAGTGTCTCTGTGTGTAAGATAGATATAAAGGTAGGGAGAGGGAGGTAGATAGAGAGAGAGTGTGTGAATTCGAGAGAAAATATGGATATATAAATAGAGAGAGATAGAGTTCCATAAATATACCACAATATCATCATTTAAAATATATTTTAATATCGACGTAGCCATTGCACCCCTCAAAGGTGCAAGTGCTACTGTAACTGTCTAGAGTCTACTTCAAATAATTCTACAAACAATCCAATGTTATGATTACCACAAAGTGCAAAAGGAAGCCTACAAACATGTTAATACACAAACCATAGAAGCAAGTTGGTATGTTTCATTCTCATGCCAAAAATGGTTAACATTTATTTATATGTTGTTTTGGAGTTTCCTCATCCCTCATTTTAATGATCTCATGTATATACCTCATACCTCATTTCACTGATCCAATATATAAATATACTTCTCCCTCCTCCATTTTAATGATTCAATTATATGCATATGGATAACTCTTCATAATAAATGGTCACCAAAATATATCTTTTACTATACCCATTAAGGACTTGCAACACACTTAGTGACTTGGGTGTGACATCTTTACCCAATTATACACTTGATCATGTGCCTTGTGATTTGTTCAATCGATCTAATATCTATGACATCAACTCCATGTAATATTCTTAAAATGAGATATTAGAAAAATAATAATATTTTGAAAATTAGGGCACAATTTTTTATTGAACTTTATTTCAATATAAGAGATTCTACAATAAATTCAAACTCAAATTTATAATCAAACTATTGATCTATTTTGTTATAGAAATAAATTTATGAATATTTTGAATATAAGAAAAGTACATAGAATCCCTCTAATTCTACCTAGAAATTTCAAAAATGGATTACAATGATTTTCTCTTATTGTCTTCAAATATAGATTATTAAAATATGCAGATGTAGATACAAATACCTCATAATTTATGTTCAAACCCTTGCTATCTAGCTTGCAAGAAAGTAGCACTAGGTCTGATAAACTCATCCTTTATATTGTTATCCTTAATGATGCTGAGAAATATGAAAGCAAATTGTTGAAGGCTATCAAAACCTAAGCTCAAAGCTCTCAATTTCAACTAGCCTCCAAACATTAATTGACCCAACACTTAACTTTATGCTTCCTCATTAAAATATAATTAATTTTTTAATTAAAATAACTTTATTATATAAATTGCAAAAGTGCATTCATTTTATAATAAAATCTTTAACAGCTACAAATTTGTTTCCAAAGGAGACTTGACAATTTTAGCCTAATTGTGATATTCGTTACATGTCCACCCTTAGAAATAGTCAACTTTTTGTCCAACCCTTATTGATCTACTAAAGGTTTATTTCCTTAACTTCACATAAATCATCACATCAAATCCACAAAGCATGTTTACTACAACCCAACAAGCCTCCTTATAAAGTTCTCCAAACACATTTAATATTTGCAAGGCCTCATTAAATATTTGTCCCAAGTGGAGAAATTAATTGTATAAAGTAACTATTTTTATTATTTATTATTTTCACTTCATTTTATAATTAAATTAATCAATTGAAGTCATCCCTTTTATAATAATATTATTTTTTTGGACAATTTAATTCATTTTATAAAAATGCCCAACATTGCTTGTTCTTAAGCAATATGTTGTTGCATCACCAAAATCCCAAACTAGTTGTATGACCAATACTATATCACTTTGTTGCTCCACTCTAACCCAATCAACATTGTTCAAACCTGCAACTCTGTCCTTATGAAGCATTCCCACTACCATGTTGATCGATGGATCACAAATTTTGGAACTATCCTCCTCCTCATGAGAAAGTAATGATTGTCTCTTATCCCTTCTCCTACCAACAATGTCTCATCACAATTCCACTACTCTATTTTCATATTATAAATTGAAAATCAATTGACAATGTGTAGCATACTTGAGTTTTTGCATACTCATCCACCTCAAAGACTCGAAGCTACCCACTATAGATGCATTAGAGATAGGAATCTCAACTTGAAATGACATACCTAAGAAATCATTTGCAACAATATCATATCCACACCTTGGAAATCAACTAGTAAGGTTGCTCATTCAATTACATCATAATTGTTCATAGTTATCATAATCAATTAGACTTTTGCAAAGATGATGAACTGCTATTGGTAGACAAACCAAACTAAGAGATTCATTCGTACCTTCCAATGTTGTCATCATAGGAACCATTAGTTTCACAAACTTCACTAGATTAATCTGGATTTGTAGTCAAAATTGTTGCTATGAAATTTCCATCATTTTTGCCTGGAAATGCTTCAATAAAATCATTTTGGAACTTGGTTATGCATACCTTTTGAAATAAGGCATTTTCTTGTACCTTTGGCTCTTCTTCAATTTCATTTCATTCTAAGTTTTTTTCACTCTTATCACAATTGCTTTCTTGTCATGGTCCATGCTAGCAACATGTGCCTTTATTTTCTTTTATGTAGGCGTTCTCGTGTGAGTGGCTATCAACATAGCTTCGTTGGCCTCTCTTAGTCATTCATCACATATGTTAAACTTCCTTATTACATCTTGTTGCTTTATAATGTGATTAATTTATTTCCTACCTTAGGGTCCCCATTTGTTGCTTGTGTATATGAAGGTGGTTCATTAATTGCCACATATGCGAAACCTTAGAGTCAACTAATATCATTTTCTGCTCAATAATCTACTCTAAGTTCTTTCTCTTAAAAGGTGACTCTTCAACTTTCTTTTCAAGTGATATATAGGATGTCAACTACTCCGGATGCTCTAACAACTTTGTTAGATTCTTTTGATACCCTTGAAAAGCTTTCAAAAACTGTCATGAGTTTTTGATGTGCATTCATCTTTGGACATATGCCAACCACCTACTAAAACTAATATGAATAAGCATTGGTTGCTTACCAAAGCAATTTGAAAATGATTCTTTTATTGTTAGCCACTCAGACTGGCAAGATGCATGACTCTAGTACCACTAAATATCCCCAAATACAGATAATAGAATAACAATATTTCAAAAACTAGGGCACAAAAAAAGTTTGAAACTTTATTTGCATTTAAAACATTATACAACAAACTCAAATTTTTTAACTAATAAAAGTAAATTTCTGAATATTACTGACTATAGGAAAATTACATAGAATCCCTCTAATTCTGCCCAAAACTTGCAGAAATAGAATACAATGATTTTTTCTTATTTTCTTGACATATAGGTGATTAAAATATGCATATTTACACACAAATGCCTTAGAATTATCTTCAAACCCTAGTTGTCCTTGCAAAAGACTTTAAACCCTACTTGACCATGTCAAACTTCTAATAAAGCAACGCTAGATTTGATAAACTTGTCCTTTCTATTGTTGTCCTCAATGATGCTCAAAAATATGAAAGCACATTGTTGAACACTGTCAAAACCTAAACCCATAGCTCTAGATTTCAACTCCATATCAGCCTTCAAACAATAATTAATTGACCCAACACTAAACTTTATGCTTCCATGTTAATATAATTATTTTTCCCAATTAAAAGAACTTTCTAAAAACTGGATAAGTACCTTTATTTCTGAATCAAACCCTACAAATTTGTCTCCAACTAAGACTTCACAAATTTGGCTCAATTGTGAGCTCCATCGCAGATCCACCTTTAGAAAGAGACAAGTTGTCATCTAACCCTTGTTGATCTACTAAAATTTACCGTCATCAACCTGACATCAGATCATCACACAAATTCATCATATCAAATCCACAAAGCATGCTCTACAACCAACCAAGCTTTCTTATAAAGAACTCCAACTTCTACCTAGAAGATTAGACCACATTTAATTTTTGCAAGACCCTGTTAAATATTTATAAACTCTATTTAATAAAATGACTATTTTATTGTCTGCTTTATGCGAAATGCGAACATCGCACCCTAAAAGGAAGTCTGCTTTCCTTCGATGACAGATAAACTTAGGTTTCATGCATTCAAACCCTGAGAAGGATGTATCAAGACGCAATAAGGTAGATTTTAGGGCCAAAAAGCCCAAATTGGCGATAGAAGCTCCAAAAAAGAAAGAGGTTTTCACTAGTTATTGTTTTAATTGTTGGCTCTACGTCCATAAGAAAAAAGAATGCAGAAAACCTGTACAGGATCACCCTACTTATGAGCATTTGAACAAATTCACAACGAAACAAAAAAGGTTAGCAGATCAAAATATTGATTGGGAGTTATATGCTTTATTTTCTCGAAGCCCTATTGAGGAACTTGCTGCGAAAAAGCTTTCCAATGAAAACCCTAATCATAAAAAGGGATCACAGAGTGAAAATCCGAAGGACAAAACTAGGGTTGAAAAACCCATTTCTGTATTAAGGGCAAACAATAAAAGCCCTATTAAGGATTTGGCTTCGGAAAATATTTCCAAGGAAAACCCTAAAGAGTCGTCCCTATCTGATAAGCTTAAAAAGGGACCGCAGAGCAAAAATGTGCAGGACAATACTAGGGTTGAAAAACCCGTATCTATCTTAAGGGAAAACAATAAAATCCCTAAGCTGTTTAAGGATGCTAAACTGAAGATATTCTCAGTCCAAACCTTGGATAGACAGATAAATATTTTTGCGAAAACAAAGTATGTGAAAGTGGGCATAAGCAGCGGGGTTGCTAAGGTGGAAAGACCTGAATGCAGCTTAGAATGCAATACCGAGGAACCCCTATCTGCTAAGGGGGAAGGCAGGTTCTTACCTACCCAAGCACCTTCCGCAAGCATGAAGAAGAATGAATTCACCTGGCAAATGGTAAAAAACAAGAAGGTGAACAGGTACCCATTATCTCATAATTCTTTCAATTTAACTCTCAATAACTCCTTTGATCTACTTAAAGAGGAAGTAAATGGTAAATATTCACCGCCCCATAAAAGGAATGAGACCTTTGGGGATAAGGGCTATAGGGCACGGCAAAGGAAAAAGGATTCGATCCATCCAGATACCACAAAGCCCTACCCTTATCTCTCAAAGATCCCATCCTTCTATGGAGGGAACTCTAATCAAAATAGCACAAAATATGGTTGTAATGTTCCATTGGTTAATAATCCAATATATAGTCCTCACCGTAGAAGGAAGGAGAGGCAATCAGGATCTGTGATTAGTAATAATAAAAGCAACCATGATTTTTGTAATGATTCATCTCATGAAACCTTTAAGCATGCAGCTTATACACCGCCACATAGGCGTATTATTCAGTAGAATCCAAGTAAGAATAAACATAGTGGCCATTATGTTTCTATCATCCTAGATAACGATGTTATTATGCAGCAACAAAAATTCTTGACAAAAAGAGGTCTGATCTGTATCTGGAACGGTACGGGAGTACCTGTCAAAAATATAATGAAGGAACTATCATCTCTGTTACCGAGGGAGGTGAGTATATCACACCTTATGGATCAGTTTATTTTTATAAATTGCACTAATAAGAAAATGAAGGATAGCATTCTGAATAGAAAGGATATCAAAGTTAGGAACATTCCATTTTCTTTTTTTGAATGGATGCCTCTGTTCAATCCAATGCTTTTAAATGATTTTAGAATAGAAAAGGCTATTTCATTAAACAACCTGCCTATAGAAATGTCCAATAAGGAAATCATAAGAACTATAGGGAATAAAATTGGGAAATATATTAGGACTATAGAGTCAACCTTTAATCAAATCGATAAAATTATCATAGTTGAAATGAAATTTCATCAAAAAAACATCTTACCCATCCAATTAAACTTTAATTCAAATTCAATCATAATCAATCCTAAAATATTAGAAAACTTTATTGAAGTAGGTGTGTTTTCCTAGAAGCCTCACAAAAACATAAAGCTTATAAGTCAACCCAATAAAGAAGTGGAAATAAAGTTATGTAAGGACAAAGGGGGTTTTATAATTAGCCCTATAAAAAATCAAGGAATGGACAAGATCCATCCCATAACAGACACGTGTCAATACCTCATTTTCAAACCAGTTTCAGATTAATAAGGTAACAGGAGTAGGAAATGCCCACGATCCCCAAAACACTACAATAAGCGTCTCAAAGGATGAGGCCCATCCTACATATGTTGAAAAAGAAGAAACACTAATAAAAGAAAAAATTAATAAGAAAAAGGATAAAGTAATTATTCGAACAGCAAATGAAGAATCAACTCCAACAGTAAATAACACAAATAATCAGAATCTCAATAAAAATCAGGCTAAGGAAATTGAACTAGAAATTACCAAGGATAACAGTAATAATGCAGATCTACTAATGGAAGGTAATGAGACTGAGACACAAATACAACAAACACAAAAACTTGATTGTGACAGAATAGAAGAAATAATAGATTAGGCAAACAAAAATGAAGAGGAAGTCAATCAAATTATTAGCTACTTAGGAGAATCATTAAATGATGATCTGATGGACATGTTCTTAGAAGAGATATGTGATTTTGACGAATTAAAAATTCAAAAAGAATTCTTAATTAAGCAAATCAAGGAATGTATTCTGGAAGAAAAAAAGGATAAGAACCTTACACAGTCTCAGCCTTCTTACCCTCCACCTTCTAGGAAGGTAGGCTCAGACATAGCCCCTCCAGGAACACCAGGAAAAGATTCGGATCAGTTAGAAATTAGTAAAGAGACAAAAGATCAAGAAATACAAAAAGTAAAGACAAATAATGAACCTTCTAATGAAAAAGGGGTGACACAAATTGTCGCAATCCCTATTAGCTACTTAGGAGAATCATTAAATGATGATCTGATGGACATGTTCTTAGAAGAGATATGTGATTTTGACGAATTAAAAATTCAAAAAGAATTCTTAATTAAGCAAATCAAGGAATGTATTCTGGAAGAAAAAAAGGATAAGAACCTTACACAGTCTCAGCCTTCTTACCCTCCACCTTCTAGGAAGGTAGGCTTAGACATAGCCCCTCCAGGAACACCAGGAAAAGATTCGGATCAGTTAGAAATTAGTAAAGAGACAAAAGATCAAGAAATACAAAAAGTAAAGACAAATAATGAACCTTCTAATGAAAAAGGGGTGACACAAATTGTCGCAATCCCTCTAGAATTAGAATCCGTGAATGTGGATTTAGCAGGCAGGAAGAAGATATAATAGAATTTTTTGGTAAAGAGCTTATAGATAGAAATGAACCCTATGAAATTATAGAAGATAAACTAAATAGTCACGATAATCGGGATAATTCAATAACTGGAACTGCGGGAGATTCAGCATTGGCTAAAGATGCAATTGAGGGCCTTTTTGGAATAACTAATGAAAACAGAGAATTGGGTATAGCCTTAACCAGAGGCAGCCTAAGTACTCCTAACATTAATAAATTAAAAAAGAAAAGAGGCAGGAAATCAACAAAAGAACTAAGAGCGCTAGACGGCAATGCTGAAAACCAAAAAAAGATAGCTGATGTACTCAACACTGGGAAGGGGAAGTGCCTTCCCAAAGAACAATGAAAGTCACTACTTGGAACGTTAGGGGCTTAAACGCCCCTAACAAACAGAGACTGATAAAAAGATACCTTAAAACCTTCGAATCCGAAATTATTCTTCTATAGGAAACTAAACTTAATCCATTAGAACATGCTAAAGTTAGTAAGAAACTAGGTATATGGAAATCAAAATTCATACCCTCTATTGGTTCCTCAGGTGGGCTAGTGACACTCTGGGACCCTTGAAAAATTTCAGCTACACTTATTTATAAGAATAGTAATTGGATGGCCTTTGACATCCAAAGTTATAAATCTAATCTAAAGTTCTCCCTAGTCAATGTTTATGGTCCTATTCCAAACGAAGATAAAAGGAGAGTGTGGCAAGAGTTACACCTCTTTCTGAGTAATAATCCAGGAACCCTTATCTTTATTGGAGGAGACTTTAATGCTATCCTAAGTCTGGATGAAAAGTCAGGAGGCTTAAAATGTGAATCCCAAGCCTTAAAGGATTTTAGCAAATGGGCTACAGATAACCATTTAATTAGTATTAACACAAACAATGGGGTGTACACATGGAATAATAGAAGAGCGGGTTTCAGTCACATTGTGGAAAAATTGGACAGGTTTTTTATTAGAACCAATTCGGACAATTTTAATCAGCTATATGCGGCAGAAATCCTTCCTGAGGCAGGATCGGATCATTTCCCGATACAACTATCTATTATAGAGGACTCAAAACCATCTAGAAATCCATTTAAATTTGAATTCATGTGGTTTCAAAACCCAGATTTCATTAATCTCCTAGAGGAGTGGTGGAACCAAATTTCAGTTAAAGGATCCAAAATGTTTTGTTTAATAGCAAAACTAAAAATTATCAAGAACAAAGCATTAGATTGGAATAAAAGTAAGTTTAATAATATCTTTGAAGAAAAAGATAAGCTAGAAAAAGAGATAGCAGACCTTAATAATATAATAATTACTCATAGAATGAACGAACAGAGTTACCACAAAGAAAAAGAATTAATGAACAAGTACAACGATATCCTCCTTAAAGAGGAGATTTTTTGGAAACAGAAATCAAGGGAAACGTGGTTAAAGGTAGGGGACAACAACACTAAATTTTTCCATAACACCACAAATTTCAAAAGAAGTGTCAATAGAATTTCTAAACTCAAGATAGATAACGATCAATTCACTGACAACCCTGAGGAAATCTTGAAAACAATCACGCAATTCTATGAAACCCTCCTTAACAATATAGAAGCCATAGACATGGAAGCTCAAAACACAATGCTTAAAGCTTTACCAAAGGTGCTTACGGAAGCCGATAATAAAATGCTTAATAATAAATTATCCTTAGAAGAAGTGAAATCAACAGTATTCCAACTCCACCCAGATAAAGCCCTGGGCCCAGACGGGTTCCAAGCAGGCTTCTTTCAGAAATGTTGGCACTTCATTGGGGTGGAGGTATGGCAAGCAGTAGAAGCTACCAGAAACTCGGGATCCCTGTTAAATGAAATAAACAATACATTCTTTACCTTAATACCTAAGAAAAATGAAAGCCTGGAACCAGCGAACTTTAGACCTATATCCCTATGCAATATTGTTTACAAGATTCTATCCAAATGTCTAGCGAATAGACTAAAAACTCTTCTTCCCAATATAATATCAGAAGAACAAACAGGTTTTGTAGAAAACAGATAGATTTTGGATGGTATTATCATAGCACAGGAGGTAATCCATACAGCCCAAATAACTAAGATTCCACGTATGCTCATTAAAGTAGACATACAAAAAGCTTACGATAAAGTAGACTGGAGATTTCTCTGTAAATGTATGGAAGCTTTTGGATTTTCAAAACAATGGATAAATCTAATATTTAACTGCATTTCTACCCCTAAAATTTCAGTTCTTATAAACGGGTCTCTGAAAGGTTTTTTTGGTATTTCCAGAGGAATTAGACAGGGAGATCCGATATCACCCTTTCTTTATGTAATTATGGCAGAGGCGCTAGGAAGAACTATAACCAAGAATCATACGGAAGGTAGAATTGTTGGGTTAAAGGTAGCAAAACAAGTACCAAACATAACACACCAACAATTCGCGGATGACACGATCCTACCAGGTTATGCAAGAAAAAAAGAAGCCAGAACTTTTAAAAATATTTTAAACCTATACATGAGAGCATCTGGACAGCATGTCAACCCTAACAAATTAGAGATTTTCTTTATTAACACTTCCCCGAAAAGAGAACTAGAGATATGTGATACGATGGGTTACAAAAGAGGTAATTTCCTGTGTAAATACCTAGGCATTGACTTGGATAAAGGAATCTTATCCTCCAAGTTATGGCAGCAAGTGATCACCAAAGTACAAAATAAAAAAAGCTCCTAGAAAGGTAGATGGTTGACGAAAGCCGGGAGAACTACTATGATTAAATCGGTTCTTTCAGCTATACCCACATACCATTTGTCGATCCTCCCCCTCCCTACTAACGTAAAAACTATCATAGATAAAATGTTCAAAGATTTCTATTGGCAAGGTCCTTCAGAAGAGAAAAAACTTGCCCTCATAAAATGGGATAATTTATGTAGACCTATTTCAAAAGGAGGACTGGGTATCAAAAATCTCCATTGGCAAAATCAGGCTCTTGGAGCTAAACTTTTATGGAGAATGTATAAGGAATCAAGTAGTAAATGGGCAACAATACTATTAAATAAATATATCCCTGAAAGTGATCCCATCAATATATTTAGATCCTCATCTCACGTTAAGGGATCACGTATCTAGAATTTTATAAAAGAGTGTAGAGATATAATCAGTAAATATTTAACATGGGATTTAGGAGTGGGAGATCAAGCTCTTTTTTGGGATGACTCTTGGGCTGGCCTCCCCCCCCAAGCAAACTAGGCTTTTCTTCAGAATTTATGGAAGAATGTAAAAGAGTGAAAGGAATATACCTTAAGGATTACCTGAGTAAGGAAGAGGCATTCAAATGGAGCAAGTTAAAGGATATTAATCCTGCTTGGCATGAGAAACAAAACCTTATGGCAACGCTGAAATCGAGAGAAGTCCCTCCTAAATCAAGAACAGACCTTTTAATTTGGGCGGGATCCAATAATGGTAACTACACGGTAAAGGAGGGCTATAACACGATAATCAAAGAACAAAAAATGGATAATATAGACATTCCGCTGAATCTTTGTTGGAACAAATCATGCCTACCGAAAGCAGGCATGTTTTTATGGGCAACATTGCAAGATAGAATTCTTACTGCGGATAGAATCACCAAATTAGGTTTCGAAGGGCCTTCCAGATGCCCCCTGTGTGAGAACCAATCGGAGGATGTAAACCATATTCTCCAGAATTGCCCTTTTGCGCAAAAATGTTGGAATTGGTTACATCAAAGTTTAGGATGGCAGTCAGCATCACAACAAGATCTATTAAGTAACCTTAAAGCTTGGCCATCTCTATACAAAGACAATTTATATAAGGATATCTGGATTATCGCTCCATCGATAGTTGTCTGGGAAATTTGGAAGGAAAGAAACAAAAGGATCTTCATGGATCAGAAGCTCCATTGGTCCTCAATCACAAACAAAATAGAAGCGTCAATAGTAGAAATTATTAATAGCAAACTGAGAGATAAGCTTAGTTATGAGGACTCTTTCAAAAATTGGGACAATAAAATTAGATTCAAATGGCCTAAACTAGACATACCGCCCCTATATGGAAAAGGAGGCCCTAGAGTAAAGGCGGATAGAGCAAGTTGTAAATGGATATCTCCGAAAGCCGGGTGGTATAAATTGAATTTTGATGGAGCCTCCAGAGGTAACCCCGAGGAAGCAGGTATTGGGGGTATTATTCGAAACTGGGAATCAGCAGTGATAGCTAAATTTTTCAAGCCTATTAATCGTACCACTAACAACATGGCAGAATGTGTAGCGGCATTAGAAGGTCTAAAGTTATGCAAGAGTCTTAACATAAATAAGGTTATTATAGAAGGAGATTCGCAAGTAATTGTTAATGCCATTCGGACCAAAAAAACCCTGAATTGGCTTCTGAATTCAAAGATAGAAGAGATTAACCAAATAACAGATAGTATTTATAAATACGAGATCAGACACACCTACAGAGAAGGTAACAAAGAGGTAGATATGCTAGCTAATTTAGGAGCTGATGGGATAGAAACAATGATCCAAAATGATAAAGGTATAGTCTAAGCAAAATTAATTAATAAGAGCTATAAAAAGTCATCAAAAAACACTACAAAAGCATATCAAACTTTGAATAGGGATCCTACTCTTGACAGACCCCTCAATTACACCCCTTTGGTGTGTTCTTAAAATAACCAAAAAATCTATATTCTAAACATTAAACGGAAACAAAGACTATAGTCAAACCATGGAATAGAGATAAATTTGTATATATATGACACTTCCTTAAGAACATCTCTCCCCCATAAGTGTTTAATAGAGCCTTAGCAATTAGGTCATCTCAAGATCTGGAAAAAAGAGGGAAACCCTTATAATAGAATTACTAGTACATCACCCTACAAATCAGGTCATTATAGCAACTTCGTGCTTGAGGATTTACAGAACTTTGGTTTAACATTTTAAACATTCAACTTACTGGTCAAACTAGGCCACATAATAAACTCTCTAGATGAAAAGCTCCTATCGGCAAGGGGAGACTTATCTAGTAGTGATAGCAATGGGAATAATATCTTATACAATCCTTTATCAGAGGTTTTAGCATCTTCGATTCCTAGTAGTGCCTCCTGCTATCTTTCCCTATTCACCCTTAGGCATCCCTATCCTTGTAGTAGTTGCTTACTCTTTAGGTAATTCTTAATTGCACCAACACCTCTCCCCCCGGTTTCTAGGAGTTTCTTTATCTCTCCCCCATTAGATGGTGTCCCCTTTGCAGACCCCTAAGCTTCCATCTAGAAGATTCTAGTAGCATCCAGTAAGAGCATGAAAAAATCTAGAAATTTCATCAAGGACCAAGGTCATCACACAGTCTGGGCTTAAGGGTCTTACTTCCTCCCAGACTGTTATGCTACCTGTATAGTTTATTTCAGCTCTATCTTTTTGTTTATCCAAGCCTCCATCTGCCACTATAGTTATGGAAACCAAGTTATCAACCTTCCACAAAGGTTGCACTAGAGCAATGGCTTTCAGAGAGTGTATCACGCCTGAAAGATGGAATGAGATGCTTAGGCCGATGGCGGACACATGCAGAAAAGCTCTGGAAAAGGTATTGGCAGAAAAGACTTTCAACTATGAGTACACATACAGAACCAATGGGAATGTGATAGGGACTTTCATTGTTGTCTCATTCCTATCAAGTAAGGAAAAGGAGGACATCATCCAGGTAACCAAAATGATTTTTAACAAGAACTACCTCATGGGCTTAGAGAAAATGGTGTATTCCATTAATGACCAGTTAATTACACCTCACCCCGAGGCCATAATGAATACAGCTCTATCCAAGCTGAATAAGATCCCTCAAGAACAGAGGTACCTCTGTTAGTTTTTAAGGAGGAAGAAATATTTGAGGCAACTTGGCCAAGTATGGCAAGGAATATAGAATTACTGTACAATGTGATGCTCCACGTGGAAATGAGCACTGAAGAACGTTTGGACTACTGGAGAAGTGAAGGCTTTGACATCCCTGGGTACATGAACAATTACGAAGAAGGAAGGATTAGGATAATCCCTCCAGAAATTAAAAGGTGTACCAGCCGTGCCAAAGCAGAGCAAGAAGATGGTGATAGTATCATCGTCATGAGGAAAGATAATCATGAATGGCTCTGCACCAAGGTAAATTGTAAGCATAATGGGTAAAGTTCTAAGTAAATATGGTTCATAAAAAGATAGACATGAATATGTACATATATCTGTTATATACAATTTCAGCAGAATGTAAGAACTGCCGAACATCTAAATCTGTATCAGCAAGATAGGTATAGTAGTATTCAGGCCATTCAAGCCCTTGTATACAGACATATGTATGTAAATATAAGAGAGTTGCATTCCTTATGATCAACATCAGACACTATGTAAAGGGATGCTGGCTAAGTTTAGTTGACATGTAATGAGATATTGAGTCATGTAAAAGAAAGACTATGTATATTATATAATGAAAAGGATACTTTTATTATATTGGTCTCCTTAGTCATGGACAAAGATTGTTCAGCTATACTATGAGGACAAACCAGAGATTAGGAACCTATGTATTATCCATAGTGAAAAGAATTATCACTGTAGCAGTTTTCATAGAGAGATTATTATCAAATGAATGTTCATGAATCTAAGCCTATAGCATAGCTTTTATTTATGGTTAAAAATTCTTAACAAAGGATGTACAGATAAAATAGACAAGCACAGAGTATATTCGAGTACAGATATCATGCAAAAGCAATCGGTTTAATCACCATCAGCGTGTATCATAAACCATTATATCAATAAAAAATGCAGAATCCCAGTCTCAAGCAAGAGATTTAAATGTATTAAGATTATAGCAACAATATACAAGTTTGTAATAATTAAAACCGAACAGGGCTACTGCTAAGACGAATTAGAGCAACTAAGAATGGATTCATTCTTTGATCTCAAGAACACTAGCATAAATCGATGTAGAGGCACTTATAGCCCTGGTTGTATAAGGATATATATTCCAATTAGCGTAACAAAGAAAAGATATAACAGAGCATGGGTTAAAACCATGGCAAGACATGAACAAAATACTCTAAAGAGAAGTACTAACCACATGCTACGTCATATCTTCTCTTCACGAAATATGAGGGGTTTGGTTTTCCTTTTTCAAAAGCAAGATATACTTGAAATGAAGCATACACAAGAAATACTTTCGGAGCAGCATCGTAAATATGCTCTATCTTGGGCTCTTTCTCCTTTTGTACAAGCCAACTATAGCAGATCAGTCGGAAAAGATATCTCTTATATCCCACTATCTTACCTGGTAGTTGTATCTTTATTTGTCTTACAATACTCTGTAGCAGAGTAGGGGAAATAAACTAAACACCCTGTATATATATGTATATAGACATATATACATATAAATAGATATAAACATATGTGATTATCTGTATATATGTAAGCAAACTTAAATATGTAAACAGGTATATATAAAATCTTGATCACAATAAATGCATATATAAATATGGATATACACATAAATATGTATATACATATCTGTATATGAACATTTATATACATATATGCAAATAAACCATAACATTATATTTGCACATATGTATAAATGTATGATCAAGGTATATACATATATGCTTACAATCATGTATAGATATATATACAGGCTGTTTTGATTATCTGATCAAGCAACTTTTTATTGATCCTTTATGAGACTGCTAGACAGTTCTATGTACAAGTAAGAAAAGAATTGGAGACTTAGGTGTTTTAGATCAAGATCATTTAGTAGTTTTCCATATACGTAGAAAATTATGAGGAAATAATTTTGAAACCTCCCGAAGCTTTCCTTATTTGTGGATAAGTTTGGTTTCCTTAATACTAATCATTATTGGGATGTATACCATCTTTCTTTTACAATACAATTATATATTCAGAAATGTATAATGCTTTAAATATAAGCTCAAATAATATTAAGCAAGGGCAATAATGGAAATGATAAGAGAATCAAACTGACTCAACAGGTGAAGTTATGACAGTAGTTACAAATTATCAAAGAATGTATGAACTTCAAAAAAATTGGTAAAAAAGAATGGGAGGATCCTTTTTTGTCCATCTACGATTTATTGGAATACCAGGTTTAAGTATTGATAAGACAGGCTCATATATGTATTAACCTTCCCAATGCAGCAGATATCTCAGAGACAAAATAAAAGGAGGTCACAATAATTTTGTTTTCCTTACATAATCTTTTTATCTATATTAACCCTTTATCAGTAGGTATGGTAGAGTTATGTTGTGTATTTCAGGAGGAAGCAATCAAGAATTGTCTTAGAGAACCAGATCAAATATTTTCAACATAGATGAAGTCAAACTCAAATACCAAATGATGTAACAATTAAATGTGGTATTTAAGAGCAAAAATGTAAGAGTAGCATCTTATTAATCAAGATGATTGAGCAGTGAGTATGCCCACTAAAAGGCTATAATCTGAGTAGATATAGGACTCCTCTTGTAAAATAGTGGGAATGCCTGCGAGGACTATGTTGTACAAAATCTCGACTATGGTCGAGTCGTGGGTATGCCCACGTAAAGCTGTATTAGTACAGGACCCCTGGTCCCAGGCAAGACTGAAAGTTTTCTCCACCCCGCTCTTTCCTACCAGCACCCGCAGCAAGCGGGGTTACATGTATTAAAATTTTTTTAAGTATTAATAAAAAAAACTTATAGGGCCTAAGCCTTTTATTGATCAAATTTTTTATTTTTTTTAAAATGACTATTTTATTATTTTCACTTTTTTATTAAATTAAATTAATCAATTAAAGTCATCCCTTTATAATAATATTAATTTTTTTTAACAATTTAATTACTTAGTTTAATTTAATTAAGTCACTCTGCAACAATGCACTCCAACATAAACAACAGAAAAACAAAAACAAAAAACTATAAGGCTACTTACAGAAGTATAACATAACTATAAAATTTTGTGCATGACGACAAAAGGCAAACATAGTTTTTAAGAACACAATAAATAATATAACTTAACAATGAAAGTTTCTATAACTCTGGTTATCTTGCTGTTCCTCATAGAGGGGGGAAAAAACTATATGCAGGAGATGGAAATGGTGACAAATTTCCACGTAGACTTTGACTCTTGCAGACACTTTTAGAAGGGATTGTAGAGCAACTCCAACTTTACAACAAGTGTCCTCAGAAACCATATATAATGAACATTAAAACAGCGTTAATCAAATAAGACATCAATCACATATGGACTTAAGATTAGTAGAGTCTTAGAAGTGACACAAAATGTATTTTGTTAAATGTATATTTTACTTTTTTTTATTATTATTTAACCAAAGAGCCAAAGAGGCACGAAAAAGCAGAATTATGAATTCACTATGATGTTTCAGAATAAAAAAACTGATGTTTAAGTCGGAAAATTTCCTTCTTAAAGTGGTGTGCTATCCTTGTTCTTAAGGATGGACTGGGAAGGCCTTCCTCAAATTTACAGGAAAAGATGTTAATATTAAACTTTTCAATAATTATTATTTGCAACTTCTAAATCATATTTTAAACGAGATCAGAAAAAATAATGTAGCGTACTAGTAACTTGTTTTTCCTATGAACAAATTAAGATTTAGGCAGAAAAAGTAAATTCGCATCCCCAAACTACAGTGTAGAGTCTCATAATACAAAACGGAAACCAATATCCCTGGTTTCTGATAACAGATAAATATGCTTATCAAAGAAAAAAGGTCCTCAACTAAAATACCTTCTATCCGTGTTGTGAAATCCTTTTGCTCCATAAGATGAACTGAATAGACCTTTCTCAAATTGTTGTATCCACAAAAAGTTTATGAAACTTACTCATGCAATAAATTTAGAAATGAATCCGCCTTGCAAATATTTTATTGTTTGCAAGGCAGAAAGTACTTCCAACCAAAAGAATGATGGACATTTCTCGTAATTAGGAAAATGAAACAAATCACTTTCAGTTTGAAGCCAGAAGCTTGAAACCAACTTGGATTGAAAATTGTAGCTCGCTGACAGCTCCATATATTCTTACATGTGATTCGGTCTACAAGTATCAAGACTGCACGGCTAAACGTTGAAGATGTTCGACAAACACTTGCAAGCTTACATCATCTGTAAATATTATGTCTCCTCCAGGAGGCGCTTCATTAGCTGAGTTATATGTTGCTGAAGGATTTAACTTAGCAAGTAAAAAGCGTGCCTGCAACAAGAAAATGTTGTGGTTAATTTGGAAAGATGACCTGTAAATATTGCTCTGAAGCAAGCTACGTAGATTTAGCATGAACAAAAAACAGACTTCATTGGAGTAAAGGAAACATTTAAAATGACTTTTTTTGTTAATTTGTGGAAATCATATAGCAAAATATCACAGAACAGAAAGTAAATCATAGGTAAAAACCTGTGATCCATGTTGATCACATATAACCAATCTAGGTGCAGGAAATCGTTCCTTAGAAATAGCCTGTGCCTCATCCCGGGGTGCTTGCAATAACTGAGCAAAAGCCTGCAAAAAAAATAATTTTTAAGAAAAGGAACATCTATTAAATTTCACATATTGGCAGAAGTCTGTACTGGTTACGATTAGCTGGAAAAAGCATACTATCAATCTTCCTTAAAAAATGCACATAATGATATTCAGTTTAGTTTTGAATTTATAACTGACTTTCCTCCAAGAAGTAAAGCCCCCCAAAAGATCCAAAGGTAAATGAGAAATTCCAGGGAAAAAAGGGAGAAATTAAAATATTCATGTGTGAGAAATCGCTGCCAGACAGCCATGTATTGTTCCCATGAGTCAAAACCGTGCTGCAAATGCAAGCCCCGTCAACCAAAAGCAGAGACAAAAGAGAAGTTCTTAAGTTTTTGAAAGCTTTAGAAACAGGGAAGTTTGTTGGTGTCTTACCAGAGTGTCTGTGTATGCAGCTTCACGATGAAGCATTTGTTAAAGCAGGCAGGTATGTAGAACTGAAGCTCTTTCTAACAAGCCAGCTTCTGGTGCTAATACAACCCGTCAGGCAAAAGGAGAGGCAAAACAGAAGTTTGCATGTTTTTAAGGGCTTTAGACGCAGTGAAGTCCATTTGTGCCTAGGGGGGTATCCATGTCCTCAGCTGCACGATGAATCATTTGTTAAAGCTAGCAAAGCCCTGCAGAAAGGGACTTCGGATGGCTCTTCAATTGTATGCTGCTTATCAGATAGAATCATGAAGGTGTCCACAAACAACTTATCGAACGATGATCCTGAAATTGTCTTTTTGCCACAAGGTAATTTTGTGGTCAAATTCATGTCTTGGCCACCCAAGCATGAGACTCTTGACTAAAACATGCAGGAAACACATGGGATGCAGGTCCTCTTGTGTTGGCAAGATCTTCTACCTTTTGGCCCTCAAGATTAAAATAATTGAAGTGAATATGCACTTTAGACCTGTATTCTATTGCTCTGCCTAGTATGAAGTGGACCAACAGAAGTTTGATGGTAACAAATATTCTATCCAAAGCTAATCAGCTGGCAAACCAATTCAAATCATCTCAAACCATAACCACTTTAAGTAAAGTAAAAGACGTAATGGCTAATGGAGTCAAACCTGAATTTATGGGCGCATGCAAAGGAAATGATTTCACTTCCTGCTAATTAGTGCCTATACAGCAGGAATCCCCCTGGTCTTTGATCTAAATTAGAAATTTCTAAGGGCTGGGGCAATAATCAGCGTTGTAGTCTGTCTGTCTAAAGTTAAGTGCATTTAACATAACCATAGTCTTTGACAAGTAACCATTAAACTTTTTCACAACAAAGAAAGAAAATATTCATAGCTTAGAAATTTATGATCAGGTTAGGCAACAAAGAGAAATAGTGGTGAGCATGCAAAAATGTTTAAGATCATGGACAAGTTTAGCATTTGACCTTTTCAAATTTAAGCAGATGCATTAGAGGCTCAATGACAATAAAGTTAAAAACAGATTGCCATGCATTGTTTTGTGTGCTCGTTTAACCATGGGCAGTGACTCAATCATTGTTGCCCTCCCAACATAGACGATAAACGCTTATCATCTCCCCCGAGCACTTCTCTAAAGCAGATCTGCAAATTGTGTATATAGTTCAATGCCAAGAGAGGAAGATTTAATCTTCCTTTATATCTATTGATGATGCCCCTTCACCAAGGGTCACCACTCTTCCAAGTTGGCCCAATTAATTATATAAATGTCTCATATAATTAACTCGTATAATTATATTAATATATAATTAATATTATAATTATAACCCATATAATTAATATATAATTATATATTATATAATTCATTATCAATATAATTATATTATCACAACCTTTATGTTATCTATGTTGGCCTAAAGGAATCCGACCATAGCTACAATAACATTAACACTTCCTCTTAGCTAGGGAGGAATCCTTCTCCATATCTGAGTTATGTAGTGATATCCACCACGGCTACTCCCAGAGGGTGGGTCCACCATGGCTACTCCCATGAATGGAAATGGAAATGAACACAAGTGCACATCATGGAATCACTCAACGTGATGTCGTCATCTCATCATGATGTTCGCCATGGCTACTCCCAGAGGGTGAATGAACACAAGTGCAGAGTCATGAATTCTCTCACAAGACATCCACCATGGCTACTCCCAGAGGGTGGAACAAGGGCTTTCACCTCAAAATTCTCTCTCACAAAGAAGAATGCATTAACAAGGGCTTGCACCTCAAACTTCTCTCTCACAAAGAAAAATGCATTATAGTACATCTCTAGAAGTCACTAATGCTGAGACTCCCTCTCAGCAAGGGCTTCATTCTCCACAATTCCAAGCTTGTCACGAAAATGCACAAACTTTAATCTGGCAAGGGGCTTGGTGAGAATATCGACCTTCTGATCATCAGTGCTAATGTACCTCAACTGAATAGCATTCGTTTACACCATATCTCTAATATAGTTATATTTGATCTCCACATGTTTTGACCCGTCATGAAATACAAGGTTGGAGTTTGCAACACTCTTGGTGAATCCCAAGCTCACTAAGTATCCATCTATCTAGCAATATCACGACCTAGGTGTCAGCATAAGGATCTTCCAGCTTACATAAATGGGACTCCATCCCATGAATCATAGTCCTTTGAATGCTACAATTTCCCAAAGAGGAAATCGATCATCATATCTCACTGATGCAACTTCCATGACAGAACTGGAGAAGTCATGGTCCAAATGGAAGTATACTTGATCACTAGAGAAACCATCTCGACATGGTCAACTCCCTCTGAACTAATATGACCAAGATCCTCGGATGTCAACTAAAGTAGATCCTCTAGTTGCTCCCTTTGACACAGAAGCATACCCTACTCTAAGAATGCAATCAGATCTCATGGTGAATGTGGCACCATTCTATACATCCTTAAAAAAGTTGGACTTAATGGATCTGCGTGTACCCTCTTTTGACAGTGTAACAACTGGCACACAAAATCCATATTTGGATTTGTAATACCTCATGTATCTTTGATATACTGAAAAGCATCTTCAAAGCTCTGACCTTTGCACCACATGAGATAAACAATAACCAGTGAAGTTGATCGGGATACACCCTGGTAGCAATGTACGAATACCCAACCACCTTGCTCTCTTACCTCCTCAAAATAATTGGAAACGTCGTAGAGTATACTAGTATACAAGAACTGTCTTACAACTACAACGTCTTGTAAACCAAGTCCTTGAAGTATTCTGGGCATACAAATCCAACACAGTTTAATACATGATTGATTCCATTATGTCTAAGTATTTCTCTGTTCATGACAATTGCATCGCCGCCTAGATAAACATGCTTAGCAACCCTAGAACATTCCTTATTAAAGAAAGCTAACTTGTCATTCTTGAGCTGCATTTCTGTTGGCTTTGCACTTCTTGGAACAAAGTTACAAAACAAAATCAAGCCTCATATCTACCCTATTCCTCAAATGAACATCATCCTTCTTTTCCTTGGGTGTGGCAGGAGTTAACCATTCTCCAATGTTGTCTAACCCAGCCTTGGGCCACTCGTCCAAGCTTCTCCTAGCTATGTTGAGAGGCTGCAATGGTGGCAGCACGGACCTCATCTTGCTGAGTTGCTGCGACCGAGGAGTAAGACGAGGCCCGCGGCATGGAATGTTGGGCACCTCTATGGGCATCCTTGAACATGTGGGAGAAGAAAGCATCTTATCAAGATTGAGAGTAGCAAGGCTTGCTAGCGTAGAGCATTTGGAGGACCATGATGTTGATCTCTAGAAACTCTTGCGAACATTCAAAATCCGGCAATCCCCACTACTATCCTTATCCCTATCTGCACCTATAGCTATTGCTTCCCCTACCATGCCCCTTTCTTCTAAATTTTCTCAAACTTCTTAAAGGGATATACCATTGATCTTTTTATATTGACGACATAAACTCTCTTATGGAGATTGTATCTTAGACAATTTTAATACTCAAAGGCTCCCTTTCATATTCGCTCTTCAATCCTTAGAATTTAGATGTTAATCGTAACTAGCTAGAGCCAAAGTGATTAACGGTGCTTCTGCACACTATAAGTATCTGGAAATAATTGTGTGCTGACAATGATCACAAGGAATTGAGTAGAGCACAAAACCCTTGAAGATGAATTGTACGTGTGCCAACGGTGATTGCAGTTTCTTCTGCCAATAATGTGATCGATTTGATAGCTATATAGTTGGATATCGGTCTGATGTATTGAGCCTCCTCCAAATACATATCACCTTTTTAAGGATTGAAGAAGATTCCCATGTCACTCAAATATAATCGTCGTATATGTGCTCCGGAACAAACACAAGTATCATCGTTATTGTATAATGTCTGGAAAGCCAAGCTACCACCCTTTAAATGGTATTCAATTGGCAATGAAGAATTCGATAGCCATGAATACCAGACTCCAATTATTGCAGATGATTGAATCACTAATGTCAGAAGCATAGGAAATACCAACTCTATTGCACACTAAATTCACAATGAATGTATATGGTGATGGGTTCTAGTATATTAACGCTCAATGATGTCGTTTCAAATCACACAAACAACTTTGTTAATCCTTCCTTTAGTGAGAGATGATTCTATCCAATCTAGGCGGCTTGACACTTAGAAAATATCCAATTAAATATCTAGTTGGCTTCATGCATTTAACACCTGCAACTAATGGTCACCCGCCCCACGCGGTTCATCTCATCCACAAGGCTTCCTCTGCATTAATCCACCTTCTATGCACTCTCCCTTGTGCGGATTGCGTCGGCTCCTCCCTTCACCGGACACACTTCCTTCGCACTCTGTAGTTTGAACATGAAATCCTTTGTGAAACATCTCCACACGATCAGACTCTTCACAGGACCGAGCTCTTCCAGTTTGTGTTCCATGCAGCCCATACTTAGATCCAAGCACGCAGCTCCTTTTTTTCCCTTCTACGGCCCGTGAACTCCCTCAGAGATTTGACATAGTGGTGGCTCATTTCACAGAGCCTTCTCATCGCAGTGTCTTTCCACATTTCTCTAATAAGCCAGCGACTCCCAGATCTGTGAGCTGTTCATTAATCCAACACAAGTATTTGCATAAAGTTTGCCATCAACCAATGCACAGGCACAAGAATGTATTTTCTCTAATACCATATTGTTTTGTGTGCTCATTTAACCACGAGCAGTGACTCAATCATTGTTGCCCTCTCAACCATAGATGATAAATGCTTATCGCTCCCCCGAGCACTTCTCTAAAGAAGATTTGCAGATTGTGTATATATTTCAAAGCCAAGAGAGGAAGATTTAATCTTCCTTTATATCTATCAATGGTGCCCCTTCACCAAGGGTCGCCACTTTTCCAAGTTTGCCTAATTAATTATATTAATATTATAATTATATATTATATAATTCATTATCAATATAATTATATTATAATATTATTATTATATTATCACAATCTTTATGTTACCTATGTCGGCCTAAAGGAATCCGACCATAGCTACAACAACATTAACACCGCGAATTTAAAATACACATCCCCAATTGTTCGTGTAGAAAAAGATAGTTGAGAGATCTTTTGACTATGATGCCATTTTCATTGGTCCTCAAACATCTATATGAACCAAGCTTGTCTATTATCAGGTGGACCTTTCTGTTGCTACCCTACCTACAAATCTCCACAAGCTCCCTATATATGCTATTGAATCTCAAAAGATACATTTACCAAGTTCTCTCGGGTTGACTGTAAGAGGTAGGTAAGCTTAAGATGTCCATACAACTACTGCCAAATTGTGTTGATATCTGATGCTCTCTTGGCTACCCAAGCATGTTCCCTAGCCTTCTCTATATCAACCAACATATACAATCCATGATCTTCCACAACAAAAGCATTAGTCTTCTTGGTCTCTTCGTCAACTATGTAGCATTTGTGATAGCTAAGATGGTATCAATGTCTCATAATCTTTACCAACGACTATATATTTGTGAGCCATCTGTACTCAAAAAAGGTTGGCATACATTGCTTCCACATATTGTATGTTTCACTATAGATCATGCTACTGCCTTCCAACAGTATGTTAGGTAATGAGGCCATTTGTATTGTTCTTCCCTCCCTCAACATATAGTCTTGGAGCAAGACAAATATCTCCCTGATACAAATCTGACTGCAGCAAAATTGTTAGGATAAGGTGACATCAACCTTGCAATCTTAAGTCCTTGTAATTGCATTCATAGAGGTGGATCCAGCCATCAGTGGCAGTTACAAAGAAAATTGCTTGAATATTTCTTTTAGGCATCTACTTTGGGAGTGGGGACCTCTTGGACTTGCATGTCTATGAATGTTGTAGCATATAGCTTGTATGTCATCCCAAGTGGGGTGACTAGGAGTTTACCAATTACCATTGGCTGTGAATTAGGCACCCATGTGAAAGCCATGTAATGATTTATTGTAATTTACTGCGTGCTGTCCACTAAGGATGGTTTTTACATGTGGTTTTACCACTCGTTTTTAAGATACCACTATGGTATTCTCACATCCAACTCTTCCATAAATTGGTGTCTTGGGTTAGTGATATGTATGATTATTTTGCAAATTGAAGAACTAACGAAGTGGTCCAAAAATTCAGAGAGAAATGTTGTTTTGATGTAATTTTCTTTGACGAATTAATACAAGCATTGGACCTCTTTGGGTGTGGAGGTTTCTCCTGCAAGGGCTTCTCTAATGTAAATACTATTACTTGTGTGTTTATTTCTTCATACTATTATTGTCGAATGTGCTAATCACATAAAAATCTTTGTGAATAATCTTTATAATAAAACTATTTCTAGACATACATACACTTTGTTGAAGTTAATATTGCAATAGTTTCACTTTGATTTCCAATAAAAATCTCATTGAAAAAACCACAGTTTCTAGGAGACATGTCTCCTAACCATAGTTCCATGACTCGTCGTGAATCGAGCAGGCAGTCCGGGTTGCCAAGCCAAGCAGACCTTGTCGAGTTGTAGCTGAGTCACGAGTTGAATCAGACTTGCTGAGTCCAAGCCGAGTCCGAGTCTGGGAACTCTGCTCCTAACCCCTAAAACATGCCTTCGGTACCAAAGACATCCCTATAAACGTCTCAACGCACAGGTTTCTTTTAGCCACTGTCTCCCACCATCTCCAAAGACTCCCAACCAGAAATTAACATCTCCTGCCAAAAAACTTACGGCGTAAGTTGTTCTAAAAGGCTCCAATTCTTATCCTCTATCATCACCCTTGCAAATCCAGTATTACCTATCTGTTAGCAATGATAGTGATAGCCACTATAGTCTACTAATCAATCTGCCCATTTGCCTCTTTAGAAAGACTCATCGATGATGTACAATTATTCACTTTTCTTGTAGTGTAATGACTTACTAGCCACTGTCAATATTTTTGAATTTCAATATGTAATGATAATCTAATATGAAATATGTAGTGTGAGGTTTGAACTCTTTGACACAAGGACATTTGGCAATTGTATATTTAAGCTTTAAATTTAATCATAAAATTTAAGGTTAATATAATTATATTTTCTAGAAATAATTAAATTATATTAAAAAGAAAATATTGGCATCTCCAAGTACCCTGTCTCCTATTTTTGAAAATTAGCCTTACCAGTACTGGTACCAATCTCTGTAGTCTCACAACCTCACAAAACAATTCAGTATTCACAGGAAAAAAGACACAAATAACAGTAACCTTTTTCTGGATTTTCATCATGATTTCCACCAAAAACACTGTTTTTCATGCAAAAAAAAATAGTGCAGTTTCATCCAAAAAGAGCCCATGCATTTAAGCTTTCTAGGCCCACATTAGAAATCCTACCACAATTTTCACCAAAAAAAAACACAATACCGCTCAGAAACTTAGATGCATGACCCCTAACAAGTGGTGTAATTTTCTGTTTGCTTGAGAACTTTTACAGATCTGACATACAATGATGTCTACAAAAACTTTAAGCTCTTCACAGTCCACTGGTGATTCCTCAAATCCATCTCTGCCAACAATAATCCCTAGGTCTCCATGCTCTCATAAAATTCATGGCTCTAGCTGAGCTCTAAAAACATATAGCGAAAATCAAGCACATAAAGACAATCAAGATGTTAAATAAATAAGGAAAACCCTTCTTAATTACAAGGGACAACCCACATTATGAATGTGGGATAAATAAAAAAGAACATGCTAAAAGGAAACAAAATATAATGTTATATCCTAAGTCAGAACAACTTTATTAAAGACCGTCTAATAACTGACCATTACCATTTAATATGTACTTTTAACATATAAATCATAGGAGATCTTATTAAAAGATCTTCCAGAGGAATATATGCCAGCTATGATTGAATGAAGGTTTCAAAGGAGGCCAAAGTGACCTTCTTTCAATAAAGTTTCAGTAGACAACCATTTTTCCACTTTCGCAGTTGTTACAATACAGTTAGGTTGAGTTCTTTGATCAAGGAAAACTCAAGTACTAGTATACTTTCATGAGCTATCTTATCAAAGGCAACTTATGTCTCAAAACCTGAAAACAAATATAGTTCTCTGCTTCAAATTTATCCACAATCATTTATAGCTGGCATGAGGCCCACTTATTCTCATAAATGCATTCATCCCTTCTTACAGTTCTGCTTCTTCATGGTCTCCTAAAGAAGCATTAAATTGGCTGATCCAATCTACACACCATCATAAAGGTCTACTAATGCAAGGGTATATTAATAGTCTGTTAGTTAGGATATCTGTAATATATAACTCTTCCTTCCATATCAAATAATTGTTGTCCCCTTTAAAGATATGAATTCCCAAGATTCAGATCTTTAAAAGCCACTTGCGACCAATGTCTACTTTAACTGTTTAGGTCCCCTCAGACAGTTATTTGTTTAAAATGCTCAACTGGTCTAATATCATTATAAAAAGATATTTTGCCTCATTGGGCGCTTTGAAAAAGAACTGCCCCAAAATCAAGCATTTACTTGCAATGTGGAAGACTTCCAAACATAACTTTAGTTAGTTACCTAAATCTGGATTCTTGCTCCAACTATGCAGCAAAATGAGTACAAGAAATCACCATGAAGATGGCAACGGAAGTTGAAAGAAAGCATCTATTTTTAAGAGAACCATACCTGATGCTCTGGTTGATTTTGATAGCCCATGTTACGCCATTGTGCAATGGTCATACCATGGAAAACGACAATACTGAAATACGCATCCAACAAAAGAATACGATCTGCTGATATTGAAGCCACATCTAACAATGCTGGTTCAGGAGGTGCATTGAAAGAATATGAAATGAGAGATGGCTGAATCATAACAACAGAATTTGTAACGTTCTCTCTGTTCAGTAGCATGCGGAAATAAGCTGTCTCATCTGGACTGTTATTGAAAACCTGCAATAGGAGCCCAGGGTTACATGTCAACCCCAGAAGATAAATGAAACCTATTACAAGCCGCACTTTTTGGATGAATTATGACATGTAAGAACAGTATGTACCTGTAGAAATTGTGAGCGCCTGAGATTGAACATGAACTGTGGAAATATAGCAAAATTTGAGTTCAAGCTGAAAGAAGAGATATCATCCTTTCGGTAATCACCAAATCTAGAACACAGACGAATTAGAGACCTATCTAACCATCTCACTGCATCAAATTCCTCCTGCCAATTAAGAACTAACAGTAAGTTAACAAATACACAAGGAATTAACCATTGCAAAACAATACATGCCAATAATCTCTAGAACAATAGGAAAATGGAAAAAGGCAACTATCAATCTTTTATAGAACAAAGCAATGAATTTCTATTAACATATCAAGCACTTTCATACTAAACTTCGAGTTTAGATTTACATATCTTTCCTAAATGAAATTCCAAGACACAATAGTTTTGACTCTTTAATCACATTAAAAGCTGAACTCGTGCATTAATAAACCATGCATGATTCAGTTCAACGAGTAAATAATAAATCTATAATCCAAGAGATTAGAAGTTTCTAACCTCTGTCTCCATTTTGTGAGAAGCCAACCTAGCCATGACCACAGCAGCAGTCTCCTGGTCGAATCCTGCCACCAGTTCCTGCAAATGCAACAGATTGTGCTCAGAGCTAGGTAAGGGACTAAATACAATATAAAATGGTAGAAAAGCAATTTCAGTATGCAAAATAAAAATCAGTTACGGGTTAAGTCTGAGAAGAAACATAAATTTTACCATTACAGCATGTATATTTTGATGAATTTAATAATTGAATATTTTGAAATCAAAGTGAAAGGATAACCCCTTGAAAAATCCCACATTCAGAGCATATGCCAATCAAAATTTGATACCTTCTGTACTTTTTTCATGTATCATAATCATTTAACCTTTGTGAAAGTGACTTCAATTAAATACTTTGATTGAGAACATCCATGACCGGAACTGTAGCTCTGCAAATGCTAGAGAATAGAATCAAAACCTAAGCCCAGGGATATATTGCCTAGGATAAATGAGCAGAATCTTACAATCAGATAGTTGACAGCCGAGGGCCAATTAATTATAGAGGGTAGCTCTTTCTCTCAAAACTCTGATAGAACAGGAGAGTAATCCTTCACATTGATTACAGGACAATTAATGATAAAAGACAATGATACATTAGGCTTTTTAATAACTGTACCCTCCGGACATGAAAGTTTTTCAAGGATATGTCTCTAAACTTTCAGTCTGCTGGTTTACCGATGCAAATGCCTAAAAATCTATATCGAGCAAATTATACAAATTGTGCATATAACAAAGACATGCAAGATTTACCCCCATGTTGTGCAATTTAAGAACATACTTCACATATGACCACAATAAGGAATGGTATTCTAATATCAGCTCACATATGATATAACAGGATTTAGGGACAATGTAGTATGCATAAGTGCACAACCAACAGAAATGTTAAATACTTAACAATTATGTAAAAGATTTGATCTTTAAATTCAGTTTTAGAGAAGTGGAAGAACAAGACTTTGCATTCAAATTCACATAAGTTTGGTTGTATAGTGTCAAATCTTAATTAATCATAAAATCAAAGACCAAATGTACTTGACAATCCTTGAATAAACAAGTATATTCCACGTATCATGATGAAACCTTAGAAAGACTCCCAAGGAATTTTAAAGTTGCTGTCAATTCTAGCTAATCACACCTAATACACATTAATTAAATGTAGCATCAAAGAAAGAAATGATTCTCCTAAAATGCACAAAAAAGCTCATTCTGGCACTAAAGTTAGTGAGAGGTCATGCACTAAAAGTTACCTTCTAAAAAGATTCACAACAAACACGTGCACCTATAACTGAATGCTTAAACAACAAGAATTGACACACTAGAATATGTTATAAAAAGGGGACACACGAGAAGTTCTTTAGCAATATAAAATCAACCAACTAATCCTGTTACATCTCAAGATAATGCATAAAGAGTCTGGTAATCTCTGTGTTAGTTCACAAATTCAAATTAGAGCAGATTCAATTTTCTGAACTCAACTCTTGATGTCTCACATCACTTTGCTCCTTTAAAGTTTGCTGCCGCAGTCAATTCAATCGTACATTGAGGTTTCTGTTACATGCAAACAGAATGAACAACTTGAACAGGGCAAGAGGAACAGCTACCAATCCTAAATCTATGCAAGATCACACTTGTAGGGGTAACAAGGCACATTTTAGGAATACACTATTTTTTTGGCCCTTGGTAGAACATGTTTGTCCTTGCAAATACTTACAAAAATGGCAATTTGACTTCCCATTGACCACCACTGCATGGTGTCCTCTACTCAAAGAACTCAATAAGCAAAAAAAACAATAGCTGTCTGGTCAACAAAAACCATGTACAAATTGGCAAACACGCCTCACAAGAGTGGAAATGCTCTTTTGCAAGCTTCGGCCATGCTACAGTCAGTGAGAAATAACTCATGGAAGGCTCCTCCAATGGCATTAAATCCCTCTCCATACATGCTAATTGTTGATGGAGATCATTGCAAGAAAGTTTTGTGTATACTGATTTTGAAAGATGGAGATTGCAAGCACAACAAATAGGTTAAGTTTTTTTAACATGCTCAAGGATCCATGGCCATCGTGAACAAGCCATAAAATCAAATATATATCATGTGATGATATATTGAAGCCATGTGAAGCTAATTGCCTAACAAGTCCTCCAAATCTACACAATAGGAAGCTAACATGTAGCCACTTGTTTACATCACCCATACTATTTGGAAAAATCAAATCTCTTTCTTATTGGACACATCAGACCCATCACCACTGCTTGTTGGACACACATGGCACACTCTCATTTGTCATAGTACATTGGAAGACAAATATATACTACACTTTGGTCCAAATGACCAATAGAAATTGCCCATGCATGTGCCACCTATCCACATGTTTTCCATTTGAAAAATCAAGCCCCTTTGAGAAGACATACTAGGACCCATAATCTACATCATTCTAGAGACGTGGCAAACAGTGAATGGACCCTGCATATGGTTTGCCCCTAAGTTGTCCACATCCTTGTATCTAGCCACAAGCCACAACAAACTATATTTAAAGTAAAACCACGAATGCACTATCACTAAGAATAAACACTAAGCAACTTGCAAAAGATATAATGACACATTTTGGCAAGAGGCAAGACCCATCAAATATTGTGTCGACTAGAATATAGTCACATGGGAATAATAGTTTGACAATGCCCTGACTTCCAGTGTAATCAAAAGATGGCATGTGTTCACCAGTGCACAATCTTTTCAATAAAGTGCTCTCTCCTCTCAACAGAAAGCCCTAAACTACCAACACATATACAACCTGACTAACAAGAACTCGAAAACAAAGCACAAGCTGCCAATAATATTGCCACTGAGGACTTGGGCATACTTTACAAGACCACATGACTACAACTTTGAAGCTCAGCCAAAATACAAGGCTTTCTTAAATAACACAAAGGGCCAGAAATTGGACGCTTAAAAACTATTTAAAAGCTCAATCATGGCACAATAAACCATGAAACCTTGAACACAAGCCCTAAAACCATGAATATAATACAAAACTAGTAAAAAGGAGCAACACAAGTCATGAAACCATAAGCTTTGAACCATAAAATGAACCCTAATCTGCATTTTTTAAGTTCCACCATAACCTTAAACTATTGAAACAACATAAACACCCGAAATTCTCATTTTAGGGCAGTTACCTACATTGGCTCAAGTTGGGGGCACAACAAAAGTTGTGATGAGGATCTAGGCTAATCTGTAGAATTGCAGATAGGAGAATTCAGAATCAACTGTGGACCTGATGAAGATTTACAAGGCTCTTATCTCTTACAAGGAAACCTAAATCAAAATCAACTTTAAGTTTAATGCCTCTATCAATTCCACTATGACTCAAAGACAAAGATTACTGCACTATTGTGCAATGAAGTCTTAAAACCAATAAAATTCAAAGCAAAAGAGAATGACTCATGATAACAAGTATTCCCAACTAAACACAAATTTCTATAAATATTTGTCAAAAAAAGCATTTCAGAGATACCAGCTGTACATAACATGTGAATTTCAACTCAATATGGATAGAAAGTACACACAGAATAGAATTGATTCAGTAATATTCAGGCCAACTGTTCAGAGACTAATGGAGGCCATTGCATCAATGAATGAAAAACTAAAACAGATGCATAACATTAAAAAATTAAATAACATGCTAAAGATTTCCAAGTTGGAAAACATATTGGATTTCAATTGTAACTACAGATTAAAGTTTAAAAGCGAAAAGAAAATTTTAATGTCCACAAGGAAAAACAAGTTAACATATCTAAAGCATCACATCCCTAGATAACGATACTCTTGGAAACTAAAACAGGTGAATTGCTTTGAATTTCTTTTCATTCCAACATGACTTGAATAAATTATAAAAACCTGATGAAATTAAATTTCATGAGGTATTATGCAATATGCAGAACCAAAGGGTTTTAATTATATTGTGAAGAGAATCATAATTTTACACAATTACTTTAAGTTCCACTTTACCTCTGGTCAATGCCTAACAAATTAGACTCATCTACTTGTGGTTGCCTTCTAATTGAAGAAACCGGATGAGACTGTATATTTTGTAAAATGTGATTCTAAGGTTTAACCTGCCAGTCATCATTCATAGGATAAGAAATGGTGGCTGTCTAAAATTTACATGATTCTCCTTCTGAACTTCCACCTTTTAAATCATGTGCTTTAATGGTTGTTACTCCAATAAAACTTGTTGATTTAAGTCTCTTAATCCAGGCTATTGTCTTTCAGACATCCAGAATAAGGCCCTCTCATGGTGATCAATGAGGATGTAGACCATTCTTCATATTATTATGATGCAGACTAAATCCTTGTCCTCCAATATACAAAGTTGCATGAACACAAATTTAGATACAGATAGGGAAACAGTCATTTTTAAGACCCCCAATATGGATATGGCTGGATACAACATTCATAAAAAACTCATACGCATGTTTAACACAGTTTTCTAAGTTATTAGTGGAGATTCTCATTACTTTAAAATTTTAAAAGCAATATAGAGACAAAATTGCTACATAAATAATTATAAGTTGATTTAACAATTTACAATATGCAAAAAATAGTAGAGTTGCAATATAATGGGTTGCCCAAATATAAAAACATTTCATTTGTCTTCCTCATTTGATGTAGGTTTAGCTTATATCATAAAACATATGTAAAAATTGCATGATTGAAGTTTTCTAAAATTAAGTTTAGGAAAATTTAAACAAAAAAGTTAAAAACAAATCACACAATATCCTGAGCAGTTGGAAAATGAAGGTTTTTGCACGTGTGAGAGATATACTATGGTAGGTTGGGAATAGAGTATAGAGAAATTTAGCTGTTCTGAGGACCAGTAGTATTTGAGAAGTATTTTATTAGTTTTGTAGGAGAAATTTGATAGTTCATTTATCCATCAGCTCTCTTTTTTATTTCATGAAATCTAAATTTCTGATTTTTCAGATTAATTTTGTTTCCATAATCCATAGATCTCAATTTGGTTGGCTTCATTGTTAGAAAGCACTATTTGAAATCCTGTCATATCAATACTCAGCGAAGAGCTTGCAAGTACTGCAAAATCATAAGAAACTTGTACCACACCTCTGTACTTGCACTTCCATCCACCCATCTCCTTGTAAATGTTGTAATCCGAAGCCTGCTTTGGCCATCTGTGTGCTGGTAGCTGCATCATGAAAATTCACACAAAGATTAACAACATCTGTGGATACTCTATGTTACTGTTTTATTTAGCTGAACTGACCAGAAACAAACAGGATTTAGGACATTTAACAGCATACTGTGTCTGAAACTGGATGTAAAATTGCTGATTTCCAGCTTGCAGGGCCGCGTTGGATCGTTCACTGGGTGCAATGTCAAAGAATACTGTCAAAGAAGTATTTTTGTCAAGTCCGCACATCTTCCAGGAGGTTGTATTTCCCTGGCCAATTACAGTGTCTGCACAAGATGGCCCTTTCTACAAAATACACCATTAATAAAACAATATTAACTACAACATCATTTCAGATAGGAACAGCTTAGTAAATCTTCAAGCTGATGTGTTCAAATAGCCCAAGCTACTCAAAATTAATATTTATGGAAGACAAAAGATAAAGGCTAGCAAAAAGGGGTTAAGAATGAACCTTTTCCAAAGATGCACATGGTCCTATGATACCTTGAATCTTTACATCCTTAGAACAGTTAACTTCAAAGGTGCCACTGCAATAAAGACAGAATGTTACTATAACAAGTTAATTGCATCTAGCAATTCTAACTTATAAAAGCATGGTAAATGTCTAAAGAAAGACATTACACCAAAAACAAACACTGATCTTCATGTTTTAAAACTATTCCATAGTAAAAGGATGAATATAACATAACTAAGTCTGGAAATTGATAACACATGTAGAGATAATTATATTTAACAAAAAAGACAAGTTATATGCCAGAAGTCAGCTAGATTTGCAATATAAATTTCATAGAATAAACCATAGTAGCGAAAATCTGCAAAGAATCCCGATTAATCCTGAATCCTGAAGCTTGCCAATTTTTTCCCCAAAAAATCTGCTAAAATCAGTCAACTATGGTCAACGATTTTTGGGCAAAAAATCACATTTAATCTGCGAAAAAATCATGTTTAAATCATGACTAATTGCTAATAAAAAGGACACAGATTGCTGGTGCTAGGAAAACCCTAAACGGCACCAAAAAACACCCATTTTTTCTTATTTATCAACACCACATGAGCCTATAGTTAGAAACAACGAGCCTGAGCAACGTGAGATGTGAGAAGCAAGAATAAAACTCTCTGCAGTTGATTCTACATGCTATGAGCCATGCGAAGCAAGAAGAAAACACCATCTCCATCAACCACGTGTCATCATTTTCATTGCCATTTCTAGGTATTCTGTTTATATCGTTTATTGGATTAGTGGAAATGCTATCATTTATTTGTAAAGGAAAGATGCTATCGTTTATCTGTTTGTTGAGCATTTGACATCACCTCCTCCTTCTTGTGTATATATATATATATATATCTTCTTTATCATCATCCCACCTTCTCCAATCAGCAGAACTCTTCAATATGTATATTTCTTCTAATCCTTGTCGCCTTCTAGCTCGAGAAAGTACATAGCTAAGCAAACAAACTTCATTTTATGCCCGTTTTCCTAACAAACTTAGAATAGTCTTTTGGGAATCTACAAATGATTTCTAGATCCGTTTTCAAGGAAGTTGTTCCCTTACGGAACAAAGTATTTTATATTATTTAATAGAGATCTGAATCTAGATTATGCATTAATAGAAGATCCAAAAAATAAGAGTACAATTTGAGAAAAGAACTAGGAAATACTGTTCACATTTTTCCAGTAAAGACAGGCAAAGTCACCATTAGTTATAACTATGCAAGGCTTACGTACAATCAATAAATATTATATTAGTTGGCTCAAATCTTTCAATTCAATGAAGTTTTGAAGTATTCCTTTATGAATTTGTGGTTTAAGACAATTGAAGCTTCTCTGTCTATTTAAATAAATGTATTATTTTATTCAAATTAGAATTCAGATAAGTAGAAATTGACTTAAATTCACTTAAAAGTTTTAGGGTCTCGAGGGTGGAAACATTATTTGTATAGAGAGATATATATGATTATTAGAGAGAGCTGAGAAAATCAGCTTTCTCAGACTGTGTATATGTGGAAGGAGAATGAGTATGTCGGCCTTCATAGGTGGTGAGCAATCGGCTTAGCCTTTTGCATTTCTTCTTCACATTCAATTTGCTTCTCTAGTTGTCTTAGCCTTTTTGCATTTCTTCTTCAAACAAATCGCTTCAATGTGAAACTTGATTGTTTGTGTTTAGACTTGCATAATTTACTTTTGACTCCAATTTCCTGGCCTTTACTTCTCTTTAGAGGCTGAGCTTCTCAGTTCCCTGTTTAAAGTTTGTTTCCAAGTCCTTGGGAGCACCATATAGCTGCACATCTGAATTGAATTTCTGCTACAGTGATGTAGGAAGTAAATGGCACATCTGAATTGAATTGTTGCTGCATTTTATTTTATCTACAAGTAAAATTCAACTCTCCATTTAAATTTAAACGATGAAAATCTATTTTCTACAATTAATGGTTGAACTCTATATTTTATTTGCTCTCAATATATTTATGTTGTGGAAATGCCCTTTCAATTTAAAAAAATGTGTTTTTTTACTGATTTTCTTCAATTTTACATTTTTTGTAAATCCGATTTTTTGCCGATTGTTTCCCCATTTTTTCAAAAAAAAATCCTACTCTTTTGGTTTGCCGATTTTTTCCAAAACGATTTATGCTTCTATGGAATAAACTACAACACAAATATAAGAATTTCACCAAAAAAGGAATCCCAGTGAAAAATTAATATATGTTAGCAAATTAGATGTGACGTTATAATGAATATGTGAAATAAATAACGTTATAATGACGTTATTTGCTCTCAATATATTTATGTTGTGGAAATGCCCTTTCAATTTAAAAAAATGTGTTTTTTTACTGATTTTCTTCAATTTTACATTTTTTGTAAATCCGATTTTTTGCCGATTGTTTCCCCATTTTTTCAAAAAAAAATCCTACTCTTTTGGTTTGCCGATTTTTTCCAAAACGATTTATGCTTCTATGGAATAAACTACAACACAAATATAAGAATTTCACCAAAAAAGGAATCCCAGTGAAAAATTAATATATGTTAGCAAATTAGATGTGACGTTATAATGAATATGTGAAATAAATACAATTCACTACATTCCAAGTTACTGCTCACTCCTTGAAGCCCTTCTTGGACAAATATATATATATATATAGTCAGAAGCCAATCAATATGTTAGGCCCATAATTTTCTTCTTCAATTTTATTTTTATTATATCAATAGCATTATTATACAAGAGTATAAATGTTAGATGTGTCTTAGAGCCATCGAGAACATCTCCATGTCAAGCACTGAAAAATATTATCCGTCATTTCATGCAGCTCAGAACTCCCATAGCCCAAGCATAACAGTACCTTGATTACAGTGGCTTTCTACCACCGTGTCTACAACCCAAGCATAACAATACTATTATAAGAATTTTTCTCCAAGTAAAAAAGAACGTTTTTCCTCATAAAAGACCATTTAGAATAAAAAGGGAGATAAAAGTAATTGTTAATTTACTCTTGGTTATTAAGTAAGATAACAATATTTAAATTGTGTCATTTTCCTTACATTAAAAGAGGGGCTGAAAGGAAAATGTTTAATTAAAATTAGGAAAAGTTTTGCAAAATAACTGATTGTTGGATGAAAAACAACGAAGCCAAAAGAAAAACAAAGCAATTTTTTATGAAAGGGTGTGATGGTATGGAAACCACTCCTTACTATATTATAAAAACAATTTATGAAAGGCTTGGAAATGATAAAAAGAGAACTCAGGTTACACATGGAAGATAATGGATAGATATGCAGCAGGCATTTAGAAAATTATTATATAAACCATTTATGAACGGCTTGGAAATGGTAAAGCAAGACAACTCGTGATATAAAATACACTTGGGACTGTCCTGGCCACAGCTTTTGTGCATAACTATACATTGCACTTATTGAAATTGATTCCTTCTAAATTGTGGCCATAGTATAAGGGGCCCATGCCATAGTTTCTCCTACGGGTGTGAGTCGGCATTCCAAAGAATTGCCTCAAGTAAGTATTGGTTTTATTCTTGTTTAAATAACTTAGAAATATAGAAAAATTCATGATTTTTGGGGGATTAAATTGTCAGGAAATTGACATGTAAGATTTGATATCAAAGCTTAATTACAACAGCCTATGGCACATATTTCTATTTTTGGCATTACAGGAATAATTTTCTTTTTGCTTATTATCTTTTACCTTCAAAAAATTTTCTTAAATTTGAGTGATCTTTTCTCCACTATAATTTAATGCTTCAACTGTCTTATATTTTAATAAATATCCAGAACATTTTCCGTCGGTAAAATTGAAATTGGAAATACTTCAATAAGTGAGCATATAGCTGATAAATATTTTTTTTAAAAAGAACCTTCCAATTGTCATATAAATAATGTATGATTATTCTAAAATGTTTATAAGTAAAATTTCTCCTATTCCTAGTGTTACTGGAACTGTTATAAACTTATAAGACACGATTAAGTAATGATTTTCTGTTAAATTCCTTTCAAGAAGAATTTGTTTCAATTTTCATGTTATCCTGTCTCATGGTAATTGAGCTGCATATGGTCAACCTCAATTAAAAAATATATATTTAAATTCCAATTCTTGTTATACTAAATTTCAGATATTGTTTATATTTTTTGTCTTGGAATGTTGGCTTCATGGTAATATATTTTATCTATGTTCCATGGGGTTTCGGGGACAGGGCACGCATTTTCGGGACAGCAATATATATATATATGAATTTTCCAAAATATATCCATATATTATGTCTTTTTATGTTTTATAACTTTTAATGACAACATTTATGGTGAAATCAGAAAATGGCATGTCTGAGATACAAAATAAGCTGGCAACTCCAACACTTTGATTCATGCATGAAACATAGATTCAGCTTAGTGCCAGCTTACAAACCATTAGTTAATGTCAGCCCTCTTGGATTTGTTTCTACTTTTCTGTCTAAAGAAAGATTGACTTGTGTTGGTTTTTAAAATGTTGCACAGCATTTCAGGGACGGGGACAGGAGGACAGCAGGGGATGTGTTTCCGGGACATTTCCTAGAGGGCCAAAAATAGGGGATGCATCTCCATGCAACATAGTATTTTATGTATGAGTTACACTTGAAACAAATAAAATTATGTGAAAATTGCATTGCTATTTCAAAATTGGACTTTGATTTAGCCTTGCTGGAGTATATGTGGAAAATAGGGGTGTCAAAACACGTAAATTTCACCACCTAGTAGCTGATATTTCACTCAAGCTACCCTTAGAATATTTAAAAGGAACTACAAATTACCCATTTATTTTGTAGTGTTTTACATATCATGACTTATTGACTTAGCATAGCCTTACACCCAAAGAAATTATTAAGATCCATTGTAAAAAAACTTGTGTTTGTTCATCAGAAGAAGATATGACCATAAAATTTGTTGCTTTCACTAACCATGAGAAATTAAAACATTATATATGTTGGTGTGAATAAGGTCTTCTGCCTAGTGTTATGGCTAGTTTCTCATAGGGGAGTTATTCACATTACTTAAGTTCACTTAAGGTCCTAGATGTTATTTCTAGAAGTCTTAGTTGTCTACATAAGACACATCATATCTTAACTTTATGAGTTTTATTTAATCCCAGTTACCTAGGTCATTTAATAATTTGTTGAGGTACTTGTCTCATTGTATAGGATTTAAGATACAAGTTAACATCCTTTCTAATCCTACCTTTCACCTTGCCTTTATAAGGAAGGCGTCTCAATGTTATATTTCATATTCAATCAATCATTTCATGTGTCCTTATTATGCAAGCTACTGTTGCCATTCTCTCTTGTAGAAGTTGTTTTGGTCTTGCAGGGATTCTAGGGATGTTGAGGAGTCACCAATCAACTCCTAGAATATAAAGTGAAAATCGACCTTAAAAAAATATTCAAAAAATCATCAAGGGAAGTAAATATCGGCTTTGGTTGGAAGCATATAAATAAGTTAGATAATATATATTAATTACAATATTCTCAGTGATCGAGTTGTTTGGTTGTAGCTTAATATTAGAGCTCACTAATGAAATCTTAACACGAATATGAATATAAGCTTTCTATGGATTGATTAGCATATTACATTTTGGTATATTATATTAGTTATTAATATTATTAAAGTATTTAAGCATAACAAGGGGCAATCTTTGATCTCGATGTAAGTGGATCATAAGTTCAGAGCCAGAAAGTACATATATAATCTTTTGTTTAATGACCATAAATGCTTGGTCCTAATAGATACTGACCACATAAATATAATAATCTACTATAACTGAATTATGGAAATCTAAATTATGCTTGAGGTGTGTATATAAAGAAGTGTACCAGGGTTTAATATTTGCGATATATTAGGTACTGAATTCTTGACAAAAGAGCACAATATATTTATATGTACACAGAATATTGACCCACTCAATCAATGAACATATCTAAATGTAGATATTTATTACATATTTCACATTGATTAATATTCCAAAATGTCTTGTCGGACCTATACGCTACCTTTACCTTCCTGGTAAGAATATTAAGATAAGGTCAACATTTGTTGTCCATATGATATCAACATTCTTTCATGACATTTATTTACTCAAAGGTGACTTAAACATTATATAAAGCAATTCTTACATTTTGAGTCTGAGACCAAACTTAATGTCTGGAAATACAATGTAGATGAAATACTTTTGTAATTTTAGGAAGTGATTCATTGTTTGGTAAATATCAATTAGCTCAATGAGTGCTTGTGTCAATCTTACACTTAGTCTAAATCTTTAATGGATTATTTTCATGTTTTGAATTTGAGTAAATTTAACGCTTTACTAGGCATAATTGTTTACCACAATCTGATGCACTTGTAAGATGTGATAACCAAGAAGTTCTCCAATGTCATCACATGGATGATGGGAGCATGTAGAATTTATTGGGATACAACTCCCTCACAATTGAAAATAAAATTGTTCCCAAATTAAACATAGTGTTTAAAAATGTGTACACGTGTGTGTGTGTGTGCATGCATGTGTGAGCATGTATGTATGGGTAAAATTGTTTGTAATGAAAAATGTGATGGACCAATATATTCAAGAATAAACAATATTAAAAGAATGAAATTCAATACTAGTGTTTACACTATGAGTTGGGGTGTTATAAATCTGAAGTATCCTTAAGAGAGGATATTATAGACCAATTAGGTCTTACATGATCTATGTGATTTGAATTTTTTTGTGATAGGAGCATATTTAAAGGTTATAATTAAGGCTCAATGTTTGGACATTTTGGGATTATGGTACTATTATTAAATATGGGATGTATGCACACGTGCACGTACGCACGCACGGAGATTTCTTAAAACTATTCAAATTGACCCTTGAGGAGAGAAAACTGTGTTACCAAAATCAAATGTTATTAATTATATATTATTATCGTGGGACTTTAAAAATGTCAATTGAAAAGGATTTCTAATTTTCAGAAAAAATGGTACTTGATAAAGGAAGAGAAGGTAATTGCGTAGTTTAGACTGCACAATTACCATTTCGGAATGTATTTTGACTATGCAGATTACATTGCAGTCAATGGTAGTTGACACATGATGAGGAATATGCATGGCATTCACTAAGCAAGCATTACGTAATCACAAGATAATACTTTTGTAAAATTTATGTTTAAGTCACATGTAACAGAATAAAACATTTATACTAATAATAGGAGATTCACCATATAAATTTGCATTAACTTCTTAATTGCAAATTTATGATGTGTTTAATGTAAGTTTATTAGAGAAATATTCAAAATGGCAATATATTTCTGTTGAATCTTGTTGTAAATTTAAATTTGAAATGAAAAGTATTCTTGAGAAAAGATCTAGAAAATTGAAAAATAGAATTAAATATGAATTAAGTGTTGAATATATTTGTAGACAAAATTTTCATCTATTGATTCAGTGATTAAGTGTGTTGTGGGTTGTGACGTAGATGTGCCTCATGCTATTGAGTACAGCAGCTAATTACAAGGGGAGAAATATTAACATTTGTTTTCTCCGAGTATAAGAAAATGATGTTTTCTCATACAAATGAACCTTTGAAATTAAAAAATAGTTGGTAGTCAGGTGAAAAACAAGGAATCCTGAGAAGAAGGTTAAAAAAAAAATTAATTAATTATCTATACACGGGTGTGATTTGTTTGGAAACCACCATTTAAATACTATATCAAGTTAAGCCATTTATGAGAAGCTTGGAAATGGCAAAAAGAGAACTCAAGGCACCCAGGATGATGTTGGATAGGTAGGTAGTGAGAATCGGAGAAGAAGCACAAAAAGTGTTTCCAACGTGGGATACAAAGTACACAGGGACTTGTTCCCAAGGAGATAGGATAGCTTTAATACCCATGATATTTTGTCTCAGGGTTGTGGGGTTTGGATAGACTGATCAGGCCATTTGGTTTGAATTCTGAAGATTGTAAATCTCTCTTCATATTATTAATATAAATGGATACAACCCCTTAGCTGTTTTGATCGATCAAAAAAAGAAAACTACATGGGGAATTGTCCTAAGCCTAGCCAAGGCTGTCGCATATGAACGTAATATGCTATGTTTATTGAAATTGACTCCTCCTATATTGCCGCCATTGCTTAAGGGACCTGTGCCACAAATTCTTCCAGGGGTGCGAATAGCTATTCCAAAGAATTGCCTCAGATTAATATTGGTCAGTTGTTATTCAAATACATTAGAACTATATATACTGATTTTGTAATTTGATTCTACTTATAAATAAATTTAACATTTATTGTAATGTTATTAATATTCAATATAAGTGTGATTGTAATATGTGGAAATGAATTCCTAAATTATTTTTAATATATTTAAAATTATACAAAATCAACACGAGAAATTGGCACATTTTTTAGACCAAAACACACACATTAGTCGCTTAGCCTACTAGACTGGGGCCTAGGATCCTTGGCAAGACAACTCCCTGTGCACTGTTAATTAGGCCCAAAGTGTGACTTTAAAAATTTATGGACCAAGTCTTTGCCCCTTTCCGATTGTGATCAGTTGAATTCCTATCATTTGTAAATAACAGAACCAAACATGGACTTCAACTTCAAAGACGACTTACCATATTTTATACTTCAGAAAGAAAGACTATTCATTTCCTATTGAATTGAGAAATACTGATGTCAGAAGGGAGATCAAAAAATTTGGGGAACTTTTATATTTGACTGTCACACGTGTGAAACAAGGTTCATGCCTCTAAAATACAAACTGCTCCTAATGCATTTTTTTTACAAAAATTGTCCTGTTTCAACATTAGTACAAGAAAGCCAGATCGATTTGCAAATGATGATGCTTTGCATTTCCAATGAAAGTTAAAATTTAATCACTCACAAACAAAACTATCATTTAATCTACATTCTAGAAATTTTAAGTAACATAGCAAACTAATCTATACCAATGCCATTCTTGAGATAAGGCGTGTCCTTGTACAAACAGTTTTAGTAGTTGTTATTTTGGACAACAGGTCAGAGAAAGAGTTGTACAAATCAATGAACAAACAACTTCCAATTTATGATACTACAATTAAAATTGTAGATGCCAGACAATAGCCTTATTCTTCCATCCATAAAATGATACAAAAAGACATTTGCAGTTTTAAACGATGTTATGTATGCCATGAAAATAACCAAATGGCAGAAACAGATGTCCCCACAAATTCAGTTTATGATTATATGTATTACTGATTATAGATTGGAAGAAATCAACAATAGGAAACAAAATAGAGTTTGGAACCAAAATTCCAACCTAGGAGGCAGCCAAGACTTACTTGAAAGAAAGACCAAGAGACTGATTCCCTGTATCAAAAACACGTTTAAAGGAATCCTTGAACACGGAATGTCCAAAACTTTCTGCTAATACTACAAGGCCACCTGTTCTTTCTACTGCTACTTTCATTTCTGCAACCCCAACCTAAAATGTAAAAAACAACATTGAAACAAGATTAACCAGTTAAAAAAAATCATTACAATTCATACAAATCATTAACCTTAACAAGAAGCTATATTCTTATCTTTAGCTAATCTAACCACCAAATAGTATACCAAAAACTGTCCAACATAAATATCCCAACATATACTAATATAAATATATAGAAACCAAAGTTTAAAATTTAAACAATGGAGAAAAATAATATTTTGAATTTTTGACTCAAAAGAATGTCTTATATCATTCAATATCAGAGAAAGAAGTCGATGTAATTCAGCTACAGAAAGCAAATAAATCAAGTATGTGCAAAAAATACAAGATTCTTGGTTACAAATTGAATTCCATCTACCTTTGACGACCTGTAACCCATTCAAAAACATTCATATAGTTTCCTATTTTCATTTCTTCCCATGATCTGTAACTCGTGCTCCTCTCTCATGACTGGATAACTTTAAAAAGTTATCAAACAATCATTCTAGAACTTGTAACGAATGGACAGCCCCTCAAATTTCGTAATAGACAGAATTTTGAATATAAAAGTCTATTCCAGCCATAGTTCCTAGACTTGGACTCGGCAAGGCTGACCCAACTCTGGACTTGGCAAAAACTAGGTTTCTAGGGAGTTTTGCCTAGGCCAAGTTTATAGAGAGTCACAGGTCCCTGGGACTCGGCCAGGGTGACTCGACTTGAAGCTCGGCAAGACTCGGAGAGTCTTGGAGAGTCCGGAAACTATGATTCCAACACAAATTCGAGAGTTTCAATCCTACCATCGAACTTGTTATATAGACTAAAAAAATGAAGAAATCAATACAAGCTAAGGAACTCAACCTTCAGCTCCATGGTCTGCCAGGAGCATTGATCCCTTAACAGTTGACCATGCTTCTTTACAGATGACCCTGACCTACAGAATATCACTCATGACAAGGCTCACACATCTTTGAACGGTACCCTTATTAGTTGGCTCTCGGCTGCTGAGGAACACTTACAAACATTGAAAATCAAAATAAAGTTGTTCTCTTTGCAACAAGGTTTACATGGTTGAAGATCACACGCAGCTCTATGTGAAGAAGTTCAAACCGTCTCACTCAGGTATTGCTTGCAAGAAATTATAACAAATGTGTAGTAACATACAGCTATAATACAATAGTAGGGTGATGATTGGTGATTCCCTCCCCCACCCCAAGGTGTTAAGGAAAATAGAACTGATATAGAGTTTTAATTTTTATTTCTAAATCAGTAATTATAGATTCACTGAATCGAGTTCTTATGGATTCAATAGTTCTGTAACTGAATAATTACAGAAGCATATATATGTTTTAACTTTTACTGACAGTGTGATCTGTACTTTGTATTTTCATAATTTATAATACTAATGATAACAAATTCTTATTGTGAATGCAGATGTAATGGAGAACTGATCACTGGTAATAACATGTGCTTTTTGATTGATGTTTTTCCAGCGATGAATAATGATCACTATATATATATTCTTGGACAGTCATGTCCCATGTAGAGACATGACTCTACGTGGCATTTAGGCCATGTAGGGTCATGTCCCTACGTGGGGCTGACTCATGTTTATTTGTTAACAACTTGTTATCAACCCGATTATGTAATCGGTGAACACAATGAACATGATCCACGATAATTACAGTCCACAATCCATATGTGATAATGTAATCACAGTCCACAATAATGTAACATGATCGCTGGGCATCACAAACAGTGTTGAACAATTCTGAGATCAGATCAAACCATTTTGAATAATCAATTTATAATACTATATATATATATATATATATATATATATATATATACAATAATCAGATATTTTAATATCCGATTGATGCTACATATTCAACACTCCCTCTTAGCGAGGGACGATATGATTATCTCACAAAATGGTGATCTGGTTTCTCATCAATCCCACACTAGCATCATTAAGATGCTTATCAACACATAACTCCTAGAAGGATGTTAGTTATCTGATTTTCGGCACATTCTGGGACAATAACTGAGCGTAGTCTATCAGATAACAATCTTGATCTCAGAGACAACATAGTATCATGATCTCCGGCTCATTATGGGACTAATGTAGTCTATCATGATTCACTTATTGTCATGATTTCCGGCACAGTCCAGGACAGCAAGTTAATGTAGTCTATCATGACAATGGATCAAGAACTCAAGAAATTTACAACACAAGTAGCATCATGATTTCCAACTCACTCCGGGACAACAACTTAATGAAGTCAATCATGATGCTTTGTTATCATAATTTCCAGTACATTCCGGGACAACAACTTAATGAAGTCTATGATAACAGGTCAATCTATTGTTAAGGTCGTCACCTTACAATAGAGACCTTACATCCAGTTCAATGAAAGATCGTCACCTTTCATAAAATAATACACAAGTACACAATAGTAACTCTTAACATAAAAATATATATATATATATATTAAACAAGACTGAGACTTAATTTTAGGAGTTACAATTACATCTTACTCATTCCAAGTTTACCTTTGAAATATTCCACTTTTAATTTTGCAAGAGGTTTGGTAAATATGTCGGCAGTCTGCTCTTCAGTGTTGATATATACCAACTTGATAACATTTTTGTCCACCATATCTCTGATGTAGTGATAGGGAATTTATATGTGCTTGGATCTGATATGGAAGATTGGATTTACTGAGAGTTTAATGCAGCTTTGATTATCGCAATGTATAACTGTGAGATTCAGGGGTTTCCCAAATAGTCCAACCAGTAACTTCCTTAACCACACTACTCGAGCTCCCATAGATGCAGCTATGTACTCTACTTCAGTGGAACTCTGAGCAACTACAGATTGCTTCTTGATAAACCAAGATATCATAGCAGACCCAAGACTAAAACAACATCCTGTAGTGCTTTTTCGATCAGTAGAACTGTCGGCCCAGTCAGAATTTGAATACCCTTGAAGCTATAACTCAACATTGTCATATTTTAGACCAAGTCCAATAGTGCCTCGTAAGTATCTCAAAATGTGCTTGGCTGCCATGAGATGGATCTTCTTAGGTTCACACATAAATTGACTTGATGCATTTGTAGCATAACAAATATCAAGGCGGGTATTCACCCGGTACATTAGAGACCCAATTATCTATTTGTAGTATGTAGGATCTGTGGTTTCAGATTCATATGCTTCACTTTTGAGCTTATGAAGATTTGTCTCCATAGGTGTGGATAATGATTTACAATCCATCATACCAAATTTGTTCAATATGTCAATAGCATACTTGCTTTGGTTAAGGAAAATATAGTCTTCCTTCTGCCACACTTCTAATCCCAAAAAATAGTGCAAGAGACCTAAATCTTTCATTTCAAATTCAGATGCAAGGTCTTGTTTACAATTTGCAATAAGGTGATATTTTCTTGTTAGGTGGATTTGAGTCATACTTAGGGTTAGGTGTTGTTGGTCCATGATCTTCTATACAACTCTCTCTCTCAATCGTAGAACTTTCATCTAACTCTGGGATGGGATCATCATTTGGTTCTTCTATATTTTTAGAAGTTTTATATGCAACATCTTCTTCAAACTTAACATCTCTACTGATTTCAATTGTCCTTGACCCCAGTATGTATACTCTATAAGCTTTGGAAGATTCACTATAACCAACAAATATGCCTTTCTTTCCTAAGGGCTCTAGTTTGGTCCTTTTCTCTTTAGGAATATGAATGTATACAAGGCACCCAAAGATTCTTAGGTGACTTAGATCAGGTTTGTTTCCTGAGAAGACTTCTGCAGGTGTTACATTCTCTAGAATTGAATGAGGGTATCTGTTTTGAATGTACACTGTTGTATTGGAGGCTTCAGCCCAGAATGTTATGTGAAGATTTTGATCATGCATCGTGGCCTTAGCTCCTTCAATAATGGTTATGTTCTTCCTTTCTGCTACTCCATTGTGTTGAGGATTATATGGTACTGTATACTCCCTCTTAATCCCAATAGATATGCAGAACTCTTTGAAGTTTTCAAAGATGTATTCTCCAACATTGTCAAATCTTAGAATTTTAATTTTCTTCCCGATTTGATTTTCAACTAAGGCTTTAAACTCTTTGAATTTAGATAGAACTTCATTTGATTCTTTTAGTTTCAGGAAATAGATCCAAGTTTTCATGGAATACTCTTCGACAAAGATGATATAATACAAGTATCCCCCTAAGGAAGGTACTGTCATTGGTCCGCACAAGTCAGTATGAATGAGTTCAAGTACAATCTTTGATTTATGTTCACTATGAGGAAAAGATGTTTTGGAGTTCTTTCCTAATGCACAACCTTTACATGTTCCATCATATTCAATTTTTGGGTTAGGTATGCCTTTCACAATATTCTCTATGGAGGGTAGAGCACGGAAATGCAGGTGACCTAGTCTTTTGTGCCAAATCTCATTGGGTTTTACAACTTCATGATTTAAGGCTAGGTTTTGAGAGTTACACAGTTTATATAGGCTTCCATCTTTGAATCCAATAGAGATTGCATTCTTAATATTTGAATTCTTAGGCCAAGATAGGACCTTATCTTCTTGGAAGGTGACGTGATACCCTTGATCTGCTAGGTCCAAAATAGAGACTAGGTTTCTCTTGATGCCTGGTACAAATAGAACATTTTTTAGTTGTAGAGTAACTCTAGTTTTCAGTTGAACTTAATAGGTCCCAATTCCTTTCACAAGATAAGTGAAGTTATCCCCTATTGTTACTTCTTCAGTTGAGTGTCCTTTGAAGGTTTCAAACTGGTCTCTAAATCCAGTTGTGTGTCTAGATGCTCCGCTATCAATTATCCATGTATTCTTATTAGAGTTTAGCTCACTTGATAAGGCAAGGAAGAATAGTGAGTTTTCAGCTTCCTTGACTTCAGATATGTTGGCAAGGGCTTTATTTCTTTCTGGACAATACATGTGAGTATGTTCAAATTTGTCACATTTGTAACATTGAACTTTTGACAAATCTCTTTTCTTATAGTTTTGATTTTTCTTTCTTCTTTTCTTCTTGAAATATCTCTTCCTTTTATTGTTTGAGTTCCCATGTAAAGCTTGAATTTCCTCTTCTTTATTAGGAATGATCCCTCTTGTAATCAATAATGATTCTTCCTGAGTTGGTCAAATTTTGGTAAGATAGGACATGCACTAATCCCTTGAATGAAGGATTCCCATGTAGTTGGCAACCCTTTAAGAGCTATCAATGATAATTCATGATCATCTACAATATTTCTGAGTGTAGAAAGTTGATCTCTTAATTATGATATTCTCATGAAATGTGATGTGACAGTTTCTCCTTTATTTATCTTCATATGAAGGAGTTGTGTTTTTAAGGTAAGCAATCTGCTTGTATTATTGATTTCATATGAATTTTGAATTGTCATGAACATCTCATATGCAGTTGTAGATTTTGCTATAAGTGGAAGAATGTGATCTTTTACAAAATCAATTATAATTTTCATAGCTTTATTGTTATGCCTTTTCCATATTGTTTTATCTGACTCATTTTCAAGCATAGTTTTGACTTCTTCCACATACTGTTCTAATTCAAGTTCTCTAAGAACGATCATGATTCGTATTCTCCAAGATACGAAGTTTGATGCTCCATCAAGTCCGTCTTCTAACTTGACTCCATTCACCAAGTTTGCACTGTTGGATAGGTTTAAATAATTCAAAGATCTTGGGAGATTATTTCACAATTTGATTAAACTCTATCTATCAACCTGGATCTGATACCATGTTAAGGAAAATAGAAATGAGATAGAGTTTTAATTTTTATTTCTAAATCAGTAATTAGAGATTCACTGAATCGAGTTCTTATGGATTCAATAGTTCTGTAACTAAATAATTACAGAAGCATATATATGTTTTGACTTTTACTGACAGTGTGATCTGTACTTTGTATTTTCAGAATTTATAATATTGATGATAACAAATTCTTATTGTGAATGCAGATGTAATGGAGAACTGATCTCTGGTAATAACATGTGCTTTTTGATTGATGTTTTTCCAGCGATGAATAATGATCACTATATATATATTCTTGGACAGTCATGTCCCTACATGGGGCTGACTCATGTTTATTTGTTAACAACTTGTTCTCAACCCTATTATGTAATCGGTGAACACAATGAACATGATCCACGATAATTACAGTCCACGATCCATATGTGATAATGTAATCACAATCCACGATAATGTAACATGATCGCTGGGCATCACAAACAGTGTTGAACAATTCTGAGATCAGATCGAACCATTTTGAATAATCAATTTATAATATTATATATATATATATATATTTGTGCAATAATCAGATATTTTAATATCCGACTGATGCTACATATTCAACACAAGGTGGTCACCCTAGCCAACCAAATGATGAAGCTCTTGAGTAGGTCCTAGACTGTGGTAATATTCCTACTATCAACCAAACTTGAAATGGTCCGATATGACCTTGCCTATAAATCTCCCAAGTGAAGCCATGGGCATAGAAACAGGGCTTTCCCTTTTTTGGGGTGTGTTATCTTATGATGTTAAAATCATAGGTAACCCTCTCGGAAGCTACATAAGGTTATCAACTATATTACATTGTCAATAATAATTAATTCTTTTAAGAATTAAATATTACCATATTGTGCGAAATATTAAGTTGTGGCAAGTTGGGTGAAATTGAATTATATGATTTTACCACTCAAGTAAATTAATTCTTCTAAGAATTATTTATTATTGTAATGTGTAAAGATTATTGCACACAATGTGTAAAATATCGGTGAAAGTGAAAAGGCATAAGTGGGAAAATTAATATGGGGAGAAAATCTTTGAAAAAGAAAGTTCAATAAAAAGGAGTTACGGGTAGTTACCAACTACTTGGGTGTGAGTTGTTTAAAAGGAGAATGATTTTATTGTAAAGGGGTTCCCTCCTTACGGGAAAATTTTTGTAACCAAACTTCAAGATCTATGTTCAGGAGTAAAGAATTAGTGGAATTGATATTTTGTTGACAAGAAATTAATATTTCTTTTCCTCCTCATAAATTTATTTCTTTCAGTAGTCTGTGTGCTATGGAAAAGAAAGTGATTTGTGTATCACTATTTTAGAGGGATATTGATAGTCTGTGTGCTATCGGTATTTTTGAAATTGTTTATTTGCAGATTTTAAAGGATATAAATAGTCTGTGTGCCAAATATATTCTCATTTCTTTTACCTACAAGAATTTATTCCACTGTTCTGTATTACCTCTATCAAATTTTAAATGGACTTTGTTCTATTGATAATTACTTTATTTCGGTTACAAATATTTATTTAATGGAGGGGAAGAATTATTTCAAATATTAAAAAAATCAAGATTTGAGGGAGCTGCCCCTTTTTGAAGCAGAGGAAAATCATCTTTTCCATGACGATTTATCCAATGTTGCAAGATTTATGTTACTGTCCATAGGGCAAATTTATAAAGCAGTGTGACAAAATTACTTGCTAACAAGGTGGAAGGATCCTAGATACTGTATAGCTTGATTGAGACTGAACAGAAAAGTAATTATATTTAAAAATTATAAACAAATTAACCATAATATCAATGGATTATGGTATATGTATAAAATTTAAAAAATAACAAAGAACATTACCAATAAGCGATTGTTCAAAAATATAAAATGAGTCATGGCATGTAATATATCACATAGGTTCATACTATTATCATCTGTATAGGACATGAAAACAATCAATGACCATAGTCGAATCCTAGAAATTTGTGATATCATTTTCGTCTTCATCAAATGCATCCCAACCAGCAATTGCTTGATTTGAACTCAACAGCTTAGTTAATTGTATTTCTTTAATGTTTTAGTTTTTATCTTTCATTATGATATTCGTACCCATACCAGTAGCATTCATTATTATGTTTTTATTAAGACAGTCCAGTACCCAAGCTAATAGAAGAATCCAAGAGCTATTCAGAACACAACAAATACCAGCATGGTACTGGTAAGGATATGGGGCCTCCAGGACAGCACCTCATAATGGAGCAGCGGCGATTCAAAATATAGTCCCCTCACAAGATCTTTTATTACTTGCTAAGATAGGTGACAGTCCCGAAATAGCCCTCACCTAGTCACTTGTGCCCATTGGGCCTCAATTTGCAGAAATGAAACTTGCAGACCCAAAGATGTATATGGATATGTTGTTGCAGAATGCTTTACTCGTAATTTTTTCAAGTAGAAGCCTTTGATAAGTATTACAAATAAATATGGATTTAAGTCTAAAGGAGTCCATACCACCCTTTGAAACATATTCCTTGTAGTTTGTTGTTTTCAATGTCTCCGTTGCATTTTCTTCGTCCTTTTGACCTGTATTGCGACATAGATTCATAGAACTCTTCTTTGAATCACATAAAAAATCTAGGATATTTTAACAACATAGCAGAGACTCACAAAACATGGATTTGTAATCTTACATAGAATTAGCTGACATTAATAATGGATTCCGAGAACTTTGAGGTTCATAGATCCTAGATCTATATTGATGGTAAGTAAATAGTCATAGCATACAAGAGAGACTTATCTTTAATTGTGCAAGACCGTGTCATTTTATTGTTAATAGATTCCTACTTTCCTGACTAGTTGATTCACTTGCTTCCCTCAAAGTGGGGGCCAATGTGGTTGTTATATCCTTCCTAATAGATGTCTTAACTCTCACAATAGCACCGTCCATGAATCTCACAAGCTCCCCCTTGCAGATCACAAGTTTTTTGTTTCCATTCTCACTAATAGGCCTAAATTCACCTTGACAAGCCCACTTAATCTTGACCATAGTTGGAAGAATCAGCTAGGACTTGCCAAGATTCGTGAGACTCGCAAATCTGTTGGCTTGCAAAGTCGACTCACCATGGACTCACGAGCCATGTCCTAGAGAGTTTTAGGCTAGGACTCAGGAGTTTTGGACTAGGACTCTCACGTGTGGCTGGAAATACCCAGCCACTTAAGAAAACAACTTTTTTTGGTGTTTTTTCCATTTCATTCTGCTCTTTGGTGCCCAAAACAGGTCTGCATTGTGAAGTAGTGTTTGAAAAAGACAAGCATATAAGATCAAAGATTAATTTCTTTTTGTTTTCTTGTAAAACTACAGTTTTCTTCTTTGCCGAGTCCTAGCTGAGTCCTAGCCAACTTTTTTGCTGAGTCCTGAGTCCGAGGCCTATTTTGGGCAGCCAAGCCTGCACCAAATCCAAGTTTTCAAACTTTGATCTTGACCATTCTCTAACGGATATCATCAAGTTTTCATAGGCTCTTTTACTGTGGTAGATAATGAGAGGTCCAGTCCTTTACCACAATTTGCCTACAGCGATGATCTTCATAACACTATCTTCTTTAATCGCATAATCCTTGAAACCAAAACAATACAGCCACCCATTTTTAAAATGTTTGATATATATTGCTAGAAGGGGAGTTATTACATCACAAACAACCACATTGCAAACAAAAACACAAGGCTGAAATTTTTCAATCAGATAAAATAATGATTACAATCCAGCATTCAAAACCTAACGCCCTCCTTCAAGTTCCGGTTATGTTTTAAAAAACTTATATGCATAAAAATAGCATTCACACATGACAGCTGATTTCTACCTAAATTAAAAAAAAAACTAAAAATAATTGATGTCAGTAAATTGATACATATCTGCAACTATGGAAGTATCTTTCATCACTAATTGTCAAAAAATGATACATTGAACAAGTTATCTTAGTATTTCACTGTGTTCAAAAGTCTAGTCAAGGGGTTCAACAACCTCATAGCTTGGCTATTCAATTACTGTGATATTAAATTAATTTTATCTTGTAGCCTCTTTTCAGAACTTCTGTGCAACCCCTCAAATCAATTCTATTAGGTGTTCTTTTGGTCACATTTAACTATTTTGGCCATTCATGACTTTAATACAATTTCTTTCTATTCCATCTCCACCCCTATTCAATTCCCAACCTTGGGATCCTCCACCATCCAGCACACCATGATTTGCTTTGACGTTTGGTATGTTAATTCTTGTGATGGTTTAACTTTTTCAACTAATGAATGAGCATTATTCCATTTTCATCATAACTGTTAAATATGTCTTCTTATGCCAAATCCTTTATGAGGTTGCCCTGGACATAGTTCACTGTGATGTTCACTCCTCTCAATGACATTCTCACATTGTACTTATCCTATGAATCAGTGGTATGATGAGAAATGTAAAACCATGCACAAGAGACTCGGATTCGTCCTACTATGAAACCTGGCTTCCATCTACACTAAAATGTACATCGCCATCCAGTTCAACAAAAAACAACATGCAGTTATTATATCAAACAACCTTAGCTCTTTGGTGCCCCCGCAAAGCTCCCTCAATTCCTATTTGTGTATTCTCCTTTCATGGGGAACCCCTTCTTTCATCGTTAACTTCCAATCCTACATCTCTCGTGTCAAATCTCATCACAACAACCTTTATTAATTCCCTTTGAGAATCCCCTCTTTCTTGTCTTTGTTTACTCATATCAAAATCTATTTAAAAGTTCTGCATTAGAAATGCAATAGATTGTGAGAGCTTCAAATTGCCTCATTTGTTCTTGCCAATGCAAAGCTAATTAACAAGATCCATTTCTTAAACATTATTCACCCCTCATAGATCAAGTGACAAATTTGGGCCAAATTAATTTAGGACTATCATAAACAGTCACACGTTTGCCAAACATTTTGCTACTCTACTTTTCTAAGCAAGAGATCGGCCAAAAAACTAGGGACAATATACTTAGGTTTTGTGAACTAACCGAACACTTAAAATACAACTAGATGAGCTAAACCTCATGCAATGAAGCCCAAAATCATATGATCTAATTAAAAGTGCAAAATGGTTCTGTGAGAAAAAGATTCTTCAATGATATGGAACAAAGAACTGATGAGGATCAAAGTTGGAGATCATGTAAGAAAGCCAACATTATCGACATAAATGGCATTATTCCACCCGTTACCACAAGAAAGGTATTGTGATATATGACAATATCCATCAAAGAGTTTCTAAGACCAAGGGTCCATTAGAGCATCCTCTAACACCCATGGCTAACAAAAATCTAGAGGCAAATAAAACACTACTATACATGTTTTCCTTGTGAACACATTTTTATTATTCAAGCTGCCACTTATGATGTTCATTCAACAAGCGTTCATCTAAAATCAAACTATTTTTACACTAGTAGTTCTTATTTTCCCCAGTGACCATGTTTTCCTTCTCAAGCTATCGTTGAGGACATTCAAAAAGCACCATTCATCAATTGTTAAGTTATTTTTCATTTTTAATATTGCCAAGGTATCCTTTCAAAAATATATGTATGTCTTCAACACAACATTAAACAAAACAAAATTTAAATCACGGAGCCACAAGTGGGTCCTACTGACTATACATGTGCTAAGCAAGTGTAGGCTAAGAATTTGTTGATGAATTTAGACTATCATGATACAATTACAACATATCAAAGCATATTGATCAGTTAGGCGACATCTCTCAACACACTATTGCTAAGATTCTTGACCCTACTCTCTGGATCCCCCTTGGTTCATTTAGAGTGGGCTTTCCTCAGCTTCGAATTGAGACAGATCGTCAGCTTGACAAAGTGAACAAGATATGCCAGTTATGCAGCCTTGGGGAAGCTAAGACTCAAGAGCACTTCATTTCCTGTTGTCCTATCTATTACAAGATTAGAGGGAAGTTCTACTACAATTTCAAGGAGGCCCAGTCTCTCTCCACCTTTTTCAAGTTTGTCAATCAAAGGTGCCAGCCCACTATCTGCAAGAGGTCATTAGACTCCAGGACCACTCACTTCAACATCACACGAGCCTGCAATCTAGACAGCTTATTACCTCCTCTGTGCTTCCTTCCATGTCTGGTACCAAGCACCAAATAGATCCCCCCTCTAGTCATTCTAGGTCAATGAGGCTCTGGAGGGGCCTTTTACTGCAGCCGTCTTCCACTCAAAATCCTCATAATCGGTCTAGGGCCCATGCTTCTCCTATGGCTTAGCCTATTGCTTTGGAGTTCTTCACAGCTGATCAAAATGTTTAGTGAGGGTTTTGGGGATTCCTTGTTGGGTTCTCCACTCCTTTTTGTGTAGTTGTTGCTTTTGTTGCTTTTGGTCTGTTTCTTTGGTCACCATTTTTAGGTGTTCTCGTTGTGGGCTAGCCACGTGTTCTATGTTTTGCAGTCCCTTTGACCTTCTTTGAGGTCATTTGTAGACATTAATACATTTATCTTATCTTATCTTATCTCCCTCACTATCATGGCTCTACTCATTCCCATAGGCATGAGTTTGTCCCATTTCGGCAACATGAATCTACAATATATTGTCTACCCTAAAACCAAAAGGGCAAACTCACATTACAAGCTTCTATGCTACCATAGGAGCTATATGGTCTTGGATGTAAAAGAAGCTTCCAAAATGAAGTGCTTTATTTTATCCTAGGATATCCCAACATGGCCTTCCAACCTTGGATACTCACTTGCGATCATGACCACTCGACATGACCAATGATGGCTCTAAGTCCTCCAATTCAGACACTGGCAATGATATTCTATGAGATGTCCTTCCAATCTTCACCAAAGCATGCTTTTGGGGCTTTTCTTTGCCCTTTATTGTTGTTTATTAGTGACACAATACTTTATTTTGTCTTACATACTTTTATTGCTTTGATTATAGGTTTCTCTCTTCCTAGAACTTTCCATTGTTAACTATTGTAACCTCTAATCTCATTGACCTATCTATGGAAAACAACATAATTTCTTTCAATCCCTTTTTCTACAGTAAAAATGGCCCCCTTGAGAGTATTGCCCAAGCTTAATTCGGTGTCCAACCTCCTTACATGGAAAGTGTCATAAAGTTTATCCATTAGATATTCTAAGACAAGATATGCTTTGCATATACTTATGTTCTTTTATGTGGATTGCCATACCTCCTGTAGTGTTTTAGATTTTGAATTCGAATCAATTAATTAGTCTATCAAATCCATCATTCCCATCAAAAAGGAGACTACTAGAATGTTAAAATCTTCAAGCTAGTGAAGATTCTAATATATTCAAGCAACTTAAAACCTTCACTTGCAACCCCTTAGCCTAGGGTGAATTTTACGTGGGTTGCCTCGTCTAGTGTTATAATATTCTAAAACCAATTCAATTATTCAATCTATCAATATCCCCATCACCTTCCTTCCAGCAAAAAGGTGATTAATAGAATCAAAAATTCTTCAAGCGTATGGAGATTGTAATACATTCAAGCCACTTAAAATCTTTACTTACTATCTCTCAAGCTAGGATGAATATCATTTCTTACATATTGCAAATGTTAACATTGTAGTTCTAACCATCCTTTGAATCATTGACCAATTGGCCATGGAATCCTCCCCCCCCCCCCCTTTACTAATGAAGACATGTTCCCAACAATCCAAGTTGTGACAAATCACCATAGCATACCTAGCAAGGCAATACAACCTATCTCTTTTGCACTCTCCAAGTGGAGGAATCTAAGGAGAACCATATTTGTGGGTGTTGTCTTTTTTGAGACCTTAGCATAGAAATATAATTAGTATGGATACCTCAAGAGGGGTCATTACCACCTTTGAGATTATCCAAAGAAGCAATTGTTTTCATAAACCAAGCACCATTGTAAGAGTCCAAGAGCACCAGATTAATTAAATATTTCAACCATTTGGGATGTCAAGGACATGTTTGTCATTACAATCACTAGCACATATGGTGATAGAACTTGGCATGTAACCTTGCCAAGTAGGTAACAAGGCTTCTCAAGCATTTTACTCTTGCACCATAGAGGTTTGGCTACTCTCCTTCATTCACACCCTGGCTTACAAAAGAATTGTCAACTGTGAATTTCAAGAGGTAGTGAAAGGAGTAACTTGATTCATCTGACAACCATCAAATCATGAGGCATTGTATTGAAATGATAATTTGTTGATATTCAATTAGTTATTACAAAGGAAACAAAGGCTCCCTAAATAAGAAAATACAAAGACAATGTTTCTAAAAGAAACAATCATTGATTGAGAATTGAAATAGAAATATACTAAACTATCTAACTGACTAGATACATTTAGTGACCAGATACATTGAATTAATTGACTAGTGCTTAACAGTTTATGGATTTGATTGTGTAAAGAATTTTTCCATCAACATTTAGAATCACACTACGTGAAAAAAAAAAAGGCATCACAATTTTTTATGAAAAAAGATGGAAAAACCCATCCTAATTTTATTTGGAAAAAAATTAGAAAAACCATCATATTTTTTTGTCGGAAAAAAAAATATCATCAAACCACATCCCCTCCATGAGCAAATGTGGAAACTCTCAAACACAACAAACAAAACCTCCAAAAAACACAATTCTAAGACAGAAAATCCTCACATACAATAGAAAAACCTTCACAATACGCAAAGATTTGTAATATCAAAAACCCCCCATTTTTTAAACCTTCAATTTTTATTAAAATTTTGGAAAAAAAACTTATTAAAATTATCTTAAAAAAATTTAGGATTCTTCACAATTTTTTATGAAAAAAAGATTGAAAAACCCATCCTAATTTTTTTGGAAAAAAATTAGAAAAACCATCATATTTTTTTGTCGAAAAAAAAAATATCAACAAACCACATCCCCTCCATGAGCAAATGTGGAAACTGACAAAACCTCCAAAAAACACAATTCTAAGACAGAAAACCCTCACATACAATAGAAAAACCTTCGCAGTACGTAAAGATTTGTAATATCAAAAACCCCCATTATTTAAACCTTCAATTTTTATTAAAATTTTGGAAAAAAAAACTTATTAAAATTATCTAAAAAAATTTTAGGATTCTTCACAATTTTTCATAAAAAATAGTAAAAAGCTTATGGAATTTAATTCTAGGCATGAAACTACAAAAACTAAACTATGGGCTCTAATACCATGAAATGATAATCCATTGATATTCAATTAATTATTACAAAGGAGACAATGTTTCTAAAGGAAGCAATCGTTAACTGAGAACTGAAATAGAAATATACTGCACTAATTGACTAGATACATTTAACGACCTGATACATCTGCTGATGCATTTAGTGACCAAACACATCTGCAGATACATTAAGTGACTTTAAATGACCATTATGAGGTAAATAATACAATAATACTCTGATATGTATTGGCACTTTTGTGGCAAATGACAATGACATTGACCCTTCTTATTATCTTGATTCTGATACTATGGCAAATAGAGATTTATTATTTGGTCAATTGGAAAAAAAAATCTGCAAGGTGGTTAAGAAAGCCATTAAATAAAGCATTGATTTGCAATATATTTGTAGAAAAGAAAATCCTTCTTCATAAGAAAATAAAACGTATCTATGTGCATTTGTACATATTTAAGTCATTGAAGAAATCAACGTAGATCCAATTCATAAAAAACAAAGAAAGTAGAAGAGTGATTGCTCAAGAAATAATATATTGCACTTATTCGAATAGAAATGCACAATAGTTCTGGAAACAAAGATAAAGAGCACCAACTTCCACTTTTATGGAACTAACAGCATTTGAAAATACAGACCTGGTCAAGAGCAGATGCAAAGAGGTCCAAAACATGGCCTTGGTTAACAAGTTGTTTGGCAAGGCTTTCATAAAACTTTACAGCCTTATGAAAGTGTGGAGCTGCATCCTTGTCCAGGTCCTTGTGTGATCGAACAGGCTCAGAAAGATCTTTAGACACAATCTGCAGAACAAAAAATGTGCCAAGGAAACAAAAACATTAGAACTTGGGATGTGCCAAAAAATTATATAACACTATTAGAAAAGTAAAAAATTATATTTTCACAATTATAACTAAATTTTAGAAAATTTGATTACATGCATGATGCTTAACATACTATGTAAAGGGAGGCCTGGGAAATGAAATAGTTCAACCTAAAATCTGTTTTTCAATAAGCAAAATAACACCTCAGTGTCCCTATACTAACATAATTGGATTTCTTAATAGAGCAATTGCATAAATCACCAAAAGGGAAACCATGTAAATCCCTTTGTAGATGAGATTTTTGGGCTTCAGGCATTAAAACCCTGTAATTTAAAGAGACTATGGTTAGAATACAAGTAGTTAATGCTAGGAATCAATATAATATAAACTGGTTATTACAAATATTTGCTGTAGTAGACTATCTCAAAAATTGCTTTTATTCTGCATACAACATAGATAGTATCAAGAATAAGCAATTCACTTGGATGGCCATTAAAATTTGAACATCCTTTCTCCCTAAAGGCTAACTAGTAACATCCCTAGCTTAATAAGGGTTCTTCTAAACAGCCTTTCAATTAGAGGCAGAGTACAGAGAACAGAAGATAGTTTCCCAGCTATTTTCACTTTAATTCTTTTCCAGTCGATCTTCTAGTTTTTCCAGTTATTTCCAGTCTCACAACTTGAAGCTATGATGCAAACAAGCAATTCAATAGGAAAATTTGGACATCCTTTTCTGTAAAATAAGCCACTATTTACCTTCTTGAAAACAAACCTTTGGTCTTGAAGGTATAGAAAAGTTAGAGGATTAAGGATCCACAGTTTTGAGACCAAAAACATTTTATGTGACAATATGTGACAAGTACCAGCATTCTTGAATAGCATTTGAAGGTTTATTAAGGGATGGCCAGGGACGGCCAAGAGTCCCCAAGACGTCTAGGGGACGCCAAGGAGTTCCTTGAGTGTTTCGGGGACTTCTGGAAATCTCCTATACCTAGACATTTAAAAAGTGTTTTTTTCTTTTTATATATTTGCAAGAAAATCAGATATATACATACATTTCTGGCTGATTGAAGGACATTTTCAGATCATTTGCAAACCTAATATGGGCAATTTATGAGGGTTTGTAGCTGCTATTGCATACATTATTGCTGATTATGTTGGCTACCCTAAATAAAAATCAGAACTAGAGTTTCTATATTGGTACTTCCATGCTTTCGATTCATCTGGTGCCACTGTCATATTTAAAATTAATCCAACAATTTATTATCCAATTCCATTTCCATATATGGTTAATTTCAATGTATAAAAGTTTCATATAATCAGAGTTGTGAATGACAGTATTGCTGTCCATTAAATCAATCATAATCAGCAGTTATATTTGACAAATACAATTCATCTCTTAGTATTTGGTATTTGCAATTTCGCTATTTCACTAATTTGCCAAAGTTCCATTTGGAATGTAATTCTTATACATATTTTCATAACTAGTTTTTCTAGTACTATATGTATATAAGCACCGCCCCCCACCACCCCCCCCCCCCTCTGCCATCCCTGAACTTAGGCCCTTTGTCCCCCCATCCCCGAAACCCGTCCCCATGTCCCCAACAGGTGGTGGAACACTAGAAAATACCAAAAGATAAATAATGGTTCGAACATTCATGGCAATTTCCCAAGCAGCCCAAACCTTCCTTCTTGTACAAGCTACAAGTCTTCACAACATTCAAATGCATGGAGGTTTAAGCACACTCTTCCGCTCTCATAAGTTAGATTCTTTTTTATTATTTGTATAGCATATGGTATCTCTTGGTTAAATACTCGTCATTCATGTTTAGTGTTGAGTAGGAAAGGTCAAAATTCGGTTGTACAATTGAGTTTTGCAATTTTTAAGACTACAACATGTAACATGGACCATGATACTTAAGTTGTTGCAAACATGAACTATGTGTTTTCATTGATGTCAACTATGGTCCGGAAGCTGAGTTTGGTTGTGTTCTTGGTGTGGGGGCACCTCAACTCTTGAAATTTATGACAAGTTTCATAATATTGTAATGTCTTAGTCATTTAGGTTTCATGGGACCTATGGCATTTGTAACCATTTGTGATTGTCTATTATTAGACAACACTATGTAATCATGGAAATGGTTATGTAAGTTTCATAACTACCTAGAATCTCTTTAAAGAGACAAGCATGTAACCGAATAGGGGAGATATAGAGGGGGAAGCTACAGGATATAGGAAGAAGAGAGAGCAAAAAGAGGGGAAAGAGAGTCATGCATGTTATATGTGCAGTTTGTATTCCAATGTTTTATTTTCAATAAAATGGTGTTTTTTTAAAATCTCGTCCTCTCTCTCTTTTGCATGTCTATGTTTTGTGCAAAACGTTTCCGTAGTCTTCTTCATGATCTAGTCACTGTATGTTTTGAGTTCTTTTTAGATGAAAGAATGTAACAATTTCTTGAATCGGGTTTGGTATGTTTATGCTTGAATCCATTTTAATTTGACGGCAAAAACAGTCTCAGTGCGGGGGCCATATCTCCCTAACGCACCGTTGGATTTTGATGAGCTTCAGATATGTTTTGATAAACCTAATTACGCCCCTTCTCACCAGAGGGATTGAGGAGTTTGATCTAGTTCAAAAGTTATGAACCTCTGTATGTGGGTCTATCCAAAATGGCAGAGTTGAAATCCATGTTTTAAATATTGATTAGTTATTTATTATTATGTTGTTCAATGACAGTGATTGAGTATGTGTAGGCCTATGAAGGAAGTTGAATTTGTCTAAGCATTTGAATGGTGTGAAGTGAAGTGGAGGTGAGAGCTAGTGTTGTGACCCTAGATTGGTCATATCAATGGATTGGAGCATAGTATTGTTCCTAGTTGAAGGCACTTTTGAAAGACATTGAGAGTCTTTGGAAGATTCTTTGGAAGAATCTTGGAACTCACCACTCCACTTACATCAGTCCTTGTTTGTTCTAGAATGATGCAGTATTAGAAGTATACATATATGTTGACATTGATGTATGGCGATTGTTGGAAATAAGTGTAGATAGCATATCTAGGTGTTTCAGGGTTATTCCAGAGCATTGGAAAAGTATTCAGGTGTCCACAGCTGATATTGGCTAAGTAGGACTGTTACAGTGAACAGTCCGTCAGACACAGTTCCGTATTTTGGTCCACATTGTGGCACATTGATTCATATCATCTTGTGGTTGTAATATGAAGTTGGTGGGTACGAAAGGACATCAAATCTCAAGTTTCGTGTTGCCATTTGGTCCGCAGCTATTTTGGTGTTGTTCTGTGTATCGGTCCTACAGAGACAATGTACAAGTTTGCAGGAATGCTTTGCATTCCTCCACCTTCAGTAGATTTGGTGTTGTGGTTCTTTGATGTTGTTTTGTTGGTATCGGGCGATAGTCTTTTGTGCATCCGCAAATGTTGTAGAGGCCTGCACTACATTTTGAGTATATTTGGTTGGCCTGCATTAACAATTCTATCCTTTGAAGCCGACTTAGGTTGTTTTGGTCAATGCAATCGTCTGCATAGTTGAAGGTAATGATTTGGGAAGATGTTCCGACATGGTGTGATGCTTCACACGTCTTGTTTTCCCTTTGCACGTGTTGGAGAATAAATTTGGAGCTGACTATTTATATTTTGCATGATGCATCTAATTAGGCTGACCTAATTGATGTTATTTTGTGTTGGGGATGATATATAAAGGAAGAGATATTTCGGAGAATGATGAATGTAGCGAATATGATTGTGTGTAGTGTGTTGTATAAGTGCAAAGGTGCGAATGTGGAAATAAGCAGCAATGAAGTCAGTTTCAGACGTATAGAACATTGAAATGTAATCAGCATTTAAGAGAATGTGATTCTCTTCAGTTCAACAATATCAATTCATTATAATCAAATCAATTGTATCTTGCCTTGACAAAGTGATCTTTGGTGTTTTGCAAGTCCTCTGTATCTTGCCCGAAGGTTGTGCGCCTTGCCTGGAAGTTCAGATCAAGAGCAGTGGGCTTCCTTGGCCTTTGGCCTAAAACATTGTAATCAGATTTCATATAGTGAATGTAATTCTCACTGTGATTTTTCCCACATTGAGTTTTCATGTAAAAATTGTGGTGTCCTTGTATGTTGCACTTTTTGTTTCAATTATTTATTACTGCACGTGTTAATTATGAATGCTTGAGAAATGATCAAGTTTTAATCCATGTTATTGATTTCAAGAAGCAAGCTATACAGGGTGTAGCTATAATGAAAGTAGAAAACAGTGGATTGAGTGACATCATTTCAAATATACTACACATGAGACAGAAGAGGAGTCATTTCCATATAGTTCCATTATGGAGCGGTAACCTTTTAACATGAGAGTGGTGATGTAGTACAACAAAAAGTAGGCCTTTGTTGATGTTTTGTAGCTTCAGTCGGATAAACACTATGAGTCAATACTAGTGAAGATATGTATATATATATTTAGTATACATGAGATGTATATATATACTCTTATATATATATATATATATATATATATATATATATATATATATATATATTACGTAAATATTAGAGAAATTAATATAATAATGACTCAAGAGATATTATGTGTGTGTATATATATATATATATATATAATCATAATTGTCATTATATTAATTACATAATAATGAATAGACATGTCCCATGAAGGAACATGTCTCTTCTTGGCTCATTCTCAATATAAATGCAAGAGATTGCTGCATTTGGAAAACACATACATCACAGGCCTTATTACACTTGCAGCGATCCTAAAAACTTAACATGGTATCAGCGCAGGTAACGATCCTGCAAGTATCTATGGAAACCAAGATTTATTTGCTGCTGCTTCTACATTATCTGGTTGATAATGTTCTAAGGATATCGTTATATATGCAATTAATGATTCTGAGTTCAATGACAAATCGACACCTAAACTAGACAGAGTCTTCATTGGTATGGTGATTGTATATATTTTCATCATGTATTACTAGGTGAATCCCAAAATTCCAATCGATTCCCTCATTTGAACAAACAGAGGCATATTCAGTAATACAGAGAATTCGCCACTAATGGCTTTTGATACTGTTGATGTTTTGTAGCTTCAGTCGAATAAACACTATGAGTCAATACTAGTGAAGATATGTATATATATATTTAGTATATACGAGATGTATATATATACTTAAATATATATATATAAATATTATTATTGTGTAAATATTAGAGAAATTAATATAATACTCGAGATATTATATTATATATATATAATATATATATATGTATATTTATGTATATATATAATAATAATTATCATTATATTAATTACATATTAATGAATAGACATGTCTCTTCTTGGCTCATTCTCAATATAAATGCAAGAGATTGTTGCATTTGGAAAAAACATACAATCAAATAGTGCTATTACATTTGCAATGATCCTAAAACCTTAACATGGTATCAGAGCCAGGTTGTAAATGTAAGAGAGTAGTTTATTGATGGTGAATGTGTGACTGTCTCTAAAAACACAGTCTCGGTACAAGGACCATATCTCACAAATTCACCGTTGGATTTTGCTAAATTTCAGATATGTTGGTGATAAACAAATTTACAAGAATCTCACCGGATTGATTGAAGAGACAATTCCAGGTTCAAAAGTTATGACCAACTATGTACGGGTCTATGAAAAAAAAATTCTGAAAAAGAGCGAAGTTCCTTCTTTAAAAGCCTAACCACTTGAAGGGAGATCTAATAAGATTGAAGGTTGTGATAGTGTATAGAACCTTTGGATATTAAATATAGTTCATGTGAAGAATTATAGTAATGTTTGAGAATGATGACATCATTTTGTGAATTTGCATGATATTTTCTATATGGGCTCACGTTACAGAATGAAATACTTGAAATTTATAAAAGATAAGTATTTTATGTTTTATTAATGCACATAATTTTTGAGTTTGTAATTCATGCTATACTATTGGCTAGTAAAATCTTGTATGTTTCTATCATTGGTATTTCCGGTTGAGATAGTTTAGTGAGCTATTTGTAACCTCTCTCTGACATACCTTCAGGACATAAGTACAAGATAATTGCATTCAAGGGAGAAAGAACTTGATCCTTGCAAACGAATTGATGATTGAGACTAGATGCAAAGGGAGTCTGACATTTCAAAAGAGGTCAAGAAGCTGATAAACTTGAGCTTTAGAGGGAGCAGATGGTTTAGTCAACTTGTGACAATCTTGATCATATTGATTGAGAGGAAGTTCACTATTGAAGGTGAAACACTTATGAGGTAAACTTGATATAATTGATTATTATACTAATGCATCATGAATGTTTTTAATGGGCCTGCCCCCTATGTAAATCATGAGGAAGTGACAACTTCCAAATTATTATCACTTGTATTTGCAAAAGTTATTGGAAGGTGACAATCTTACAATAACTTAAATCATGATATACATTATTTATAATGTTGAAACAAGATCACGATGAATTAATGCAACAACTAAGTGTTAGATGTCATTAAGTTGACGGTCTATGAGTTGTTTGCATAAATATATCTTGTAAAGAACAACTAAGTGTTAGATGTCATTAAATTGACGGTCTATAAGTTGCTTGTATAGATACATCTTGTAAAGCAACAACTAAGTGTTAGATGTCATTAAATTGACGGTCTATAAGTTGTTTGCATAGATATATCTTGTAAATCAACAACTAAGTGTTAGATGTCATTGACGGTCTATGAGTTGTTTGTATAGATATATGAAAGGTATTTGGTGAATATAATGTGTTGATATTCTGCAGGCCAATACCTTATTGAGTACTTGGTGAATATCATATGTTGATGTTCTGATAGGCCAATACTCAGAGTATTTGGTGAATGTCATGTGTTGACATTCTGATAGGCCAATACTCAAGAGCTTGTAGATAGAATCGCCGATGGAGGCAATCCACCTAAGAACTGGTGGATAGAATTGTCGATGGAGGCAATCCGCATATTGAGACTATGTTTCTATTGATTACATCTTGAGGATGATGCCTTTATTTCTTACATCATATGATTGATGTTGTCAAGTGTCTTAAGTGTTGACATTGGATTGATTTATCCTCCCTAGCTAAGAGGGAGTGTTGATGTTTTGTAGCTTCAGTCGAATAAACACTATGAGTCAATACTAGTGAAGATATGTATATATATATTTAGTATATATGAGATGTATATATATACCTAAATATATATATATATAAATATTATTATTATGTAAATATTAGAGAAATTAATATAATACTCAAGAGATATTATATATATATATATATATATATGTATGTATGTATATATATATATATATATATATATATATATATATATATATATATTAATTACATGTTAATGAATAGACATGTCTCATGAAGGGACATGTCTCTTCTTGGCTCATTCTCAATATAAATGCAAGAGATTGTTGCATTTGGAAAATCAAAAAATATACAATCAGATAGTGTTATTACATTTGCAATGATCCTAAAACCTTAACAAATACAGAGCAATCCACACTAGTGGATTCCAAGATGGTTGTCACAATGGATAATATAGTATTTGGGGCTTTTGTGATTTTTTTACAGTGCTTACCTTAATGATTGCAGTTACAATATTTGCGCTCTATTTAAGAAGATTCTACCTTCATCAAATGTCAATCCATGGCAATCAACAATCCATCAGCATTCTAGTTGCAGAAAACTTTGCTATGTTTGTAATGCGGTGTTTGAGAGGGTGTCGAGTGGTCCCGATGGATGTTGTCGAGAGCTACAGAAGTTTTTGGTCCACAGTGGAAAAGAGTTTTTCGCATGTTGAATCTTAGGATCCGGCAATGCAAATATGGGCATTTGATTTGGTTGAGCACGCATGGGGCTTCTGCTCGTGAAGGTGGGGTGATTTGAACTGTGTCATGCAAGGATCATAATGTGATTACGGCGGCCTATGAAAGCAATAGTGCTCAATGAAACTGTCGAATCAACACCGTAGGGAGTTCTGAGAGGTGTGTAGTTCTAGGAGCCGCCAAGATCCACTTAGAGGTGGGCTCCCAATTTGTTGAAATATGCTCCCAGCCGTAGTTGGAGTGTTTGAAACCAAAATAGGATACCAAATGTAAAACTTGAGACTGGATCTGTCCGTCCTTTGAAATCGTTAATGCAAGCAATAGAAGTTTAAAGCGACATATTTGTATCTACCGTATATGTCTTTATGAGGAATTCCTAAATTGGTGAAGAGCGTCATGCAAAAGGTTGTCATCATGAATTTGTATAGCGATTAAATTTGGAGTAACTTGTATCAAGGATGTTGATGCGCAGATAAGTATTTATTATCCTTGAATATTACTTTATCTACTCATTGTAATCTCTATCTTATTTGTATTTCTATACGTACTATAAGAGCTATTTGCCTTGATCTTTTCCAGGGATGCTCTTGCAGGAAAAAGAAGATTGGTATTAGATTCAAAGGGAGTCTGAATCTTCAGAGGTAACTTTGGACAAGGAGCTCAGAAGACTGATATTAGACTCAGAGGGAGTCTAACAATTCATCTTAAGCAATCTAGGATGAAAAGATCAACAAATTGATATCTACTCAATGAGTTCTTTGTGAGAGAAGTTCGAGGTGAAATCCCTTGTTTCCACCCTCTGTGTTGAGGCATGATGGAAGTCATGTGTGTGACTCCATGTTTTTAATGGGCCTACCCCCTACGTACATCATGAGGAAGTGACGACTTCCAAATGATTATCACTTGTATTTGCAGAAGTTATTGAAAGGCGACAATCTTACAATAACTCAATCTTCTATTATGATGGACATCCTATAATGTCTAAGCAGATCATGATAGATGATAACTTGCATGGTGGATTAAATTCCTTAAACAAACCATGGCCTTCTATTGTGATGGACATCTTATGATGTCTAAGCAGATCATGATAGATGATAACTTGCATGGTGGATTAAGTTCCTTAAACAGACCATGAATGTTCCTATGGTAAGTATCATTGAGGATACGTGTGCACATACCTTATGAACATTTTGAGTATTTGATGAATATCATGAGAATTGATATTCTGAGGCCAAATTACTCAGAGTACTTGGTGAATATCATGCGACTTGATATTTTGAGGCCATTACTCCTGATATCATGAGATGACATCTAATTTGGTGGGTACCTTCTAATCAAAGATATCCTTAATCATGCCAACTTGATATTACATTGAGGTAATATCTAACCATGTGTTTATCCTCCCTAGCTATCCTCCCTAGCTAAGAGGGAGTGTTGATGTTTTGTAGCTTCAATTGGATAAACACTATGAGTCAATACTAGTGAAGATATGTATATATATATATATATATGAGATGTATATATATACTTAAATATATATATATATATATTATTATTATGTAAATACTAGAGAAATTAATATAATAATGACTCAAGAGATATATATGTATAATCATAATTGTCATTATATTAATTACCTAATAATGAATAGACATGTCTCTTCTTGGCTCATTCTCAATATAAATGCAAGAGATTGCTGCATTTGGAAAACACATACATCACAGGCAGTGCTATTACACTTGCAGTGATCCTAAAAACTTAACAGCATTCACCCCAGTTTTTCACTAAAATGGAGAATGGAAATTGTATATTGTTGTAACTTGCACATATAAACAATTTATGATGATGATTTTCAATGACAAGCATCACATATTCATAATATATATCATAGTTGTTGGTTGGCAATTGTATTTGTATCATGATACGATATTATAATCTTTTTGTATTTAAACATAATAGAAAACATTTTGGCACATTTTATAACTGCATATAGACTGATTTGGCACATTTTGTAACTGCATTTAAATAACATTTATTGTATGTTAAGTAATTAAGGTATTTTGCAAATTGATGAGTTTTTGCCATGTCGTCCAGTCCAGGTAAAATTTGGCTCTACCAAATTTTTGTCGAGATTGAGTTTCTGAACTGTACTATAAAGAATCTCATACTTTTTGTGTAATTTACCATCTTCAAAATCAAAAAAGATAATCAATAGAAGCACGAGGCAATTAGGGCTGCTCCTATCAAGAAAGTGTTAAAAGCTGATGACTAAGCTAAAGTTCCTTTAGGATTAATTAAGAAAGAATCAAACGAAGAACAAATTGATAGCTATAAAGACGACATAAAAAAATTATTTATAGAAATGTGTGATTGAATTATTCAAAAGTTGCTCAAGGATTGAGTTAGTAGATTATGTGGAACAATGGTTTGAAAAGTTGAGCTTTACTGTCTACAGCAGTAAGGTATTGGAAAAAGAAAGGAATTATACCACACTAGCGTTGTTTGCAAAGGATATGGTTGGGCAAGGGAAGCATAGAAAGTAAAGGAGAGAGCAACTAAGATTTTGGAATATCAAAATCCATCAAGAACAAGCTGAGAAAAAAGAATGATGTAATGCAGAAAAGCAAAGGTGGACAAATTCAACCTAGCATCAAAGAAATATAATGCACATAGGTAGCATATACAGAGGAATCTTTACAAAAGAAATGTTTAAGGAGATGCGGGGAGCAAGAATTGTCAAGGAAGCATGTTACGGGAATTTTTCCCCAAACTGAAAAAAGTTATTATTTACGAAATAGCCCTTTAGAATTAAAAGGGAGATAGAACATAAAAGTTATTATGACCCTTTAGTTAAAAACATGGATATTAATGAATATTATAATAGATTCCTTTTTTAAAAGAGGAAGAATTATATAAATTAAATAATTATGAAAGGATGAGGCAATGCTCCAAAGATGCAATTTTCTGGCCATTTACATGTGAGACATTGCTATTGTTGTCAGGCAAGGGTCTTCATCCATTGTGTTCCTCGTATGCAAGATCATGGCTAAAGGTTTCAGATCATTTTGGATCCACAAGATTAAGTTTGCTGATTTGTAAAAGTGGTGTGGCAAGATCTGCTCAACCGTCATTTTTTCTTTGTGATCTAAATTTAAAATATAAATATAAATAAATTAGCGATAAATAAATAATTTACAAAATTGAAAAAAAATTGATAGATGATAAATTAATTGATATATAATTTGAGAAATATACTTATTTATTGAATTAGCTGATATTAAATATGTAATAAATACATTAAACAAATAAAAACAAATCATGTAGAAATATGTGTGTGTGTGTGTGTGTGTTTATATCTGTGTTTCTATATGTATATATCATAGTTCAAAAACTCACAAAGTACTCATGAAAACTCACGAATCAAAAACCTTGGCAAGTTAATCACTGATCATTTTTGGCAAAATTAGCAAGGATTTTTTATTAAAACCCATTTAAAAACTCACTAAAAACTCGAGATTTTTGCATTTTGGGAATGTAGTTGACATCGATTGGCAGTGATTTAGGTCATGCAAACATAGGAGGACTCAAGGGCCACCCAAAGAAAAAAAACATTTTATTTTTTAATGAAACATTTTAATAAACAAGAAAGTGCCAAACACATGATTTTACCCTTAGGGGATAAAATTGGGGAAATTGTTCTTCCATGAAGGTTTGTGTCACTTCAAATGCCTCAATTGGGTGAGCATTGCTCCTTGAAGCCATTGGGGGTGTTGCCCACAAACCCCCACAAGGGGCACTACCCCTCAACCTTGTTAGAGGCACTACCCCCAAGCCCCCATGAGGGATGCTACTCCTCAACCTCATTGTGATCCACACTCCTAAACCCCCACAAGGGGCACTATCCTTCAACCTTGTTGGAGGCACTGCCCCCAAACCCCCATGAGGGATGCTATTCCTCAACCTCATTGTGATCCCCACTACTAAACCCCCACTACGTATTGTGATCTCGTCCTGTAAGAAACTTGATTACAGTGAGAGGGTAAGGAGGAAGTGGGATATAACTCTTGAGAGTGCTAACTTAAACGTCACTATTGGACCAACTTGCCAAAAATCTTTTCAGATGAGGCAACTTCTACATATGACATGTCTAGTGGAAGTGGCATTGTATTTCATTTAGAGTTTGCACTCGTTTTTGGTCTCTGATGTGTATTAAACTCTAATTTTGGTTTATACATTATTAAAATTGGTAGTTTATTCTATAAAATCAATAGTATGTGTTTTTTGAAGAATGCTTTTATAAATTTGTTCATTTTCAAATGTTCAATATATTTCCCGAGTAATTGTTGAGTTTTTGCTGTCTCAATTTTTCGACTGTGGTATATCCCATAGGAGCAAAAATCATTTGGGGAATTGATTGGCAAAACAAAAGCATAAGATTTTTTGAAAAAATCGGATTTTCAAAAAAAAGGTAGAATATTGTAGAAAAGAGGAAAAAAATCAAAACTTAAGCACATTTCCTTAGCATAGAGATATAGAGAGAGCAAATAAAATAGAGTTTAACTCATGAATCGTAGAAAATACATTTTGTCATTTATATTCATATTGCTGATTGCATAGGCAAAGATTCAATTAACTTTTTAAGAGGACAAACCAAATAGTTGCCTAAGTCTGAGATGAAACATTAGCCAAGTCTATTAAGTATCTAAGATCAAAATGAGTTGTAGAAATATGATTTTGTCATTTATATTAACATTGCTGATTACATAGGCAAATATTCAGTTAACTTTTTAAGAGGGGAGTCACCAAATAGCTGTCTAAGTCTGAGATCAAAAATTAGCTAAGTCTAACTGAGATCAAAAATTATCAGACTTTTTAAGAGTCAAAGGGACAGTCACCAAATAGTTGTCTAAGTCTGAGATCAAATATCAGCTAAGTCTATGAAGTAAGTGAGATCAAAATTTATCGGACAGCAATCTAGCTACTGTTAGGAATTTATTAAAAGTGGAAACCATTTTGAAGTGATCCAAGACTTTCATTGCGATCAAGGCAAGGAGTTTTGTAGGGGTAGTTCAATATTTGAGAAGCCTTATCAGGTCATATTCCACAATTGCAATGCTTTAAATTCCATAATGGCAATTGGTATGTCCTTTATATGGGGTAGAATACAACAAAAGACATTTGTTTAATTGAAATAAACAATTAGCAAGCCACTGGTTTTGGCAACTACTATTTTAGGTGGAGACCAATGTTAATGATAAAATCAAATATATTAATTATAATTTAAAAATTATATATATTAATATATACTTATTACAAATTGAATATCTTAATTATATATTAAAAATAAATATACACATTATATATTTTACATTATTTTTAATTTATAGTTTTTTATACAACTATTAATATATATTAATAGTCAATAATAATTTAAATTTTGAAACTACTTCATAATATTAATTGTAAACCTAAGTTACCATACTCGCCTAGGCACATGCAAATTTGACATCCAATTCGCTGTAAATTCGAATTCAATTCAAATTCGACATTTCCCTAAGTAATTCGTTGGGAATTCACTAAAACAAACCCTGGTCAAATTTCGTTTCGTTTGGAGCGAATTTCAGAAATAACGTGCGAGCCTAAGACGAATTTGGGTTTGTTTGAGCGAATTTTGAACAAATTTGTTCGAATTTCGCTTTTGTTGACTTTCAACGACAGTTTTAAATTGTTTTTTTTCCAGATTAACCCTAAAAACACAGCGTTTTTATGTCACGCGGCTTTTTGTCTCCATTATGAGCCACGTTTTTGGTCTAGGTCTCCATTCGTAGCAGCCGTTTTGGTCTTTTTTGTCTTTCCTTAGCGTTTTGGACAAATTTCGAACCCAAAACCAATCGAACCCAGCCCAAAAAAAATTTGGACGAATTTCAAACTCGAATCTCAAACCAGCAACTTAGTTGTAAACTATAGGGGTTTGTTGCTTCCCAATTAAAGGGCCATCTATAATAGTGCATAATAGTTATAATTTTAAAATTAGTGCATAATATTAATTATATATTTGATCCCATCAGAATTAATGGGGTGAGGCGTGCTTGGGTCATATTGAAATCGCAATTTAGAGCAAAGTCATTATCTGTTTTGACACTATCTCACATGCCCCCCACAACTCAGGATGATTGAGGCCCTTACAAATTTGGTTGATGACTACCATTGCTCCTCCCACTCCTCTGTTTAGGGTTTTCCAGAGGTCGGAATGTAAACTAAAGGGACAAAATAACAAATTGTTTCCATGCCGATTATGCACTGACTTTGCTTTAGTCCTGAAATCAACCCTATTCTAAGTGATTCATCAATTTCGCAAGTTTTTCTAGGGTTTCCTAGGTTTTTGCAATGATTTGTGTTTTTTTACCATTTTATATGATTTTAATGCACTTTAAATGCAAAATAGTCTGAAAATCAGGTCAACAATTGCTCAAAGATTTTTTCATGAATCTGGATCCGAAAAAATCGTCTGGCTCTAGAATTCAGGATTAATCGGGACTTTTTGCAGATTCTTGCTTCTCTGGTCACTATATCCAAATATGTATACATGTGCATGTGCGTGTACACTGTATGTGCATCCATAGTTCGTAGACTCAGACTCGGAGAGTACTCATCAAGCCCAAAAATTTTAACTTGGCAAAAACTAGGCAAATAATAGACAAAAACTTATCAAAAGCTCAGCAACTTATAAAATACTAGAAATTTTATTTTCTTAAAGAAACATTAGTTTTGCAAAATTCAGTTACAAAATGTATTAAATTAAAAATTGACATCTTAAAAGAGAAAATGCATGGTTTTACAGCAAAATCAACATGCGAAGAATGCATCTTAACCAGCATTTTCCCCACATCATCACTGTTACTCGCATTTTTCTTGCATTTCTAAAAACTCATGAGTTAGACTTGTAAACACTCACCTAGCAAAAAAACAGAGTACTCGGCAGCTAAGAGAGTACTCGCAGATTTTGCAAACTATGTGTGTGTCTATATGTATATGTATGTATGTGTGTGTGTATAGATTGTACGGCAGAACCCAGCTGTACAAAACCAGTGGGAAAAACTCCAGTGAACCAATGATCCCAAATCCAAACCAGCAAAAAAAAGAAATTACTGGTCATTCAATTGGCTATATAATATAAGAGAGCTTAATATGGCACCAAACTAGAAAAAATAATCCAGGAAAGATTTAATAAAGATGGCATAATTATCTTACCGTGCCTGGCCCTTCCGTGCATGGACCACCAACAAGAGCTATAATCCGAGCTCCAGTTCCTGGCACACATGCACCTAGTAACCCTGCTGCAACACTTAGTGCCATACCTGTGCAACGCATTGCCCTATTATTTGCTTCTACCGGCCATTGATCTCTTTGTAATTCATCAAGAAGCTGCAAGAGTGAAAAACATCTAATCAAATAAAGCCTTCATTTTATTTGGACTAAATAAGTGTTAATACAGCATATAATCTCCATTTTCCACTTGCATATTATTCTTTCAGAAAACAGCTGACAAAATCATATTACTTAAATAAACATAAAAGTAGAGCTCAAACACACTGATCATTTGACAGCAACTTTTATATCAATTTGTTTCAAGCAAAGAGAGAACTGTGCACGGTTTTTAAAAAAGGCCCTTTATAGACAAAAATCAAATTCCATTCCTGTTCTTTCATGCCAGAACATCAGCTGCCTCTTTCTAAATTTAATGAAAACCAAATCTTCCCAAAGTTTCATATAGTCCCAAAAACATCCAAATTAATTAAGATTATAAAGTCTTCTGCTTATAGCTATCTTCCCTTGATCAAATTCAACAGCAGCATGTGAGCACATACTGACTGGCTAAGAAGGCAATAAATAAGCAGATCTATAAGACAAATTACTGCATCAACTCTCTGGACCATGCTCAAACTACTCAGACTTAAGAAGGATTTGCCAAGAAAAAGAATAATATTGGACTTGCACTGGCAAAAACATAATAATGACCACTAAATTAAAGCATCTAACTACCCAACTCAGGTTAATGAAACTGTAGAGTTTCATAAAATTCATTTTGGTTAAAATTTCATAAGTGGTATGGAACAAGGCCAATAGCTTAACTGGGTGATTTTGAAACCAGCTAAAACTATTGTGACCGAGATCATTGCAATAAAAGAAAATAAAGATAATCATCCTACAAAATAGAAATCCTGCACACTCTGATCCACTGCGTCTCCAAGATAAAACTAAAGGGTTAAAATTAACACCAACATCCACATCACAAACAGGGTTTTCAGTTTTCACAAAAAGCCATATAATTAAGCATTAAAATTAGTTTCAGTATTATTTTTATTATTGTTTCGCATTAACTTTGAGAAAAAACTTCAATTTTCTCTTGGCGACAAGCACCGCAGAAAAATGAAGAGAGACATGGTGATGGGGCCATTTTTGTCAAAATAGACTCCTACAATATTTTAGCAGCACCTCCATCTTTCACAGAAAAATTATATTCTTGATCTCCAGCCATCCATGAGACCTTTACCCAATATAAATAATGCTTTTTTAATGTCAATTTCATAATTAGTCTAAAACTTGGCAAAAAAGTTGACCCACCAGTACAGAGTCCAAAAAATTATGTTGAATAAACAGAGAACTCTTTTGCAAGAACAGATTTGAAGAATGACTTGCCAAGTAGGGCACAAAAACATGCCATAAGGAACAGAAAGAATGAATCCCCAAGCTGGGCTACAAAATAAACCATACCAATCAGAAAGAATGAATCACCAAGCTGGGCTTAAAAATACACCATAAGGGATAGTGTAAATTCATTCATACTATTTTGAGTAAATCTGCAAAATTTTGCAGCCAATCTAAGGGAACTGCATCATTATTTTTTATGTGAATTACACAACTGGTCTCAAACTTGGCAGAGAATTGAACCCACCAATTCAGACTGACAAGTAATTAGCCTGCTAGTAAGAGTAGAGGCATTGCTGACTCCATTGTGAAAGCAAACTCAGAAAAAATTGAACAAGTGGGATTAAATATATTTGGAATAAATCTGCAACAAATTTATGCCCAAAATAACAGAATTTTATAATTTATTAATTACATGTCATGAAAAATTTCATAACTCTCTTATTAAATTTGGCAAAGATTTGAATGCACTAATTCAAAGTTCTTAAATTTGGCAAAGATTTGAATGCACCCATTCAAAGTTGGGAGTGCTTGACTGGTCAGTATCAGTAGTGTCATTGAGGACTACATTGCAAAATAAAATTAAGAATGAATTGAATATACAGAACAGTATAACATTTTTCCTGTGCGTTTAGAGAATGGTCGCCAGAATCAATAAGTACCCTCAATTTTCTTTGTGCTAGTCCAAGCAGGCCAAACAAGGCCTGTAAACTTGTTTCGCCCAACTCATCAAGTCTGGACCAAGTTTTTCTATATATCATTACTTTCTAAAAATTATATTACTAATATATTGTGTTTTTCTAAAATTGCCATCTATGATGAGTTTTTGCCAAGCATTTTTTGCCAAAATCAACCTCCTGAATCTATGCTGAGTCTGAGTCTGGTAGTGGTAACAATTATTTAGAGTAAGTCTGCAACAGTTGGATCCCAACCACATTTTAGGCCGGTTTCATAATTAGTCTGATACTTGAGAAAGAGTTGAACCCACCAGAGTAAAATTCAGCATTACTCCTCTCATCAATAAGAGTAATGAGATTAAGGTCATCATTTGAAAAGCAGATTACAAACGAATAAGAGCTAGGCTGAAAAAGACACCATAAAGAAAAGTATAGCTTTACAAAGAGATTCTTGAATTAAACATGCGCCAACTTAGGCCTCAAATTAAGAGAATTTCGTTATTAGTTCAGAGTCCATCTTATAATCAGTCTAAGTTAATGGGCCTCTGCAGAACCCAATTCAGAAAACTTGGCAAGTGAGTAAAACTAGTCTCATAGACGACTCCAATACAAAAGCAACATTATTAGCAACTTGTCCAAACTAACTGAAAAACGCACAATTCATATGATCGTGTAACTTGATTCCTATACGTTTTGACGCTGAGTAAATCTGCACCAAAGTTGAACCCCAATTGTGAGAATCTCACATTTTTTTAATTTCGATTTCACAAATAATCGCAATGGTGTGAAACAGAGAAAGCAGCTATTTCATAGTCAGGATTACTGAGGAACGAGGTGTGTATAGTGTGATTCATAACAGATGTAAAAACGAAAGAAGAAATTGACCGGCTGGACTCAAAATTACACCAGACATAAGAGTGCAGCTTTGTTCCTAAATGTTTAGAATAAATCCACACTAAATCCCGAACCCCGAATGACGTAGTTTCATTATAAGTTTGGCTGAAGATTCCATATTTCGTTTTGATGTCAATTTGATAATTACCACCAAGCTCGTCGAACAGTCGCACAAATTGAATAGCTGGGCTAAAAACTATGCCAAATAACAGAGTAGCCGCATAAACGTTTTCGTTGGAAGTGGATCTGTGGTGTCTGATAAGAGAATTTTCTTCTTTTTTCTAACATCGACAAACCCTGGACAATCTTGTCCGGCAGAATAGCAAAACTAAAGCACCAAATGCCTGGAATACTCACAGAATTCAGCGTGTATTCGCAGTCAGATGCAGCAAGCAAAAACCGATTAATCCCAGCAGAGGTCGTACCATTGGCAACCCCTCCCTGCATTATCCCGATCGGAGCTCCCTTAGGAAATCCAGGACGGGCCCCGCCGAGGCCAAGCTGGTCCAATATCTGCTCTTTAGAAACCTCCTTCGATCCTCGAAAAACATACGTCTTAAACAGATCGGAAAATCCGAGCTCGTGAACGTGCACCTGCGTTCCAAATGTTACCAGACCTACAAGCGCATGCTCCGGCAGCAAGCTGATCGCCTGACTGAGCGCTGACTTCACATACCCTAATTCCTCTTCAATAACACACGTATCCAGAACGAAGAGAAACACCGGAGGCAGGCTCTTCTCGCCGGAAACCCCATACTCGATTGTGGTGTATTGAGGAAACAATTCCGCCGGCACGTTGCTCTCGTTGATCATGGAGTAGTGTTGAGGGAAATGGTTCCGCTGGAAGCAGAAGGGACAAATCCAGATCTTGGCGGTGTAGTCGACGCGGCTGTAAGGGTTTAAAATGCAGAGGCAGGATTTGCAGCGCAGAGGAGCGTAGGGCAACAAGGGCAATTCAGGCGCGGGGCGAATCGGAGTGTAGACTGTGGCCAGCGGCACAACACATTTACTCGCCTCCACCTTCGAGCTCGGCCACACATTCCACGTCATACGCACCCCGTCCACGCCCTCCATTTCTGCGAATTCCGCCATTGTTGAGAGCTTGATTTTTCGTACAGAATTGTTGAATTTCGATCTTGAAGGTCTGAGGATCGAGTTTGCTTGAAAATCGTGTCGACGTTTCTGTCGTGGATCCGCTCAGCTTAAAACGATCCACGACTGGTTTTATTTTTTCTTTTTCTGTTTGTGTTGAGAATGCTTGTGATTTTATGTTGCAGCGGCAGTTAAGTTATTTATGTTTCGTGTTTTGGGATTTTCTATATCGAGAAGTGTCTGTATTATTGGCTGGTACGTGGATTTTTATATCGTAGCGGCTTAAGGGTGGATCCCGGGTAAGCCAAAGGTATTTTATATGCTTAGGGGAGAGGAGCCACAACGTGTGCATTCTAATTTGGGGTTCTACATGGGTCGCCATTTGGACTTAGGACCCTTTTTTAATTGGCATAGTAGATTGTTGAGTTGGCAACCTCAAATCAAAATTTATGTCTATGATGTACCTATTTGCTACGTGTTTCACTTCCATTTGTCCAAGGTGGCTTCGTTGTGGCATTTTGGTGCCTCAACTAGGACGTGCGAGGGGCCCACCACAAAAAACTTGTGTTTATTGTCTGAACTGGACATGGCCACCCAATCCACCACCCTTACTCCCATTACTTCCCGCGTCCACCTTACACTACAAAATGCAATTGCATTTACTATGTGTCAACTCACCTTACATTTGGCTAAGTAGATGCATGTTCACATTACAACTCCATTCAATACGCCTGACTCCTCACAGTTTGAACCATGTCTCGTTCATTTCTACCCTGCCCATTCTAGAGTCTTCAATTGTTTTGGAGCCAAAACATGTTTGGTAGGGGACTCTACAACTTCACCATGCGATGGCAAGGTGTTTGATTTTGGACTAGCTACAACATCGTAAGTGAATGTGAACAATGGGTTTTTTTGGGCATTGCTTCCATTTCACTGGTTGTTTCGTATTGCATTCTTACGAAAGTAGAGCATTTACTTCCTCACATTTTTCATTTTGCGGGTATGCACTCCATTTAGTACAGATAAAGCAATAGCTAACTGGTGTCAATAATACAACCGAGGACGGTGCAACCGGTAAGCCAAGGAAGGGACAGTAACAAGTCAAAGACTCTTACCTGTTTGCAGCATGTAAAACTCAACCAATATATTAATGACTCCGGTATAAATTGAGGAAGTCATAGTCAACTATCTGTTCCAACCAACTCTTTGACCAAGATTTTCTGCACTAAATCCAAAAGTCTTTGAGTTATACTAGCGATCGGTTTGAGGCAAGTCTAAAGGATTTAAAGCCAAAATCAATGACTTTAAAACAAAACGTTATCTCCTATGAAGGAAAGTTGTTTGACACGCAACTACTGCTTTCTTCATTAAACAGATAAAGCAAGGGCATGCATCGAATGCTTCCTTAAGTGAACTGGTACTCCACTGAGTAATGAATCCGATAAGGATCTGTAATTAGGTCATGCATAATGAGTACAATTAGGGGTAGGACCCTATATATTCTTCTGCCTAAGGCAAACAAGAGTTGCCTTCATTCTGTCGAATAAAAGGGTGAACTTGTAAGCTAAAGAAGCCAGGGGTGAAAAGAAGAAAGAAGAAGTGAGAAAGAAGATTGTGCAGAGAAGCACAATAATAGAGGAGAAGACACATGTAGCGACCGGTGATGCTTCTCAGTTGAGCACAAACAAAGATCTGATCAGGCTATGCATAGCCATCAGTAAAAAGTCAATCCTTCTATTGTTCTCTAGCAATTACAATAGTTAAATCTCAGTATTTGGGTGGACTCTGACATGTCCCTTATATCAAATCCCTTAACCAGGTGACATCTTTCAAGGTGTTCAAAGTCCTTTAACCAGGCAGGCACTAACCGACCTCATTGTAACAAATCCTTTAACCGGGTCGCATCTAACAGTGCATTTTGATCCTTTAACCGGGAAGCTCCTAATAGGGCGTACTCCAAAAGAGTACAAAATTTGTGAGGTCTCCTCACACCGTGGTTTTCACCCTAACTGGGTTTTCACGTGATAAATCTGGTGTCACTGTGTGATTGTTTACTTGCTGTTATTATATGGTTAAATATGTTTGCCTTTCTACTGTAAGTTTACTTCACTGGATTTAAAGAGAAGAAGTTTTTAAAGGTCTTGATTCACCCCTCCCCTATAAACACCAACTGGGACTATCAATTGGTATTAGAGCCAAGTCTTTTTTTATTTGCTGCTTAACCGCACAAGGAAAAAATCAAGATGATGAGAAAGGAAGGACCAAAGTTTTCAAAGGAAAATTTCACCTTGTGGTGCAGCAGAATGAAGCTGTATATGAAGACCACTAGAGATCAATACTAGAATCATGTTACCACCGATTATAGTGAACCCACTGGCACTTTGACACCTGATGAACAAAAGATCAAGACTGAGCACACAACTACTATGGATATGATAGCTAGCACGCTACCTGACCATGTTTATGTTGAGATTGAACATCTTGATTCTGCCTTCAAGATGTGGGACAAGTTGCAAACGGTTTATGGAGGAGATCCTAATGTTCAAAGATTCAAGGTCGAAAGCCTCAAAGGAAAGTATGACAACATGAGGATGAATGAAGGAGAAGACATTGAGCAATATAGCTACCAAATCAAAGAGGTGATCAACTCCATCAGAATGCTAGAGGAAAGCTCAGTGAAGAGGAGGTGGTTAGTAAAATACTGAGAACTCTCAGACCTCAATATGTCATCAAGATCTTTGTCATTCAAGAGCTTAGATCGGTGACCACAGATCAAGTCACCCTAGACTCCCTAATCGGTAAGCTAGTTGCCTTTGAATTAAGTAATTTTGATAATAGCTTGTCCGTTCAAGAAGCAGTGTTTAAGTCTTATGTCAACATTTCTTCCACCAAAAAGGGAAGAGAAACCGATAATTGCTCTACCAGTAAGATTGGCAACTTTGTTAAGAATCTACTCTCAGAGGAGATGGAGCAAGATGAGTTTGAAGCACTCATCACTAAGAGATTCCCCAGAGGAAAAGGGAAGTACAAGGGAAAGCTCCCTTTGAAATGCTTCTCTTGCAACAAGATAGGCCAGATTGCTGCAAGGTGTCCTGATAATGAACATAAAGATAAAAGAGACTGGTTCAAGAGCAAAGCAAAGAAGAAATGCTATCTTGTAGAGGAAGGAGTCATAGACAATGAGTCTGAAGACTCAGGGGATCCAGAATTTGCATTTGTTGCAATAAAGGAGGAGAGCCCAATTGTAAATGAAGTTGTACTCATACCTAGATCTCATTAGCATGATGATTGGATCATTGACAGTGGATGCACTCACCACATGACCGGTGACAAGAAGAAGTTCATCAACTTGGAGCTCAACGACAACGGATCAGTTACCTTTGGAAACAATGCCCCATGTGCCATCAAAGGTAAAGGTTCTATTGCTCTCTGCAACAATGTTGTTTGTGAAGACGTGTACTGGGTTGAAGGACTCAAGTACAACTTAATGAGTGTTGTGCAGCTGAACAATAAAGGATTCCAATTGGAATTCAGACAAGGTTCCTGTATAGTCAAAAATCAGTCTGGAACCCATGTTGCAACTGGTAGACAGAACAAAGACAATTTGTTCTACCTAGACTCAATGGAAGGAGCTTGTCTGATAGCTTCAGTCAGAGGAGAATCAAGTAAAATTTGTCTTGTCTCTAAGGAAGATAATAGCTGGCTATGGCACAAGAGACTCTGCCACATAAACTTTGACAGTATCGTCAAAGTAAAAAAAAAAAAATCGGTTAGAGGACTCCCTGAGATTACAAAACCCATCAATGGGGTTTGTAAAGATTGTCAGTTAGGAAAACTGATCAAAGCAAGTTTCAATAATAAGACATTTACTGCTGAAAGTGTTCTAGACCTTGTGCACACAGATCTGTGTGGACCAATAAAGACAAAGAACTACCATGGAGACCGGTACTTCATGATCTTTGTAGATGACTTCTCAAGAATGATGTGGACACTCTTTCTTAGAGAGAAATCAGAGGCCTTCCACATGTTTAAAATCTACAAGGTTAGAATAGAAAAGGAAACTCGTAAAAATTTGAAATGTCTGAGGTTAAACAGAGGAGGTGAGTACACCTCTCAGGAGTTCACTCACTATTGTGAGGAACATGGAATAAAAAGACAGTTTTCTGCACCAAGAACTCCGCAGCAAAATGGAGTAGCAGAAAGAAGAAACATGACGCTGATTGACTGTGCAAGAACTCTGTTGATTTAGAAAGATCTTCCTCATCACTTCTGAAGAGAAGTTGTTAGTATTGTTGTCTACACACTAAACCGAGTTCAAGTCAAAAGGGGAACCGGTAAGACTCCTTATGAACTATGGTTTAAGCATACTCTCAGTGTAGGTTACTTCAAAATCTTTGGTAATAAATGTTACATCAAAAGAGATATGTATTGTGGGAAGTTTGATCCCAAGAGTGATGAAGGAACATTTTTGGGTTACTCTACCAAAAGTAAGGCATATCGGTTTCTGAATAAGAGAATAGGCAAGATAATTGAAAGCATCAATGTAAAAGTCAATGAATCTTCAAATTTGATTAAGGAGACCGGTCATAACAATCATGACAGTCTTGAAGAGCAAAGCGAAGAAAATGTCTTTGAGTTCAATGAAGCAGCTATTGAAGACGAAGAAGAACACCATGTGAACAGACACCCGATTCAGGAAACTGCACCTGAAGCATAGGGTGATGAACAAGAAGATGTTCAGAATCATGGTGAAGAAATTGCTCAACTGGAAGAGCCTGATCGAGAATAGTGCCCGGTTCTCCCAAGGTATGTTACATATCACTCTACTGATAACATTATTGGTAACAAACATGCTAATGTTTTGACTAAGAAAAAGGCCAAAGAAAATATATGTTTACTTTCCTTTATAAAGCCCAAAAAAACAAGGGAAGCCCTAGAAGATGAAAACTAGGTCAAGGCCATGGAGGAAGAAATTGAGCAAATTGAGAAGAATGATACATGGGATCTTGTGCCAAGACCAAAGGACAAGAATGTCATAGGGACCAAGTGGGTTTACAGAAATAAGTTGAATCAGGAAGGGAAAGTAATAAGAAATAAGGCAAGATTGGTCTGCAAAGGATATGCCCAAGAAGCTGAACTGGACTATGGACAAACATTTGCACCAGTAGCAAGACTGGAAGGAGTGAGAATTCTTCTTGCTTATGATGCACACAAGAAGTTTAAACTGTATTAGATGGATGTCAAGTCTGCTTTATTGAATGGAATTCTACAAGAAGAAGTCTACATTGAACAACCGGAAGGCTTCACATCTGCACATAATGATGGTATGGCCTGCAAGTTGAAAAAGGCTCTTTATGGACTTAAGCAAGCTCCAAGGACATGGTATGAAAGGCTACATTCATATCTTCTGACCATAGGATTCACAAGAACTAGGGACAACATCAATATGTATCTCAAGACCGGAAAAGATGGAAATTTGATTGTTGAGATCTTTGTGGATGATATCATTTTTGGATGAGATGATAGGATGAGCAAAGCCTTCGCTGAAGAGATGAAGAAAGAATTTGAGATGTTTATGATAGGCTCAATAAAATTCTTCATTGGATTACAAGTCCATCAACTGAAAGAAGGTATTTTTATATCTCAATCCAAGTATATTAAAGAAATTCTTAAGACTTGAAGACTTGAAGACTCTAAACTGGTTAGAACCTCAATGATAACCAACCTCGAGTTATCAAAGGAGGATGATGTAAAAGAAGTGAATGAAACTATGTATCAGTCCATGATAGGAAAATTATAGTATGTTGTTCACAGTAGACTGAACATTGCACATGCGATTGGCATAGTGGAAAGATTCTATGCTAACCCAAAGAGACACATCTGATAGCAATAAAGAGAATCTTCAGATATTTAAGGGGTACTGAAGAATATGGATTATGGTTTCCATACAAGGGAGGATTTGAAGTAAAAGTGTACACTGATGTAGACTGGGCTGGCAACATTGATGACAGAAAGAGCACAAGTGGTGTTGCATTCTTTCTCAGTGGAAGAATTGTTTCTTGGACAAGTAAGAAATAGAATTGTATTTCACAATCTACTGTAGAGGCCGAATATGTTGCTGCAGCAATCAATTGCACACAGGTAATCTGGATCAAACAACTGCTGGAAGGAATCAAAGAATAGATACCTGAACCGATAGCTATCTATTATGATAGCACCAGTGCAATTAACATATCCAAGAACCATGTTATGCACTCCAAGACAAAGCACATTGTCATCAAGTATCATTACTTGAGAGAGCTAGTACAAAACAAGGAGGTGAGATTGGAGCATGTTCCCACCAAGGAACAAATTGCCGATATCTTCACCAAGCCATTACCGAAGAATACTTTTGAGTATGTCAGAGGTAAACTAGGGGTGATACCCCTTCATGATCTTTAGTGACCCTGGAAAGGTGATCATCAGTTCATTGCGCTTCAATAGAGGGTTACACCTCATCTTTTTTGGACTGATGAAAAGGAATGTTGCTCATAGGGGAGCATATTAGACAAAGGTAGTCTTTCTGACTAGCCTTTAACTTTATTGTCAAAAAGGGGGAGAGTTTAGTTTGGCAAGAACCGGAATGAAAGATTGTAGCAGTAGCAATGAGGTAAATGCACAGTAACCTGGTGATATTGTGATTGGCCATCAAGGTTTTTCCATCAATGTCAAAGGGGGAGATTTTTGGCATCAAGTGATGATAACTGGTAAGCCTACTACCAGTACAAGTATTGTCATTGATTGTCAAAAGAGTATAGAGACTTGTCATCTCTACAAAGTCTAAATATCCAAGGAGATCTATATGAAAGAAAGATGGTTTGGCTGATGGTGCCAGTATTCAAGACAGTTGTGACTGTACGCAAATACCACGGGTCACTATACAAAGCCTTAGCCACCGAGCAATATACACAGTTAAGGAAAAGAGGATTCCAGCATCAATCGATGACCGGGCTACAACTGGTGTAGACAAGTACAAATAAAGCAATAGCTAACTGGTGTCAATAATACAACCGAGGATGGTGCAACTGGTAAGCCAAGGAAGGGACAGTAACAGGTCAAAGACTCTTACCTATTTGCAACATGTAGAACTCAACTGATATATATTAATGACTTTGGTATAAATCGAGGAAGTCATAGTCAACTATATGTTCTAGCCAACTCTTTGACCAAGATTTTTTGCACTAAATCCAACAATCTTTGAGTTAAATTGACAATCGGTTTGAGGCAAGTCTGGAGGATTTAAAGCCGAAATCAATGGCTTTAAAACAAAGCGTTTTCTCCTATGAAGGAAAGTTGCTTGACACACAACTACTGCTTTCTTCATTAGATAGATAAAGCAAGGGCATGCATCAAATGCTTCCTTAAGTGAACTGGTACTCCACTAAGTAATGAATCTGAGAAGGATCTATAATTAGGTCATGCATAATGAGTACAATTAGGGGTAGGACCCTATATATTCTTTTGCCTAAGGCAAATAGAAGTTGCCTTCATTCTGCCAAGTAAAAGGGTAAACACGTAAGCTAAAGAAGCCAGGGGTGAAAAGAAGAAAGAAGAAGTGAGAAAGGAGATTGTGCAGAGAAGCACAATAGTAGAGGAGAAGACACCTGTAGCGATCGGTGATGCTTCTCAGTTGAGCACAAACAGAGATCTTATCAGGTTACGCATAGCCATCTATAAAAGGTCAATCATTCTATTGTTCTCTAGCAATTACAATAGTTAAATCTCAATATTTGGGTGGACTCTAATAGGTCCCTTGTATCAAATCCCTTAACCGGGTGACATCTTTCAAGGTGTTCAAAGTCCTTTAACCAGGCAGGCACTAACCGACCTCTTTGTAACAAATCTCTTAACTGGGTGGCATCTAACAGTGCATTTTGATCCTTTAACCGAGAAGGCTCCTAACAAGGCGTTCTCTAGAAGAGTACAAAATTTGTGAAGTCTCCTCTCACGGTGGTTTTAACCCTAACGAGTTTCCACGTGATAAATTTGGTGTCACTGTGTGATTGTTTACTTGTTATTATATGCTTAAATCTGTTTGTCTTTCTAATGTAAGTTTACTTCACTAGATTTAAAGAGAAGAAGTTTTTAGAGGTGTTGATTCACCCCTCCCCTCTTAGCACTGGTTGGGATTGTAATTATGGGAGCATTTTTCATGCATCATCTTCGACGGAGGTGGGGATTCTATCCTCACTAAGGCCACCGAAGATCTTTTGGGGCAATAAAATCTAGTTTTTGGCATTGTTTCTTATAATTTTTCTAACTATAACCTCTAGTATTTATTTTTGGCATTGTTTTGGTGATTGTTGTATTTTGTTTGAGTGTTTGTGTTTGTGAACACAAGTTACAATGTTCATAAACACTTATAAGCCTAAAAGGGAATCGTACTCCTATTTTCTAGCTTCACTTGCATGTTCATAGTTAAGAGAATTCAATGTTTTCATCTTGTCAAGCATCATTGTTCATATTCTACCTATTGGTATAATAATAACTATTTTATGGTTTTACATTTAACATTTATTATTATTCGACTTTTGTTAAGGGATTCCAAATTCATTTCAATTTATCTATTTTAGGGTTTCAATTTTATTGTTAAGGGTTTTCACTTTCATTTACAATATTAGGAATTAAGGGTTCCAATTTAAGTCTTAATGGGTTTTCAATGTCACTATGAAGTACAAATTCTATATATTATAAATGATATATAACGTGATGAAAAATAGTTTTCAATGTCACTACTCTTGTTAAGGGATTCTGAATTTATTTCAATTTATCTGTTTTAGGGTTTCAATTTTATTGTTTAGGGTTTTCACATTCATTTCCAATTTTAGGGATTAAGGGCTTCAATTGTAGTGTTAATGGGTTTTCAATATCACTGTAAATTACAAATTCTATATATTAAATATAATATATAATGTGACCAAGATGGGTTTTCAATGTCATTGCTCATGTTAAGGGATTTCAAGTTTATTTCAATTTATCAATTTTAGGGTTTTAATTTTACTGTTAAGGGTTTTCACTTTCATTTACAATGTTAGGGATTAAGGGTTCCAATTTCACTGTTAATGGGTTTTCAATGTCACTGCTCTTGTTAAGGGATTTTGAATTCATTTGAATTTATTTTTTTAGGGTTTCAATTTTATTGTTAAGGGTTTTCACTTTCATTTCCAATGTTAGGGATTAAGGGTTCCAATTTTAGTGTTAATGGGTTTTCAATATTGTTGTGAATTACAAGTTTTATATATAATATACAATGTGACCAAGAATAAATTCTTGTTACATATGTGATGGGGAGGCTAGGATAGACTAGCTAGTCTATGCTCTGCTCCTTGCCCAAGGACTCCAGTGTACTCTTGACACCTGTGGTTGATCTATAGGAACCTTATACTTACAAGGAACCCCTGACCTACCTAACCTTACCACCAAGTTCAATCATTTCACTCATCAGCACTCCATACCTAGCATTCTAGAAAATTAGCCTTATCTAGGCTTAATAAGGGCTTTTTGTCTTATTTTGCTTTACCACACTCCAACAATGGTTTTGAGAGGTTCCAAGTTGTTTTCAAGACTTTTGGCAACTGATCAAATCATTGGTTTGGTTGGGTCTTCATCAGAATGAGTAGTTGCTTTGGAAAATAGGGCTACAAGGAGGAGGCCTAATTAGCCTCCCTCCGATTTCTTAGGGAATTTGTGATCCTTTACACTAAGTTTCATGCACCCTGTCCTAAAGGACTTTGCTTGAAAATGACCCACTCTAATGGATTTTTGGGGTCTCAAGTGCTCATTCATCCGTACAGTACCCTTCCCTATTTATGAGGGTTTCAAGGGTTTCATGGACTGCTCCCTACTCCTGGCTTCACCATGACTCCTCTACAAACTTGCAGACCCTCTCCTTCTCATGGTCAGGTCTTCTCACATCATTCTAGACTTCCACCAAAGGGAAAGTCTTGATAACCCTCCTGTCACCTGCTGGAGTGTCTTGACTACTGCTGCAACCTAGCCGAATGGCTTCTCTTTGCCTAGGGCATTGTCAAACTGATGTTTGCACTGGCTTGCTGGGGCCCTGCTTGCGTAGTATACAAGGTTAGGGTCTGAGGTCTTAGACTCCACAATCCCATGGATTTCCCATGGTGGAATCAAGAGCTTCAGGCCTTATTCCATCAGTGCCACCAATGTAAACAGTGGACTATGAAACCCTGCTGAACCAAAACAAACAAACAAAACACACACAACCTAAACTATATACAAGTATATGAATTGAAACAACCAAAAAGATGGCTACACAATAATGGATATCAACTATGTACACTGAAAACAATGTTTCAAGCTTTGAAAGTCACTGTCAAACATAGTTTTAGTATATTTTTTCTCTCATGTTCCGTACACTTGTCGTACATAAAAACTTCCAACCTCAAGATTAGGGTTAGTCAGGCCTTATATATCTTTTCTATCAAGTGTGTGCATGGTTTTTAGGGCTTTTAGCCACTTAGCATGAGCAGTCTTTACAAAAGGAAGAAGTTGCTTAACAACTCTTAAAAGTTGCTAGCAACTTTTGAGCAACTTTTAGTTGCTTGAGTAGCTTTTGCTCTCTCATACAAAAAACCATTCCTAAAGCACACTTGTGCTCATTAAATAACCAAACACTACCTTAAGTTTACTAACCACAAATCCAAGCACTCCAAGTTGATAACAATCCTTGGATCAATGTGTTGCACAAACAGACTTAAAAGACAAGAGACGTCTAGGACTTAGACAATGCCTAGACTAAACCAAAAACAAATGAGCCAAACTCCAAGATGACTCTTATTTTACTTACATTGCACTTAACACACCAAAATATGAAGGTGAGGGCCCTCATAGAGGTGCTCCTGCACCAATATGGTACATTGTATATAATATATATATATATATATATATATATATATATATATATATATATATATATATATATATATATATATATATATATATATATATATATATATATATATATATATATATATATATATATATATATATATATATATATATATATATATATATATATCATTTTATAAATTGTTTCTACATTCCATAGAACCATCATGCATACAAAATGTGTCTATATTGTAAAGAAGAACATATGGCCATTATAGTCAAATTGCATAGGCCTCGAGTGGCCTATACAAGCTTAAACACCACTAACATCATCACCTAATTATTTCTGTATAAACAAAGATTATCCAAATTATTTTATATTTGAGTGGATTTTTCCAACCTGTTTGTAAAATAAAAATAAAAAAGTGATCCAAATAGTAGCCATGAAAAGCTTTATTCTAATTATAAGCCCTTAAAATATCATCAAGCATAAAATCTAATTGCCACAAATAGAATTGTTTTACAAATAAGTGTCTTTGTAATATTGAGCACATTATTTTTGCCTATAGATTGCCCTACATCAAAGAGAAGTGAACCCATAATTTCTCAAAGACTACAATCATCTCACAAAGATTAGCCCACCCTTATATTCATCCCCCACCATCTTGAGCTAAGAAGAAATAACTCTCCAGTGTTTCTATTAAGATGCAACATGTAATGGACTTATTCCTAGCATAATAATTCTTAGATTGTTTCAAAATGAATAAATGACCTTGCTCTTAAATGTGTTAACCAAACACATAAATCAATACATACATGTCATAGGTTGACTCACAATGGTTGATATAAGGCAATCCCAAGATAAAAGTTCAATTTTAATTTTGAAATTTTAGGGTCTACATCCACTACAAGAAGTACTTTTAATCAAGTCAAAGTACAACAAAAAGTTAACATATAAATTAATTTATTTGTTTTAGGGGTTCAATTTTGATGCAACTCAAAACAAAACAATTGAAATACAAAATCTATTGAAAAAAAAATATCAAAAAGTCCAAAAAATGAAAACAGGAATGGATTCAAATTGGAGTAGTCTTTCCTTTCATTCTTCTTCAATATACAGTCGGTACATCTCTGAAAAAATACACCGCTTTGGTTCCTAATCTCTCACTGTATATCCTTCCCTTCCTTCCTAAACTTAAGACAAAAAAAACTAAACTATAAATAATGGCTAGTTAGCATGCAAATAACTTGACCACAAACCACTCACACCCCAAAAATATAACAAAACCCAAAACTGCCACAACGAAACAGAAACAACATAAAGCAACCAAAAAAAGACAAAATCTTTTAATTCCACAATCAGAATGTGGGTAGGAGAAATTAAGGGAGATGGTCTTCATCATTCTCCCCTCCTTTGAGAAAATTTGAGCCTCCTGGTTCTTGTCGATTGTGCTTCATCAGATCAACTTCAGTGATCCATGAATTGTAAGAATCTGGCAATTTTTCCTACTTATGAAATAAAGCTTATATGACTTGGTTCATGTTGCCACCAATTTGGTATCTAATACTCGATCAAATTGCTATATTTTCTTCTTTGGCAACTACTTACTCCAAAGGTTGTTGTGCTAATTATGCTCAACTTCCATTTGATCTTCCATAGTTCCAGCTGAATATGGGTATAGGTCAGCAACATTAAAAATGGGACTGATGTCAAATTCTTCTGGTAAATCAAATTGGTAGCATTGTCATTTATCTTCTTATAATTTTGCAAGGTCCAATATTTTTGGGCTTCAATTTGTTGTAGGTGCCTTGGGGATACCACTCTTTGTGTGCATGAACCATGATCATTTCTCCCTCTTGGAAAACCTTTTCTCTATGATGAAAATAAACTCTTTTCTTATATTGTTCATTCATAGACTGTAATTTGAGCCTAATTAATTGGTGGATCTCTTGGATACGCTCTAAAAAATTTGCAGCTTCTTGACTGTTATGTGGGCTCATTAGTAAATAAACCAAGTCTACAACTCCCTTAGGATTTTTTCTATAGACAATAAAATGCATACTTACCTATAAACCAATTAATGCTAGAATTATAGGATAATTCAACACGAGGAATCACCATTTCCCATTTCCAAGGATTGTGTCCAACTAAACAACTTAATAGGTTCTCCAAGCTCCTATTCACCACTTCTATTTGATAACACAAAGAATAATCCAAGGCACCCTTCAAATATTTGAAGACTCTTTTGACTGCATCTCATTGAACTCTACCAGGATTAGACATATCTTTGGAAATAAATCTTGTTACTTAGGGAAGGTATGGTCTAGTACAAACCATAACATGCATCAAACTTCCAACTGCAATCTAGTAAGGTACTCTTCTCATGTCTTCCATCTCTAATGGAGATGTAGTATTGTCTGAAATAGATAATTTTGTTCCAACAATAAAATAAATACATAATGGTCTACAATCTTGCATGTTGAACCTTTATAAAAATGAGTCTGCATGCTAACTCTATCCTAGCCATAACTTTATGTTCACTCTAGCTCTTTTAAATTTCATCCCAAGAATGTGTTTAGCTACACCAAGATCTTTCATTTCAAATTTTTTAGCAAGATGAGACTTCAATTTTACAATCAAAACTTTCCCTTTACCAATGAATAATATATCATCAACATATAATGCAATGTACAGGAAACAACCACAATCATATTTATAATAAGCATAGTGATCTAATTTAGAACGCTCAAATCCAAACCTCAACACATATGTATCAAATTTTTGGTACCACATCTTAGGAATTTTCTTGAGGCCATACAAATATTTCTTCAATTTTCAAACCAAAATACTTTTACATTTTACCATGTAGTACTATGGTTGTGTCATTTAAATATCCTACTCCAAATCACCATGAAGGAAATAAATTTTTACATCCATTTTCTCAACCTCTAAATCATAAGCAGCAACAATAGAAAGAAAAAATCTATTGGATGTCATTTTTGCAACAGAAAAGAATATCTCACCATAATCAACACCCTCAACCTAAGAGTAGCCTTTTGCAACCAACCTTTCTTTATATGTCTCAATGCTTCCATATAAACTAATCATTTTCTTGAACACCCATTTGCAACCAATAGGTTTTCATCTTCCAGGCAATGGTACAAGATCCTGTGAGTCGTTATTTTTTGAAGCTATAATTTCTTTATTTATAGAAATTTTCCAAGATTCTACATCATTCATACCTAATGCCTCATCTACAGATTTAGGTTCATCATCTCTAGTATTCAAAGCAAAAATACATCTCCAATAATCATAAGAATACCTTTTAGGTGGTTGTCTCTTCCTTGTAGACCTTTCAACAAGAAAGGTTGGAGGTTTTTCCTCCTCTTTTGAATATTCAAAGCTAGATGATCTCTCCTCAACTTCTTGTATATCCAGGGGTCTTGATTCAACTTTATCAATCATAGAAGGTAGTTGAGGCATACCTCCCCAACAATCTCTCACTCGATGAAAAACTCAATGGTACCTCCAAAACACTCAGAGACTATTGAGAATCATCCCACATGTCATGCAAGGAACCTAAAATCCATTATTATCTATTATAGCTGAAACCCTTACCTTTCCAACAAAATGTCCACATATTTTATCTTAACATAAATATTATTACACTCAGTAGTGTATGCATCCATCTTATACAAAGTACCAATTCTAATACCTCTAGCAACCACCATAGAACCTCTTACCATTTTTCATCTTGCATCAGAAAAGACTACATACATGCCCAAATCTATTAGTTTGCTCAAAGATTTAAAAAATTTATCTTATACTAGGGAGATGCAACACATCATTAATATTTCTTATTCTAGCATTAGGAAACTTAATTTTGACTTTACCATGACCAACAATATTTAAATGAGAATTATCACCCAAGTGCACATTACCTTCATCAAATTCTTCATATTCAAAAAACCAATCTCTATTAGAGGTCATAAGAAAAGATGCACCCGAATCAACCAACCATACATCATTGCATACATGAGTGGACAAAGCTACAATGAATGCATTGCCATCTTCCTTTTCAGACTTAGAATCAGAATCAATATTCTTATTTTTCCTTTTTATTTCTTCTTTGCAGTCCTTACGGATGTGTCATGGCTTACCAAAATTCTAGTAAATAACTTTGGACTTTCCAAGATATTTGGATCCCCTTTTGGATTTAGATTTTCTACGCTTCTCTTTCTTATTGCCTATTTGACCTTAGCTCTTCCATGAGAAACTATGGCTTCCTTGGCACCCATGATAGCTTCCTCCTCATCAATATAAAAAGCAAAGAACCCACCACATCTTCCATCCTCAATATGATAGATGTAACCCCAATGACCATAACAAGTGAATCTCACGAATTATACAAAGAACAAAGCAAGATCTTACATTTCTCATCCTCATCCATCTTGAAACCAACAGATGGAAACTAATCCACCAATATATTAAATGCTTCCAAATGGTTTGTAATTTGTTTTCACTCCTCCATCCTCATGGAATATAGCTTCTTCCTCAAGATCTTATTTACCAAAGATTTCGTCTAATACATTTCACCAAGCTTCTTCCACAAGCTCTTTGGAGATGACTCTTCATGGACATCGATTAAAATAGAATCTACAAGGCACAATATAATTAGACCCTTGGCTTTATGATCCATAGCAACATATTTATTAGCTTCATCAAGATCTTTAGGTTTCATGACAACCTCATCAATAACCTCCCACGGATCTTGATCTATTGGCAAATCCTCCATCTTCAGCTTCCACATTTCAAAACTATTTCCAGAAAATTTCTCCACGAAAAACTAGCCATCTAAAATGCCCACAACAAGATCACAAAGCATCTTCTATACAAGATCCTACACAAATTTGAATTAGTTCAAAAATACCAACAACCCACAACTGAAACCAAAGGTGACCAGACTCTAATACCACTTGTAAGGAATTTAAGTAGTGTAACAACTTCCTACAATAACCCTAAGGGGAGAATAACGTTAAAAAATTTTGAAATATTTTTCACAATTACAGAAACTTAATAGAAATAAACATAAGGATAAATAAAATTCATACCACAACATAAATATTTATGTGGGGAAAACCCTTTCATGAGATTAATCCCACACTCCAAAATTAGCCCAATATATTATTCAACAAAAAAAAATACATTAAAATATACTTGTAGAACAATCTTCTTTTAGGAGTATCACCGACCAGAGATTCAAAGGTATCTATAAATCTATAAGACTCTTGCATAAACCCCCCATCTCATGCACCTACTATAATGGAGATACAATACAAGAAACCATCAAATGGTATTACAAAACCATGGGATAAAACCACCCCAAAAAGAGGTGCCCATCTTATCTCCAATAAGAGATGCCCTATGATGTGTCAATACACGCATCAACACGTGTAACTCCCTTTTACAATGCAATTACATGTTCAACAGAGACCCAACTTTTAGATGCCATAAATTTTGAACCATGTACATGATTTTATATTATAATAACTTTTTAGAAAGTTCTCGAATCGCTCTACAACTGGGATTATGTAGCACCATTCCTAGTGATTTTTTACCCCTTCCAGAGCCTCTAAGGCCTTAAAAATTGAGTTCAAAGATTTTGTACCACCTAAAAATAGTTTTCACATGTGACTGCAAGGTTGAGACACATTTTTCCAACACCTTTCTTACTTCACAGTCATCTAACATTGCTATCCAACATTTAATTTCCTATACTAATTTTTTTTAATACAAATTAAACATTTAAAAAGGAAAAGGAGCCTAAAGCCATGTTTATCTTCAATGGAGGAAAGATGGTAATAGAGGAACTAAATTCTTCTTTACCTTTTTACAATGCAAACATAAAGGAGCATTGTTTTTGTAATCAGATCTAGTGTTGACTCTTTTTTATCTTGCCATTCAAAATTTTATAAACATTTTATTATCTATGAAATAGAAAAAAAATAGAGATCAAATTGGGAGTTTAATTCCCTAATCCTAAGGTACATTAGAATACAAAGCCACCTTAATATGAGTATTATTGACAATCACCTTAATAGAAGGGTGCCAATACAATACCTATGCTCTCATGGTTTCTATTCCTTTGTTGCTTAGAATTGAGGAGAGGATAGATGTAAATGATTAAATAACAAAAGAACTAATCTTGTTTGAACTCTAAATGAAGTACCAATAGAAACAGTAAAGACCTTATGTGTACATGGGAACAAACGGGAGATGGGTTGATGCATGTTCAAATTTATAAAAATCAGGACAAGTGTAATTTTGGATCTGAGTTCTCATTGCATATATTGGGATTGTGTAAAATTTGAACTACTTTTTGGAGGTACAAGTCACCAAGGTGCTTTATACCCTGTGTTTTGGGTTGATAGATCTAGACTCTATCGGGACTCAAGATAGAAAACTACTTTCTTTTGCTAGTAGTTTTTTTTATCCTTCCGACACTTAGAAAGTAGAAAGGTGTGTGTGGGGGTGGCTATATAGAGGTTTTCTTTAGTCAACCCCTAATTTTGATGATTCCCATCTCTATAAATAGCCAATATAACAAAGATAATGTGTGTATGTTTGTGAATCTAGAGTATGCGTAAATTGCAATGAGCTAAAATTCATAAATGTGAATTAGATATCTACCCTAGTATAATAGAGTGAAGCCCTATACGAGAATGAAATCATGTATTTTCGAAAGCATGTAAACAAGTGAAGATATGAAGCTCGAATGTATATGTTTTAGGATAACAAGAAATCATACCCAACCTAGGAGGTAGAGTACAAGCCAATCATAAGTCAGTGATCTCCTAGTCATCTCCATAATCTTTTGAAAGCTCCATGTTGATGTTGATGTGATCAAATACTTGATGTAGAAATATGGATCTTGAAACCTTTGTCTTTGTTAGATTTGGTCTTGATTTATAGACCTTACTTCATGGGATGTCTTCAAATTGTGGATCCAACCTTGCAATTGCTTTTACCATGCCAAAATGAAGTAGAATGATTATTTTTATACTAAATCAAATGATAAACTTGAGACAGTTGACCACAAATCTGTAAATCCCACCAAATTACCAACAAAGACCACCAATTCAAATTTGAGCCCAAAACTTGGGGGTATAGGGTGTCTAGGCGACTATATCTAGGTATAGGATGCCTAGTCATCGTATACCCACCCATCATGGCTCAAATTTATAGTTGTATCATCCTAAAAAGTTTTCAACTATATGAATACTTGATTGAGATAGGGTTTCATTTGAATATCAACTCGGTCGCGCTTTCACAACTTTGGAAAACACCAAAAATTACTTGAATGCTCTTGATAGTGCTTAGATTTGTTTAGTCAAATGATCGAATGCTCTTGGAGGACTCATTCTACAAAGTGCTCAAATAATCTTGAAAATGTAAGGTAAAAATGAAATGACAAAGGGTCTATTTTTACCTTTTTCTCGATTAGGGTTCCCAATGGCTAGACTTTTAGCATTTAATGTTGTCACCGACTCACTTTTTCACCGATTACCAATTACACTTACTTACATCGAATGAAACAAAATAACATAGTCTCTCACTAATCAAAACATGAAATGTTAACTTCACAACATGTATCCAAATGCACCTAAATATGCTTATATGGATCTTTGCACAAATATTAGGAACCGATTTAAGATTAGAATTTAGCTCACAGTTCCTACACATACCTTTGACCGATTAGGTGAAGATAGGTACACCCGATTCGAAGGATGAGGTGTCATCAATTATTCCAAGTGTAGTTCCATCATCTAGAGACTTTATTCTACATGTTCTATTCATCTAATCTCTTATTTCTTCAACATTTACTTGAACAATTTCATTTGTCTTTTCTTCGGTTGGAGCGTTACTTCGATACCTACAATATTTGGCTAGGTGACCAACCTTATGATAGTGAAAACATGTCATTCTAGGATTTCTCCATGACCTTCTATTGTTCCTACCATGCATCAAAATTCAAATTGTTGTTATATGTCCAAATCTCCCACATGTTGTACATGAAATTTTTGTATTGTAGTCCCATGGTAATGTTGAACCTTGTCGGTTGTTTGCAGCATTCTGTTAGTTAGGTACCATTTGACATTCTTCCTCTGTGACCTACAATCTTTAGACTTGTGACCATATCTATTGCAATTATTGCAGTAACAATTAAATTTTTTATTCCTTGTATTTTTAGTAATCCTTGATCTACACTCAAATGCTTTATGACCATACTTATTACAATTGTAACAATATCCATTAAATTTAGGAATGCTTGATGGTTTACCTCTTTTTCTCCTACATATATTGGTTTTATGGACAGGTTTCCCATAATGATAACAAATAGGTTTCTTTGTCTTCGGTGGGGTAGTAGTATCTCGATTGGTTGCTTGATTTGAGGACTCTCCCTTCTCGATAGTGTTGTTTTCAGTAAACCCAAGTCTAGTTGTATCTCTTGGTTGTCTCTAACCTCTAAGTTGTTCATCTAGTATGCTTAATGTTTCTTCATTCCTTTCCAATACTTCATTTGCATCCTTTTGAAATTTTAGTTCATTCTTTAGGTGTTCATTCTCTGATCTCAGTCCAACAATCTCTTCAAATTTCCTTGTAATCTCTTGATTAATACCGATAAGTTGATTTGTCATATTAAAGTGATTTTGTGTCAGCCTCTACATCTCCACATATTTTTCATTTACTCTTTCACTCATCTACCTTTTCTCATCTTTAATTACTCTTTTATCATCTTCAAATTTTCTCTTTTGTTCTAGGACTTCACACATTCTTCCCAATTGAGCTTCTTATTCTCTTTTTTCAATGTTTTTACCTAATCAGTTAGGATTTTGTTCTTTTTAGTCAATTCTAATATGGAATCTTTAGATTCATGAGACAAACTTCCCTCTAATTTTTCTTCAAGTTCTTCAACCCGATCTTGAGTATCTTTTAGTTGATGGACTAACTCCTTTCTCTTGTTAAGTGAATGCTTCAATTTCCTTCTAAGTTCATCAATCTGTTCATTTGCAAACTTAAGCTCCATGTTTATGTTATCAATCACCTTTTCATACCTATAGCTTTCTATCTCTTCAAATCTTTCCTCTCAAGTGGTAAAACTTTTGAATAAGAGACTTAGCTATAAAACCAATTGTTGGATTAATTATGGAAAGACAAGTACTGAGAGGGGAGGGGTGAATCACTACTCCAAAAAAATTTAACTACTTTTCTAACCATTCACCAAATTGAAAACTTTGCATACATCACCATAAAACACATAAATAAAAAACATAATTCACAACTCATAACACCATAATTTTTGGTCTCGCATAAATCTTTAGTCAGAGGAAAAAATTGCAATGGGGATGGTACCCACAATACTTCACTACTACAGTAAAAATTTTGCATGGTTAGAGCTACAAAATTTAGCTATTTCTGATAGCTTACCCTGTTAAGAGTATTTACCCCACTAAGAGTATAAATACTTATTCAGTCTACTTTGCTAAAGGATTTTACAACTCTAATATAAGAGATGTACCATGTTACATGATTTACAATTAAGACATATTAGGGCCTACTCAGTTAAGAGGTTTTTACAATTCTGATTACACTATAACCAGTACCAAAAATATTTGTAATGATGCATCAACATATGCTTACTAGACTCAATATGCTCAATATCATTTACCTCATTTTGTATTTCACTAACAATTCAACTTCTATGCTCGTTAGCGTCAACTCTATTTCACATTTACAATTCTGATTTTACTACTTTGTTACTTGGTAGCTTCTCTTCTCTTCATAACCCGCTCTCTGTAATTTCTCTTCCTCTTCTCTCTATGTCTCTGACTTACACTCTGATCCTTTTATACTTGATCTAGAAGTGGTGGAAATATTCTATATTCTTCTCCTTAAATGGTGCTAGCATTGGTTACATCTCCAATGCATATATTCCACTTAATTTCCATTAGTAGATCTTACCTTGTAACCATGCACAATCATCTTGTTTAAATCTCCAATGCATTACCAAACAATAGTCTTAGAATCCGTAAAACATTTTATGTTCGATGATCGCTTCCTATAAAGGCTCAAAAACTAGGTATAATTCTGGACTCAGGGATTGGACATCCAACCGAGCAGCTTATCCTCTTCATAGAAATTCATTTAGTATGTCAGACCAAGGATGTATTACTTGAAATGGGCCAGCAAATTATATGCACCAGGTATCACTCAGCCATACATTTTATCATTGCTGCAGGAAAGAAATGCTGAAGGGAAGCTATGCTATGATTGCAGGAAATGAATGCTAAAGTAATACTTAAACTGAAGTTGTAGGAAGGTAAGTACTAAAATGAAAACTACAGAAGTATAACTGCTGAAAAAACATGAAGACTCTTACAAAATATGCCATAGTACTTCTGCTATTCCATTGCTTTGGCTGCAGGAGGCGTTAGCTAATCCGTAGCTTTGGCTGCAGGAGCAGTTCACCACTTGGCACTGAAATAGTAGAAATACAGGAAATGATTCTAGCTAGTATGAATCTATCTAACTATGGACTTCTCACCAAGTGGGCCCCCTTGGATGAGTATCCTAAATCACAATTATACTCAATGAATATCAACACTTCATTTATTCATTGATTGATTGAATGACAAAGTACATAAATTCCATAAAATAGTGAGATCGATTGAAAACAAATAGTTTCTATAATAAACTTGACAATGTCATCCTCCTTTGCTCATGCAGGAGCGGGGCTTTATTTAAAGGAAAAACTCCTAACTACTTCCCTAACCGTGCCACAGAAATATGTAGATCTTTATTACAAAACTGATGACTAGAAAGAAGGAAAGCTTTTAAGACTAAAATAGATTAAATCCAAAACGGAGGAAAGAGTTATCATGACAACAAATCTAACTTCCCACTCACACCTAGATCTTCTCAGGGAATTTAACACACCACCTTGCTCTTAGCTAGAACTGCCACCTTGTTCTTTAGAAACCTTCAATTGGCACTGCACTGAATGCTTCTTCGCTGGAAGTTGTAGGAAGACCGAGTTGAATGCTCCATGAATGAATGTGCCATACCTGGTCAAAACAACATTTGCTATTCCAATGTGCTATGCCTTCAAGGGTTAGGATAAGACATTCATGATAGTAATTATCAGAACACACATAATCATTCATATTCAAACAACTACTCTCCTCATTTGAAACACAACCACATCTTTCAAAACAAGAAATATAGTAATTCATCCAAGCATAGCATATTTAAGTATGTTTAAACCAAGTTAAATATCTGATGGTAGCATGTCATATAGTAGAAGAAAAACATAGAAGTCTTAAGGTAAATGTATCAAAATAGAGCAAAAGGTCTAGTTGTTATCATCTTAGGGTATTCTAAAGTATGGCATTAATATGCTTCATCATTTTCCCCCTATGAAGACTAGGGCCTATCCTTAGGTACTAAAGAGTTTTTAATCTTTTCTAGCACCTTGAAGTCACCTTCCTATGTTTGCTCGATCATCGAACTATGCACCCTCCAATAGAATCCATTAATCCTGTCCACCCTGACATGCCAGCTTAGTTCTAAATCCTCATCCAGCTCATCATCTACACAACTGTATAGTGGCCACAAGAGTACAAGAGGTTGGAATGTGAGGGGCCTCCATCGTTCTGGTCTCGATTGTTAACCCAGTTCTATGTACCAGTGGACCCTTTGCATGGAAGCTCTGAAGTTGATGACACTGTGTGGTTCTACCTTTTTAAAAAACATAATCAATCTGGCCCAACTCTATTGTAATCCATCTGTAGCTCTATTCCCATCAGCCAAGGGAAACCTTTCAAATTCTGTATGTACCTGCTCTTTGTTTGTCAGTATCCTTCTTCTGTGTGTGGAATCGTTCAAATTGTAGACAATTTCCAACCAATCACAGTAAAGGTGTCTAGGTGTTTTGCTCTCAGGGTGTAATGGAAGTGAAATATTATGTTCAAATTCCCTATACCTATTTAATTGTTCCCCATAATAGATTTCATTGTTGACCCAAGAAAGTAGTGAGGACAAATGTATGTCTCCCACAAATAATAGGGGATTCCATTTTGTGTTTGATGGAATGACATAATGGTGCAAATAAAGTTCACATAGAAGGTTATTTATGAAGTCAGGTGACATCTCATATGCAGCCATAAAGGATTGAGGAGTATCTATGTTAGGACTCAAATCTTTGATAATTCTCATAAATTGAAACAATAAAAATTGTTCCCTTAGGCATAGAGCATACACCCTAGGTGGTGGTTGACATTCTATGATCTTTGGAACCAATTTAACAACTGAATCCACCTTTTTCCTGTAAGAGTGTGATTTCTTGTTTCTGCTGCCCTATTTCCTTTTTTAACCTGTCCCTTTCTATTTCCCATATTTCCCTTTCATACTGAATTTGCTGAAAATAATTTAAGGACAAAGAATTTATTGTTACTTGGTCTCAATTTTCCTGTGGAATAGGGTGTTCTGGTTGTACCTTATGATCTTTTTGTTGAACTGGCGCAGATGTCGCTGAAACATCATCTATTTGCATATTCCCTGGATGGGAGGAAGAGACATTGAAAACATCCATTTTTATTGTTTCTTTTGGTACTGAGGCTGCAAGTTCCTTCATTATATCATCACTTTCCATGGTTGGATTCTTTTCTTACGAATCCATATCCATAGGTTCTCCAAGAGGAACTTCGTGACTTAAGCCAACCATCTCAAGTGGGTTCTTTGTCTTTTTCCTTGAATTCAAATGGACACTATGCCGTACTGGGGTTTCTTCTGACATTACAAAGCATTTCTACGGATTGGATTTTATTGAGGTAGACGTGGCTATAGGATGAATAGGGGTACCACTTGCTTCATAACCAGACATTTTCCCTTTCCCTTTCTCATCTTTCCTGGCTTTCTGGGAACTATGAGTTTCTTCAAAGCCCCTAATGTCTTCACCCCCCAAATTAGGGTTTTGAGCTTCTATTGTTACATCTTCTTGTTGTAGAGGATGATTTTCTTGAGCTCTCACTGGAATGGCTTCAGTAGGAGGATTTTCCTACGCTTCATGATGCTCAGGATGTGGCCCTACATGAACGGGTCTATCTCTATTTAATTGGACATGAGGGGTGGCAAGAAATTCATCCCATGTCATAGGAGAATTATCATGCAGGGCTTTTTCTATTAGTAATTTGATTAGCCCATGATGGGTAACAACATTTTGCCTACCCTTCCTCACATCTTCAGAGCTCAAATTCAATAGGGATTATATGACATTTGGAATGTTAATTAACCATCCATACCATAAATGGCTCAAAAGTTTAAAATGCACAGCATGCAGAAAAGAAAACCTTCCTTCGCAAGTAATGTATCAGATAATATGAACAATGAACTAAGGGTAATCACCTGGAAGAGAGAGTCTTTTAGTACCTTGCTTGCTACTTTCCAGTGCGGTGTCTGTAGGTAGGGAGAATTCAGCTCTGGCTGAGTGGGCATCATGACCATGCAGAAAAGGTTGTAAAAGGAAGTCCAGAGACTTTTTCTATTTGCACTTTTGAAGCTTCAACTCGCAAACCTTTCACATATGCCACACCATTGCTGAATGTATGTAAGAATTCTACTGCAATAGCTTTGTCATGACCATTTAATCTGATAAAATAATTGAGCCAACCCACATGATTGAATTCTCGGACACTAGCCTAATCTTGCAACAATGACATGTGACTAGCTGGTTTTGACCGAATAGGCTGCCCACCCATACTTGTTCCCTAAAAATCTTTGCAACCCTTGTTCTTTACTTCAATCCTTTTCACAATTTCTCCTAATTTCTAAACTTCCCACTCTGCATCGATTCATGGTTTCTTGCTACTTGTTTGGTAAGGATGGAAGTGAAAATATCAAAGAATATGTGAAAATTGAAGTTGACTTTGGTTTTTAGGGGTTTTTAAAAAGGCCGAAATCTAAGGCTAGTGGATTAATGATCAAACTTGAAGCTTGTGTGCTAATAATGACAATTAAATCAAAATCTTGGGCAAATTTGTTTATCTCATACCATCATATTGCCCCCTACGAAAAGGACGCAGGTGTCCTCACATGCTTGGTTAAAAAGTATAGCAATGCTTGGAAATAATTACTAAATTAAATGAAGCATAAAAGATAATTATGTTCAAATAAGTATAGAGTATGTGAAAGAATAGATGATTGTGTACCTGGTGTGAAATTTCCATAAATGCCAATATCTGAAAAACATATGTTAACGTGTGTCGGGCAAAGAGAAGTACGGGGAAGAAAAGATGTGACAGATGAATAAATGGTGAAGAAAAAGGTGATGGGATGGAATATTTATTATGGAAGAGAATATTTTCATGGGAAACAAAAACTTTATCATGGCTGCAATCATGTAGAATTAAAGTGATGATTGAAATTTGTAGCTGGCTGCAGGATAATCACCCATAGGAGGAGGTTCATCTATTGGTTGAAAACCTTCACTTGGAGGAGGTCCAAAATATTTGGAGTGTTCATCGGCTGCAGGATCTTGATTAGCTACAGGAGGTTCAGCTATGGAAGGAGAAATCTCAAACTACCACAGGAACTCAACCTTTGTCTGTCGTTTGTGGTATAGATGAAGTCTGTGCCCTTTTACCAATAACTTGAAACATACTAGGTCGATGGTTGATAACTAAACTGCACCATTAGCATAGACATTTTTGATTTCATAGGGACCTAGCCATCGGGTAGTGAACTTACCTTGGGTTTCTTGATACCGAGAGTCATACAAGAGGGACCAGTCACTAGGAGAAAATTGTTTGTTTAGGATGTGTGAGTCATGCCACCTTTTGCATTGTATTTGGATCATCTCTATGTGTTGTAAGGCTGCCTTTCTCAGTTCATCCAATTGGTTGAGCTGTAGGACCCTGTCACATTGTGCTTCTGGAAGATCAATATTTAGCTATAATGTTGTTCTCAATATTTTATGCTCAAATTCTATTGGCATAACAACATGTTTTCCATAAACCAACTCAAAGGGTGTGAAACTAGTTGTGGTTTTCTAAGTTTTCCTATATGCCCAAACTACTTCTTGTAACCTTGTGCTCCAGTCTTTTTTATGTAGTTGCATAGTTTTGGTCAAGATGGCCTCTATTTCCTGTTTGTAACCTCAACTTGTCTATTCACCTATGGATGATATGGAATTGATGTCCTGTGGTGAATGTTATATTCATTCATAAGGGCAGTAATCAGCGTTGAGGTGAATTGAGCACCCTGATCAGTAACCAGCTCTCTTGGGACACCATATCTTGTGAAGATTTCTTCATACAAAAATTTAGCAACCTTGTTATCTCGATCATGTTTCATAGCATGTACCTCCACCCATTTAGTTACATATTCAGTACATACAAGAATGTAGGAGTTGTCGTTTGAGGATGGAGTAATGGGTCCTACAAAATCTAATCCCCATTTATCAAATGGAGTGAATACCACCTGTGGAAAAAGAGGCATTTCATCATATTTTTTTGGTCATCCCATCCTTTGGCATTGGTCACATTTCCTTGTATAGTTGACAAAATCTCTATGGAGGGTTGGCCAATAATATCATGTGTTCAGTATCTTCATGGCTATTCTCTTGGCTACAAAATGCCCTCCATAAGGCTCATTATTACATGCATGGAGGATGTCATAAGCTTCATCCTCCCTTATACATCTTCTCAATATTTGGTTAGGCCCATTATAGAATAAACAATCAGCAATCCAGGAAAAATTGAAAGTTTTTTCTATGATGAGTCTCTTTTCTTTTGGTGAGAAATAGGGAGGTACCTTTTGAGAGACCAAGTAATTGGCAATATCTACATACCAAGGAGTTTTGGCTGAAATAGAGAATAGGTGATCATCAAGGAAGCTGTTATCAATGAGTTGTGGCTCATCCTTGTTCTACAGTTGTGAGAGGAAATCTGCAACCACGTTGGATTTGCCTGGCTTGTCCACTATGGTGATATCAAATTCCTGTAATAATAGAAGCCATCTAGCTAGTCATCCTGTGATTGCAGGCTTATTAGCAAGGTATTTAATGGTTGCATGGTCAGTGTGCACAAAAATCTGATACCATGTTATGTAGTGGCAAAATTTATTTAGGGCATAAATGACTGCCAAAAGCTCCTTTTTGTGACCGTATAATTCAATTCAGCTCCTTGGAGATTCTTATTGATGAAGTATATAACATGCTCTACTGTGTCATCTTTTTGGCCAAGCACAACTCCTATGGCATGATCTGAAGCATCAGTATATATATGGAATGGAATTTCCTAATTTGGTCCTTGTAAGATTGGGGTTGTTGTAAGGACTGATTTTAGTTGTAGGAAGGCCTCTTCACAGGTTGGGGTCCAGGTAAATTCTAAGTCTTTAGTAAGCAAAGAGTGAAGAGGACTGGCCATTTTACTGAAATCTTTTATAAACCTTCGGTAATAGCTTGCATGTCCAAGAAAACTTCAAACATCTTTTTGCTTGGTTGGTGTAGGAAGGTTTTGAATGACTTCAATTTTGGCTAGATTCACTTGGATCCCTGCTGCAGATATATAGTGGCCAAGTACTATCCCCTCTTGCATCATTATGAAGTATTTCTCACTATTAAGAGATAGATTATGTTCTTCACACCTCTTTAGGACCTTGTCTAAGTTGTTTAAAGCTTCCTCATAAGTTTCACCATATGTTGTGAAATCATCCATATAGATCTCCATACAGTCATGAGAGATGTCAGCAAAGATGCTGATAACTGCTCTCTGAAAGGTTGCTGGAGCATTACAAAGACCAAATGGAAGAACTGAATAAGCAAAAGTCCCCTAAGGGCAAGTGAAAGTTATCTTTTCCTGATCCTCTAGAAGGATTCAGATCTGATTGTATCCACTATACCCATATAGGAAGAAAAAATAATTTTTGCCTGCTAATGAGTCCAATACTTGGTCAATGAATGGAAGAGGGAAGTGGTCCTTTTTAGTTGCATTATTGAGTTCCCTATAGTCCACACACACACATGCCATTTGCCTCCTTTTTTTGGGCACAATTACTAATGGAGAAACCTACTGACTATCAGATATGGCGTAAATGAATCTAGCATTGAGGAGATTTTGCAACTCTATTTTAACGATTTCTCGTAATGCTGGGTTCACTCATCTTTGAAATTGCCTTACTGGAGGTTTGTCTTCTTTTAGATATATCCTATGAGTTCATAATTTTGGGTCCAAGCCTTTCATGTTAGAATAGTCCCAAGCAAATGCTTTAGTATGCACCTTTAGCATTTTAGTCAGAGATGTTTGTTGTAGAGTGGTTAGTTTGCTATTAATGTTTAGGCAACGACCAGGAGACACTTCTATTTGCTTCGTCAACTCTATCATGGATGCGTCTATAAATGAGGGTACTTGTATCTCATGGGGAAGCAATTGATGGTAGAGTCCTTTGGCTACATGAGAGGACCATTAGCAGTCTGGGTTCAAAACTTGCAGAGAGCAGTTGTTGGAAGAACAACCCAGAGAATTTGGGTTTGTTCCATACTGATTTTGTAGGATATTAGTGTTGTCTTCATCCTGAAGCTGCAGAAAGGGGTCTCTTTTTATCATCATTAAATTTGACACTAAATTGATAACCTCATCTTTTTCTCAAATGTCAGGCCATATTGGTGAGGTTAAGTCCATTTGGGGTTGAGCAGGGGGATATAGGATGAGAGTCTTGGTATGTTGGCCATCAAAGATGGTCATATCCCCTGAGTGACAACCTATGTGAGCATCAATAGTTGCTATCGAAGGCCTACCAAGTATAATTGGGTATCCTCCTAAGGTAGCCTTTGGTGACAGGATCATGAAATCTGCTGGGTACGACCAGGTTTCAAGGTCAGCAACTATATCTTCAATCATTCCATCAGGTTTTATGATGGAACTATCTGCAAATTGTAGTACGGTAGGAGTGGTTCAGAGGTTGTGTATGCCAAGTTATCACATTATATCCCTAGTCATTACTTTTATAGCGGCTCCAAGATCTATCAATACATTTTTAATGGCTATCCCATTAATAATGATTTCAACAACAGGGCTGCCTAGGTTAGAATATTTTGGGATGGTAAGCTTTCCTAACATAATGTCAACTAGCTTACCTAACAAATGCACCATTTGAGGATCTCTTTTCTTGTGACTAGGCTTCTTAAAGTAGGCTTCTTTGATGCATTTGTTGTATGTGGGAACATCCTTAATTTCTTGAAATAAAGGTATTTGGACATTGACATTCTTTAACTAATCAAGGATGTTGAATTCAGCTTCCTCAGTAGGCTTAGGGTTGTTGGGCTGCAACCTTTGTGGGAAAGGTGGTTCAGTAGGGTGGCTTTTATCTGCTATAGGTTGTGTTACTAGTGAAGGAGTAGTGTTTTTAGTTATTACAAGCTCCTCTTGTGCTACCTCAGTTATGATTGGATGATCTAGAGCAGGAATAGTAGTCCCAGACCGAAGGTGCATATCATTAAGGGTGATTGCATATGTAGGATACTGCATGGGATACTGTAATTGATTAGTAGTATATACACTCTGCTAAGGTGTGGCAGGTCTGTTGTTCAGGTTTGGCTGTGGTTGCGTAGGCAATTGGGTCAGTTTTGGTGGTTGATTATTAGCAGGTGGTGGTGGTAAGAGTGATTGCTACTGTGGTGCCTGAAGAGGTGGATTCAGATATCCTTGGGACTGATTTGGCCATTGCTGGCCTCCTTGCCACTAAGGATTCATTTTCCAATTACCCTGTGGTGGCTGTCATGCCCCTTGAGGTTGTTGCCAATTCCCCTGAGGGTTTTGCCATTGTTGACTAGGGAAATTTTTCCACTGATTTTGATAGTTATTCCATGGGGGATTTTGGTAATTCATAGAAGGTTGCCATTGATTGTTATAAAATGGATTGCTGAATGTAATTAGGTCTCGAGTCATACCTTATCTTTGTACCCATGGCCGTCGTTGAGCAACAAAGAACAACTGCTCGTCCGCTGGTTCTATTGGATTATAGTCAGTTGGCATCTAGGTAGTTTCCATATTTGCAACCATCTTACACTGACAATCTCTTTTCTTTTGTTGACAGTGTGGACAAAATTCTACCAACATGGCCTCAGGTTCCTCATGCTTCTTTTTGGCTTGCAAGGTATCTAGTTGCATGGCCATATTGTTGATGATATCCTGTTTAAATTCAGATAAGAGATGGGTTATCTCTGATTTGGAAGCACCTATGCCATCTTTCCTTCCTATTATGGCTTTGTATCCTCTTCCTCTCTTACCAACAACTCTTGAGTACTTGAGGCATATCTTCTTTATGTCATCCCAGCTAGATTGAGTTATGTCTCCTCCTGCCATCAAGTCTAAATTTTTAGTGCATCCATCTTGTATACCTCTTAGAAATAGCAGCTTTTGATATTCTTCATTAAGCTCATGCTCTGTATTCCTTTTTAGGCTATACATGAACAGTGAGATATAGTCTTCAAGTGACTCATCCTCTTTTTGAATCATTTTAAAGATGTCTTCTCCTCGCATATCAGTTCCTCGACAATATGCATTCTTGCCCAATCATGGAAAAAATCCCATCTTAGGCCCATAAACTAATGCAAAGTAGATTCCTTAAGAGTCGCTGGAAAGAGTTTGAGCTTGTGAGAGTCGGTGGTGTAGTCATAACTTCTACATAGAATATCAAACTCAAAGAGAAAGGTATCTGGGTCTTCTGTTACTAGACCGTAGAATTTTGGTAGGGCAGAAGAAGGTATGTTTTAAAGGTTTTTATTGTCTCGCTGGTTAGTAATAGGGAATGGAAATGCGGGGGGGATTAGCCATATTGGCAGGATTTATAGGTCGTGGAGGTAGTGGATGATGAGGAGGTTTGTATATGACCAGTTGTAAGGAGTTTTCTTTTCTGATAGGATTTTCAAGAAAGCGGGTTCTCAAATGAGAGAAGACTTCTGCAAATGCATTAATTTTAGGTTGCTCTTAAAAAAAACTAAACTGTTCTTCTTCAAAAGATGAGGAGGATGACGTAGTTTCAGGGAGGTCAATGGTGGCATCAACAAATGAAATCTCTTCCTCAAATGGATGATTCGATTGATTTGGAAAGTACCATCCTCTAGCATCTCTTCTTTAGATGTGCATACATGTAGTAGCCAAAAATGATCGCTTCCTCTAAAGGCTCAAAAACTAGGTATAATTCCGGACTCAGGGACTGGACATCCAACCAAGCAGCTTATCCTCTTCATTAAAATTCATTTAGTATGTCAGACCAGGGATGTATTACTTGAAATGGGCCAACAAAATATATGCACCAAGTATCACCCAACCATACATTTTATCGTTGCTGCAGGAAAGAAATGCTAAAGGGAAACTATGCTACGATTGCCGGAAATGAATGCTAAAGTAATGCTTAAATTGAAGTTGTAGGAAGGTAAGTACTGAAATAAAAACTATAGAAGTATAAATGCTGACAAAACATGAAGACTCTTACAAACTATGCCATAGTACTTCTGCTATTCCATGGCTTTGGCTGCAGGAGGCATTAGCTGATTCGTAGCTTTGGCTGCAGGAGTAGTTCACCACTTGGCACTGAAATAGTGGAAATGTAGGAAATGATTCTAGCTAGTATGAATCTATATAACTGTGGATTTATCACCAAGTGGTCCCCCTTGGATGAGTATCCTAAATCACAATTATACTCAACTGAATATCAACACTTCATTTATTCATTGATTGATTGAATGACAAAGTACATAAATTCCATAAAATAGTGAGATCGACTGAAAACAAACTATTTCTATAATAAATTTAACAATTCCCTATTCCTTTTCTCATGTAGGAGTGGGGCTTTATTTAAAGAAAAAACTCCTAACTAATTCCCTAATTGCACCACAGAAATAGGCGGATCGTTATTACAACACTACTGACTAGAAAGAAGGAAATCTTTTAAGACTAAAATAGATTAAATCCAAAATAGAGGAAAGAGTAGCCGTGACAGGAAATCTAACTTCCCACTCACACCTAGATCTTCTCAGGGAATTTAACATGCCACCTTGCTCTTCTCTGGAACTGCCACCTTGGTCTTTAGAAACCTTCAACTGGGGCTGCACTGAATGCTTCTCCGCTGGAAGTTGTAGGAAGACTGGGTTGAACGCTCCATGAATGAATGCACCATACCTGGTCAAAACAACATTTGTTATTCCAATGTGCTATGCCTTCAAGGGTTAGGATAAGACATTTATGATAGTAATTATTAGAACATGCATAATCTTTCATATTTAAACAACTACTCTACTCATTTGTTACACAACCACATCTTTCAAAACAAGAAATATAGTAATTCATCCAAACATAGCATATTTAAGTATGTTTAAACCAATTTAAATGTATGATGGTAGCATGCCATATAGTAGTAGAAAAACATAGAAGTCTTAAGGTAAATGTATCAAAATAGAGCAAAAGGTCTAGCTGTTATCATCCTAGGGTATTCTAAAGTATGAAATTAATATGCCTCATCATTCGGTATCTAGATTCAATGTATTTATTAGATTCTATTATGTCGGCATGTGTTACTTGGTAACATGTTTTGTTCTTACTCGGTACCATGTATACTATTGGCTCAGTAACTACTATCATACACTTTGACTCGATTACTGTTTTGTACTGCTCGATGTTTTTTGCTCATTTCCCTTTACCAAAATTGTCTCTGCCTTGATCGACTAACTTATTTGCTTTACCGACTAGACTAACCTTCTTTACCGATTGAATTTGACAATAAATATGACTTTAACAAAACTAATGACAATAAAATAACTCTATAGGAGTATCCGTATCAAATCATGACGTAGTTTCAACTAGACAATAATTTACAAGGCTAGTGGATGATCCTCTTAAGGTTTCGAAGAGAGGATGTAGTAGGATCTAATTGCCCCATGAATGGGTTGTGGATAAAAATCATATAATTTGATACTTTACCTCTGAAGGGAGGTTATCAAATATACATGATCACCACTTCAAATTTCTAAGCCATCTTTGTCATGACCAAATTATCAATTTACCTGACTATCTGGTGAGTTTCTTAACAAAAATGGTTGTAGAAGTCCACAAATGTAAAGATACCTTAGTTTCTCATCATTGTTTAATTGCATTTATTGTTAAGAGGACTTAAAAAATTTACTTTCCTGAGATGACCTAGAAGGAATTTTAAGAGATTAAAAGGGTTAAGAAGAGTAATCTAGGTATTTGGGGTAAGAAATTAAGATTAAAGGGAGAATCAAGTAAACAAGGAGGAAGTTTAAAATGGCAATCTGACTCCTTAAATGAGGAATAAGATAATAATTATGAGCTATAATAGGACTCTTTTAAGGAGGATGAATAAATGGTTACAATTGCATCCCCTGTAGTTAAGACTTGAAGTCAAAAATTAATACAAAAACCTCCTACAAAAACTTCTACTCGATCATTAATGGAATCCCTTGTGAAGAAAATTGAGAAGGAAAAGGGCTACATAAGAGAACAAGAGTAAGATTAAAATGGATGAAACCATAGACCTAGGATCTTCTAAGAGAAAATCTAATAAAAAACCCATTCTCCTTCATTAAAGGATAGTACAAAGCAAAATTCTATTAAGGGAGAAAAATAAAAGGAGATTGAAACTTCTAAAGAGAAGGTAAAGAAGGACAAGGGAATTGAGACACATCCAGTTCAAGTTGTAGAGACTATTTCTAAGGGTGTAAAAAAAATGAAAACCTTCTCATTCTAATTCTCCTACAACTAAAGGTTCACCTCTAGTTTCTAAAAAATAACATGTATAATCTACCAGTTCTATCTTAATTTTAGAGAAACTGACACCAATATCATTCTTCTCCATAGACTCAGGATTCTTTGTCACTAAAAATTTAAAGGAAGAGAAAGAACCATAATGGTTAGTTCAAAGGATTACTCAAAGATTTTTCCCACTCCAAATTGTTGGGAAGAAGAGAACAAATAAAAAGGCTGAGCATATAATTGATATTCCCAGTGGTGGAGAAGAGAAAGAAAAGAAGGGGGATGAAGAGTTAATGCCAACATAGATGGAATATGAGGAAATAGAGCATGAAATTCCTAGAGTAGGAGAGGAAAGGGTTTTAGAAAGTGAGGAATTTTTCACTGAACAAGGAGCATAAGAGATGACAAGCAAGGAAGATATGCAAAGACACCTAGATTATTATAATGAGAAAGAGAGAAATCTTGACTTCCAAGATGAGTTAGTTACTCAAGAGACTTTGAGTGTTATTGAGAAAATTATTGAAGAAATCCTTTATGTAGTTAATTTTGAAATCTCCTCTTATATCATGGCCTTTAATGAAACTTTAGTTATGGGAACAAATTCAATAATTCAAACAACAAAAACTTGAATGAGATAGAGAAAAATAAAACATGAAGCTTTTGTTTGAGAAGGATATTGAAAAAAAAAGGTAGAAATAAAAATATTGAAGACAAAGGTAAGAATACTAGGTAACCTTGTGCCACAAATTGTTAATTTTGGACTTCCCACTAGAGTCTATACTCTTTATCTAAGAGAAAGGTTCTTAAGTTTTTAGTTCATGCAAATATATTGTGATCTACATTCTTCTCTAACTACTCCTAAGGAATTTTTTTTTTTTTTTTCAAAATTATCCAATTTAGTTATAGAATGAAATGTGTGATTTTTATCTACATAATCTAGTCATCCCTTATAATCGATACTGGAATCCCTTGTTATATGTTGGTGATCTGCAAGTAAGGGCATTATGATCTTATATGTTCAATGTGAAAAATAGGGGGAATCAAATTGAGATGTATAAAGAAGTACACATTTATAATATTAGGGATTAGAGTAGAATCCATTAATCCTGATGCTATTGTTAATAAGTAGTTGGTCTTAATGAATAAACCAGAAGTAAAAAGGCAAGTATTGCAAAATAGGAGATCCAACTATAAAATGTTAACAAAGATGGTCAAGTTTGATGGAAGGAGTATAGTCATACATGTGGCCAATAGGTGACATGAATTGTTTGATAATTTGAAATGCACGGACCATCACTCCATTTTCAATTACCACACAACTATTTTTAAGGTAAAAAATTACATGCAGCTGGTAGAAAAGGTAGGTACTCACCTTGTTACCGCTACTTTTTCAACTACCTATGTTTCTTTGGCCAATTTTAGATTAACTCGAAACAAATTAATCAAAAGGGTAAGAGGAATCTAGATGGAAGTAAATTGGAAGGTTCAATAAATTCTAATAGAATCCCATAGCTACTAATTTAGGTATGACTGCATCTACACACTTGAAGTCTTTAGCTATGCTTAAGAATTCTTTTGTAGTACCTACTTTATGACAAGAGAGACAATAGTTGGGGGGAATGATGAGTAGGTTTTCTGGTGTTTTTAGTATAAATTTATAGTTCTATCTAATAATTTATTAGTTACTATGGTTAAGTCCTTTATGCTCAAAACTCAGTACTATATATATATATATATATGTATGTATGTATGTATGTATGTATGTATGTATGTATGTGTATGTATGTATGTATACATACATACATACATACATACACAGACATACATACATACATACATACATATATATATACATATATATATATATATATATATATATATATATATATATATATATATATATATATATATATATATATATATATATATATATATATATATATATATATATATATATATATATATATATATATATATATATATATATATATATATATATATATATGTTTGTTGAATTAGGTATGGAAAGGTGAGTACTGAGAGGAGAGGGATGAATCAGTACTGTAAAACACTTTTAATCTATTTAAACTTTCTTCCTTATCCATTTACTGATTTCATAACTTTTGCATGGATCACATATAACTCATAACACATTCATTTTGGTATCGCATAAATCCTTGTTAGAGGATAAAAATTGCGGTGGGGATGACACCTACAAAGCTTCACTACTACAATAAATTTTTTCCTCAATTAGAGCTACACTATTAGCTTTTTTTGATATATTACCCTGTTAAGAGTATTAACCCGATTAAGAGTCTAAAGACCTATTAAGTCTACCTTGCTAAGGATTTTACAATTCTAATTGAAGAACTGTACTTGGTTAAATGATTTACAATTTAAAATTTTTTTGGATATGCTTGGTTAAGAGACTTTACAATTCTGATTACTCTTTAATCAGTAACACAAACTTGTTTGTTAAACTTGCATCAACCATATGCATATCAGACTCTGTATGATCAATAACTTATTACCTCACACTATGTACCTCTCACAATAATAATTCAGTACTCAGTAGATTCAATTCTGAATCACAATTGCTCTCTTCTCTTTACTACTTTGTTACTTGGTGGCCTCTCTACTCATCACCTTCTATCTACAATCTTTGCTTCGCACATGCAATCTCCTTCTCACACATGCATATTGATCTTCACACTCTAATTCATTTATATACAATTCTAGAATTGGTGCTAGATGTTCTAGAATCATCTCTTCAAACAGTGCTAGCATTGGTTACTCCTCCAATGCATATAACATACTTAATTCTCATTCATATATCTCACCTTGTAATCATGCATAATCATCATGTCTAAATCTCCAATTATCTTATATATAATTTCCTTGAGATTTGTAAACCATTTTCTGTTCGGTGTCTAGGTTCAATGTATCTAAAGATTCTTCTTGTGTCGGCCTGCTATGCTCGATAACACATTTTCCTCTTGCTTGGTAACTATCTTATCTTCTTTGTTTTGTTGATGTTGTAGCTTGGTACAACTTGGTGCTTGGTGCTCAGTTCTACCTTGCTCGGTGTCTGAACTTTATTTGCCTTTACCAAAATTACCTGCACCCTTATTTCCTTTTCCCGAATATCTCTTGTGCTTTACTTGACTTGTCTTTCCTTCTTTACCAAATGACTTTGACAATCAATTGTGACTTTCTCATAACTAATGACAACAAAATAAATCTTAGGTGTATCAATCTCCCCCTTTAGCTTTAGTTTGGTATCTTTGTTAGAAACCTTCAAAGTCATCAAAAAATTCAAAAATTGTCCTTGTCCATATATCCATATTCCTTGGTAAACTTATTACTCCCACTAAAGTATTACTTCTTGAATCATATATATCCATATACATTATTTCCTCATCTTTATTCATATACTATATTTTGTCCTTTTGTATTTTATACACATCTCTCCCCTTTTTAACAAAAATGCCAAAATAGTAACTTACTTTTGATCTGATGGAGGGATCTTATAAAAAATAGTTTGATATCTATCACAAACATCCTTCAATGATGCCTTCCATGAATCCTTTAGTGTCTGCAACACTATGATTTTCTCACTTAATTCAACAGTCAAACTTACCATGTTGTCCATAGCACTAACATCCGATGTGTTGATTAAGTCTTTGGCCTTATGTACTTATTTTTGTAATGATTCAATATGTGGAATAAAAAATGTTTGGAGTTCCAATAGATCCATTTTGATCTGATTGTCCTCTTTTCTCAACTCATATTTCACTCCCATTAAGTGCTTCATCCTTTCATAATATTCCTTGAAAGAATTAGGCTCGGCGAAAACTTTTGATAAATGCTCGGTGAGATCCTTTTCCATATTATCATCCTTCTCTTTGATATCCTTGGTAAAATTTAAGATTAAATTTTTTTTTTGAAATAATAAAAGAATATTTTGTAGTTCATTCTCCAATTCTTGAACTAACTCAGAAAGAGTTACCTTATCTAGTGCAACTGATTAAAGGAGTTCTTCAATCACTTTAGTCTCCATTTTCTTTTTGTGCACTTGCATCATATATTCTGATGTCTCGGTACTAGGCTGGTTTATTTGATTTACCAGTTCTCTTAGTTGACTATAAATGTCTTCTTTTTCATTTATATTATCCTTTGGTACAATTTCATTTAATATATTTTTGACTTGCTCCAAAACATCAATCTTTAGCTTCTTTGCAATCAACTTGTCTTGTGCAACTTGTCTTTCCAGTAGATCTCCAAACTCTAAGAGTTTCTTTGGACTCATGGTTGAAATATCAACTTTTTGAATAATAATATGTTGGCTTACATCCACCTCTTTTTCATGCTTTCTCTTTTTGGATTTTCCTTTAATAGTAGATGCCTTCTTTTCATTAGATTGTGCAGTGGTGGTGTCATCTATTTTCTCTTCTTTCTCTTTCTCTTTCTCTTCTTTCTTATTTTCTTCTTTCTTATCCTATTTCTCTTATTTCTTCTCTTCATTTGTGTCCTTTTATTTCTCTTTTTCTTGTTCCATCTTTTGTTTTTTGGTCTCGGTAGGAGTTATCGATTCTTGATTTTGACCTTGAGCTATCTCGATCTCTATGGTTACCTCGGTATCCTTTGTTGCAGTCTCCTGTGTTGGCTCAGTGGGGGCATAAACACTAGTTGGTACTTCTCTTGTTACTTCTGAGATGACTTCTTCAATCTCAGGAAAATTCAATACCTTCTTAATAATAGGATCTTCTACCATTAATCTTGCCTTATAGAATCATCAATGTCCATTTCCTCTATTTCTTTGGCCTTAGTTGCCATGATGTCTTCATCAACTTTTATTGTCTCATCAGGGTCTTGACCTGTTATATCCTCTATTATAACTTCTTCTTTATTAGTTGTTAAGTCAATTATATCTAAATTACCTATTTGATCTTTGACCTCTCCAATATTCAATGGATCAATAGAGAAGATCTTTCTCCAAAGATCATCAGTGTCATTCTGCACTTCTTCTAGCTTACCAACCATGATTCTTAGTTCTCTACTTTTTACTCAGAATCTTTTTGAATATTCTAGCTATGTGTCTTTGATTCCTCTTTTGGTTAGGTTCAAGACTGTAATAGCTAGGGACCTCTCTCTCATTTCCTTCTCGACTGCTAGAACATACTTCCATCTAGCATCAATTTTATGATATAGCTCATCTTCCATGTTTGGTGCTACCTCTACAAGTGTGGTTTTGAATTTATACAAAGTAGATATGACAACCTCTTCAATTTTGTCTTTATCTTCATCACTTCTCTTCTCATATTTTGGTTGTTTCAATCCTCAATAACCTCTATATCTCTTAAGTATCTTGAGTAATTCATCAATATTTTTCACTTTTGGTACTTGAATTTTCACAACCTTAAATTGTGAAATGTCCTTAGACTCAGTGTCACTCTCTTGTTGTAGCTTCAATTTTCTTCTAGGCATTCCAATAGCCTTTTTCTCACTAATGTAAGTTTTAGTCTTTACCATTTCTACCTCTTCTTTCTTCTTTTCTCTTGGTGTGGAGGAAGACCTTGTTGATGGTCTAACACCGATTGGACTGGGGGTCTCTTTATTTAATCTTTTCTTCTTCCCCTTAACCTCTGATGGTTTAGCTACTTCTTCTTCAACAACAATACCTAGATTCTTAGACAAAGTATTGATAATTCTACTAGTCTTTCTAATAGCCTTGGGTATCAAGATACCTATTTTGATTTTCTCTTTTACTTCTTCATAAGTACCATACCGAGTTGCACTTTTGTCAACTAGTTTCTCTAAAAGACCTTTTATCTATATTGATTCAACATCAATGTATAGTTCATATCCCATGGGTGGTAGCCACATGGTTCTTGGATCCACAACTCTTATTATACATGTTTCAATGTCAACTTCAAAATATAAATAATCTTTATATTGTTCCACAAGATGAGGTGGAATTTTGAATCTCTTATGCATCTTATTTTAAAACTTAGAAAAATAGTCATTCATGACCATATCAAAATTATCTCATATGCTTTGAATATATTCATTAATCTGATAGATAATTGATTTGTCTACTTTCTAGACTACTTCACTGATTGTAGGAAATAAGTTCTAAAAATAGAAGAAAATACATACTAGTAGTGGTCTGAAAATTCAAAGTATTGGACTTTTCTTTCCTAATAGTCTTCATACTATTGTCTTGTTGCTTTAGTAATACCTCACATAAGTCTATCTTCATATCCTTCATAATAATCTTATATGCAATATCAACTACTCCACATGGTACACTATCTACTCGAGATGACTGAAATATTCAGTACGATATAATGTTGCTTGTGAATCTTAACTCAGGGTCATCAACAGTGGATAAATTCAAACATATACCATCTCATTTCACTTGTGTAAGCTCACATAGCTTATTATTATCGGTTTGCTTACATGCCCTTGTTCTATCACCGACCGTAAATCTTGAGACTTGTAGACACGCAAAAATGGACAAGTGCTTTTAAATTGCAAAAAACAATAAAATGGCTCAAAATCATCAAAATGCATTAATTCAATAAAAAAGGGATCAAATCAATTAAAATGGACATAATTAAATAAAGAACTCAATAAAAGCAAAGGAAAAATCAAATAATGATGTTAAATAATTAAATCAAATCTTAAAGGGGTGAAAAACACTACATAATTGATTTTAATCAATTAGTTTTATAGTTGTTTAAATCAAAAATCAAAATGAACCTATTACCCTTACATGGCTAAATTTAATTAATTAATTGAATTTAATAATTCCTAATTTCTTTCAACAAAGTTGAGCAACCAATAAGAATTGAGGACAAAAAGACATAAATCACTCAAAAAGGATGAATCACAATCACTCATTTGAAAGTTTCAATCTCAACCACTCAATCTTGTCCTTTTGTCCAAAGCTTTGAGACAAACCTTTAAATTGTCCCCCCATTTATGAACAAAGCAAAGTATTTGACTCAACCAAAGGTAAATCATGATTACTTCACTCCACCCCCTACCCTTGGTAATTTACTATAAATATGAAGCATTTTGAGAGCAATTGATATCTTAGAAATTCATTTGTAAAACATTGTTACTATAGGCAATTGAGAGCATTCTAAGAACAATTAAGAGCAATTTAGAGTAATTTGCATTATATCTTGTCAATTTGAGCTAGAACTATCATTGTAGAAGCATTTTAGAAGCATAACAGCATACATTCTCATTTTAGAAGTGTCACTAGTGGAGATTTGAGCTGAGAGCTTCACTTACCACCTCTTTCTAGAGAGCCATGAGATGCTATAGATCTTAGTTTCAATTGTAATTAGATTTGCATTGTATTTACTTTCAATTGTTGCTATTTGATCTTAATTTCATGAAGGTGATTATCATCATCACACAAATGGCGCCCACCGTGGGGCCCTAGGCCTCATTTTATCATTTTCATCATAATTTGCATGCTTGTATTTTCTATTTTCCATGAATATTTTGCAGAAAACTGGTGAAGTCATGCTTACAGGAGATCTGTTCGCACCTGCAGTCATTTTACTACCGCTTACAATCTCTGTCCTGACACCTGTTATCCGAAGATTCACGCTTGGCATGCAAATTCTACGTGGTTTTGAGAACTCTGTAGTCGCCTACAAATCATCCACTCACGCTTGTGAGATAAATGCATTTAGCCTTTGGTGCTTAAATTCACACCTGTGACTCAGGAAGTATCACTTTAACGAAATCTATTATCACTTATCTTCATGCTTTGCATCGCCATTTTAAATAACAGTCACACTTATAATCTTTCAATTAATGCTTACTGTTATTAAACTGTTGCTTAGCATAAATAATTTTCCACAAATTTAAGTTCTGTTCATGCTTCGTGATAAATTGTTCATGCCTATGTAATTTTTAGTATCACCTGTGTCATTGCAAAGTGTCATTGGCTATCAGTAAAGTTACGCCTGCTAACAATTTGTTCACGCCTATTAGCTGGACAATGTCACCTGCTACCTGTTGTCTGTATTTACTGTTAAATTGATCAAATCATTTGTCTAACTCCCTTTTTATATGATTTAACAGTAAATGAGCAACCATAGGAAAGTACAAAAGCCAGAAAGTAGATTTAACCAAGAAGGAAGGGCTCTAGCAAAGAAGATTAAGAAGGAGAACTTTGAGCACATTAAGGCTATTCTTGAGACTACACAAGAGGAGGACAATCAGGTATTTCAGAATTACCTTGCAATTGTTCAATCATATAAATCAAAGTTTGTCTCTCTAAATTGGATTTTTAGTCCTTAGATCAAGTTTTCTTTGGAAATTTGCAAATAAGCTCTATAAAATTCATACATAAGTGTTGCTCCTTCAATTTTTGATTTTGGTTTCCCCTCATAGTGTTTGTTAGTGTTGACTAACTTGTTGGTGGACAAGCACATTTGGAGGAGGCTATTAGCAAGGTGAGTTGAAAAACAATGACAAAACCTTTCAAAAATGCCCCTAGCTTAGGCTAGCTACAAAGGAAAGGTATTCTTCCATTCAAGCTTGCACTTGATTAAATTGCAGCATTATTTTTGAACATAGCTTAATTAAAACAAGAAATGAACCAAACACTTCAATTTTAAGAATCTCCTTGTTAAGAGATTGGGAAAGAAAAAACTGGTGTTTGAGTGTTTGGAACAAAGAAAGACAATAGGGATATGCTCTTCACTTTTTAAGTGAATCAAATTTCCAAACTTGTTAGCCTAAGTTCACTTCTTGCTTTCAATGAACATGTTAGTTAAATTAGAGATTTAGTGGGCTCACCTCCTGAGTTGTGCCTTAACGAGGTAGGTGAGAGGGACAACCCAAAGTGGGATACGCTTGCTTTTACCATGAGAATCTGACCCACTATAAAATGAAACACATGCATCCTTAATGGGGTGTGTGACAAATGGATCTTACATTTTTTGAATTTCCTCTAGTAGTCTTCATGGATTGTGCAAAATCGTACCTTCATGTATGTGGGAAACCCCTTAACATACTTGGGGATGAAAATTTAAGATCTATTTGAATGGAATCCATAATAAATCTGGGATAAAGTAGCAGGCCTACCTTTTAGAGCCATGTTAAGAGCCAAAATTTGACTTTAGGTAAGCTGCTTGGATTTATTTCTTGTGTTATACTTGTGGAAACGATTGAAAATATATACATTAGATTGTTTTAAGGACATTGAAGTGTGTGTTGCCTTTGTTTTTTATTTTCAAACAAGAAAATTTCAAAGGGCTTGATCTTAAATGTTTAAAAAATTCAAAATCTTACAACCTGGTCAGAGAAGTGCCACCTATGCACAAAATAATCCTACCTATCAAAGGTTTAGTCATGCCTGTGACTTTTATAAAAATGCACGTTAACAGGAAAGTCACACCTAGAACATATTGAATCACACCTACTAAAACTGGAAAATTGCCTATCAATAGGAAAGTGCCGCCTGCATCCCTGCAGAGTGCCGCCTAACAATATACTAGTACACATGTATGCAAAATTCAATCATGCCTACACTCAGTTCAGTGACACCCAAAAATCTAAAAGGGCAAATAGAGAGTACTTACAGGGGGGGTCAGACAATTTTGATTATATATTTGAGTACCCTTTTCTATGTTCTTACTGCTCCAACTTTCAGTTTGGTCAAAAATCCTGTTCTACACCATTTTTTGCAAAATTTTACAAAGGATTAGACCACGGGTAATATTGACTCTTATTCTCCAAGGTTCATGGCTGCTTTTACTAGATCCTACTACATCAAGCAAACCTTGCAAGCAGATGGGACTTATTTGAGTCAAGAACTCCCTTAGCCAGGAGACAAGTCTACCACTCCAAGAATACTTGAAAAATTACCTGAACAAGAAGGGGAAGACAACATGATGTACTATGGTAGTTTGGGTAACAAAAGCAATAGTGGCATCGACCCTAATAACCAAGGTGATGCCAATAATGGGGGCATTGACATAAATAACCAAGGCAATACCAATGGTGGAGGGGCGGACCAAAATACTCAAGGAATTGATACCACCCACCAAAGAACTAACACCGAACCAATGGCCGATGATGCCACCAATGATAAGGTTGACGAAGGTGTTGAATGCCCCTATTTCTTAAGACTCATGGAAAAGGCAATGGCAAGGGATAAAGAGAAGTATTTCATGGACCTAGCCCGAGCAGGTCTCAAACTTCCACGAGATTATGATGTAAATCAACTAAAACCACCCAAAGTTGAAGAAAGTGCCATAGACATTATGAACAAATAGTTTAAGATATTTCAAATGCAACTGGATACAATCAAGGAAAGTGGGGCTCCTAAACCCTTTTCCATCGAAGCATTGTGCCCATTCCCGTTTGATAGAAGTATAGTAATGGCACCATTCCCAATCAATGTAGTGTTCCCCAAATATGACAAGTATGAAGGAATGTCAGATCCACAAGATCACTTACGTGAGTTTTGTGCATTGAGCTTAGAGTTCATGCATGATACAACCTATTTAATGAGACTATTCCAAAGAAGCTTAGGAGGCATGGCTATGGAGTGGTTTTCTAAGTTACCCTCCGGCATAAAAACCTTCAAAGAATTAGCTTCAAAATTCGTGGCCCATTACTCATATAACATCAAGCATGAGGTCATGATGATAAAATTATGTAACACTAAACAAAAAGATGGAGATGCATTCCTAACTTTCTTACAAAGGTGGAGGATAGTATTAGTGAGGTATCCTAGGAGTGTGCCCGAGAAAGAAAAAATGGATATATTCATTAATAGTTTGAGCACCGAGATGAACTATCGACTAAGAATGTAATGTCCCAAGACATTTCAAGACCTCATAGAAAATGGAGTAACAACAGAAGAAGTGTTGGTTAAGAGTGGAGAACTAAAATTGTATAAAGATAACAAGAACAACTCTAACAACAATAACTCCAACAATGGCACCAATCAAAATAAGAATTGGTTCAATAGCAATAGTCGGTATAAAAACAACAATAAGGGCATAGTCAATGATGGGGTTGTTGACTCTAGCAACTTGAAGATAACTCCCTTTGCACTTACAAGAACACCTAACTAGATGAATAATGCCAACCAGACCTCCAATGCACCTTCCAACAACAATGCCAATAATGGCAACCAAGGAAATAATTCAAGGAGTAATAAATTTGATAAATATTTGGTGCCAACTCCTCAAAGGAATTTTACACCCTTGGGTGAACCCCTTGAAAAGGCACTAAAGACCCTCATGGTTAATAATATCATTACTTTACCCAACATTCAGCCTTATGAGCCACACAACAAGCCTAGTTTGTGGAGTTCCAATAGCCATTGTGAGTACCATAGGATTTGAGGACACACGACAAATGAATGCTTGCAACTAAAGAATATAGTGCAAGATTTAATTGATAATGGCATGATCACCATTGATGGACCTCAAAGAAATGAAGACCATACATCATTCAAACAACCCTTCTACAAACATGACAAAGGGGAGTCATCTAATGGCAAGAAACAAAGCAGCAATAACATTAACTTTGCACCACCTTATGATAACATTGTGAATGCTATAATAATCAAGGAACAACCCCAAAAAGAGACATCAAATGTTATTACAAGAGGGTAGACTTTGAAGATTACCCTACAAGGGGTTGCTCCAAAAGTTATTAGCACTCCGCAGTCCAACATTGTGATCAAGCAATCTTCTACAACAACAAAACCTTATAGCTTGATAGATCAGTTGCAAAGAACTCTAGTGCAAATATCTATCTTGGAGCTATTGAAGCTATCCCCTAATCATAAGGAAATTTTAGAAAAAGCTATAGAAGAGACGAATGTTCCTACTAACTTAGAAGAGGGAAAGTTCCAAAACATGGTGGGTCATCTCATTGCACCTCATTGCTTGTCATTCTTCGACCAAGATGACATGTCTATCACGTATCTGTTGGACTACAACTAATTTGGAATCTGATTGAAGAATCTGTGATTAAAGATCACTGAGGAGTTGCTGATTAGATATGTAATATGATTAAATCAGTATTATGTTGTCATTGATGTCAACTAGTTTGACAACACTTATCTTGTAAGTTACTATACTGAGACATCCGAAGAAAGGTGAAAGAGATGAAGAACAAAGAAATCTACATGGGGAAAGATGTACATGACAGATGAGGATAAGGAACACATTGAGTAACTTGTTGATGAGTCTATGACTTGATGATATTGACTTTATTATGTTGCATTCATCTATGATGAAGTATAGAGCTGAAAGACACAAACCAGTGTTGTCGGTAAATGAAGCAATTCTAGTATACACTGATGGAGTGTAGTGTATACCGATTGCAGTATTAACTGAGCAGTGTTCACCGATGCATTTCTTTATTAACCAAGTGGAATAGAATGAATTAAATGATTAGTTTAGTTGATAAGATTGATGAGCTGTAAAATACCTTGATTTCAGTGATAACAGATAATGTTTGTTATGAAGATCGACGACTAACAAAATTAAAGGAAGATCTAATGGAGCAGCTTGAAACGTGTTACTGACATGTCAGCTGAGAAAGTTTGAAGCAGAAAAATCTATGAATGTGGTTAAGCGGAAAAATATGATGGTGGAGAAGAAAATGATTTACCCGTCTATATAAGAGACTAAGAATTTCATTACAAAGAAGGTGAAAGAAGTAGAAGTTGCAGGAATATCGCGTGAACAAGGTTTTCATGCATTCTGATCATACTGGTTAGTGAGAACCGAACTACAAAACAATTACCGAGCTACAAAGAGCAATTACCGATGAACAGTAAGTTGATATAGTATTGAATCTAAAGTGAAATATTGATCAAAAGGATTTGTTAGGACTGAATATTGATCTGTAATCTGCAATTGAAGTTATATTAAGGTAGGTCATTTACTGTTACATATTTAACCATTGTATATAGTCAAAATCTCTTAACCGAGTGGAATCTAAAAGTCTTATGATGTATCATTCATAGAATGAACATTGTTATCCTATCAACCCCATAGTGAATTCTGGTTGGATGATAACTTCTAGTCTAAAATCCTCTAACAAGGTCACACTTGACAGTGTATTTGTAAACCTTTAATAGGGTTGGGTCTTAACTGACCTCATTTCAGAAGAGTGAACAATTTTGGGTTGCCAGTCCCAGGTGGTTTTTCCCTTTACAGGGTTTCCACGTTAAATCTCTTGTGTTATGTGTTGATTGTGATATTAGTTTGTTATCATACTTTACATGTTACATGTTAGATTTGATTGGTAACTTTTATAGCATTAGACTGGTAATTGGTAAAAGTATAGATAGTGAAAGTAATTATTATTTACTAAAGAGCAGAAATTAAAGAATTTGTTTTGAATTATACATTTTGTTTTGGGACACTGGATAACTGATTCACCCCCCTCTTAGTTATTCTAACAATTGGTATCAGAGTGTGGTTGCCTAGAACAGAGTTTTAAGGACTTAAGCATAAAGGTCTCAAGATGTATAAGAGGGAAGTATCGAAGCTAAACAAAGAGAACTTCACTGTATGGAAAAGCAAGATGAAGCTGCACATATCTAGAATTGGGAATTCTACACTAGATCTGATGGAGAATGGCTACATACAACTACCCACTGGTCCCTTAACTTTTGATCAACTAAAGGACAGGCATGAGCACAATATCACTATGATGGAACTTGCTGCTGCCTGTACCGATGCTGAATTTGAAGACATCAAGGGTTGTGATATTGCTAAGAAGATGTGGGACAAGTTAAATCTGATATACAATGGAGATCTGAATGTTAAAAGAGCCCGAGCTGAAAGCCTAAGAGGCAGATTTGATGATATGAGAATGAAAGAAAGTGAGAACATTGTACAATACTCAAATAGACTAAAAGAGGTGGTACATGCTGTTAGAGCATCTGATGGAGTGATTGATGATGAAATAGTGATAAGGAAGATTCTCAGAACTTTTCTACCAGTTTATGCAATCGGGATCTCTACAATTCATGAAACAAGAGCTACATCCAACCTTACTCTTGACACTCTGATTGGTAAACTTACAACCTTTGAATTAAACAATTTTGATAAAAGTATTGTTCCTTCTGTTGAATCCACTTTCATGTCTTCTTTGAAGATTGGAAAGTCTAGCAGGAATAGTAAGGATTATGATAGTGACAGTAATACCAATGATAAACTTGATGAGCTTAAAGCTCTTATGGCTAGAAGATTGCCCAAAGGAAAATGAAGGTATAGAGGTAAGCTACCTTTGGCCCATTTTAACTATAAAGAAGTCGGTCACATCACTGCTAGATGTCCTTAGAAGAAAGATGATGATAGATCCAAAGACCAATATGAAGGAAGCTATGGGAGAAGAGTCAACAGAGGCTACCGACACAACAATAGAGACAACTGAGATGATAAAGGAAAAAAGGTATGTTACATAGCCGAAGATATTGAAACTAAATCTAATTCTGATGATGATATAGAAGTTGTATTTATTGCAATGAAAGATGCCTCAGAGGAAGAAGAAAAACATGAAGAGATATCACTGATCTCTAAAGTAAGCAAAAATGATACATGGATCATAGACAGTGGCTGTACACATCATATGACCGGTGATGTAGAAAAGTTTGATCATCTTGTTGAATATAATGGAGGATTTGTGAGAATGGGAAATGATGCACCTTGCATGGTAAGAGGTAAAGGTTCACTGATGATCAATGATAGAATACAATGTGAAAATGCATATTGGGTAGATGGATTGAACTATAATTTGTTAAGTGTGGCTCAAATGAACAATTCAGGCCACCGACTATCTTTTGAGAGCAAAAAGGTAAAGATCTATGATGATGAAGGAAGACTTGTCAGAACTAGTACACAATCTAGAGGTAATTTATTCTATCTTGATATGGATCAGTCTTCTTGTTTGTTAATAAAGGATGAAGATGTTTGGTTGTGGCACAAAAGGTTATGCCATGTGAACTTTGACAACATGATTAAGATTAGTAAATAGAAAAGAGTTAAAGGATTGCCTAACTTGACAAAACCTGATCATGCCATGTGCCATGAATGTTAGAAAGGTAAGATGACTAAGTCTAGCTTTAAAAGTAAAGACTACTCAACAAAGAAGATACTTGAGTTGGTTCATACTGACCTATGTGGTCCTATGAGAACTTAGAGCTATTCTAGTGATAGATATTTTATTCTTTTTATTGATGACTATACTAGATTGATGACTGTTATGTTCCTAAAAGAGAAATTTGAAGCCTTTAAAATGTTTAAGTGGTATAAAGCTAAGGTAGAGAAAGAAACTGGAAAAGAAATAAACTGCTTAAGATTTGATAGAGGAGGTGAATTTATCTCTGATGAATTTACTAATTTATGTAATGAGCATGGAATTAAAAGATAGGTCTCTGCACCGAGGACACCTCAAGAAAATGGCATTACTGAAAGAAGGAACAGGTCTATAATTGACTATGCTAGAACATTAATGATACAGAAGAATGTTGCTCAAACATATTGGAGGGAAGCTATCAGTACAGCTGTGTATGTTCTTAACTAAGTATAACTAAAGAAGGACACCAACCGAACACCTTATGAGTTATGGTTTGGACACAAACCTACTGTAAGTTATTTTAGGATTTTTGGAAGTAAATGCTTTATTTTGAAAGATGAAAGAAATGGAAAATTTGATTCTAAAGGAGATGAAGGGATATTTCTAGGATATTCCTCTACAAGTAAAGCATATAAATGTTTGAATAAGGTTAAAAATAAGATAGTTGAAAGTACTAATGTTTGCGTTGATGAGTTTGATGACAAGAACACAGAGGAAAGTACAAAGGAACCAGAAGACTATGGTAGATTCACTTACATTGAATATCCAGAGTATCTATCGACACTGCAAGCTATGACAACCGGTCAGTAGGTAAACAATATAGGACAACAGCCAACACACACCGATGAATAAGATGGAGCTACCGAGTAAGGAAATGAACCTAAACAGGATGAGAAAGAAAGGAGAAATCAAGTTCTAGCTAGTTTTGTCAGAAGACATCATCCTGAGACACAAATCATTGGAGACAGACATGCTGGAATGCAAACTAGAAGCAAAACAAGACAAGGTATATGTCTAGTCTGTGAATTTGAACCTAAAAATGTGAAAGTTGCATTAGAGAATGAAGAATGGGTTAATGCAATGAAGGAGGAAATAGAACAAATAGAAAAGAAAAAAACCTAGTCCTTAGTACCCCGACCTAAAGATAAGAATGCTATCGGTACTAAGTGGATATTCAAAAATAAATTGAAAGAAAATGGTGAAGTCACAAGAAATAAAGCAAGATTGGTATGCAAGGGATATGCACAGGAAGAAGGCATTGACTATGGTGAAACATTTTCACCTGTTGCTAGATTGGAAGGAGTTAGAATGCTACTTGCATATGCTACACACAAGAAATTCAAAGTCTATCAAATGGATGTGAAGTTAGCATTTCTGAATGGTATACTTGAAGAAGACGTCTACATCGAACAACCTGAAGGATTTGTTGATCCCAACAATAAAGACATGGTATGTAGATTACATAAAGCTTTGTATGGCTTGAAGCAAGCACCTAGAGCATGGTATGAAAGACTACACACTTACTTGTTAAGTATTGGATTTGTTAGAACAAGTGAAAATAACAATCTATATATGAAAGGTGATACTGATGATACTATTATCATTGCTGAAATTTTTGTTGATGATATTATTTTTGGAGGTCAAGATCATATATGTAAATCTTTTGCTGATGACATGAGGAATGAATTTGAAATGTCTATGTTCGGAGAGATTAAGTTCTTTCTTGGACTACAAGTGATCCAACAAAGTGATGGAATATTCATCATATAATCTAAATACATAAAGGAAGTACTATAGACATTTGGCATGGAAGATGCTAAACTTGTGGGAACACCAATGGCTACTAGATGAAAATTGGCAAAGGAGGATGAAACTACAGAGGTAAATCAGACACTTTACCCATCCATGATTGGTAAGTTAATGTATGTAGTTCATAGTAGACTAGATATAGCACATGCTATGGGTATTGTTGCAAGATTTTCTGTTAATCCTAGAGAATCACACATGATAGCTACAAAAAGGATCTTAAGATACCTAAATAAAATAAAGAATTATGGATTATGGTATCCTAAGGAAGGGAAGTTTGAACTGAAAGTTTACACTGATGCTGATTGGGCTGGAAATGTGGATGATAGAAAAAGCACCACCGGAGGAGCATTTTTCTTTAGTGAAAGACTTGTAACTTGGACAAGTAAAAAGCAGGCTTGTATTTCTTAGTCTACAGCTAAAGCAAAGTATGTTGCTGCTACTACTAACTGTTCAAACATTGCATATATCGAGCAAGTGTTGGAAGGGATGAATGAGGTAATCACTGACTCAGTGATTATATATTGTGACAACACTAGTGCTATTAATATTTCAAAGAATCCGGTGATGCACTCTAAGACAAAGCATATATCTATTAAGTATCATTACTTAAGAGAACAAGTGCAAGAGAAGTAAGTGAAATTAGAATTTGTCACATCTAAAGAACAACTTGCAGATATTTTTCCAAAGCCTCTACCGAAGGACACCTTTGAATACTTGAGGACTAGACTTGGGGTCCATCCCCTATCTATCGGTCACTAAGGTGATTTGGTTGTTGCATTAGCCTACTTTTATTAGAAAATCATTCATGTTGATGCAACATAGTTCACACTTTGACTCATGTTCAAGGTTGTGATTAAATTTGGAGAACTTGAACCGATTGGAATATCAGTATACAGAGATACAGAGGAGGACATAATTGATTGTTTATTTGTTTCTTTGGCATTGCTATCAAAGGGAGAGATAAATAATATGAAAAGAGACAAGCACCGATAAGAATTATCTAAGGGAGAGACAATCTGAATGAGACAGAGTATTGAAGATCAGTTATAGAGAACAAAAGCAGGAACAGGAGAATTGAAAAGATCACAACTACAGAATGGTAAAGTTGTATTATCTAATGCTATTTAGTAACGTAGTGATTAAACATATTAGGTCTATTTGACTTACAACATTTTGTTCACAAAGTTGTAGAATATATGTTTGGTATGTGTATGGTACATTTCATATTACTTGAGTTGCCATCAATGCCAAAGGGAGAGATTGTTGGACTACAACTAATTTGGAATCTGATTGAAGAATCCGTGATTAAAGGTCATTGAGGATTTGCTGATTAGATATGTAATATGATTAAATCAGTATTATGTTTTCATTGATGTCAACTAGTTTGACAACACTTATCTTGTAAGTTACTATACCAATACATCTGAAGAAAGGTGAAAGAGATGAAGAATAGAGAAATCTACATGGGGAAAGATGTACATGATAGATGAGGATAAGGAACACAATGAGTAACTTGTTGATGAGTCTATGACTTGATGATATTGACTTTATTATGTTTCATTTATCTATGATGAAGTATAGAGCTGAAAGACACAAAGTAGTGTTGTTGGTAAATGAAGTAATTCTAGTATACACCGATGGAGTGTAGTGTATATCGATTGTAGTATTAACCGAGTAGTGTTCACTGATGCATTTATTTTTTAACCAAGTGAAATAGAATGAATTAAATGATTAGTTTAGTCGATAAGATTGATGAGCTATAAAGTACCTTGATTTCAGTGATAACAGATAATGTTTGTTTTGAAGATCGATGACTAACAAAATTAAAGGAAGATCTAATGGAGCAGATTGAAATGTGTTACTGACACGTCAGCTGAGAAAGTTTGAAGTGGCAAAATCTATGAATGTGGTTCAGCAGCAAAATCTGATGGTGGAGAAGAAAATGATTTACCCGTCTATATAAGAGACTAAGAATTTCATTACAAAGAAGGTAGAAGAAGTAGAAGTTGCAGGAATATCCCGTGAACAAGGTTTTCATGCATTTTGATCATACTGGTTAGTGAGAACCGAGCTGCAAAACAATTACCGAGCTACAAAGAGTAATTATTGATGGACAGTAAGTTGATATAGTATTGAATCTGAAGTGAAATATTGATCAGAAGGATTTGTTAGGATTGAATATTGATTTTTAATCTACAATTGAAGTTGTATTAAGGCAGGTCATTTACTATTACATATTTAACTATTGTATACAGTCAAAATATCTTAACCGAGGGGACTCTGAAAGTCTTATGATGTATCATTCATAGAATGAACATTGTTATCCTATCAACCCCATAGTGAATGCTGGTTGGATGATAACTTCTAGTCTAAAATCCTCTAACAAGGTCACACCTGACAGTGTGTTTGTAAACCTTTAACAGGGTTGGGTCTTAACTGACCTCACTTCAGAAGAGTGAACAATTTTGGGTTGCCAGTCCCAAGTGGTTTTTCCCTTTACATGGTTTCCATGTTAAATCTCTTGTGTTATGTGTTGATTGTGATATTAGTTTGTTATCATACTTTGCATGTTACATGTTAGATTTGATTGGTAATTGTTATAGCATTAGACTGGTAATCAATAAAAGTACAGATAGTGAAAGTAATTATTGTTTATCGAAGAGCAAAAATTAAAGAAGTTTTTTTGAATTATACATTTTGTTTTGGGACATTGGATAACTGATTCACCCCCCTCTCAGTTATTCTAACAGTATCCTCAAAACCTACCACTGTACATAGAGGTTTTGATTGAACACCATAGAGTAAAAAGAGCTCTCATTGATGGAGGAGCTGGCCTTAATATTTGCACATTAAGTCTTGTTAAATCTTTAGGGTTGTCCGAGTCTTGCATTGACCCTACGAAAAAAATCACCATTAAGGCTTATGATGAAGTTGAAAGGGCCTCTAAAGGCATGATCGTATTGCCCATTCAAGTGGGACCTATCAAGAAGGACACCAATTGCCAAGTATTGGACATGAAGTTAACTTATAATATTTTTTTGGGGAGACCATGGATCCACAAGATGCAAGTAGTCTCATCCACATACCACCAATGCATCAAATTTCCATACATGGGTGAAGAAATTACAGTTGGAGGGGACTCAAACCCGTTCCAATATTGCAATGCACTCAAACCCCTTCATGAGCTATTTATTCCACATAACCAGGAAGGGATCATTCAAAGAGCCACCGTTGAAGATACCAAAATGGATGATCCTATCATAACATTAAATGCTACTCAAAACCCTCCTCAAGCTAGCTCAACAACATCAACTAAGGGAAAGGAAAAGATGAGCTACGAGGGTCCAATTACAAATGAGGGTTCAAATCAAGTGCCTAAATCAGAGATAGTTCCCTAAAAACCCACTAGAGAAGAAAAAGATAAAGCTAAAAAGGAAAATTACAAGAAAATGGATGAGATGATGGATGCATTCGATAAACAATGCAAAATTAGTTGAAAAGTAGTAGGGGAATACTCTGTTTCCCTATTCGACATGCCCATATCTCCAAGAACACATGGAAAACCATCAAAAGAACACTTGCCTCATAAGTACAACTCTTACTTTGTAAGAGAAAGTGACAAAGCAACATTCGACAAGGAGGAGAATGAAGTCCTTCAATGGCTTTATCATGATGAAGAGGATACCTCAAACACTCCCATGGAAAGAATCCAGCATGTTAATATACAAACTAAGCAATATGGGAAAGGGTTTGAGATAATGCAGAAGATGGGATACAAGGGAAGAGGACCCTTAGGCCAAAGGAATAGAGGTTTACTAGAACCCATTGAACCCACTTGGAGGGCAAAACAAGAAAGGTCCAGAGTAGGCTACCAATACAAAGGCAAAAGCTCCAGCCCAATCCAAGATTTCTATCCTCAAGTAAATGCCTTAGAATTCGATGGAGATTGTGATGACTCTTGGGATTATGAGTGGGACACCCTATCTGATGAATCATGTCAAGACAAAGAAGTAGTTACAATACATACATATGCAAAGATCCCAAGGCAAGAAACTCAAATCAATGAAGAGCCTAATATACAAGGTCTTAACATAGGACAAGCATATACAAGTCTGCCATGGATAGATACATTTTGGATGCCTTCGAAGGAGGGAGATTCAAACATTAGTTTTAATCCACTCGTGGCTTTTCCCATGCTATTTCCCATAGAATTTGGTGAGGACTCAAGTGAAGGGGATTTCGACCCTTCTTCCATGGACCATCTTGAGGAAGTGCACATCATAGATCTAAACGATACAATGTACAAAACCTAAAATGAAGTCATGTCCATAAACCAAATTGATGAAAACTTGCCTAATGAAACCTTATGCTTAATAAATCCACATCTTATTGATTGGGACCAAACCAAGCCAAGTGACTTGCTTTACTTCCCGAATGACCAAGCAACAAACCAATACCTTAATGCGGTTGAGCCCTCTTTCACCAATGGATTTGAACCAAACATGATAGAAGCAACGGGGGTTCAATCTCTTAGTCAAAAGCAAAAAATGAAAAAAAATAAGAAAAAGAAAAGTTATAGTGCTGAAAACCATTATGTGGCAGCATTAGAACCCAACAAAGTAAAGATAAAAGATGTTTCCTTTGGTGAAAACCCTATTGTGGCATCAAAGGAAGAGAGATTGGATACTCTACTGGAGCATGAGGAAGAAAGGTCACCTATACTCATAGAGCCGATAGAAAAGGTTAACATTGGGATGGAAGTGGATCCAAAATTTATACACTTGGCAACATCTCTTACACCTTTAGAAAGAGAGGACTTCATCAAGTTTTTCCAAGAACAACAAGTAAACTTTGCATGGTCATATGCTGACATGCCCGGCTTAGATCCTAATTTTATAATGCATCATCTAAATGTTAGACCAGGGGTTAAGCCCATTAAGAAAAAGTTGAGGAAAATGCACCCACACATAGCTCTTTTAGTCAAGGCGAAATTATAAAAATTGTTGAAGGTGGGATTCATAAGGGTAATAGCTTATGCTGAATGGATATCTAACATTTTATCAGTCACAAAACATGACAAATCCATTCGAGTATGCATGGATTTTTGAGACCTAAATCTTTCTTGTCCTAAGGATGACTTCCCACTTCTGAGCATTGATGCAATAGTTGACTTGACAGTGGGTCATTCCATGTACTCCCTAATGGATGGTTTAAGCGGGTATAATCAGATCAAAATTGCACCTGAAGACTAGGAGAAGACTGCATTTACTTGCCCTTGGGGTACTTTTTGTTGGAATGTCATGCCCTTCGACCTTAAAAATGCCAGAGCCACATATCAAAGGGCCATGACAACTATCTTCCATGACATGATGCATACATTCTTAGAGGATTATGTGGACGATATATTGGCCAAGTCCCACAAAAGAGAAGAACACCTCCAAATTTTGAAAAAGATATTCATTCAGTTGGAGCAATTCAAAGTCATATTAAACCCAAAGAAATGTGCCTTTGGTGTCTAATCCGACAAGTTATTAGGCTATATAGTTTCCACCAAAGGAATTGAAGTGGACCCGAAGAAAGTACAAGCCATAATGGATATGGAGATACTTAAGAACATCAGCCAAATGAGATCCTTACAAGGAAAAATATAATCCATAAGAAGGTTTATTTCTCAATTGGCCAAAAAATGTCATTCCTTCACCAGATTGCTACATAAGGATACTATATTCATGTGGGATGAAGAATGTGATCAAGCTTTCACATTATTGAAGACCTATTTGATAAATTTGCCTATTCTCATGCCACCAATCAAGGGCAAAGCATTGCTTTTATACATATATGCTACCGAAAGATCCCTAGGAGTGCTTTTGGTGCAAGAGGATGAACAAGGAAAGGAAAGAGCTATCTACTATTTGAGTAGGAAATTGATCAAATACGAACTTAACTACACATTCATGGAAAGGGCTTGCCTAGCAGTTGTGTTTGCATCTCAAAAGTTGAGACATTATATGTTGATGCATAAGGTCAAGCTAATTGCCAAAATTGATCCTCTCAAGTATTTGTTAAGCAAAACTACCTTAACAGGTAGGATAGCAAAGTGGGTTATGATATTGAGTGAATTCAACATTGAGTATGTCGATAGAAAGGTAATAAAAGGGCAAGTAATAGCAGATCACTTAGGTAAAAACCCCATGACTTCTACACAAACTATTCAAGTGGAATTTTTGGATTCCACCATTGTAAACATAGAAGCAAAAACATGGAAGTTATACTTTGATGGCTCCTATACTCAAGGAGGTTTTAGGGCCGGCATACTATTGGTCACTCCTCAAGGTTACACCATTCATAAATCCTACAAGCTCTTGTTTCCATGCACAAATAATATAGCGGAATATGAGGCACTAGTCATAGGCATCAAAATGGCCTTAGAATGGAACATCACAGAGCTACAAATTTATGAAGATTCTCAACTCATCATCAATCAAGTCAATAATGAATATAACACTAAAGATGAAAAGTTGATGCCATATAAGACCATGATTGATGGATGGAAGAATTACTTCACCTTAATCACTTTTGAGTAGATTCCTAGAGAAAAAAATAGAGCAGCTGATGCCATGGCCACCTTGGCTTCCTTGTTACAAAAACCTGATCAAAATGAGAAGTACGAGTTCTTGGTGGAAGAGTTGGTGAAATCAGCATTCGACCTTCCTGAAACCTAAATTGTTTCCCTATTACATGGACATGAATCCCCTTGGTATGGCCCTATATATACATATCTCAAAGACCAAGTGCTACCTTTAGACCAAACCCGAGCCCAAAAATGAAACTTTATACACCAGTCAGCCCGTTACATAATCCTCTTAGAAACATTGTATCGTAAGGGTCTCGACGGGATGTTACTTAGGCATCTAGAGGAGGAAGAGTCTAGATTAGCTTTGCATGAAGTTCAAGAAGGCATTTGTGGGTCACACACAAGTGGGTTAAATCTAGCTAAGAAGATCCTTCGCTTAGGGTATTTCTGGAAGACATTAGAAAAAGATGCTTGCCACTTTGTCAGGATATGCAACAAGTGTCAATATCATGGTGACATGATACATGCACCAACACAGGAATTACACATATTTGTTACACCTTGGCCTTTCTATCAATGGGGGTTTGATTTAATTGGTGTCATATACCCACGTCCTTCAAATGGTCACAAATATATCATAACTAAAACAAAGTATTTCACTAAGTGGGTTGAAGAAGTTCCTTTGATCACGACCACAGGTAAGCAAATTTCCATGTTCATCTTGAACCACATCATTTGTAGATATGTCATTCCTCATGCCATCATAATAGATAATGGAAAACAATTTAAAAACAAGGATGTGGATGAACTTTGTGCTACATTTCATATCACTCACCACTCCTCATCAATCTATTACCCTCAGGGAAATGGACAAGATGAAGCCACAAATAAGAATATCTTGAAAATCTTGAAGAGGTCGATTAATAAATCAGGAAGGGATTGGCATGTGCAAATTAATCCAGCATTATGGGCCTATAGAATGAGAATTCAGACACCTATGGGAGCTATGCCATTTTCATTAGTCTATGGTGCCGAAGCAGTTCTACCATTAGAGGTTGAAATCCCATATCTATGAGTTTCATTACAAGGATTGATCACAGATGAGGACTATAGAGTCGCTAGACTTCAACAATTGGAGTTACTTGAAGAACACCAAACACAAGCATATGAGCACCCGAAAGTGTATAAAAATAGAATCTCGAGGAACTATAATAAACATATCAAACCGAGAGTCTTTTAGGTAAGAGACTTAGTGTTGTGAGAGAACCCAAAGAATCAGGTTGAAAGAGAGAAGAAAGGCAAATGGGAGGCTAATTGGCTTGGCCCATTCATCATAGTGTCTTCATTTGGCACAAGAACCTATAAGTTATTAGATTGTGAAGGAGAGGAACTCCAAGAACCCATCAATAGTATCCATCTCAAAAGGTTCTACACATGAGGGAGATGAAAGAGTATAAAGAGTATCAAATGAGGAGCATCATATTTATTGCACATAGTCAAAGAGATCTTGAAAAATACAAAAAATTGAAAAAAAGAAGAATAGAAAAAAATTGAAAAAGAAAAAAATACAAAAAAAGAGAAAAAGAAAAAAGTGCCTTGGTGAAAACCTAGCAATAGGCGCCTTGGTAGAAAAAAAAGAAAAAAAATCTAGAAGGTGAAAACTTGGTAAACAAGCGCCTTTTGTTCCCTTAAGTTTGTCTTTCCTAGTCACATATGTCAATATTGCATTTCGAACATCCCATTTGTACAACTGCCATTGCATTCGTCATTTGTACATAGTCATAATAAAGCTGGTCAGTCGCATTGTTGCATTGCCTATCAGCCCTAAGTTTGTTGACCGATCACATTTATCACTTGGGGGCAGAAGAGGATTAGAAATTTGGTACCAAATGGATTCAATAAGTGCTATAATCAGTCACGTCAGAGAGAGATTTATCAGAGTTTCAGAAGAGTGGAAAGTTATTGAACCTTTGATGGATATCATTGTTCAAACCCTAAGTATTTGATCCTACAACATGATCCTTGAGCCGTCATTGACTTTATAATTCAGGATTAAAAATTGACAAAACACCTTAAAGATCAGAATGCTTGAAAATACTTTTTGAAAATCAGGAAACATTGCAAAACACTTGAAACTTTTGTTTTGATAATCTTTAGGAAATTGACTTTTATCATATCTTTTGAGCTATTTGATGATGTTTCAACTAGATTAGTCATGAGAAAGACGTGATATTTTATTGCCCTTGAGTGATTGTTTTGAGGAAGATCCATCAACTTATGAGAGTTCGTCTAACGAAATGGTCACCAAAGAACCATCAAGGACTATCTCATAAGAGGGCGGATTGACCTTTGCTTGTTTATGAAAATAGATCCCTTGGCTATTTAGATCTTCTATATCTTAATACCAAAAATCCTCTTGCAACATTGAATCCATTGACACCGGTATTTAGACTCCCATAGTTTGGTCATCCAACTAGTGAGGGTTGTACTTGGTTCAAAAGGAGGTTACCAAAAAGCGATAAAAAGTGGTATTCATATCATCATGATGTGGTCAGTGATGATTGTACTAGCTTTCTGGTCCCAAAATGCTCAATGATGAAAATTTATCTCCATGGCATTTCTTTGCTAAAAGTTGGTGACACTTAGGTTGCATTGCATTATCATGTTTGATTAATTGCATTGCATTTCTTTATCCTGTTAGATTGCATTATCATGTTAGATTAATTGCATTTGTTTGTGGTTACTTTTCCAAGGGAAAAAGGGGGTACATCAATAATCTTGGTTAGTCAAAACACTAAAGAAATGAGGGATTCAATCAAACGTCTTACTCTGATCAATCAAAACAAAGACAATGAGATTATCTTTTGCATTGATGCATAGCATTAATCATTAATCATTATCCATATACCAGAAAAAGAGAAAAACATCCATACATCATTTGCATACATGTAGTTAAGGATAGAATTGCATTGCATCCATTGAAAAACAAAATTCAAAAAAACATAAGGGACATTTCCATATGCATTTCCATAAAACATTTTGCATCCATACATTGGGAGAAAGAGGAAATCATGTCATAAATCCATACATCATTGCATCATTTATCTATATCATAAAATAAGATAATTGCATCCATAGCATAAATCAAAGTAAATGCATAACACATCATATAGCTACATAAAAGATAATCTCATAAACAACTCATCAAGGAGAACCAAGGAGTATATCATCATATATCATCAAAAAAGTGTTCATCAACGATCCATCAACTCAGTATATCAAGATACAATGTCATACAAAGGGATACATCACATGGACCGATCAATCAAAAAACATGACAAGTACATCAAATCATGAGTGAATATGTCATCAAAGATATCAAGATCCTGTAGGACCAGATCCATCTGGACCTCTACCATCCGGTGGGGGAGGAGCCTGAGAAGTGCTCACTCCACTCTATCTCTGAATCATAGTAGACATGAACTGCTACATCAAGGTTGCAACCTGATCTAAATGCCCAACAACACTGGACATATATGTCCTCATAGCCTGAACCTCTCATACTACAATACCCATAGTAGGAACATCCTTTGAACCCTGTCCATGATCCTGTATAGGCACCTGCTGTGCCAGAACCTGATCCTACTATGCTGCATCATCATCCTGCTAAGCCAAGGCTACTCTCTGTAACTAAACCAAAGGATCCAATCCACTAGGAATCTGCCTAGTAGCATCAACATGAGCCTGTCTCTCCTGTCTCTAATGTCTATGAGCTCTATGCTGTCTATCTGCTCTAGGTTGTCTATCATGTGCATCATCATGACCTCTGGCATGATCTCTATCTCTCACATGACCATCTCTCACCCATCCTCTATCAGCAATAATAAGAGGATCTCTCTACCCTCATCCTCATCTCCACCATCTACCACCATCACCTCCATCACCCTGACCCGGGATAGGCTCTGCTGGATTAGTAAAATGAGTAAACCTGTTACGAGCCCACCAATCAACAAACTCGTGAGACATACCTGCATCTTCTACACCAGAAAGAATCTCCCATCTACAATAAGCCATACCAGCAATCTGATCTAAGGCAAATTGATAATCAATGAGAGGACCCCACATAGATCTCTCTACCTATACCTGAGCATATAGTGCTGTACCCTATGGCATACCCTATGTCTGACCATACTATCTAGAAACTCTACCAAAGTAGAAGAGCTCAATAGTGGTAGTAGTGTGACCAATCATCCAACGAGGGGCAAACATATATGGTAACTCATCATCATCCTCCCTCTACAGCTTGCAACCCCTATATGGTCTCCATAAAACCTGATCTAGATCATCAATCTGTCATCACCAAAAATCCAACTGACCCAAATGATGCTCTATAACCATCCCAGTGTATAGAAAAGCATAGGGAAAACCCCAAGGTCGAACCCTGTCAGAAATGGGCCTAGTGATGGGAAGATGCTCCCATATCCACAACTAAAGAACCACTGCACCAGCTGACAAGGATGCACTCGCTCGATAGACTACCTCATGCAAATCATGATATAGCTGTGCAAGGATGCATGAACCCGAATCAAAACATCAAGGATGAGTAAGAAAATCCTCCAATATCCTACCCCATCTGACAGAAAAACCATGACCTCATCGGTCAGGAATAAGTAAACCACCAATCAATGTGCCAAGTATTGCTGGCAAGGTAGGAAAGGAAGCAAACTAAGGCCAAGTGATCATATCACCATCATCAATAGAATTGTCCCCAAACACTCATTGGTAGATAGTAGAATCATAGATGGAATCATAATACACTACCTCTCCCCTGCATGGGATCCTTAGTAATCGATACACGTCCTCAGGCATGATCATCATCTCTCCATAAGGCAAATGAAATGTGTTGTGGTCGGAGTGCCATCGCTTTGCCACTACAATAAGTAAACCATGGTTCAACTGGAACTATGGAAGATCAAGGAGAAAACTCAAACCACATAACTCAATCACACAAAACTCAACATCTGTTAGAGTTTGGCCCAAATCAATGACCCAAGAAGCCACTGTCCAGATGTATAAAGTAGGAAATTTTTCCTGTTGGCAAAGCAAAGGAATCATATCAGTATACCATATCAAAGAATCATCTCACATCAATCAAAGTCTATCAAAAGTATCAAGAAATCACACCAAGTACCATTTGTTTGTTTCTCTATGTCCTGAGAACGAAGCAACAGTATCAAATCTTATCGGTTTTCACACTGATTGATTTATCCTATCAATATCCTATCCTAATCTGACTGACACATCACATTCTTTGGTAACACTATCCTGATATCCTAATCCATTTGTTTTGTTGAGTGCAACAGACCTAATCTAATCATTCAACTTGAGCATTGAAAGTCATCAAATTTTTCATCAGATACAATCAAGAACATGTGTGAAAGAAGTACAAATTTTTTTCAACAGTCTGCAGGCATGATTTTAATCATCCCAGGTGACATTCCTCCTAAGCGATAGAAAAAATTTGTGAAGCAACATTATTCAAGTGTTAGGCAATAGTTATCATGCTACATGACACTAAATCATGCTAGGAAACAACAAAAGGTGGCCTAGGCGGCAGTAAAATCTCTAGGGTTTCCTACGTGATAACATACATGAAAAGGGGCATTTTGACCTAGCTGTAGGTGTGAGTATCCTATTCCTAGGCGAGGATAAAAGTTTCTTAAGTGATATTAAACTACATGGAAGCGTGAGATAAAAGCGCGGATGTGATAATTAAAGGGTCTAAGCGATAGTAGAATATTTCTAGGCATGAATTTGCAGATTAAACGCAATGATGAAACAAGAAATTGCAATAAATGCTAATAAATGAGCAATACATGCAAATATGAGGTTTGAAATAACTTACAAGAGGTCCATACTCAGGTGGCCTTGCATATCTCTGACACCTCTCAAATCGATGCTCTCGAATAGGTTCAACCATCTCAAAATTCACCACAGGATCAGAGCAAAATCACCAAAGACAAAAGTAAAAATGAATAGAAAAACAAGGTTTTTCAACCTATTTAATCTATTTTGACCTAATTTTGAAGGTGAAATTTGGCTTAGACCCATATATTGACCTATCAAACCAACGAGGGCATCCTTTAACACATAGCATATCATCAAGATTTTCAGAAATGAAAACATATTCAATGAATCAAACATCAACAAAATTTTCAAATCATGAAATTAATATGTTTTAATTTATGAGGGGGCATCAGGGTATCAAATTGAAATTGAAATCAAACATCATTAGAATCAGTGGGGCATCAATTTTTTTTGTATCAGAGGTAGTAATCATATCATATCATATCAGAGGTAGTAATCATATCATATCATATCAGAGGCATCAATCATATCATATCGTATTAGAGGCAACAATCAATCAGTATCAGAGGCATATCAGTGAATCAACAATCATGACCTAAAAGTGATCAGGACTCAAAGGAATCTTTGAATCAATGTTCTTCACACATCAATTCAAAGAGGGGCATTTGTAGACACACAAAAATGGACAAGTGCTTTTAAATTGCAAAAAATAATAAAATGGCTCAAAATCATCAAAATGCATTAATTCAATAAAAAATGGATCAAATCAATTAAAATAGACATAATTAAATAAAGTTGGAAAAAAATCAATAAAAGCAAAGGAAAAATCAAATAATGATGTTAAATAATTAAATCAAAGCTTAAAGGGGTGAAAAACACTACATAATTGATTTTAATCAATTAGTTGTATAGTTGTTTAAATCAAAAATCAAAATGAACCTATTACCCTTACATGGCTAAATTTAATTAATTAATTGAATTTAATAATTCCTAATTTCTTTCAACAAAGTTGAGTAACCAATAAGAACTGAGGACAAAAAGACATAAATCACTCAAAAAGGATGAATCTCAATCACTCATTTGAAAGTTTCAATCTCAACCACTCAATCTTGTCCTTTTGTCCAAAGCTTTGAGACAAACCTTTAAATTGTCCCCCCATTTATGAACAAAGAAAAGTATTTGACTCAACCAAAGGTAAATCATGATTACTTCACTCCACCCCCTACCCTTGGTAATTTACTATAAATATGAAGCATTTTGAGAGCAATTAATATCTTAGAAATTCATTTGCAAAGCATTGTTACTATAGGCAATTGAGAGCATTCTAAGAACAATTAAGAGCAATTTAGAGTAATTTGCATTATATCTTGTCAATTTGAGCTAGAACTATCATTGTAGAAGTATTTTAGAAGTATAGCAGTATACATTCTTGTTTTAGAAGTGTCACTAGTGGAGATTTGAGCTGAGAGCTTCACTTACCACCTCTTTCTAGAGAGCCATGAGATGCTATAGATCTTAGTTTCAATTTTAATTAGATTTTCATTGTATTTACTTTCAATTATTGCTATTTGATCTTAATTTCATGAAGGTGATTATCATCATCACACAAGACTATGTGAAATACATCCTTGGTGATCGTAATTGGCCTATTGAGCCACATGAACTGATCATGTACTCAGCTAAGTACCATCCTCATCCATTCATGCTTTAATGTTTTTTGCGAATGCATAGCATGGACCAAACCCTTGGTTTCCAAATGTGTGTGGTCGTCTTTTAGTTTTCCATTAACACAGATTCTTGTATGATGTGTCAATTTTAGCTTGCCATATGTCTTTAATTTTACAATGAATAAAGGTACGCACATCTTCAATTAGTATAACCCTTGGCGAGATTGATGAAAAGGCTCTAGACTTATCTGTTTCTACAACAATGATGGGAGGCAACTTGTATTTAGGATTGACAGGGTCAATCTTCTAAACAATGAATAGTTTTTGAACTTTTGATGCCATTATGATCTTAGAGATATTCTTTAAACAAGTAGGGTTTCACTTAAATAGAAATTAGAATTCATGAACACAACTCAATAAATACTAGAAACACCTTGAATTCTCTTAATGCTATTTGGAATTCTCAAATGATCGCTTGAATTTGCTTGGTGATATCTTCTCTGTCAAATGCTTCAAATGTTTGCAAAAGTGTAAGGTAAAAATGAAATAGCATGACCTCTATTTATAGTTTTTCCTGGGTTAGGGCTTCCAATGACTATATTATTTTCATTAAATTCTCCTTATCAACTTCATTTCACCGATAGTTAAATTACACTTTCTTTCACCGAATAAAACAAAATAACTCATACACTTTACTGATCAACATATGACATGTCAACATTACAACTTATATCCAAATGTATCTTAATATGCTAATATGTATCTTTTCACTATTTCTAGGAACCTATTTAAGATATAATTTAGGTTATCAACTCCTACACATACCTTTGACCGATTAAGTAAATATAGGTGCACCTGAACTAGTGGATGTGGTGCCATTAATTGTTCCAAGTTTAGTTCCATCATCTTGTGATTTCCTTCTCCAAGTCTTGTTTATATAATCTCTTATTTCATCAATATTAACTTGAGCCTTTTCACTTGGTTTTCCTTGGTTGGGGCTTTACCTCGGTACCTACAATCTTTCACTAGGTGACCTATCTTGTGACAATGGAAACAAGCCACTCCAGTGTTTCTCCATGATTTTTTATTGTTCATACCATGCAACCTAAATTAATTTGTAGCAATGTGACCAAATCTTCCACATGTAATACAAGTGATTCTTGTATTATTGTCCCATGGTATAGTTGATCCTTTTTGGTTAGGGACCCATTTCTCATTCCTTCTTCATGACCTACATTTTTAGATTTATGACCATATCTATTGCAATTATTACAGTAGCCCTTGAAGCTTGGCTTCCTTGAATTGTTAGCAACTCTTGATCTACATTCAAATGCCTTGTGACCATACTTGTTTCAATTGTAGTGATGACCATTAATGCTAGGAGTACTAGGAGGATTACCTCTTTTTCTCATGCAAACATTTGTTGCGTGTCCTAGTTTCCCACAATGATAGCATGTAGGCTTCTTTGTCTTCGGTGGGAAATCAACTTTATCTCGATTGGCTTCTTGTTTGGATCACTCACCCTTCTTGGTAGTATTCTTTGCATTGTATCCAAGAACAATAGTATCTCTCAGTTGTCTCTAACCTCTTAGTTGTTCATCCAATATCTTTAATGCTTCTCCATTTCTTTTCAAGACTTCATTAGCATCTTTCTCAAATTTTAGGTCATTCTTCAAATGTTCATTCCTAGATCTCAAGTCAACAATCTCTCCAAATTTTCTTGCAGCATCCTGATTTGCACTTACTGGTTGGTTTGTCAAGTTGTAGTGAATTTGTGTCAACCTCATTATTTCCCTATCTTTCTCATATATTTTTGTATTCATTTGTCTTCTCTCATCTTCCACCATTCTTTTGTCATCTTCAACTTTTCCTTTTTGTTCTAGGATTTCACACATCCTTACTAATTAGGCTTCTTATTCTCTTTTCAGTGCTTCCACTTGATCAGCTAGGTTTTTGTTCTTTTCAGATAGTTCTGATATTATAGCATTAGATTCATTAGACATGCTTCCCTCTAATTTTTATTCAAGTTCTTCAACCTCATTTTGAGTGTCCTCTAGTGATGTGCTAGCTCCTTTCTCTTATTAATTTAATTCATCAGTTTTATCCTTTGTTAAGGTTTTAGGATCATTGCAAATGTAATAGCACTATCTCATTGTATGTGTTTTCCAAATGCAACAATCTCTTGTATTTATATTGAGAATGAGTGAAGAAGAGACATGTCCCTTCATGCCACATGTCTATTCATTAATATGTAAGTAATATAATAACAATTATGATTATATATATATATATACATATATATATATATATACATATATATACATATATATACATATATATATACATATATATATATATATATATATATATATATATATATATATATATATATATATATATATATATATATATATATATATATATATATATATATGTATATATATATATATGTATATATATGTATATATATATATATAATATCTCTTGAGTATTATATTAATTTCTCTAATATTTACATAATAATAATAATTATATATATTTAAGTATATATATTCATCTCATATATACTAAATATATATACATATCTTCACTAGTATTGACTCATAGTGTTTATTTACTGAAGCTGCAAAACATCAACACTCCCTCTTAGCTAGGGAGGATAAATCAATCCAATGTCAACACTTAAGACACTTGACAACATCAATCATATGATGTAAGAAATAAAGGCATCATCCTCAAGATGTAGTCAATAGAAACATAGTCTCAATAAGTGGATTTCCTCCATCGGTGATTCTATGTACAAGTTCTCAGGAGGATTGCCTCCATCGACGATTCTATCCATAAGTTCTTAGGTGGATTGCCTCCATCGATGATTCTATCCACACGTTCTTAGGTGGATTGCCTCCATCGACGATTCTATCCATTTGATATCATGAGTATTGGCCTATCAGAATGTCAACACATGACATTCACCAAATACTCTGAGTATTGGCCTATCAGAACATCAACATATGATATTCACCAAATACTCAATAAGGTATTGACCTGCAGAATATGAACACATGATATTCACCAAATACCTATCATATATCTATACAAACAACTCATAGACCGTCAATCTAATGATATCTAACACTTAGTTGTTGATTTACAAGATATATCTATATAAAAAACTCATAGAACATCAATTTAATGACATCTAACACTTAGTTGTTGATTTAATACATCATGATCTGTTTCAACATTATAAATAATGTATATCATGATTTAAGTTATTGTAAGATCGTCACCTTCCAATAACTTCTGCAAATACAAGTGATAATCATTTGGAAGTCGTCACTTCCTCATTATTTACACAGGGGGTAGGCTCATTAAAAACATTCATGATTCATTAGTATAATAATCAATTATATCATGTTTACCTCGGAAGTGTTTCACCTTCAATAGTGAACTCCCTCTCAATCAATGTGATCAAGATTGTCACAAGGTGATAGAACCATCTGCTCCCTCTGAAGCTCAAGTTTATCAGCTTCTTGACCTCTTTTGAAATGTCATACTCCATTTGCATCTAGCCTCAATCATCAATTCATTTTCAAGCATCAAGTTCTTTCTCCCTTGAATGCAATTATCTTGTGCTTATGTCCTGAAGGTATATCAAAGAGAGATTATAGATAGCTCACTAAACTATCTCAACCAAAAATACCAATGATAGAAGTATACAATATTTTACTAACCAATATTATAGCATGAATTACAAACTCAAAAATTATGTTAATTAATAAAACATGAAATAATCATCTTTTATAAATTTCAAGTATTTCATTCTGAAGGTGAGCTCATATAGAAAATATCTTGCAAATTCACAAAATGATGTTTTCATTCTTGAACATTTCCACAATTCTTTAGATGACTTTTCTTGAATATCCAAAGGTTCTATACATTCTGACAACCTCAATATGATCAAATCTTCCTTCAAGCGGTTAGATTTTTAAAGAAGGAACCTCACTCTTTTTTAGATTTTTGCATAGACCCATACACAGTCGATCATAACTTTTGAACTTGATATTTTCTCTTTGATCACTCTAGTGAGATTCTTCTAAATTTGATTATCACCAACATATCCAAAATTTAGCAAAATCCAATGGTGCATTTGTGAGATATGGTCCTCGTACCGAGACTGTATTTTCTGAGATAGTCACACATTCACCATCAACAAACTACTCTCTTACATTTTCAACTTGGCTCTAATACCATGTTAAGGTTTTAGGATCATTGCAAATGCAATAACACTATCTCATTGTATGTGTTTTCCAAATGCAACAATCTCTTGCATTTATATTGAGAATGAGCCAAGAAGAGACATGTCCCTTCATGAGACATGTCCCTTCATGAGACATGTCTATTCATTAATATGTAATTAATATAATAACAATTATGATTTTACATATATACATATATTATATAATATCTCTTGAGTATTATATTCATTTCTCTAATATTTACATAATATATATATACATCTCATATATATATATATATATATATATATATATATATATATATATATATATATATATATATATATATATATATATATATATATATATATATATATATATATATATATATATCTTCACTAGTATTGACTCATAGTGTTTATTCGACTAAAGCTACAAAACATCAACATCCTTAATTCATCAATTTTCTCATTAGCCATTCTCACTTCCATTTCTATGATCAATCACCCTTTCATACCTATAGCTCTCCATTCCTCCAAATCTTTCCTCTCAAGTGGTTAAACTTCTGAATAAGAGACTGAGCTCTGATACCAATTGTTGCATTAGGAATGGAAAGGTGAGTACTAAGAGGGGAGGGGTGAATCAGTACTGTAAAATACTTTTAATCTATTTAAAATTTCTTCCTTAACCATTTATTTATTTCATAACTTTTGCATGCATCACATAAAACATATAAATCATAACACATTCATTTTGGTATTGTATAAATCCTTGTTAGAGGATAAAAACTACAGTGGGGATGACACCCACAAAGCTTCACTACTACAATAAAAAGTTTTCTCGGTTATAGCTGCACTATTATCTATCTGATAGCTTACCTTGTTAAGAGTATTAACCCAATTAAGAGTCTAAAGACCTGTTAAGTCTACATTGCTAAAGGATTTTACAATTCTAATCTAAGAATTGTACCTGGTTAAAGGATTTATAATTTAAGATCTGTTAGGATCTACTCGGTTATGAGACTTTAAAATTTTGATTACTCTTTAATTAGTAACACAAACTTATCTATTAAACTTGCATCAATCATATGCATATTAGACTCTTTATGCTCAATAACTTATTACCTCATACTATGTACCTCTCATAATAACAATTCAATACTTGGTAGATTCAATTATGAATCACAAATATTCTTTGCTCTTTATTGTTTTGTTACTTGTTGGCATCTCTGCTCATCACCTTCTATCTACAATCTTTGCTTTGCACATGCAATCTCCTTCTCACACATGCATATTGGTCTTCACACTCTGATCCATTTATATACAATTCTAGAAGTAGTCCTAGATATTCTATAATCATCTCTTCAAGCAGTGCTAGCATTGGTTACTCCTCCAATGCATATGACATACTAAATTCTCATTCATATATCTCACCTTGTAATCATGCATGATCATCATGTTTAAATCTCCAATGATCTTACATACAATCTCCTCAAAATTTGTAAACCATTTTTTGTTCGGTGTCTAGGTTCAATGTATCTAAAGATTCTTCTTGTGTTGGCCTGCTATGCTTGGTAACACATTTTTCTCTTGCTCAGTAACTATCTTATCTTCTTGATTCTATTAATGTTGTAGCTCAGTACAACTCAGTGCTTGGTGCTCAATTTTGCCTTGCTCAATGTCTGAACTTTCTTTGCCTTTACCAAAATTACCCGTACCCTTATTTTATTTTACCGAATAGCTCTTGTGCTTTACTGACTTGTCTTTCCTTCTTTACTGAATGACTTTGAAAATCAATTGTGACTTCCTCATAACTAATGACAACAACACACACACACACACACACACACACACACACACACACACACACACACACATATATATGTATATATGTGTATATATATGTGTATATATATATACATATATATATATACATATATGTACACATATATATATACACACACACACATATATATGTATATGTATATATATATGTATATGTATATATATATATGTATATATATACATATATCTATATATGTATATATATGTATATATCTATATATGTATGTATATATATACATATATGTATGTATATATATATATATATGTGTATATGTATATATGTATATATATATATATATATATATATATATATATATATATATATATATATATATATATATATATATATATATATATATCTGTGTGTGTGTGAATATTATTTAAAACAATAGAGAGGGAGGGTGAACCAGTTGTTCTCATGTCCAAATGTACCAAATGAACTTTTAAACACTTCAACAATCTCAGATCTAATCACCAACACAACTCGGTCTCTAAAGTATATATACCATAAACATATAACATGAAGTCCACTATCCAAAAATAATTAACTTGTAGAATATAGAAACATTCACACAAGTATAACACCAGGATTTATAGTGGAAATTCAATTTTGGAAAAACCACTTTGTAACATGTTACTGATATTTTCACTCTTCTGAAGTGAGCTCTATGAAAAGCAAACATTATTAAAGGTTTACAAACACACTGCTAGGTGTGACCCTGTTAAAGCATTTAAACACTCTGTCAAAAGTGACTTGGTTAAAGGATTTAAGTACATTCCATTAGAATTCCACCTTGATTAAAGAATTTAAACAATGACTCTTAGGTCAACCTTGATTAAAGGATTTAGACTGATATAATGATTAGAAAGTAGTAGTAGTTTTTGATCTAAAAAATATACAACTCACTTTGCAAATAACAGATCAAATTTGCACATATATGTTGATTTACTGACTGAGTTCCATTTCCATCTCCATCACTGATCTGCTCAGAATTCACTTCAAGCAATCACAAATCTGATCAACTCCTTCACCTTCAGCCTTCTACTTAGACTTCTTAGTCAATAACATCAACAACTTCAACATACTCTGTAACCTCAAAATTAGGTTTTCCTTTATACCTCTTCACTTAGGTGGATCCATCTTTTGCCACTTAATCTCCTCCATAGATCTTAGGTTTAGGTCAGATTCATCAAATTCTTCCAACATTTAAGTTCTTCATCCTTCCTTCTAGATACATCTTCAAACTTCTCATTGAATCCATAATAAAATGATTTACCATGCATTAAATTCTCCATACAATCAATTAATAAAGTCAACATAATTTACATAACCTAAGAATTCAACTATGTCGACTGGGAATCTAAATTCTTTCTCCAAATGTAAATTACTACACTTGGTCAATACTGTGTTCATCTTCTTGGTCATCACTGCGTAACTCGTTCATCTCTACAAACTATCTTCCTCAGCTAACATTGTCTTGCTCGGTAATTTCCTGTTGCTTGGCATAAACTGATTTTCAGTCAACACTAAATTTACTCGGCATATACTGGCGCTTGGTCGAAACTAACATCACTCTAATTAAACTAGATTTCTTCACTTTTTATCTCTTAAGCCTACTTCTTCAGTCTTTCTTCTTACTTTTGCCCCTCTTTGATGAGATGCCACAAGTAGCATGGCGTTAAAGACAAGAAAATAAGATGCCCAAGGCTAGAATTTAGAGGAATAAGGGGTTGTGCCCCTCGAGAAAATAAAACAAGGAGTAAATGTTGTGGAATTTTCTCGAAAGGAAACAGAGAAGGAAGGACCTAGGAAGAAGGGGAGATAAATAACCAGACTTCCAAGAGCAAAGATGGGTGAATGCAAGATGAGATGGAATGCAAAATGCAGGATGCAACGATATGAGGATGTAAGATTAATCTATATGATGCACAATGTAGGGGATTTGGGGAAGCTCCAAGTGAAAATGTGGAGAGCACAACTGAGTTTAATATAGCAATGTGAGAGACCTTCCAAGGATACTGGGATCATGAGGCCTTGTCACCAGTGTTGCATAGGACTGACACTAAAAAGACATGCAGGGTTGCCCCAGCATCACACATGATCCCGAGAAGGAGGCATGGTAGAAATGATGCTGGAGAAACCACAAACACATGACTGACTCACAGGCAGAAGCAAAAGATCAAAAGACCTTGCCCCAGATTGTCCTCATTCACTGCACACCATGATATAAAGGATCATGGTGACTTTGAGTAGAGAATAATGAGAAGCTGTAAAAGATTAACAAGATCCAAAGGACAAAATCCAAGACCAAAATGAGAACTCCAAAAAGACATCCTTTGCCAAGGAGAGAGATGTGATGGGACTGATTGATTGATGGTGGGAAGATTGGTCTGAACATGTGGAAGGATACATCGACACAGACCTGGTGTGATTGGTGGAAGATTAGGTCAGACAAGAAAGATACAACTGAGGGGACCCGTGATTAGGCTTAGGTCAGACAAAACAGAAGCATACATCTGTGTAGACCCGATGCTGATGGGGAGAATGTTGTGTTGCTGATTGGCAAATGATGTAGTTCAAAGATGGTCATGATGATCAAGGATAGTTGACAATTGATATTGTTGAAGTGCGAGGCTGGGTAGGACAAGATTTATGATCAAATATTACTGCAGGACTGACAAGGACTATGTACAATAAGACGCAAGGATATTTACAATGGACATGTACAACAAGATAGCGACAAGGGCTAACTGACACAAAGGATGGGACCTAAAGACACATGTACAAATGAGCTTAGGTGGAGACATGACTGACGCTATGGTACAAGATTCAGGATTTAGGATGTACAAAGAACCTGGGGATGAAGCCAAAGCTCCAAAGATATGCAAGATGATGCCCCAGTTGGGTTGGAAGGCCAAGATGGACTGAAAATGGATGGTGTGTCCTGAAATGACATAGATATGGGAAGGATGTATCCCAATGATGATGATTGGATTGAGATCAAGGCTTGCTACAAGACTAAGGATGTGATTTGATCGGCTGGCTTGATCTTGGATGTTGGATAGCTAGAGGATGTGGAGAGGATGGGAAGATTGCTAGAAGACTGCTAGGAATGTTTGGATAGGGATGAATGGCATTGGATTGCAATGAGGGTAGCCTAGAGCTAGATACCAATGACAAGGGAAGAAACCAGGTGATGGAAAGATGGAGGAAATGCTTAGGATGAGGATGATGGAACTGCTAGGAGATTTGGATGGAGGAAGATTTGGATTTGGATGGAAGAATGCTTGAGGATTGGATAGAGGAAGATTTGGGGAGATTGGATGGTGGATTTGCTTAAGGATTGGAAGATGGAATGCTGGAGGAACTGCTGAGGGATCTGGCTAGGGGAATGCTCAGGATTTGGGGAGATGGAAAGATTTTGGATAAAAGATAGTCTCCAAGGAATATGTCACCAAGGAATAAGATGCCCCCTGCTTAGGATAGTTCATTCATTCAGAGGCAGTAGAATGGGGTACGATTGGACAGAAGATATGCTGACAAGAGGATGAGGAAGGTAGATGGAAGCTAGGATGAATGGATTGGATAGAGGATATGTAGCTGAAAGATGTGATGGATGCCAAGAAAGTGCCCAAAAGCATGTATACTTGGTAGTCTTTGTTTTGTCATCAAGATCCAAAGGAGGATGAAGGAGGTGAGAGACAAATGGGATGGAGGAGATGTTGGATAAGAGGTGATAGAAGGGAATGGCCCCCAACTGCAGAAAGGAATTGGGAGGAGACCTACGCATGATGCTTGTTTACCAGGTTTTCACCATGGTACTTGTCCAAGGTGCTTGAATTTCCATGTTTTCACCATAGGATGAATGTTTTTCTCTTTTCTTTTTCTTTTTCTTTTTTTTTTTTTTTTTGATATTTTTCTCTTGATTTTTTTTCCAATTTTTATGGATTTTTTGATTTTTTGTTGACTAGATGTTGACCTTCTGATATTCTGATGTGTTGCTGACTTTCTAATTTTGCTGACCTATTGATTTCTCTAATTTGTTGCTAACTTTCTTCACTGATCTTTCTGATGTGCTCGGATGTTGGTACAACTTTATTGGGATGGAGGGATTATGCAAAGGCATGGATGAGATGGGGTAGATGGGAGATATGGTGGTAGAAAGTGTTTGGATGGAAAGATGGAAAGTGATCATGATAGGGAGATGCTGTCAGGACCAACATTGGCACATGTTGCGAGGAAGATGGATGAAATGGATAGGATGTGGAAGATAGAGGTGGATGTGATGGAGGATTTATGCTAGGAGATTTCAAATCTTTGGGACCCAAAATAGATTTAGGAGATGGAGGAGAAGATTGAGTAGCTGGGGGATTAGCAACTTTGGATGCCATTGTGGATGTTTCTTTTAGATGCATTACATCTTTTTGCTTTGGGATCCACATCATTTTTGCTTTAGCTTTGGTGGGCCTTTGTGGCCATTGGGATGCATTAGATTGCTTGAGTGGATTTTGCTTTGGTTGACCATGCTGTTTAGGCTAGACATGACAATCTTTGAATTTTTGTGGATATTTCACTTTGTGCATAGTTGATGTGGCATCCAAATTGCAAGGAGCATTGGAATGAATATGAGGAGATGTGCGGGATGGCGAAAATGTGGATGGAGAGATGAATGGAGATTGGTAGATAGGAGATATGGGCATGTGCCTTTGTTGATCCTAACTAGGGATGTTTGGATTTTGGATGAAGGATAGAGTAGGATAAGATGGGGGATGATATTTGGGGACGTAAGGCCCCAAAATGGATTTGGTATGTGGAGGATATGTGCTGGTAGATTTTGGGACATAGGGACCTAAAATGGATTTGGACGATGAAGGAGGAATGTGATAGGTTGTCCTGGGCTGTAATGATGGAGGAGGAGGAATAGCATTGTATGCCTTGGAAGATGTGATGGTGGGTTTGGAAGGATGCTTGAATTTAGCTTTAGTTGTACCAACATTTTTGGAGGAAGTGCCTTCTTCTGATGTGTGACCAATGCCACATAACTTTGGATGTTTCTTGTCTTGAATGGGCTCCAGATTTCCTTGTTCACAAGAGCCTAGGCCTTTGCCTTGATAATTCCATTTCTTGAGCATTTTATCCAAACAAGGATATTTCTAACTTGGGGAATATGATAAACATCTAGTTTCTAGTTCCCTAATGGAAGATATGAAACTAATTTCTTCTGTTTCAAGTGGACTGCCTTTGACAAATGTAAGTGATCCAAGAGGATAGAGTGTTGGCAGCTGGATAGTTTGGATTGGAGGATCCTCAAGAGGAGAGGATGGGATGATGGGATCTTGACTGGGATTGGGAGATAGTAATAGATCTTGAGATGGAGGAATAGGGATTGTAGGATCTTGGATTGGAAGAATTGGGATTGTAGGATTTTGGATTGGGGGTGATGGAAGCAATAGAACATGTGATGGGGGAAGTGAAGGGATTGGATCTTGATTTTCTTCTGTGAGCATTTCAACATGCTTTTGGGAAAGATTTTGACATGGTAGGATTTGTGTGGATAGAATGCTGGGGAATGCATGGATGGACTCTTCAGATGGGGTGGATGGAAGGATGGGAGATTCTATAGCTATGATGTCTAGAAGAAGGAAGAACTCTTTAGATGGTATGGATGAAAGGATGGAAGATTCTGCAGCTATGATGGTAGGAAGAGGGGTTAAATTTTCAAATGGTATGGATGAAAGGATGGAAGATTCTGTAGCTATGATGGTAGGAAGAAGGGTGAACTCATGAGGCTCATTATATATGCTTTGGATAATACTAGGAGGAGGTGATGTTGGTGGGGATTGGATGAAAACTTCAAATGGAAGGGACTCAATGATGCTAGGAGATGGAAGAGGATCAATGTACGGAAGATAGATGATAGATGGGAGCGATGGATGGGCCTCATTAATGATGGCTTGGCTCTTCAACTCTAGAAGTGGGATTTGTTGTTGGCTTCCTTGTGAAACTCCTTGGAGACTTCCAGATTGGAGGAGGTGAGGGATTAGAATGTGTAGAAGATGGGGAGCTTGGATGGTCCTCACATGAAGGTGGGGTGGAAGATTTTGAACTTGCTTGAGGGGATGATGGTGCTGAAGAGGTAGAGGTGATGGATTGAGGTATGGCATATGAAGTGGTTTGAAGGATGCACTCTACTTGTGGGAGGGGATTTTTGGAAATGTGGTTTGGAATAGAAGATGGTGGATTGAGATAGGATGGAGGATTGGGGAAAAGGATTGGAAGACTTGGTTTTTGGTTTTGAAAGGGTTTTGGAGGATAAGTGGATGGAGGTTTTAGATAAGGGAAGTAGCGTGAAGTGTTTCGAGGGGATGGTGGTGATTGGGATATGACCATAGTAGGAGATGGAGGTATGAAGGATGCATATGGAGGATGTGTAGGTTTAGGATAGGGATAAGTTGTGGATGGATAAGATAATGGATTTGCCTTGCCGAGGACATGAAAGGGAGTGCTAGTGGATAAGTGTGAAGGCATGATAGGATATTTTGGAGGAATGATTGGATGTTGGGGGATGTTGGGAGAAAACTTGCTAAGATTTTCAAAATACACATCGTGATCTACAAGGCTTTCATCATCTTTGGGATAGGATGGATTGAGGGGAGAGACATAATAACCAAACTCATCATAATAGTTTTGAGACATGTTGACTTGTGGATGAGTTGGATAGGAATGAAGGATGAAGATGGATTGGAAGACTAAGACTCAGATTGGAATGACTGACAAGATCAGACTAGGATTGGATTTGGCTTAAGATTGGAAGAAGACTGACTCTAGAGGAAGACAAACAAGGGGATGGGGGATGACCAAGACGACTCTGCTAACCTAAGATAGGAGGAAAGGATGACAAGACTGGATTGAATATGACTGGAAGACCATGATTTGAGATTCTGAAAGCTTTGGACATTTTCTAGATTTTGGGAGGATTTGGACTGACATGGCTATTTCGAGTATCATGAACCAAGTTGTAGATCAGTTTGATGTTTTTCCAATGGCAAAGGATAGATTTCAACAAAGATTTTCAGAAAAGCAATCTCCACAAGGGACAAAGCAACCTTGCGAGATACAAACAAGATAACTGACTTTGATAAAGCTTTGAAAAGTGTATGTTCCAACAAGTGTTTTCACGGAGTATTGACTGTCAAGCACTTCAAACAGATCTACCTAAGGAAGGTGAGTATCAAAATTGCTTGCCCACAGCTTGGTACCCCCTAGAAGGAAATGCAAATGGTGAGTAATCTTGAGGCGACCCGGTAAACCCCTTGGAATCAGTCCTTGCACAAGGATTTTGATACTTTCAGATGTAGATAGGGTAGCCTCTATTTTATCAAGTTTTTAATAGTTCCGTGGAGTCTCCATACCCGGTTATGCTGGCCACCTGTGACTCACTTAAGAGCCTAGCCAACAATGCTGGGGGAGGAATATTTACCATCCCCAGACATTTGCATTTGGCACAAGATGCCTGTGGATTAGGAGATATAAGTGAGCACTTTTTGCCTTCACTTTATTTATATACCGGCCAGGGGGGATACCAGTTTAAGGTCATTCTTTGAGGAGGAAGTGCTTTTCTCCCTGGATAGGCCTCACTAAAAGTAGAACAAGTGAACTTGTCCGAGTCCAAATGTTCTATGTTGCTTACTTTAACAATGTTTTGCAAAAAGATAAAGCTCCTAGATGCACATCAAGCAAGTTGTTCTTTTCCCAAATTAAATTAAGTGTGATTTGAACTTTGAAATTGAAGACACAAGTGTTTAAGGTTTGTTTTGTTCTTTCTCCAAAAAGTAAATGATTTGAGTGATTGCAAGTTCTTTCTTTGATCATTCAAGATTGAGATTGGCGTGTTGATTTAGAACTTTGAAAAGAGCTTTGTTTTATCCTTAGATCATTCAAGATTGAGTTTGTTTGAATTGAAATTCAAAGAAGAAGGAATAGGGATGCTTTTCTTTCCAATTTAGATCATTCAAGGTTGTGTTTGATTTTCAGAATGATAATGACGCTTTAGGACTTAAGTTCTTTCCCTTAGTTTCATTCAAGATTTGTTTGTTGACCCTTTCCTTTGATTGATTTTTTTGTACCTACAAAAAAAAGGCAATAGTTAGCATCTGCAAGGAAAAATTAAAATTGAGAAAACTTAAAAGCATTATTTTACCGCTCTCTGGAATGGATGCATAGAGACAGAGCACAAATGCACAGGAATTTACAACAGATGCGCAACAACATAAAAAAAGATTTTGCACATATGCGCAACAATATGGCATGCATGCACAGTTACAAATGATTGTGTCCGAATGTGATTTTACAAAATTGCCATTTTGACAGAGTGCACATGCGCAACTCTGTTTGACATATGCGCAACTTGTTTAGGTAAATGCGCAACAAGTTGTGATGAATGCGCAGTAAGTCTTACAGATGCACCATTTTTATGACAAATGCGCAGTTTTTAGGTATCAATGCGCACTTTTTTTCAAAATTTATACAGATGCACAATTTTTAGAGCTGAATGCACAGTTTGAAATAGAACAGAATGTTGATATCCAAAATTTTGAGAAAAAAAGGAGAAAAATGGCCATGAAATGCTGATTTTGATGTAGACCATCAGGACAGGGGTCCCACCGGGCATGCCAGAATGTAGACTAGGCTTTTGAGGATACCTGTTTTGAAAGCTTCAAGCCAAACAAATGTTATATTTTAACCTAGCATGAAATCAATCCAAAACAAAGAAGCTCTAAGCTAAGCCACCTCAAATTGAGCTAAAACAAGTGCACCCAAGCACTGTTTGATTTGCTCTTGCTTAAGGGGATGTGGGTGTGCTCTCTAAGCACTTGGAGCATACTCTAATGCTTTCTAAGATGATTTGAGACTCATGAAAACCCCAAAAAATGGCACAATAATCGGTAGAACACCCAAAATTGCCCCTAAGGCTTCAAGAACTCAAATATGATGCTTTAATGGAGATTTGAGATACATGATGTTTATGCTAAGATTGATTTTAGACCAAATAGAGATGTGATATGATGCTATATGCTATGAAAAATAATGAAATAAACTATGTTAATCCATTATTACTAAGCTATGATGTGTTTTAAGAAAGCTTGAAAATGATGAAAAACTAACAATTAGTATTGATTATGCTAAGTCTAGAGCTAAATGAGCATGATAACAATGATTGAAATAAAAGGTGTATGGGTGCTCTTAGAAATTAGGGCATTTATAGGATTTCCTAAGGGGGAATGAGTGGCCAGGATCAAAATCTTTAAGAGAGGCCAAGATTCATTCAAAGGGGAGCACATGGATTGTGCTAGTTCAGGGCCACCTCCTTGTGACAAGTATCACAAAGGCATTGGGTTGAAAGATGGGAGGGATGTGCATAATTTGGGAAATGTGCCTAAGGTCAAAGGGTGTAAGAAAGGGGTGAGGGGCTTCTTAAATGCATCATAAATGCATGTAAGAGGAATAAGGAGGCTTTAAATGCATTTAATGCATGTAAGAGAATTTTCTAGAAGTTTGTTGACTTTGGGTTAAGCTTAGGAGTTGGCTAACCTTGGTTAGGGAATGTGACAAGGTTAGGGAGGGGATTAGGATTAGGATTAGGAAAGTACTAGAAGAGTCTAGAGTTTTCCTAGGGTAATTTAGGGATTGAGGATTAATATTTAATCTTAATTAAATATTCTTGAGTTGGGATTAGGGTTAGGAAATGAATGGATTAGCCTTTAATCAAAATTAAAGAAGGATTAAAAGATTCTAGAAGAGGTTAGTGGTCTTAAGGAAATTGGCCAAGTTTTGGGCAATAAATAAATAAATAATTTATTTTGAGATTTTTGGTCAATTTATTAATTAAATAATTAATAAATAGGGGAATAATGTTTAAATAAGATTTAAACATTTTTGGGAGGGATTCCTTAATTAAATATTTTTAATTAAGGTAAAGGGATTTAATGGCATAAAAATAAATAAATAAATAAATAAATTAATGATGATGTCATTAGGGATTTTTTAGAAAATAAAAATACTTTATTTTCTAAAGGATTTTTAGGTGTCTACACTTAGATAAACAATAAATTATTATATCAATGTGCCAAATAATCAAGTACCCATTGAAGTATCAAATAACTCAACCTTTCCCTAGGTTCTCTTGTTATCTCCCTTGCCCTAATCCTTTTCATCAATCAATAGATTTAGTACTTTCTTAGACAGAAATTGTCTTACCAGTTAAGGTTTGACATCAATGACAATACAACAATTGTTTCAATTGTAGTTTCCAACAATCTCCCTCTTTGGAATTGATGGCAACACCACATGAATATCACATGATTTACCAACCAATCCAAAAAATGTCAGTGCATCAGAAAGATTTATAATATCCTTAGCTTCATTCTGATTCAAAACAACTTATCCTTGCTTGATCGTTCACATAGTTACTCCCTCTGAATCTTTTCTATATCTCTCTCCCTCTGAATCTCTAAATCTTGGAACATATACCTCAGTGTTCTATATATCTATGTTTTCATCTGAATATCTCCCTCTTTGAAAATAATGCCAAAGCAATATCTAGCACTTACATCTTTCATATGTAGATGTCATCTTGTCAGTTCAATATCAATATTTCTCCCTCTTTCATCTTTCTTATGACTGATTATCAGATTTTCTATTCTTTTCACAACTCTAGGAAACTCCTAAAGTGTGACCTTTCCTGCATCAATTTGTCAAATATTATATGTAGCACATTTGATGCAGTGCTCCTAGTTGACTAGGCAGCCTCAGTTAGGGGAAGCAACCTAATTTACCTCTAAGATAATCATGACCATCCTTAGGTAAAGCTTTTGTGAATATGTCTACTAGTTGTTCCTTTGTATTCATGTATTCCATTCTCACTTCTTTATCTTTTACCAATTCCCTCAAGTAATGATACTTGATAGCAATATGTTTAGACTTTGTGTGTATCACTAGATTCTTTGATATGTTGATAGCACTTGTGTTATCACAGAAAATAACAACCGGCTCAGTGATTTCCTCTTTCATCCCTTTTAACAATTACTTGATCCATACCAGATTTGAATAGTTCACTACAACTACTACATACTCAACTTTTGCTATAAATTGATAAATGTAGTTTTGTTTCTTGCTTATCCAGGAGACTAATCTCTTTCCTAGAAAGAATGCTCCACCACTTGTACTTTTCCTATCATCAACATTTCCTTCCCAATATGCATCAGTGTAGACTCTCAGTTTAAATTTCTCATTCTTCTTGTAGTAGAATCCATAATCTTTTGTCCCTTTCAGATATCTCAGTATTCTCTTCACAACCATCATATGATTTTCCTTAGGATTGGCAGAGAATATTGCCACAATCCCAACTTCTAGGACTATATCTAGTCTACTGTGGACAACATATTGTAGCTTTCCAATCATGAATCTATATAGGGTTTGATTCACTTCAATAGTATCATCAATTTTAGATAGTTTCTGTCCAATAGCCATAGGAGTACTTACTAGTCTAGAATCCTCCATACCAAAAGTTTTCAGTATCTCTTTGACATATTTAGATTGTGTGATAAAGATACCTTTCTCCATCTGATAGACTTGTAAACCACCAAAGAATTTTATCTCACCAAACATAGACATCTCAAACTCAGTTTGCATCGCATTTGAAAATTTTTGACATAGGGCATTTTGTCCTCCAAATATTATATCATCCACCAAAATTTCAGCTAACAAAATCCCTTTACCTTCTTCAGATTTCATGTACATATTGTTGTTTTCATTTGTCCTTGTAAATCCAATCTTTATTAGATAATTGTGCAGCCTCTCATACCATTCTCGAGGGGCTTACTTCATTCCATACAATGCCTTGTTTATTTTGTAAACCATATTTTTCTTATTTGGATCAAAAAATCCTTCAGGTTGTTCAATGTATACTTCTTCTTCTAATATACCATTCATAAATGTAGATTTGACATCCATCTGATATGCTTTGAAGTCTCTATATGCAACATATGCAAGTAGTGTTCTCACTCAGCTTGCTACAGGGGAAAATGTTTCCCCATAGTATATTCCTTCTTCTTGTGCATAAACCTTGCATGTCGATCTTGCCTTGTTCCTTGTGACTTGTCCATGTTCATTAAGCTTGTTTCTGAATACCCATTTTGTTCCAATAATATTCTTGTTTTCTGGTCTCAGCACCAAAGTCCAAGTATCATTCTTTTCTATTTGATCTATTTCTTCATTCATAGCTTGAATCCAATCTTCATTCTCTAAAGCATCTTTTACTGTCTTAGGCTCAAACTCACATAATAAACATGTAGGGTCTTTCAACTTACTTCTGGTAAAGATGCCAAATTCCTTATCTCCAATTATTTGCTTAGACTTATGATGTCTTCTCACATACTATGCCAATGTAGGTTCATATTTATTTTCTCCTTGATCTTCAGGTTCATCATGAAAATTTTCAATTTCTTCTTTTGATTGCTTGGTAGGATCCTCCTGATGCTCAGTAACATCCTCTTGATGCTTGACAACATCCTCCTGATGCTCGGCAATGCTTACCCATGAATCTACATTTGGTGTAAGTGTGTTACTTGCCTCTCCTTCTTCCATATAGATAAAAGATCTATAATCTTCAGGTTCTTGTTTACCTTCTTGTTCACTCTTCTCTGCATATTCATCAACTCTCACATTTTCACTTTCCACAACTTTGTTAGTGTTAGAATCCAAACACTTATAAGCTTTGCTCTTAGTGAAATAACCTAGGAATATGCCTTCATCACTTTTTGTATCAAAATTTCCATTCCTATTATATTTCAATATATAGCATTTACTCCCAAAGATTCTAAAGTATTTCACATTAGGTGCATATCCATGCCATAATTCATAAGGTGTAGCATTTGTACCTTTCTTGATTTGTACTCGGTTTAAGGTATAAATAGTTGTACTTATAGCTTCTCTCTAGTATTTTTGTGTAACATTATTCTCAATCATTAATGTCCTTGCACAATCCATAATTTACATGTTTCTCCTCTTAGCTATACCATTTCATGGAGGTGTTCTAGGTGCAAATATCTGTCTCCTAATTTCTCTATCGTTGCAGAATAGATTGAACTCATTTGATATAAACTCTCCACCTTGGTCAGATCTCAGACATTTTAGGCTTTTACCTATTTCTTTTTCAACTTTTTCCAAGTACCACTTAAACAATTGAAATGCATTAGATTTTTCTTTCAAAAACATTATAGTCATCATCCTAGTGTAGTCATCAACAAACATAATAAAGTATTTAGCACCACAATAAATTTTTACACCCATAGGTCCACAAAGGTCAGTACGAACCAAATCCAAAATATTTTCAGAAGTAAATGTCTTGCTCTTGAAACTAGACTTATCATTTTACCCAACTGACATTGTTTACACATCACATTATCAGGTTTCTTCAATCTCGGCAAACCTCTAACTTTCTTCTTTTTACTAATATTTACCAGATTGTCAAAGTTAACATAACATAACCTCTTATGCCATAACCATACATCATCAAATTGTGCAAACAAAGATGTCTCTTTAGATAGATCTAGATAGAAAAAATTACCTCTAGTCTATTCTCCACTTCCAATTAGTTCATCAGTAGCATCAAATATTTTAGCCTTTCTGTGATGAAACTCCACTTGGTAGCCAGTTCTATTAAGCTATACAACACTCAACAAATTATAGTTAAGACCTTCAACCCAATAGGCATTTTCACATGTGATCTTATCAGTTAGCTTAATTAATCCTTTACCCCTCATAGGACATGGTGCATCATTACCAAACTTAACACTTCTACCTTTGTAATGATCTAGGGTTTCAAATTTAGTTTTATCACCAGTCATGTGATGTGAGAAACCACTATCAATAATCCATTTATCACCTTTTCTCACATAAGAAAGAAGTGCAATTTTCTCATCTTCATTAAAATCATCTTTCATAGCAACATAAACTACTTCAATATCAAAATCATCACTCTCACTGTCAGTTTCCTCTTTAGCAATATAAAATTATTTCTTACTTTATTCTTGTAGTATCTGTATCTTCGATGATCTTTTTTATCTCTCTTATCTTTGCACTTTGTTTCTCTTTCCTCATCCTTGTCATTCTTGTTAGGACATCTTGCTGCAATATGACCAACTTTGTTACATGAAAAATAGATTATAGGAAGTTTACCTTTATATTTGCCTTTTCCTCTTTTCAATCTTCTAGCCATGAGTGCCTCAAGATCTTCTAGTTCCTCATTAGAAGTGTCACTGTCACTTTCACTTTTCACACATTTTTCTTTTTCTCTCTTAGATTTATGCAAAACCATTTGTGACTTGAATGCAGATTCAACATTAGGAACAATGTAGTTGTCATAGTTTGATAGCTCAAAAGTAGTAAGCTTACCAACAAGACTTTCCAGAGTTAGAACATCACTAGGGTTACATCGTGATTCTTGAATTGCTGAAATTTTGATAGCATAGATAGGAAGCAAAGTTCTCAATACCTTACCAATGATAGTCTCATCATCAATGATTCCATTAGATCTTCTAATAGCATTCACTATCTCCTTAATTCTACCACAGTACTTGTAATACCCCAAAAATGGGCTATAGGTTCATTAACCTCCTACATCGACTTATCGAACGAAATCGACATCAAAGTCCTAACCTAAGGCACATCTGCACATCATCAAATCCTAATTGATTATCTCAAATTCTGCATCAGGGAATATTCCTAGAAATATTTCTAATTATCATAATTATCTTTAATTTAATGATTATTTGGCGATAAATCTTATTTATCCTAAAGTTTGATAAATTGAATATTCTAAATATTTAATTAATTAGATTTAATACTGCCACTTAATTATTTAATTGAATTTAATTATATTCCTAATTATTATTATTTAAATTTCACAATAAATCAAAATTCCTATCATTAATTGATTAAATTCTTATTTAATTAATTAAAGCAAGTTGTCATATTTAATGATATTATTTGGGATAAAAGTTTGATTTAATAATTGATTAACCCATAAATCAATTGTTTTATTTTCAAAATCAGTTAAGTTGAGGATAAATCACTTTATTTATTTATTTAATTCATAATTAATTATGCACATCCAAAAAAATAGTTAAACTATAAATCAGAAAATCAATTCAAGTTGTTTTAAAAATAAACTCAACTCTCTTTTGAGTTAAAAGCTAATCTCAACTTCTGATTTAAATCAAAAAGCTATTTTTGCATGATTTTTTGTGAGTTAACTATCTTTAATTCCTTGTTGACTCAAAAATCAACTAGAGTGATTTATGGCTTTCTCCATGCATCCTCAAAGCCCTGGATTTCTATAAAATCAAGGCTCAGCTCTTCACAAATCATCTCATAATTTTGCAAACTTATGCTGGCGAATTGGTATCTGAAGAATTGAAGCTTCTTTTGTGAATCACCAACTTTTGTGAGATCATTCATATTTAGCATATCATTGTTAGATTAATTGTATTGTATATCAGTTTTTCATCTAGAATAGATTCATATCAGTTTATTTCATCTTATTGCATAGAAAATCCAAAAATATAGATTAATTTGCATCTAATTCATATCTAGATTTTGCATTCAAATCCTTTATTTAGGTGTCGTCAAGGTCACTGATCTCGGTCCAATCTGAGGATACATACTCGCACCTACTAGAAGGCATTAAATTGCCTGGTTAGATTAGTTTCCATTTCACTGCACGATTTTGATTTCTACTAACCTCTAATGTTTTACTGAAGTGTTGTGTTTACAACTAGGTACAAAATTCACACACACATTTCTGGCGCCCACCATGGGGCCCTGAAATGGGTATCCATTCAATTTCTATCAATTTTTATCATCTTCTTGTCATTTTTTGTTCCAAGCTACGATTTTTAATTTCTGTCCGTACAATTTTCATATGAGTTTTGTCAGAAACTCGTATAAGAGGATACCCACTATCGTATGATAGTTTATTTGACCGAGGATCGTACTGCCAGAATCAAAGTGTCATTCAGAAGCTCTTTTGTCATATGATCCTATACCCAGTGTTGTACAAGTTTTTGGACTGTCGTTTGGGAGGTAACCCATTGTTGTACAAGTTTTAGTGCCAGGTTTCAATTGTCATTTCACTTTTTCAGGCAGTTTTCCAGATTTGTTTTCCTGATTTGGATTGACAGCTAACATTAACAATTGAAATTTGCTGTTTCTAATTGATTTTTTCTGATTTTGATTGGGAAAAGCATAAGAATTGCTAAAAATAGGTAAGAATCTACTAAGCACGTTGCAAGGAATTTAGGTAATCTTTTCAGCTGATAATGTTTCGATTTGGATTAAAAAGAACTTTTGCGTGTCAAGCTTGTGTGACCTTTATTGCTTTCATATTACAGATTTCATTTTGGGCTATAAAAATGAACATAGATTTGCTTTTCAGCATCTTTGTTACACATAGTAAATAGGCCCTATGAACACTATTCATGATTCTTGAGAGAGTGGGTTTCCAGTGAAACTCTTCTCAACGAAAGAATCCTTGTAGGTAGGGAGGTTACTAAGCATCTCACATTCTACTAGATTTGTGCATCTTCAGCTTCTGATTGATACATTCTCTCTCTAGAGAGGTTGATAGATCATAAGTAGTTGACATCATAGATCTTTGTGAGATAATCTTGGTCTTAGCGTGTCAGATTAATTTGTCTACTTTGTTTGGGTTAAAAGTGAAAAGGCTAGAGGATTATGCTCTACTCCCTTTTTGGGTAGTACCAAAAACTTAGCTCCTTGAATCTGGAACTAGTCTCCATGTGGTATATTTTGTGAGTCACCTCTAGAGAGGGTTAACCATAGTGGACATTCCCTTAATTGGGTCAACCACGCTGATGGAACCTCAAGCGGTAATAGCCATTTTTGCCGTGGTAGCAGCAGCCGCTATATAAATGTCCTTGTGGAGGAAATCTTCACAGGTGTGGTCTCTTATTGGGCTATCAGATCTCCCTAGCAGATCCTGAAGATTAAGTTCTTGGACTGTGTCAAAACCCCGGTGCACCTAGATTGGAGTTCACCCTCTTGAGATCACAAAAGTTGCAGAGTCAGACCATTACTAAAAACCCTAGCGAGGCCAAATTTTCATTTTTTTTTTAGGAATATGTGCGATTGCAAAACTTTTTGAAACATACACTATTAGCACTCCTAGGGATTAGCACAATTCAGTCACTTGATTGTTCATGCACAGGGTTGCTTTGTCCCTTGTTCATTATTTTCAGATGTGCTTGAAATCACTTGCTTGCTATTTTGCATGCCTATTTATCTATCTGGTTACTAAGAACAAATCAATCCAATACAATCTTCAAATCTGGACAGACAATTCTGTGAACAATTTGAAACTGAAAACCTCAAAAATTGCAAAATTTGATGTCAAACACCTTTTTGGAGTCAAAAGTCATCTTGTAAAGTCAGAAAGTCATACGAATTTTGGCTATTGTCATTTCAGAATCCCCAGATTATTGTATGGTATCAAGTATATTGTCGTACGAGTTTTATTGCCAGTCAATTTAGAAAAGTAAAAAACCCTACTATCAACTGTCGTGTGAGTTTTGCAATAGTCGTACAATTTTTTCAATTGTCATTTCATGCTATACCCACTGTCGTACGAGCCTGTAGAAAGTCATTTGATAAATTTTGAAAAATCACCAGAAAGTTGTCAGAACTGTCAGAGAACCAACTTTTCCAGCCTATTTCTAGAGTCTGTCAAGAAAATCACTATCTTAGGAATAGAGCAGCAACTACTGAGAATCCAATCATTTTCCTAAAGTGGCCTTTTGAATCTGATTTAGCCTTCTGTTTAATCGATTTGAGTCTTTATCATCTTGTGTCAAAACCTTGTCATAACTACCAATCTTCAATCCATCTTCAAAATGGCTAAGTGTTGTGAACTTGTGTCCTCTATCTTTTGGGAATATACCCATACATCCAGGGCATAGTCTCCTCCATTTACATCTAATCCAAACTTCAATCAATCAAACCTTGACAAGGTTGCGTCATTTGATCTTCTTGAATCAGATCTTTCTTTAGTTGTCTTCATCATATTCTTTTGTTTTAGCCAAGGTTAATGGTGGAAACTAGAGCTTCCTCTCACAAGAAATATAGAGAAGTATCCCATCCCATACCTCTGAATACTCTCCAAACTCCAACTCTTGAGCAACTCTACAATTTTGGTCTTTATGAAGATGACGGTCTTGGCAATTTTTGATTGAAAATTGATTACATTCCTCCTTCATCAACTCACGGAGGTAATCAACAAACTCCTCCTCAATCTATCCCAGGGAGGACTCCTACCATGTCTCAAGTAGGGACAAACTTTGGCTCTCAAAGAGCTCAATCTCAATATGGCACAGATTAGGAACCCACACCTGAAGAAATTGTGCGGTATCAAAATGATGATGACTTCAAAAGAATGATGGAGCATTTCTTGAAAGAAGATAGAGAAGCATAATTTTTACAATTAGCTTATCAAGGAGCCAAACTTCCTCCCAAATTTAATTTTGAAGATATCATTATGCATGAGGAAGAAAATCCACTCACAACTATGATGAAACAGATGCATGCCATGCAAGTCAAACTTAATAAACTTGAGAAAGAAAAGGAACCCAAGGAATTCTCCATGGAGGCCCTATGTCCTTTTCCATTTGACAAAGATGTGTACATGCCACTAGTCCCAAAAAGAGTGGAGATGCCTAATTATGATAAGTATGACAGACACTCTGATCCTCAAGATCATGTCAGAGAATTCTGCACACAATCTATGGAGTTCATGCACGAACCAACCTATCTGATGTGTCTCTTTCCTCGATCTCTGGGAGGAGCAGCCATTCATTGGTTCTCTAGATTGCCTTCTACTATCAAAAATTTTGAGGAGTTGATGAAATTGTTCTATCAGCAATACTCCTACAACATTCAACATCTAGTCACCATGATTGATATCTGTAATATCAAACAATATCCAGGAGAACCATTCTTGACATTTCTCAAGAGATGGAGGAAGAAATCTCTTTATATGCTATGTCTATTCCAGAAATTGAGAAACTGGAAATCTTCATCAATAATCTTGTTCCAGAGATCAACTACCCTTTACAAATGCAAGATCATATATCTTTTGATAAGATGGTAGACAATGTGATCAAAATTGAAAAAGTACTTGTGAAAAAAGGAGACATCACACTTCAAAAGGACAAGTACGAATCAGGATCCAGTTCTAAAGACAAGAACAAAAACTAGAACAAGAATAAAGGCATTGTCACAGATGGTGTTGTTGATACTATTCATGCCCCATCAAAGGCACCAGCTTTCAATCTAACTATTGGTGCCCAAGCAATCAAAGCCTCAAAGAAAAAGGTGTCCGAACCATCTCAAAAGAAGCCAGAATACAAATCTTGGTCCACTGATAATAAATGAAAGTTCACTCCTCTGGGAGAATCTTTGGAATCAGCTATGAGAACTCTGCTAGCTAATAACATCATCTCTTTGCCTAAGATCCGACAATCTGATCTTGATCCTAAACCAAAATGGTGGAGAGAGAATGAATTATGTGATTTCCATCGGGGTAAAGGTCACAAAACTAATAACTGCTTACGCTTGAAACATACTATTCAAGATCTGATTGATAAAGGAGACATCATGATTGACAATCATAAGAGCAATAATCATCATACAACATTCACTAAACCATTTCTGAAACATGGTCAAGAAGTTTCATCTTCTCAGCCTAATATGGGGGCAAAGGTCAATTATGCATATCCTGGAAATAATGCTGTTATCAATATGGTTGAATGTTGTCCCTCTGAGCATTGCAATGCCATCACAATTGTGTGAAGAGATAGAGATCACCCTTCAGCTAATGCAGTTACTCAATCACAAGCTCAGAGACATCTGAATGGACAAATCCTAGATTCATCAAATGTCCCTAAGATGCCCTTCAATCTCTCTTCTGCTTCCAAATAGAAGGCTACTTCTAAATCTTCCAATCCTAAAGATACGAGGCCAACATCTTATAGCATTGTTCAAAAAATCCAACACACTAATGCAAAAATCTCCATGTTTGAGTTGCTTCAGATATCTCCAGCTCATAGAGCTATTCTAGACAAAGCTTTTCTCAGATCCAATGTTCTTGATGACCTTGATTTAGATAGGTTCTAGACTATGGTTGGACATCTTACATCTCCACAGTATATATCCTTTTCAGAGGAAGATGACAACTCATTGAGTCACTTGCATAACCAGCCCTTGCACATAGAAGTCTTGATCCAGAACCGTAGAGTCAAATGTGTGTTGATAGATGGGGGCGCTGGCCTAAACATTTGTTCTTATAGCTTGATCACGCATTTGAGATTTTCAGAATTGGCTATTGATCCTAGAAAGAAAATAACTATAAAATCCTATGATGAACAAGAAAGATCGTCTAAAGGCACCATTGTCTTACCTATCATAACAGGTCCGGTTATCAGAGATACTGTATGTCAAGTTCTTGATCTACCTTTGGCTTACAACATTCGTCTAGGGAGACCATGGATACATGAGATGAAGGCTATTCCTTCTACATTCCACCAATGCTTGAAATTTCCTTATGAAGGAGTAGAGGTCACTATTCTAGTGGATATATCTACCACTTGCAATACATTGAAGGAAAGTGCAGATAAACTTGTGCCTAATAACAAAGAATCTTCCATTGAGCCAACAAAAGAAGCATCCACATCTAAAATGGAAGACATTGCAAAAGAGGTCAATATCAAAGACAATGGTATGGGAGAATATACTATAGAGCCAGTCTCATCTTTGACATCTCTACCTATCTCACCTAAGTCTTATGGACAATCTTTAAAACAGTCCAAACCAGACTCTAAAGAACCTCTTGAGGCATATAAAAGAAATTTTGTGGCAGAACAAGTCTCCAAGAAAGAATTTGAAGAAGATGAAGTTGTGCTTACATGGCTATACAAAGATGAACCTAAATCTCAAGCTATTCAGACTAGTGACTCTATAGTATCCAAAATCCCTTCTAAGTCATATGGTCCAGGAGATAAATTAATAGCTAAGATGGGATATCTAGGTAAAGGACCTATAGGAGTTAGAGCAAAAGGTCTTATAACACCTATTTCACATACTGGTAGGGAAAACAAAGATACTGTTGGCTCAAGCTTTAAAAAGAAACCCTTCCACCTCAAAGGTAATTGTTCTCATGTCATAGAGCAGATCACACTAGGTGAACTCCTTCTTAAGAAGGAAGAAATTGAACCATCAGATAGTGATTCAGATAGCTCTAAACTCATCCCTTATGAGCATTTTCCTAAAGAAATCAAGGACCTTCTTGATGCTGGAGATGATCCAATCAAAAGAATTAATGTAGTAGAAATAAAAGAACCTACTATAGAGCAAGAGATAGTTGCAACACAAGAACCGGCTAATCTCAAAGACAATCAAATAGACAAAGAGGAAGGTGGTAGTCATTTTGAGATAGACTCCCATGAGTATGAATTCAAATCAGAATCTGAGGGTAACCCTTCTTGGGGTATTCATCCCAACTTTACTCATGTTCTTAGATTTCCTAGAGGCATAGATGAAGAATCTAATGACTATGAATGGGGAGCCATTCCAGAAGAAGATGAGCTTATTACAGAGAAACATGTTGATGTTATTCACCAATATGCACCTAGACCCAATGTAAGTCTAGAGTGAAATGATGAACCTATCGAGTCTGATCCACCGATGGCTGAATTGGACTCCCACAATGAAATTGAGCCTATTCAAAAATTGCATGTCTTAAGTTGTAATATCACCTTTGAACTCGAGTGTCAGGTTAGAACCAATGATGATAGATCCATATCCGTAAACACTATCTCCCAATCTTTCCCCATTTTGACTATCCAACATCCTGAACTTCTTGATCAAACCTCCACAAATCCAAGCAATGGTATTTATACCTTCCCAAATGACGATGCCCTTGCTTGCTACCTTAATGTAGTTGAGCCTATGAGGACTTCCATAAGTGAACCAAGCGTTAGCATGATGGAGTCAGATCTCAAGTATCTTAGTCAGAAAAATAAGAATAAGAATAAAAAGAAAAGGAGTTCTGAGGGTGAAAACCACTTTGTGGCAGTCTCAGAACCTACAAAAGTAAAAATAAAAAACATATCTGAAGGTGAAAACCTCTTTGAGGTTCCTAAGGATGAGATATTTGATGTCCTTCCAAGTCATTTACAAGATAGATCTCCAATTCTAATTGAGCCCACTCAATCCATCAACTTGTGAACAATAGAGGAACCACAATTGATCCATGTAGCAAAATCTTTATCAGAAGAAGAGAAGCAAAAATTTACAACAGTCCTAACAGAAAGGAAGATCAACTTTGCATGGAAATATTCAGATATGCCAGAGTTAGATCCTGATCTTATAATGCACCATTTGTCTATAGCTCCAAATGTCAAACCTATCAAGAAAAAATTGAGAAAGATGCATCCTCATGTTGCACTCTTGGTAAAAGCTGAATTAGAGAAGCTACTGAAAGCTGGATTCATCTGAGTTATTGACTATGCAGAGTGAATCTCTAATATTGTACCTATTTCAAAACCAGATAAATCAATCAGAGTGTGCATAAACTTTAGAGATGTCAACAAAGCATGCCCTAAGGATGATTTTCCATTACCTAACATTGATATGATAGTGGACATGACTGCAGGATTTGAGATGTATTCTTTAATGGATGGTTTTTCTGGATATAATCAAATAAAAATTGCTCCAAAGGATCAAGAGAAAACTTCTTTCACATGTGCATGGGGCACCTTCTATTGGAATGTCATGCCATCTGGGCTTAAAAATGCTGGTGCTACATATCAAAGAGCCATGACATCTATTTTTCATGACATGATGCATAGGACTATGGAAGATTATGTTGATGATACTTTGGAAAAATCTATGATTGGAGCTAAACATCTAAATGACTTGAGCAAGATACTAGATAGAATGGACAAATTTAGTCTTAGACTAAATCCTAAGAAGTGTGCTTTTGGTGTCACCTCTAGAAAGCTCTTAGGATACATAGTTTCAAAGAAGGGCATTGAAGTTGATCCAGCTAAAGTAAAGGCTATCATGGAAATGCAACCTCCAAAGAATATTAGTCAAATGAGGACATCGCAAGGGAGAGTTCAATCTATCAGAAGATTCATATCACAGCTGGCAGACATATCACAACCTTTTACAAAAACATTACATAAAGGTGTGACATTTGCGTGGAATGAAGAATGTGAGAACAACTTTAATCATATCAAGAAGTATCTATCAAATCCTCCTATCTTGATGCCTCCCATTCCAGGGAAGCCTTTGATCTTATATGTCTCCACTACAGATACATCACTGGGGGCATAGCTAGCACAACATGATGAGAATAAAAAGGAAAGAGCTATATACTATAACAGTAGAACATTGGTTGCATATGCGAAGAAATATTCAATGATTAAGAAAGATTGTCTAGCTATGATCTTTGCATCACATAAACTGAGACATTACATGTTAGCTCATACCACACATTTGGTAGCTAAGATTGATTCACTCAAGTACCTTCTAAGCAAAGCTGCCCTCACAGGTAGATTAGCTAAATGGGTCATGCTCTTAAGTGAATTGGATATTGAATATGTGGAATGAAAAGCTATCAAAGGACAGGTTATTGCTGATCAATTAGTAGATGCACCTATGATTGATGATACACCAATGCAAATGGAATTTCTAGATTCCTCTATCATGACTCTTTCTTCTAGAGAATGGCAGTTATTCTTTGATGGCTTCTATACACAGAATGGATCAGGAGTAGGCATATTATTTATAACTCCTCAAGGATACTCAATCCCAAAAGCATTTAGATTAAAGTTCCCTTGCACAAACAATATTGCAGAATATGAAGCCCTTCTTAATGACATGAAACTAGCAATTGAGTGGAGAGTGATAGATTTACACATTCATGGAGACTCTCAACTTTTTATCCATCAAGTCAATGACATGTACCAAACTAAAGATGAAAAACTCATTCCTTACAAGAGAATGGTAGATGATCTGAAGAAGTATTTCTTATCTATCACATTTGAGAAAATACCTAGAACAGAGAATAAGGCTGTCGATGCAATGGCAATGCTATCTACTTTATTACAACAGCCTGAACATGAGCTACGCTATGAGTTCCTGGTGGAAGCACTATCTTATCCTGCATATGATTCCCCTGAAACCCACATGATCTACACTATTGTTGGTCATGTTTCATCTAGATACAAAAACCTATTCTCCTATCTCCAAGACAAAATCATTCCCGATACCTTCAACCATCATGAAAATAGATACCTTATACGTAATGCCTCCTGATATGTCATCATTGGTCATGATCTATACAAACAAGGTCTTGATGGTACACTCCTTAGATGTTTAGAATGGGAAGAGTCTCAACGTGCGTTAGAGGAAGTCCATGATGGTATTTGTGGGTCACACTCGAACGGTTTAACATTAACTTGAAAAATTATTAGGGCTGGGTACTATTGGCCTAAAATGGAGAAAGAGTCTATCAAGTTTGCTAAGAACTGTCAAAAGTGCCAAGTGCATGGAAACTTAATTCATGCTCCAGGGAGAGATCTAATTCCCTTTACAACACAATGGCCTTTTCACCAATGGGCCTTTGATCTTATAGGAGCTATACATCCTCATTCTTCTAATGGACATACACATATAATCATAGCTACATATTATTTTACAAAATGGGTAGAAGCATTCCCTTTGACACAAGCAACTAGAAAATAAATATCTATGTTCATATTGAACTATATCATATGCAGATATGGGATACCTCATTCCATAATCACAGATAATGGTGGACAATTCAAGAACAAAGATCTAGATGATTTATGTGCTAAATTCAAGATTACACAACATTGGTCATCTATCTACTATCCTCAAGGGAATGGACAAGCAGAGGCTTCTAATAAAAATCTATTGAAAATCTTGCACCGTACAATTTATAAAATAGGAAGAGACTGGCATCTCATGATCAATCCAGCTCTCTGGGCTTACAGAACAAGTATCAGAACACCCATTGGGGCTACTCTTTTCACTTTAGTTTATGGGTCTGAAGTGGTACTGCCTATTGAGGTTGAAAGCCCATCACTAAGAATCAGAATGCATGGTCTAGTAACTGATGATGACTACAGAGTATCTAGGTTGCAAGAAATTGAACTACTAGATGAGCGTAGACAAGTAGCATATGATCATCTCAGAGTATATCAGAAGAGAATTTCTAGAGGTTACAACAAGAAAGTCAGACATAGAGAATTTCGAGTTGGTGATGTAGTCTTGAGAGAGAATCCTAAAAATTAATCACATCGAGAACGCAAGGGGAAGTTTGAACCCAACTAGTTGGGTCCCTTTGTAATCACTACTACTTTTAGCTCTAGTGCCTATCAACTCTCAGTGATTGAAGGAGAACAGCTCTGAGAACCAATCAATGTTCTCCATCTGAAGAAATTCTACGCCTAAGGCATTCAGTCCATGGTAAAATGTCCTAAAAAAATCATAAAAATTGGAAAAAGCCCTAAAAAAATGAACATCTTTGTGAAAACCTAGAAATAGGCACCTTGATGATTCACAAAAAAGATTTAAAAATATGAAATATACAAAAAAATAAAAAAAAACAAAAAAAAAAAATGAGCAAAAGAAAAAGTGCCTCGGTGAAAACCTGGAAACAGGTGCCTTGGTAGCAAAAATAGAATCTCTGTCAAGATGGTGAAAACCCAGCAAACGGGTGCCACTTGTTTCAAAATGCTCCATCTATCAACACAATCTTGGTCTTTCCCAGCTTTCAGTCTTGCTTTAGTTTGTACATATCTCCCAATTTGTTTCTGCATTCCTATTTTCCATAAGTCGATTTGTACACCAATAAGCTAAAGCGTCTATATCCTATCAATGTTCAAACTTGGGGGCAATCGAAGGCATATCCTATGGTCTCTAATGTATCTTAGACGTATCATATCCAATCAGAGTCCTTTGAAGCTTCATTTGAGTCAGTCAGTCAGTCTCGTCTCCATAAAGGATTTTGCATCTACAACAATGTAATCAAACATCAAATGCAAATTGAAAACAATCTATGCTTTTTACATGCTTTTATCTCCTTGCATGCTTACTGATTCACATTGAGATTTTTGCATATTATGTCTTTTCGAGCTCTTCGATGATGTCCTTTACAGGATTTAGAGAGTGATGATTGGGGGCATAATCTTTTCTTTGTTTTCTGCTTGTATGTGAAAATCTAACAACTTTGGAAATTCTGGATTGAAATGGTGTTCAACTGTAAGAGCCTCTATCTCGAATTGGATGGCCATGCGTACCTCAACCATTGATACCTGAAAAATTCAAGTTTGATCTAACTATTGTCTTTTTGAGTGAGTTCTTTCTCCTACTATGAAACATGATCTTACCTAAGGATGTGAATGATAAAGGGTCACTACGGGTAATTCACATTGGATTTAGAATAATCTCTCGTCTGTTTGATGTGTTTGCATGCAAGGTGTATTCTGGTAATCACAATGTTTATGTTTTGATGCTTATACAAATTGCTATATCAAAATGGACATGATATTCAGGTCATCCTGGCATTTATGCCTGGGTGCTTATATCTAATCCAACATTCCAAAAACAAAATCAATATTCATATATCCACGGTTTCCTAATCAGTGGGTGTTGTATTGATTCCTACACATACATATCGATATTCATATGTATATGGTTTCATAACTAGTGGGCATCGTATTGATTCATCTGGTTACCTAAAAATTCAATGATGAAAATGACCGACACATGATCAGTGACTAGGTCCTAGGTCTTAGGTTGCATTTCATTTTGCTTGGTTCTTTACATCTTGCATGTTTGCATGATCTCACAAATGACTAAATGAACTTCAAAGCTTAAACAATTCTTCAAATGTCTCTTCAAATCTAACAAGAGCTGGAACCTAACTCAAAGGTCTCTTCATAGACTCACAAGCAGTTATCCTCCTGGGTTAAACATCCTTTTGACATAAGACTGAGTACTTGTCTTCATCAATACCTACAAAACATATCATGTGTATCGTTGCATTTACATATCATAATCATCTATTGCATTACAATTCATCCATGTGCATAAGCATAAATCATACATACATCTTTCCATAATCAAATAAATTTGCATAACATCCATACATATGAAAGAAATCATTTCATTTGCATATATCCATACATACATTCTACTCTACTCATAGCATAAGCATCACATGATATCATAATAAATCAAAACATGACAAGTATACATGAAGTCACAACCAAAATATCAATCTCATATATATATCAAAAATCTCAAACTAGTCAGGGGTGCACTACTGGCATAGTATACAAAAGAATATGCTCATGTGAGCTATCAAAGTCAAAATAGTATATCAATGATCAAGAATAGCATAGTATATCAGAACATATCAAAATAGATCAGCTGTCAGCATGATCCTCTGCATCTATATCAAAAGACCGTTCCGCTGACGGTTAGACATGATAATACCACCAATCATCCTGACAATGATGCACTCCTGCCGGTGTGTTTGTCCATATCTCTGCACTAAGGTCTCCCAAAAAATGGAAGCTGTCATCTGAGTATCATCTCCAAAGAGATGTCTGAAAGCTAATAAACTTGAGTTCTCTGTACTCACATACTCTGGCCGCCGGCCTACATGAAAAGGAATGCACAGTATACGATACACATCCTTAGGGGTAACAGTGATCTCTCCCATCGGTAGGTGGAATGTCTGGGTCTCTGAGTGAAATCTCTCAATCAGAGCAGTCAAAAGTCCATGATTTACCCTAATCTCGGGTAAATGTATCAAGTACTCAAATCCACAAGAAGCAAGGTGGACCCTCATAGGGTCTGGCAATGACACACATAGTCTCTGCGTAGCAGGATGCGAGATCCGTACATGTACAACTGGATATATGATGTACACAGCACATAAATAGGGCATCTTATCAGTACTTGGGTCATAGAATAGGTTACAAGGGCAGAAATGGGGTAGTTCAGTATTTCAAAAGGTAGGTTAAAAGGTCAGGAATCAAACTACAGAATCAAAAAATTAAAAAATTTGACCTAATACTGAGTTTTAAGCTCACTATTTTCCATACGACACTTCAGACTGGCATGAAAAGTCATACGAGTTTCTACATCATACCATATGACAAAGCATAGTGGCACAACAATGCATCCCTCATCGTACGAGTTATGAGGGACCCGATGAAATGTCATACAACTCATGGGTCCCTCTGATACGAGTTGTGGGGGCTTATGAAATGACAACCTATCTATAGTTGAAAAGTCATACGAGTCCCGCTGGGGAGTCGTACGAGTTTTCATGCATGCAAAATTCAAAAATGGAAAAATGTACGAAACATTGCTAAAATCCTATAAAACATGGAAAAATTGAATTTTTAGCAAAGCACAGAGGTCCACCTACCGGATGTCCATATTGCCGAGGTCTCTAGGGTCACCGGCTACGCTCAAATCGATGCGAACTCATAGGTACCTTTGATTCTGCCACTTTGTCTACCATTTTTTCTCAGAGGGCTCCACAAAGTTTGTAAAGTCAAAATGTTGAAATGAATTGAAAATGACCCTTCCAGCCTTTATATAGCTTTTGACCTAATTTTCAAAAGTGCTTCATTTTTCACAAAAATTGCACCCCTGGTTAATTTTGATGTTCTGATTCCATTTTCGAGATCAAAATCAAAATTTGAGATCATTTACTATGTCAAAATCATGATTTAAAATTTTTGGACCTAGGACGGTCTACTGCTTGCACAATCGACCTTCGATCATCACATAAATCTAGAATTCAACTTAACTGATTATCTTACATCAAACTATCAAAATTTGAACTTGGTCAACTATGGTCAACTCATGGTTTAACCTAGTCAAACTTGGTCTCCAGGACCTCCAAACGATGCAGAATGCATTCTCGAATGTGTATAACCACTTCTCAAATCAATTAACATGCTTCTAAACTATAACGCTGACTTTTCTTGTCAAATTTCAATTTTAATTCCAAAGGGGGCATGGTATTGCATATCATTCAAAGTTTGTAATCTACAGCTAAAATCAAATATTTCCTCAGTAATCAAGAAAACAACCACGTCTAGTTGCTAATTCATCAAAAAGACTTCATCGCTCAGGGAAAATCAATCATCACTTGGGGCATATCAGATTCATCGAGATCCATATTAATCTGGTATTCTCTTAATCTTGTAAACTATATCAATCTTTTATAACCATCGGTTCATTAGTGTTATTTCCTTGGTTCTTCATAATTGAAGGGTTCAAATGTGATACCAAAGTGATTCTTATCGACAATTGGGTCTGGAATTAGTCACTCACTTCTTCGCAATCATAAGGTTCAAAATTAGGTGTTTTGACACTTCTTCGCAATCATTGGTTCATTGTTGTTATAGTTAGCATTATCTTTGGTCATTCAGGACCTATTATCTTCATATCAATTTCAATCAGTTTCATATCAATTTCAATTTCAAACATCAGTTTCAACATCATACACAGACTGTCTTTGAACCACTGTGCTTCACACAATAATTCAAAGAGGGGCAAAATGTAATACCCCAAAAATGGGCTATAGGTTCATTAACCTCCTACATCAACATATCGAATGAAATCGACATCAAAGTCCTAACCTAAGGCACATCTACACATCATCGAATCCTAATTGATTATCTCAAATTCTGCATCAGGGAATATTCCTAGAAATATTCCTAATTATCATAATTATCTTTAATTTAATGATTATTTGGTGATAAATCTTATTTATCCTAAATTTGATTAATTGAATATTCTAAATATTTAATTAATTAGATTTAATACTGCCACTTAATTATTTAATTGAATTTAATTATATTCCTAATTATTATTATTTAAATTTCACAATAAATCAAAATTCCTATCATTAATTGATTAAATTCTTATTTAATTAATTAAAGCAAGTTGTCATATTTAATGATATTATTTGGGATAAAAGTTTGATTAAATAATTGATTAACCCATAAATCAATTGTTTTATTTTCAAAATCAGTTAAGTTGAGGATAAATCACTTTATTTATTTATTTAATTCACGATTAATTATGCACATCCAAAAAAATAGTTAAACTATAAATCAGAAAATCAATTCAAGTTGTTTTAAAAATAAACTCAACTCTCTTTTGAGTTAAAAGCTGATCTCAACTTCTAATTTAAATCAAAAAACTATTTTTGCATGATTTTTTGTGAGTTAACTATCTTTAATTCCTTGTTGACTCAAAAATCAATTAGAGTGATTTATGGCTTTCTCCATGCATCCTCAAAGCCCTGGATTTCTATAAAATCAAGGCTCAACTCTTCACAAATCATCTCATAATTTTGCAAACTTATGCTGGCGAATTGGTATCTGAAGAATTGAACTTCTTTTGCGAATCAACTTTTGTGAGATCATTCATATTTAGCATATCATTGTTAGATTAATTGTATTGCATATCAGTTTTTCATCTAGAATAGATTCATATCAGTTTATTTCATCTTATTGCATAGAAAATCCAAAAATATAGATTAATTTGCATCTAATTCATATCTAGATTTTGCATTCAAATCCTTCGTTTAGGTGTCATCAAGGTCACTGATCTCAGTCCAATTTGAAAATACATACTCGCACCTACTAGAAGGTAGTAAATTGCCTGGTTAGATTAGTTTCCATTTCACTGCACGATTTTGATTTCTACTAACCTCTAATGTTTTACTGAAGTGTTGTGTCTACAGCTAGGTACAAAATTCACACACATAGTACTGAGCAATATTTTCACCTTCTTGCATTTTCATTTCATCAAATTTACCTCTCAAGATTTTTGCTTTTGCTCTCGACACATTTGTATCACCACCATAGATGGTTGCAAGAGTATCCCACATTTTCTTTGCAGTAGTGCAATCTTTGATATCTTCAAATTCAGGATAGCTTAAGGCAGATGCAATCTCCAACATTGCCTGATTGTGTTCTTGTTTTGCTTTCCATCTCCTCAGTAGTCAAAGGTGCATCAGGTATAACATAGTCATGTTCAACATAGTATTTCACTGAATCACCAATACCAGCTAGATGCAGTTTCATCAAACTTTGCCATGCAGGGAAGTTCTCCTTGTTCAACTTCAGTACCTCTTTTTTATACATCTTGATCATTAGCTTCAAGTACCTTAAAATTTTTTCTTTATAAGCACAAACAACTTTGATACCAATTGTTAATATTATTTAGAACAATAGAGAGGGGGGGGGGGGGTGAATCATTTGTTCTCAATAATATTAACAATTTCAGATCTAATCGCCAGCACAAATTGGTCTCTAAAGTATATATACCAGAAACATATAACATGCAGTCCATTGTCCAAAAGTAATTAACTTGCAAAATATAGAAACATTCATATCAAAACATTCACACAAGTATAACACCAAGATTTATAGTGGAAATCCAATTTGGGAAAAACCACTTTGTAACATGTTACTGATATTTTTACTCTTCTGAAGTGAGCTCTGTGAAAAGCCAACCTTGTTAAAGGTTTACAAACACACTGCTAGGTGTGACCCTATTAAAGGATTTAAACACTATGTCAAAAGTGACCTGGTTAAAGGATTTAAGTACATTCCATTATAATTCCACCTTGATTAAAGGATTTAAATAATGACTCTTAGGTCAACCTTGATTAAAGGATTTAGACTGATACAATGATTAGAAAGTAACATGCAACTCACTTTGCAAATAACAAATCCAATTCGCACATATATGCTAATTTACTGACTGAGTTCCATTTCCATCTCCATCATTGATCTGCTCATAATTCACTTCAAGCAATCACAACTCTGATCAACTCCTTCACCTTCAGCCTTCTGCTTAGACTTCTCAGCCAATAACATCAATAACTTCAACATACTCTATAACCTCACAATTAGGTTTTCCTTTATACCTCTTCACTTAGGTAGATCCATCTTTTGCCACTTAATCTCCTCCGTAGATCTTAGGTTTACGTCAAATTCATCGAATCCTTCCAACATTTAAGTTCTTCATCATTTCTTCTAGATACATCTTCAAACTTCTCATTGAATCCATAATAAAACAATTTACCATGCATTAAATTCTCCATACAATCAATTAATAAAGTCAACACGATTTACATAACCCAAGAATTCAACTATGTTGGCTGGGAATCTGAATTATTTCTCCAAATGTAAATTACTAACACTTAGTCAATACTGTGTTCATCTCCTCGGTCATCACTGCATAACTCGGTCATCTTTACAAACTGTCTTCCTCAGCTAACACTGTCTTGCTTGGTAATTTCCTATCGCTCGACATATAAATTAATGTTTGGTCAACACTAAATTTACTCGACATATACTATCGCTCAGTCGACACTAACATCACTCGGCTTAAACTAGATTTCTTCACTTTTTCTCAGTTAAGCCTACTTCTTCAATCTTTCTTCTTACTTAGATAAACAATAAATTATCTCATCAATGTGCCAAATAATCAAGTACCCATTGAAGTATCAAATAACTCAACCTTTCCCTAGGTTCTCTTGTTATCTCCCTTGCCCTAATCCTTTTCATCAATCAATAGATATAATACTTTCTTAGATAGAAACTGTCTTACCAATTAAGGTTCGACATCAATGACAATACAAAAATTGTTTAAATTGCAATTTTTTAACTATATATATATATATATATATATATATATATATATATATATATATATATATATATATATATATATATATATATATATATATATATATATATATATATATATATATATATATATATATATATATAAAATTGCTATATGGAGATTTATGGGTTAAATGTGATAGGAATTAGATTAAATGTTATATGAATGGTTTTCTTCCTAACTAGATTTTGTAGCATACAAGGGAATAGACTGCCACAATTCCTACGGCCATGAACTATATAACTTTCTATAGCCAAGGTCTATATGAGCATTAAAATAGTTTTCAGAATCAAAATCATATTTATCAACTTGTTTGTGGAAGAGAAATATTGAAGACTTATTCCAATTCTATTAGTAGGAAGATAGCGACTTGTTGCTTCTGAATGATAAGGACTCTCTTTCTTAGGCACGTGTTATCTTTATGATTAGTAAATCCTTTCCTAGATTGATGGATCTTGTATGCATGAATGGTTGACTCATTCAACCATTGAGATCTTATATATTGTACTCCTTGTAAAGATGTGATAATGCTATTTTTTTCTATTGGACAATATGCTATTACTATAGTCTACATTATTTTATTTTTTTAAAATAAATTAATGGATGATGAATATAATAAGTGTTAACTATTTTATCTTATTCTGTTAAGTACAATTGGAATTATCTCAAGGAGACTCACTAGAGGTATATCTCCATCTTCTTTATTTTCATACATTGTAGTGTAGTAGTGTGCTAGTTTTCTTTTATAGTGTATCATCCTAAAAAGTAAGTACCCTTAATTAGGTGATCATTTTAGCCCCATTTTAGTATGTATGGGTTTCCACATTGATTTCACATTCTCCTAACACTTATTGGACCTTCAAATTAACATTACAAGCCCTATATTGACTCAATTTGTTCAAAAATTGAGGTTAGCCCTTATTTCTAAGTGTGCTCCTCTATTTTCCCTCTAATCAAATGATTTGTTTCATCTTCTAAGACCTATCTTACCATTTATAGGATTTTCATACTCTCCCAACCTTGGATTAAGTTGTTTGTACTTATCTCACATGTATTGATTGATCGAGACCCACAAACCAAATTTTGGCATGTTCAGATTGGGACAGATCGCTATTGTCAATGTGTCCTTAATTTGAGTGTTCCAAGGTTTTCTTGCACTGCTACTAAGAGACCTAGCTTGTCTCTTCTAGGAACCTAGTCTCCTCTAGGTCCTGATTGTCTTAGATGATTAACTAAGTCCAATACTAACTCTCCTTTGAGAGTTATAACTCTTGTGCTTAACCTTGAAAGGCTAACACCCTAGATTTAGTACAACCACACTCACTTAGAAAACTTTAAGTGCCAACTCTTCACCAACTTCAATCTTCATTATAGGGGTCTTCATCCTTGTGAAAACATTCATAACTTGGTACATTTGATCCATTTTAGAAGGATCTTGAATCATATCCTTATCGGCTTCAATAGTTCATCATCTAGAGACCTTAAAAATAGGCCTAATCCTTGTAGCCTTTTGCAGAGGATTTTTGCCAATTCTTGCAAAAATTTTCCAAAGACCTTACAAAACCAATTAGGGATCTGGATACCCTTTTGGATTTTACAAAGGATTCTACAAGTTTTTCCTTCCTAGGTCATCTGTACAATGCCTTCCTACAATCTAGGACAACTACGGCTAATAGGCCTAGTTTTTAGGACTAATTGTAACCTTGTACAAATCTTGCTTAAATATTGATCTAATGGATTGACATAGACTCAATCATCACAATATGTTAATATATGATGAAAAATTCTAGAAAAAGTATTGGAGCCATACTGTACCTTCGTACCCTGCAAGAACTCTTCAAACTTTCATTCCTAGACCTCTAACCGGGCTTTGTCTGCTCACCTAGGGCCTAGCATTAAAAATAGCTCTCCAAAATTTGACAACTCCTAATCCTAAACATATGTACACTAATGACTTCCCTAGCATTTCCATCTACCGTTAGGTGTTTCCCATGGTTAGATTTCATGGGGGAGCCATGAATGCTCAGACTGGTCAGAACAGAACTAGTGGAAGCTCTAAAACAAAATCAACTCAACTGACACAATATATCTACTCTAAATAACTTTCTACTCAAATGAAAAAGGCTTATAATAGTCAATAGAACACTAAAAAACCCCTAGATTTAGACTTTCAATCTATTTGAATACACTGTCAACACAAAAGCTCAGAATATTTATTGTAACACTGTTGCCGAGCTCTATTATCAAACTCAAAACTATTACAATGCATCACACTCCTTGAGATTCAAGCCTTCCTTAAACATAAGATGCCATTTCCTTAATTTTAGGTCTTGTTGGCTGATCTCCCACCTCCTATTCTCAAGGGGATCCAAGGATAACTGAGTTGCATGCAACATTTGCAATAATTGCAAATGTTGTCATGACAACTTCTTTGCAACATTTGGCATCTTTCACTTATGCCATAATCCTATTTCTTAGGACTAATAACCTCCTATATTTCAAGGATCCAAGACCATTAATGACCCTAAGGCATCTTTCCAACATCATTATGTGTTTAGAACACATTTAAGACTCTAACCTCACCTTAAGCTTCTAACACTAAGAAATTTAATCAACAACTAACATTGGCTATTTGTGTGACCTTAGTCCTAGTGACTAACTCACTTAGCCTACATAGAAAATGACCTTCTAAGGTCTAAAATCAAACTACTCTATTCTTCTTAACTTGGCTAGAGTCAAGTACAAGCCAAAAACTACTAAACATGGAGGTTAGCCTAGGTGTGCTCCTGCACCAGTCCCTAGGATGTATCACCATTGGCGATATGTCCATGGGGTTTTGAGCCCAAATTTGTGGCAAGGTTCCATCTCAATGTTTTTGTAGGATAAAAGTTTATGTAGTCAGTCTTGCTAAGTTTTAACCCCTAGAATGGTGTATTTAGTCTATAAAACCCCCATCTCTCTTAATTTGGTATCCATTATCAAGTGCAAGAATTAACTATCAATTTTTTAAGTATTCATGAGCAATCAATTAAATTGTAGTCCAAGATCTCTTATATAATCAAGCATCCAAGTCTTCAATCCTTCTTCTTCTTCATCAAGCACTGTTGGAAAACTAAAACATCCCTTATACAAGACTTTGGTTTCATTATCTCATATTGGATTTTTGTGGAGTTCAAGCAATTACATTGACTCTTGTGATCAAATCCAAAGAAGCATAGCACCATCAAGATACAAAGTGATTTGTGCTTTAGAGCTAGCTTCTATTTCATCTTTCATTATGAAATTTCAATTTAATTTCAAGTTTGATTACTAAATAGGGTTTTGAACAAGTAGAATACCTTTTCCCAACCTTTTCCCCTTTTTTTGTGTGCAGGAACAAGTTACAAAGCTATTAGATCTTTTTTGGCTAGTATATGCACAGTTGTAGATTCTGTGAAAAATTCATTTGAAAGTGCTAGGTATAGATTGACTGCTTGCACTATTCCTGGGTATAGATCAACTGCCCACTCTATCCCTACCATTTTTGACTAAAATTTGGAAGGGATCCAATTCATGACTTTCAAGTCTTAGGTATGTAATTACAACTCATTTTGGCACTTTGATAGTCAAAAATTTGGGTTTGAAAGTTAACTTTTTCTATTCCATTTCCAGGTGCTTCAAATCCTCTTTCATCCCCTCTCAAATCATTTTTCTCAATTATATTAAACTATATTTAGCCTCTTGCATACTCATATCATCCCGCTCTTTCTCAATCATAAGAAAAAAAAAGAATCAAAACCCTTCAAACATAGCTATTGCATTGACATCTCTTAAGTGGCATTGATCATACTTTTCTTGAGGTAGTTTTTCATTCTAATGTATCTTATGAAGTGGAGAAAATAGCCCTTTTACATGATCCCCATTTTATATTATACATTTTGGTGAACCTAATTAATGATATTTCCTCTTTTGATTTTTGTGGTTAGATATCCTTTGTATGCATGTTGAGCTTCTAGATCTACTTTGTATGCATTATATTGTTTCGTTTAGCTCTATCAAATTTAGATCTATTGCATTCTATGATTTCCTTTTCATTCTTGCATAATTCAAAATAATGAAAAATACAAAATTGTTACACTTTACATGCATTTAGTTTTACTTTTGAATCCATTAATAAGGAAAAGACATAAAAATTGCATATTGTTCATAGATTCATTCTTACATTTACATGTTAACAATAATAAAAATTCAAAAATATTTCCTTTTCATGCATTGTTAGATCCTTTTATGCTTTTTTCCATAACATTAGCTTGTTTCGTTACAAAATGTCTAATTTCCTAAATCCAAAGTTTTACTACCATTGATGAGTCATTTAGCTGTGAAGATTTTGATATGTTAGATGGAGCCCTTGATGACTTCATCTCTACTCAATCTATTAGAATAACTGAGAGGGGGGTGAATTAGTTATCCACTATCCCAAATACAAAATGTATATCCAAAAACAAATTAAACAAATTTCTGCAGCTCGGTAACATATAAAAGTAAATTGTCTGTGCTTTTACCAATTACCAATTTGATCAGGCATGCATGAAGCTTGTTCATGTGAATCTAGTGATGCACTCTAAAACAAAGCACACATCCATCAAGTATCAGTGCTTAAGGGAACAAGTACAGGAGAAGCAAGTGCAGCTTGAATTTGTTACATCTAAAGAGAAACTTGTTGACATATTTACAAAGCCTCTACCAAAAGATACATTTGAATACTTGAGGACTAGACTTGGGGTCTGTCCCTTGTCTACTAGTCACTAATGTGATCTGGAGGTTGCATCAGCCTAGTCTTATCAGAAGATCATTCATGTTTATGCAGCATAGTTTACACTTTGGATTTCTGTCTAAAGTTGTGAAGAATTGGAATAGATTTGCATAACAGTATACGGAGATACAGTGAATGCACCAGACAATAGAGAGTTACATGGCTACTAAAGAGCTGTATGGTTTATTTGTTTATTTGGCATTTTTGTCAAAGGGAGAGATAAACAATATGATAATCGAGGAGAATACAAAAACATCTATCTGAGGGAGAGACAATCTGAAAAGATACAGGGAGAGATAAACAAAAGGAACCTAAGAGATGCTAAAGATCATATCTATAGAAGATAGTCTGCACATTGTAATGCTGTTAAGTAACGTAGTGATTAAACATATTAAGCTAAGGGAGAGCTTACTGAGCTACAAAATTTGTTTACAGAGTTATAGAATACATGTTTGGTATGTGTATGGTATACTTCATATTGCTTGAGTTTCCATCAATGCCAAAGGGAGAGATTGATGAACTATAACTGATTGAGAACCTGATTGAAGAACTTCAAGTGATTAGAGATCACCGAGCACAAATTTTTTATGTAAGACAATTGAATTAGTTTTATGTTGTCATTGACGTCAACTAGTTTTGATAGTACTTATCATGGAGTTGCAAACATCTAACACATCTGTAGAAGAGAAGACAAAGATGAAGAACCAAGATATCTACATGGAGGAAGATGGATATGACAGATGAGGATAAGGATTACTCTTGGTAACTTATTGTTGAGTCTATGACTTCATATTGTTGACTTGATTATGTTATATTAATCTTTTATGAAGTTGGGAGCAAATTGTTACAAAGTAGTGTTGTCGATTAATGAAGCATTCCGGTATACATCGAGCAGTGTAGTGTATACTGAGCACAATATAAATCGAGCTTGTGTTCACTGACGCATTTCTTTGTTAACCAAAGAATGAACAAAAGAACTAAATGATTTGTTTGGCCGACATAAGTTGATGAGCTGTAAAGTGTATGATCATGGAGTAAAAAGATAAAGTTTGTTACGAGATCAACGACTAGAAAAATTCAAGGAAGATCTAACAGATATATTTGAAATGTGTTACTAACACATCAGCCAGGGAAGGTTTAAGCGGCAAAACCAATGATGGAGATTAAGCGGCAAAATTTGATGAATGAAAAGAAAATGGTTTACTTGTCTATTTAAGAGACTAGGGTTTCATTATGAAACTTATGCCAGAGGAAATAATATTGCAGAGATATCATGTGAACAAGCTTCATGCATGCCTGATCAAACTGGTAATCGGTAAAAGCACAGATAATTTACTTTTATATGTTACCAAGCTACAAAAATTTATTTAATTTCTTTTTGGATATACAGTTTGTATTTGGGACAGTGGATAACTGATTCACCCCCCTCTCAGTTATTCTAACACAATCTTCCTCTACACCTCCTAAACTCCCCTTTTGCCAAAAGTTAATTAATATGATACAAGGATTTAGGTTTTACAATATTCCCCTATATGAACCAATCAATGATGCCTCTCCCAAAGGTTCCCTCCCTCACGAGGACATATTGATGCAAGAACCTAATCTCAAGCATTCTCTCAATGATATCCCTCTTTGGGATGAACCATTGTAGAATATTTTTTATTATTCTCTTGATATATGCCTCTCCCATGAGACTACATGTGTGCAAGAGGATGATTTTATGGTGGAAAGGGGTGATATTACTGATAATTCCCTTAATGACATTTTTCCTCCTACCTATTTAAATCATCTTCCCTATAGAGATGAATCACTAATGAGTCATGATTGTCTTTCTCCTAAAAGTACCTTAGAAGTATAAGATGATATCCTTGATGCTCTCGCTTTTCATAATGAATCTTTTAGGAACAAAGAACCTAATCAAGTTAATACCATTCAAGATGTTGGTATAGTTGTTGTCATAACAAGTTGAAGATTGTTGATTTATCTTTTGTACTAGTAGAGTTGTGATTGGTATACATGATAATTAGTTATATGTTTGTCATTGATGTCAAACAGTTTGGCATGATGTTTTTGACTTGTTACTATATCTATCAGAAGGAAAATATTGTTGTTATAATGAGAATTTGAGTAAGGAAAAGGATATGTCAATAGGAACCTTATCAAGTAACAGTTAAGATAAACAATGGTGGACAAATGAATGATTTGATTGTTTATTAGAATATGCTAAGGAGGTAAGCTAAAGGATGCTATTCATAAAGATGTTAATAAGATATGAGTAAAGGTGAAGATAATTTGATTAAGATATTTACCGATAAACTATTGTCTTATTAGTACATTGAATAAAGTCTTATTGGTACAAATGACGTCTTTAAAGATAGTGAAGATCAAAAGGCAAGAAATAAATATATGATGAAATAAGAAAGCGGGATGACTCATGAATAATTTAAGGAGAAAGGTGATGACAAAAATATCAAGCTAAAATGTATTAAGGAAGTTTCTACAAGAGTAAAACATTTTATCAATTAGCAAGATGACAATGATATAAAGAAAAGAAATATGGATGGTTATATTTGATATGAAAGATATAGATAATTGGATTTAGGTTTAGGTTTATAATTGAACAAATATACTTAAGGAAGAAGAAATAAGTTTGGTATCATGACGAAGATAGGAAGAATATTGTGGTGAAAGACTGGATATCGGCAGAAAAGAGTAGTAATCGGAAAATTATTGTTGTGATCATAGAGAAAGACACAAAGAAGAATATAGACAAGAAAAAAGAATTGAATTGGTATGTTATTGTGTTAAGTAACTTCATTAGATATGAATTAGCAAGATTAGTGCAAACTACAAATCATTTGTTAGTTGTTACTCTCTAACAATTGTGACAGTAAAATCCCTTATCAGGCGACCCTAACAGGTCTATTGTAAAATCCTCTAACTAGGTGACATTCACAAAAGAGTGTTTAAAATCCTCTAACCAGGTTACTCCTAACAAGGTAAAAGGCTTTAACAGGTCTCCAAGGAATTCCCTTAACCGAGTAGCATTTAATCATACTTTTGTAACCCTAATCAAGTGAGCCTTTAACAGGGTAGGCTCTTAACCAAGCATATTTCAAAAGAGTACAATTATTTGTGGGCATTGTTCTCACACCGTGGTTTCACCCTAATCAGGTTTCCATGAGATAAATAATGGTATTATTGTTGCATGAATGATTTTATATGTTGCATGGCTGTTTAATGATTAGTTAACCGAGAATGATGTTTGTTAGTGAACAAATTTGTCTCTTCATAAAAACCTTTTTAAAATGACTCTTGAGAGCCCAAACAAGGAGACAAAACTTGCAACTAATATTTGAGATGCTTACAATGGTTATGTGCAAGCACTCTCTAAATTTTGTTATGAAGATACAATTCCCTCTATATTTGCAATGACTAAAATAATTAGATATGTCTTTGACCAGAAGACACGAAGGCATACTAGCATTCACCCATCAACATGGAATAAATGTGATTATTAATTTTTCAATACTTTGAAAGAAAATCAAATATATGGCACACAGACCATATAATCAATCTTCTCATTTACATAGAAATAAAGAGAAGATGGTATTCTGATAAAACATGCGAATGAATAAACCCTATAGAGTTTACGAAGCACATAAACACTTGTTCAGAACTGGACAATATCTCAAACATAATCGAATCAATCAACATATTATCTTCAATTAGAGAAATACCCTTATTCAAATCAATGGATCTAAAAATGCATTCTACTTTATTTCAAATACATAATAAAGAAAACCTATAGATTATCTTTATCCCTACACAAAAACAAGCTGTAAAACAAAATATCATTTCTCCCCTTTGTTAGAATTTGAGAATCATAAAATATGTCTTCTTTCTGTAGCCAATAGACCTGTGTGAAAAAAAAACTATGTTGCCTTGAAAATTACTCTTTAAATAATCTCCTCTTTACCCTTCGGTTCCTAATAACCTATTCTTGAAAGAAAATGTTCTTGATTAATAATATTATCAAGTCCCTTGTTTTTCTTGTAATCCCATCTCTCCTTACATCTATTTTGTGATAAGTGGATTAAAATATCCTTTTTTATCGGGCACCATGAAGGACAATATCTCTATTCTATATGTTGACAGGTGACATTTGGATGTTTTAATCCAAAATTAAAATATTCTTGGTACTGGGTAGACATAAAATATTTATGATAGAAAAACCAGTCTATCTTGGGGGTCATAAATTTTTATTTCACCATTGGATCTTTCTAATTTTTAGATATGTTGGCGCAATCCTAGTTTTCTATATTTTCACTAGAGTTATATGTGAAATTATATTTGAGTCAAAATTTATTTGGCACAGAGTGCAGGTCTATAAAAATGTCATGAAATCAGACTTGCTAAGTTAATGTTGTCCGTGGCTTTCACATCCTTTGCACTCAAATATAAAAAATTCACCATTACAATCATCACTTGTTTATTAGAAATGATCCATTCAAAGATTAATTCATTATGATTTCTTTCTTTGTGATTTCATTTGTTTCAGCACATTGTCTGTAAGTGAATACTCCCCTTTAATGTTGTTTTGGAGTCTGAGATTGATTTTATGAAGAGAGTTTTGATACTTCCATAGTTACTTGTGAAGAACTTGATTGCACCAGAGATTGATTAGCCATGGCCTACCAATCTTTCATTATAGATTACAAGAGTTTCATATTCAACTATAGAGTTTTTCCAGGCAACCCTTCCTCTAAGGATGTTGAGGCTTCACTTATTGTAATTCTTTAGGGAGCTTCAATTTCCTCATTAGTTGGTGTTCTAGAGGTCACACTAATATCATTTCTAAAATTAACAGACTGCTTCTATTAAGCTTTTTGTTTGATGAGATTGCTTTGGTGAAGAAGGAATCAACCTTGTCCAAAAATCCACCTTTGGTATATAATATTCTAATATCATTGCATGCAACAACAAAGGTGAGGTTAGTGTGAGAATCATCAAGGACCTCAAGCTTTACAATAACATCATTGAGAAAATTAATGGATTCCTCTATTTTTATCTTCATCAGTTAATTCCTCTACCATTGAACTCTATCTGTTGAACCTGTACCTGCAAATTATTGAACTTGGATGAACCTGTGAACTTTTTGAACTTAACTGGACTTAAATTCAAACTTATTGAATTTCTTCAAAATCACTTTCCTTACTTAATCTCCTTTTCCTCTACATTTTCATGCCCTTTTGAACTGTGATTTTGAACTTATGAACTATTGAACTTGTGTGAACTTGCATGAACCTTGTTGAACCCGATCATACCTATTTGAACCAGTTTGAACTTATTTGAACCAGTTCAAAGGGGTTCAAGGTTCGTGCTTCCACTTATCAATATTTAACATGCAGATTCGGAGAGAAAGCATTTGTTAGAGTGGGACATTTTTGTGGGGGAGTTTAATTTATTTTTAAATTTAAATGGGGTCCATAAGTGGGTAAACAATGTTATAGGTCAAAATATATCTTATTCGATAAATATGTTAAATAAGTTTTGGAATTGTGAAATTTAGTTTGGGTTCATGATTACTGATTCAATCCCTCCCTCTCAGTAATCAATCCTATATCTACACAAGATACCCCTTTGATTGTTGTAAAAGGTTTTATGCAACCCAATTATCATGCAGCACCATACACATATACAGAAGAGGATAATACCATTGATGTCTTTCCTTCCACAAACCCAAACTTAGTACATAAAAATCCTAAAAAAGTAAAATTTATTCAATCTCCATTTCCTTCTTCAATTCTTACTCCAAAAAAAACAAGTAAACCTTCAACTTTTCAAGGTGATGATTGGGAAATTTTAGACTTCACACCGACATTCTATAACAAAGAAAAAATCCCTTATTCTGGCACATGTATGGATATTGAATGGGCCTTTTTAAATTTCAACCCAATTCCACTTAAAAGAGGCCCTTACCTTTTTAATATATCAAACTTTCTTTATGGACATGGTATAGGATGTATCCAATAAAGCAGTGAAACTCATGAGAAATCTACATCACATTTTTCAAAAGAAACTCTAGGTTTCCAACCTTCCCATTTTTCCAATCAATCTATAAATTGCTCTCCTATTTTCTCATCACAACAATAGAATATTTTGTTTGAGATTCTTAAGTTCAACTTAATTACTCTTCCTTTGAAAAATAATTGAAAAAATATAAAACACAAACAAGATAATTCTTTCCTATATATGTATCGTCAAATTTGTGGCCATAAGACTAATGAATGTTATGATTTGATTTGTAAAGTTTAAGAATTCATTAATTGTGGTATGATTCAAATGACATGTAGCAATGAGTGGAACCTTTTCATTATCATTCTACATAACATCTATGTTCCTATTATGTTGCTCCTCACCATGTGACATTTTTATCCTATCCTTTCGGGGCTCATTGTCATTTATGGTGGTGTAATCTTAAGGTGAAATCATACATTGTGAGAAACATAATAGTCCTTATTCCTTGTATCCTCATTTGAGGGTAAAGGGTACTATTTCACTCTCCTATTCATCACAAGGACCCATTTTCTCCATTTGTTGACTTGTTTCTTTTATAACATGACATCCTTTCTTGCATGGATTTGTTGTTTTACGTAAGGATATTCTCTTTTTCAAGATATTTACATCCCAGGTTGCAACCTTATGCTTTCTTGGGAGTGAATTTTTATTATAAATAGACTTTCACTTAGGGAGCATAATGTGTCATCCTTTTCCAAGTATCCCCTTACCTAACAATAGGGAAGGCATGCATACTTGATCCTCCTTCCTATTTTTCTCTTCCTTTTCAATAGATCCAATATCCATTGTGGACTTTCTTATTTTATAACATTATGTCCTTTATTTCATGTATTTGTTGTTTAATGCAGTAGAAATTTTATGCTTGCTTGAAAGTGCATGTTTATTAAAAAAGATCTATCCCATGGGGTATATGATGGATTATATTTTCCCTTTCCTTCACCTTGGAGGGAAAGGTTTCATTTCTCAATCTCTTATTCCTTTCTAAGGATTCACTTTCTCTAGGTTATGTGATGTTTGTTTATCACATGATATCCTTTATGGAATGGAGTTGTTTGTTTACATAAGGATCTTCTCTTTTTCAGGAGATTTACATCCTAAGTTATAATGTTCTCCTTGTTTGCAAAGTGCATGTCTACCCAAAAAAAATTCCCTTACTTGGGGCCTTAAAGTGTATTATCATTCATCAATAATCCCTTTTCACCTAGCAATAGGGGAGCCAAATGGGTGCATTATTGTTCTCCTCCCCTCTTTGTCTTAAAGATTTTATCTTTGTTCAAGAACTCCTCTTGAAGGTAGACATATTGTAGCCAATGTCTCTTCCTTTCAAGGGTCTCTTCCTACTTACAGATATCCTTTTATGATTATCTATTTCTTTAGCTAACAATGGTCTTCACTCTTTACTAAGGGTATAAGAACACATTTTTTATTTAAGGATATCTCCTTGTTGTTATAAGTGGGTAGCCTTGTTCTCTTTTTCTTATGATGCCACCATAGTATATGTTTCCATATTAAGTGGGGGGCATATATATAACCTCCTTTTTATATTCTGAAACTTTTTTTGTTTCTTTATCCCTAAGGAGATAATTATTTCCTTAGGACTGATCACTTTTTGATCCCCAAGGAGACAATGTTTCCCTAAGGATTGATCACTTTTTGATCCCTAAGGAGACAATTCTTTCCTTAGGAATGATAATCCTTTTGGGATCTCTATGGAGATAATGCTTTCTATAGACTTGATCCCCATAAGCTGCCCTTGAGTGCAAAATTTTTTGAGCCGCCCCTAAGCACAATTTTTTAAAAAACTGCCCTTGAGCGCAAAGTTTTTCAAGCTACCCTAAGCACAAAAAATTTCAAAGTAGAAATGACTAGCACAATGCAACTTTCTAGACCAACAATTATCCTTCCTTCTTTCTTTGGGATAAGTGGAACTAGCATAAAACAAATTGCTATCCTATTAGATTTATGGTCTGCCCCTCTCTTCCCTCCATGGTCTTATAACTATGCTAGTGGGATAGATCATGGAGTATTATCATATCTTTGATGTGTTCTCTTTCTCTTTTCAGGGGACCACTTGTGCTTTTTAATTATCTTTATGAGCATGATGCTAGAGGCTGAGACATTTTATTTAGCGAGATCTCTTCAACTAGTTGACTTGGAATCTTAGTAAGCTTTAGGTTTTTGTTGTGGTTTTATGTGTCATTGCATATGGATGTACAAGTTAAGATCCTTGGTTTGGAGGCATGTGTCCTTAAACATAGTGATATCTTATCCCCTTGCAATTTGTCCATGATCTTCATATTTCTCTCTCTTTCTACTACTTTACTGTGAGCATGAGGTGGAATCATACTCCTGCTAAAGTTGATGCTAAATGTATCATCCTAAAAAGTAAACACCCTTAATTAGGTTCTTATTTTAGCCCCATTTTAGTACGTATAGGTTTCCACATTGATTTCACATTCTCCTAACACTTATTGGACCTTCAAATTGATATTATAAGTCTTATATTGATTGAATTTATTCAAAACTTGATACTAGCCCTTATTTTTAAGTGTGCGGCTCTATTTTACCTCCAATCAAATAATTCATTTCATCTTCTAGGACCTATCTTACCATTTATGTCCTTTTCATACTCTCCTAACCTTGGATTAAGTTGTTTGTACTTATCTCGCATCTACTAACTGATTGACACCCACAAACCAAATTTTGGCCTATTTAGGGTGGGATAGATCACCATTGGCAATGTGTTCTTGGGGTTTTGAGCCCATATTTGGGTCAGGGTCCCATCTTGAGGTTTTTGTAGGAGAAAAGTTTATGTGGTTGGCTTGGCTAAGTTTTAACCTCCAAAATGATGCATTTAGTATATAAACCCTCTACCTCTCTTCATTTTGGAATCCATTATAAAGTGAAAACATTCACTATCAAATTTTCAAGTATTCATGAGAAATCAAGAAAATTGGAGTCCAAGATATCTTCAATGATCAAGCATCCAAGTCTTCAATCCTTCTTCTTCATCAAGCATTGTAAAAAAACTACATCTCTTATACAAGGCTTTGGTTTCATGATCTCCTATTGGGTTTTTGTGGATTTCAAGCTATTATATCAACACTTGTGACCACATCCAAAGAAGCATTGAACCATCAAGGTATAAGGTGATTTATGTTTTAGATCTAGCTTCTATTTCATATTTTATTATGAAATTTTAATTTAATTTCAAGATTGATTCCTAAATAGGGGTTTTAGCAAGGAAAACCACTTTCCCTAACCTTTTACCCATTTTTCTATGTGTAGGAATAGGTTACATCATATCTTTTTTAGGTAGTAGGTCATAGTTGCAAATTTTGTGAAAAATTTATCCAAAATTTCTTGGTATAGATTGATTGCCCGCTATTTTCCTAGGTACAGATCAAATGTCCACTCTATCCCTACTATTTTTGATAGAAATTTGGCAGGGAGCTATTTCACGACTTTCAGGTCTCAAATCTATGTTTACAACCAATATCAGTACACTGACAGTTAGAAATTTGGGTCTGAAAGTTCACTATTTCTATTCCATTTCTAGGTGCATTGAAACTCTCTTCCATCGCCTCTCAAATCAATTTTCTGAATTAGATTAAACTATATTTAGTCTCTTGCATACACATATCATCCCTCTCTTTCTCAATCATAAACAACAAAAGGAATCAAAATCCTTCAAGTATAGATCTTGCATGGACATCTCTTAAGTGGTATTGATCATACTTGTATTAAGGTGGTTTTGCATTCTAATGTTTCTTATGAAGTGGGGACAATAACCCTTTTACATGATCCCCATTTTATATTATACAGATAGAATCTGCTTAAAGTTATTGTTTAAGTTACATGACCAAGATCCTATAGCTCTAATAGTATTAGAAGATTAATTATTGTATTTGCTTGGTTTATTTTTAGTTAAAAGCCTATTGTGTTAAAGTTCATTAGTTATTATGTAGTGAATAAGTTATTCTATAATTTCATTATGTTTGAGTAGGTTAAGTAAAGCTCTAGAAGTTAATAGATAGTTTCTTTACTACATTTATTTTAATAGTTAAAGAGTACTTTGGATAGGATGATGATGCATAATTTGTGCTAGCCCATTTCAAGTATACAATTCCTATTTGACAATATTAAATGTGAATCATTACCATGAAAGGTTACTCCAATATAGAATTTATTTGGAGATTTTAGACTTATAGTCTATTTAATTAAGAATGGTTAATGGAAGTCTTTAGCCACCACCTCCTTGACTAGACCTGAAGGTCACACTAGTATTCTATGAACTATATGCCAAGGGGTTTCTATTTAATATTGATACTGATAATAACCCCACTTGAGGGTAAGTATTAGGCATTAATGCCACTATGTTTACTAACACCTTGGGTATGACAATACCAATCTATTCTCTAGTAATATTTGATTGATTTCCCTTAGAATCAAGAGGAGGAAGAGATATATTATCATCTACTATCCTCCCTGATAAAATAACTTTGAGACCTTCCTAATATGAGAGTAGTGATTCTCTTAGGTTGTCAATAACATTTCTAGTGTTTGTGCAAACACCTAATTGTTGAAGAAAATTTTCAAAATCCCTTAGGTTCTCCTTGAGAGATTGAATCTTATCAAACTCAATAGTTAGAGCCGATTCCTGATCTACTACAAGAGGATAATTGGGTGGAGAGATAACTTTCATAGAATGTTGAGACCCTACCTTCAGAGAGGTTTTAAGTCCTTGCATTGATCTTGTGAAGAATCGAGATCCACTAGTATTATTAGGATTTGTGTTCCCAACAAAAATAGTACATGGCCTGAAGAGACTATATCAATCAAGAGAAACGCCATGTCTTGCATACCTTCAAAAAGTGGTTTTTGAAGTGCTCTAGTTCATAAATCTCATAGGAGTTCACATCATACAAATGACTAACTAGGTTTTACAAAATGTAAACTTCATGTTGGGATTGCTAAAATATGGACAAGGAAAAAGTACATCAACCTCAAGACCAATTAAAGTCTTGAAGGATGAACCTTTCCTTGCACCACCTCACTTCTACTAGCATGATAGTGAGCTAGGGGATTTAGATTCTAATTACAATGAAGATGGTTTTGTGAAATTAAGAGATTAAGTGTAACTAGATTAAACAATTAAATAATTAAAAAACTAAATATAGAAAACATAAATATATTGAAGAAGCTAAATGATAAAAATATTTTGATTTTAAAAACTTAAAGATGAAGTTATAAAGACTAGACACTAAACTTTACAAACTCTCTACATTGGATGCATGTGCGAGTCAATGACAATAATGCGGGTACGAGACTCCAGTACAATACGCATTAGTCTGCATAGATAGAGTACAAAGATAACCTAAAAAATACAATGAAGTACTAAGCTAATGGTAGAGAAATAAATACAATAACCAAAGATAAAGATAAGTACAATTATATTATGGAATAAGAAAGATGGTGGAAAAGATAACACTAGATTCAATTTTTGATGAGGCTGCAATCTCAAACTATTTTCTCCATGAAACTTGCACACACAAAAACAACAAAAATGTTGCATGGCTATTTGAAGACCTTCCTCAGTCAAATCCATTATTTGGTGTTTCCACCTCCATAATATCAAAGTAGACATGATAGAAAAAATAATAGATAACTAAATGAAAAGTAATTGACACAATGGATAAATATTAGAAAAGAAAAGAATGTATGATATGCTTCAAAGACAGAAAAATGGACACAAAGTAAGGGGAAACCCCTCATTGAGATAGATGATAAGTGATGAAAGTGGAAGAACCATCATACTATGATATTTTCAAATGCAATGGTGAGCTTGTTAAAATCTATCCAAGGTATCAAAAAATGGCTATAAAACATTAGAGAGAATGCCCAACTTGTGAAGAAGCTTGTAGAATGCATGAAGAAGGATAAATAAAGCTTCAAAATAGAAATATAATGATTGAATTCATACCCAAACATCGGTATGTGGTGGAATCAGGTGTTAAAACTATAGGGTGGTAGTGCATAATACTCCAACAATAGTCTGCACATCTGTAAATTGGTGAACAAGTGCACACTGTGAAAATGTTTCCACATCATGCACGTGTCCTGTATTGTCACATGGATGAGATTATAAATGGGTGGTGATGAATTTGTGATGAGTGGGCATGAAGGGTGACATGGATTTTGTGTTCTTGGGATAAGGTAGGGGAATTACTAAATGATAATTTACATTAGGGTGCGAATTTGTGCCATTACAAAATTAACCACATCCCCCAAATGTAGTGGAATTCCGAACATAACAAAAGAAAAGAAACAAAAGTTTTTTTGGGTAAACATGGTAGAGCCCCAAATTAGAAAACACAAGAGAACATTTAAACAAAAATAAAATACATACAACATAACATGGATGTGACATATAGAAGAATTGAGATAAAAATAAATGAATGTTACAAAATATTTAGTCCCTTTATTACCTTGTGCCAATGGAACAAAAAAGTTCACCCAAACATAGCTTAACATAACACATACACATATCAAGAAACACATTATGGGGGAAAAATTTTAATGAAAGAAAACACACAAAAGAGTCTAGTACACAAGTAATCTAGTCAAGTAGGTCATCCATCTCCCAATCTTGCTTAACATCACTTAGGAAAGGTTGATAAGATTCAAGAGGAGAAACAACAAGCATGGTAGATGGAGCTAATATAAGTCCCAAATAAGGACCATCATTTAATGATGGATCACTTATTTTATCACTGGGAGCTAGGATTAATGCTTTTGAAAATATCAAAGAAAGATCATGATTAATCTTAATAAGCTTACACACATCATCATAATCATTAGCATAAATATTATTAGAATCAACAATTTTATCATCAATACCATCATCCAAATTGATCACAATAGGAATTTTAATGCACAAATTAAATGAATTATCATTTTGAATAGACAATTCTTACTTTTTACATCGTTGATTAAGATGATCTTCCTCCCTTATGATAGATAAAGGCTAGTCAAATTGATCAAGTAAACATTTTTCATCTTATGGGAAGAAAGTTCATGAGATTTGGCACATAATTTTTATAAATAGTCTCTCACACTATGGTTTCTCTTTTTTGTACTCGACACTTGCAAAGGTTTGGGATGAATAAACATAGGCTCATTTTCTTCTTTTGTAGAAGGAGGAACCGAAGAAACCTCACTAGGTTGAGAGATGCAAGATGCTAAGTGATTTTGTTTATAATATGTAGGAGGTTGGATCGTAACATATATAGGAGGAATAGAAGGTGTAGGAAGAAGTCTAGGTCTAGGATGTGGTGGTGTGATGAACTACAATTGATTTAGAACCTGAATGAAGAATTTGTGATTAAAGATCACTGAGGAGTTGCTGATTAGATATGTAAGATGATTAAATTAGTATTATGTTGTCATTGATGTCAACTAGCTTGACAATACTTATCTTGTAAGTTACTATACCAAAACATCTGAAGAAAGGTGAAAGAGATGAAGAACATAAATATCTACATGAGGAAGATGTATATGTCAGATGAGGATAAGGAATACACTGAGTAACTTGTTGATGAGTCTATGACTTGATGATATTGACTTTATTATGTTGCATTCATCTATGATGAAGAATAGAGCTGAAAGACACAAAGTAGTGTTGTTGGTAAGGGTATGTGCAAGATCATGAGGGGCCAAACTATGCCCTTAAGTGGCAATGAAAAATCAGCAAATCAAGGTTAGTCAACTTGATGTGAAAATTTCAACTAGCTATGAACCTAATATCAAAAAGTTGTAAGAATAGAATTTATATAAAATTGAATGTAGTTTCTAAACTACTAGGCCTTTTTTTAGAAAAAGTTAGTATGATTGGTGAAAAGTATAGATTTCAATGCAGCAATACAAAAATTTCAGGAAAAAAATAAGAAGTAGGTGTATGTCTGACCACCTTAATCATAATCAAATGATAATATTTTATTATAAGATTTTATATATAAGTAGTAGACTCATGCCCAGATGTGACACATATTTTTTTGTAATTTTATTCCAAAAAACAATTAATTATGAATTTTTTGCTACAATATTTTCAGAATAATTTTTTTTTTTGTGTCTGACCACCTTAACTCATTCAAAACTTTACAAAATTCAAAACTTTTCCTTTTTTCCTTATAGTAGGCAAAGCATAGAATGTGACACATATTTTGGATTTCAAAAATGTTATACCATCTGAAAGTTATAGTCATTTTTCAATCAATATATAAATCAACACTTTAGAGGTAGCTCAATTAGAAAATAACTAATAATTACTTACTAAATTCAAAATTTGACAGAAATTATATCGATAGAAAGCTAATAATATCCTTAAGATACCCTTTTCATTTTATCAAATTCGGGTGAAAAAAAAATCGTCAACTACATTGTCAAAGTTTTGAACTGACATCGCCACTTTTTGGCCCCTCATGATCTTGTACATACCCATAAATGAAGTATTCTAGTATACACTGACAGAGTGTAGTGTATACTGAGCACAGTGTTAACAAAGCTTGTGTTCACCGACGCATTTCTTTGTTAACCAAGAAGAATAGAAAGGAATTAAATGACTAGTTTAGCTGATAAATTGATGAGCTGGAAAGTGTATGAAATCTAGGTAACAGATAAGGTTTGTTATAAAGATTGACGGCTAACATAATTCAAAGAAGATCTAATGGAGTAGATTGAAATGTGTTACTAACACATTAGCCGAAGAAGGTTAGAGCAAAAAAATCAATGAATGAGATTAAGTGGCAAAATTTGATGGACAAAAAGAAAATGATTTACTTGTCTATATAAGAGACATTGGTTTCATTGTTGAAACTATGCTAGAGGAAGAAGATATTGTAGAATTATCATGTGAACAAGTTTTCATGCATTTTGATCATACTGGTTAGTGAGAACCGAATTGCAGAACAATTACTGACCTATAGAGAGTAATTACCGACAGACAGTAAGTTGATATAGTGTTGAATCTGAAGTGATATATTGATTAGAAAGATTTGTATGAGCTGAATATTGATTTGTAAACTACAATTGAAGTTGTATCAAGGTAGATCATCTACTGTTACATATTTAACCATTGTACATAGTCAAATCTCTTAACCGAGTGGACTAATAAAGTCTTTTTATGTTTCATTCATAGAGTGAACATTGTTATCCTATCAACCCCAGAGTGATTGCTGGTTGGATGATAACTTCTAGTCTAAAATCCTCTAACAAGGTCACACCTAACAATGTGTTTGTAACCTTTAACAAGGTTGGGTCTTCACCGACCTCACTTCAGAAGAGTGAATATTTTTGGGTTGCCGGTCCTAGGTGGTTTTTCCCTTCACAAGGTTTCCATGTTAAATCTCTTATGTTATGTGTTGATTGTGATATTTGTTTGTTATCATACTTTGCATATTACATGTTAGATTTGATTGGTAACTACTATAAGTTTTAGACTGATAGTCGGTAAAAGCACAGACAATGAAAGTATTTTATGTTTACCAAGTAGCAAAAGTTGAAGAATTTGTTTTGGATTATACATTTTGTTTTGGGACACTGGATAACTGATTCACCCCCCTCTCAGTTATTCTAACAATTGGTATCAGAGCTGTGATTGCTTAGAATAGAGTTTTAAGGACTCCAACACAAAGATCTCAAAATGTATAAGAGGGAAGTGCCAAAGCTGAACAAAGATAACTTCACAATATGGCAAAGCCGGATGAAGTTGCACATATCTGGAATTGGGAATTCCGCACTAGAACTGATGGAGAATGGCTACATTGAACTGACACCTGGTCGCCTGACACTTGATCAACTAAAAGACAGACATGAACATAATATTACTATGATGGAACTTGCTGCTACTTGTACCGATGCTGAATTTGAAGACATTAAGGGATACACTACTACCAAAGCCATGTGGGATAAACTAACTCTAATATACAGTGGAGACTTGAATGTTAAAAGAGCTAGAGCAGAAAGCCTAAGAGGTCAATTTGATGATATGAAGATGAAAGAAGGTGAGAACATTGTGCAATACTCAAATAGACTAAAAGAGGTAGTACATGCTATTAGAGCATCAGATGGAATTATTGATGATGAAACAATGATAAGCAAGATTCTCAAAACTTTACTGCCAGTTTATACAATCAGGATCTCTGCAATTCATGAAACAAGAGCTTCATCCAACCTTACTCTTGACACACTGATTTGTAAGCTTACAACCTTTGAATTGAATAACTTTGACAATAGTGTTGTACCTTTTGTTGAATCCGCTTTCATGTCTTCTTTGAAGATTGGTAAGTCTAGTAGCAGGAATAATAAGAATAATGATAGTGATAGTAATACCGATGATGAACTTGATGCGTTTGAAGCTCTTATGGTCAGAAGGTTACCCAAAGGTAAAGGAAGGTATAGAGGTAAGCTACCTTTGGCATGCTTTAATTGTAAAGAAGTTGGCCACATTTCTGCTAGATGTCCGAATAAGAAAGATGATGATAGATCCAAAGACCGATCCGAAGGAAGCTATGTGAGAAGAGTCAACAGAGGCTACTAACACAATAATAGAGATAAATAAGATAGCTATGATAAAGGAAAAAAGGTATGTTACATAGCCAAAGATATTGAATCTGAATCTGATATTGATGATGATGTAGAAGTAGTATTTGTTTCTATGAAAGATGACTCAGAGGAAGAAGAGAAACATGAAGAAACAAAACTAATCTCTAAAGTAAGCAAAAATGATACATGGATCATAGACAGTGGTTGTACACATCATATGACTGGTGATGTAGAGAAATTTGACCTACTTGATGAATACGATGGAGGATATGTTAGGATGGGAAATGGTGCACCCTGTATGGTAAGAGGTAAAGGTTCACTGATGATTAATGATAGAATAAAATGTGAAAATGCATATTGGGTAGATGGATTGAACTATAATTTGTTAAGTGTGGCACAACTGAATGATTCAAGCCACCAACTTGATTTTGAGAGAAAAAAGGTAAAAATCTATGATGATGGAGGAAGACTTGTCAGAACTGGTACACAATCCAGAGGTAATTTATTTTATCTTGATATTGATCAGTCTTCTTGTTTATTAATGAAGGATGAAGATGCATGGTTGTGGAATAAAAGGTTATGCCATGTGAACTTTGATAACATGATCAAGATTAGTAAGAAGAAAAGAGTTATAGAATTGCCTAACTTGTCAAAACCTGATCATGCTATGTGTCATGAATGTCAGAAAGGTAAGATGACTAAGTCTAGTTTTAAAAGGAAAGACTAATCAACAAAGAAGATACTTGAGTTGGTTCATATCGACCTATGTGGTCCTATGAGAACTCAGAGTTATTATGGTGATAGATACTTTATTCTTTTGGTTGATGACTATACTAGATTGATGATAGTTATGTTCTTAAAAGAAAAATTTGAAGCATTTAAGATGTTTAACTGGTATAAGGCAAAGGTAGAAAAAGAGACTGGAAAAGAATTAAAATGCTTGGGATCTGATAGAGGAGGTGAATTTATCTCTGATGAATTCACTAATTTCTATAATGAGCATGGTATCAAAAGACAGGTCTCTGCACCGAGAACACCTCAGCAGAATGGGATTGCTAAAAGAAGGAATAGGTCAATAATTGACTGTGCAAGAACACTAATGCTACAAAAGAATATTTCTTAGATATACTAGAGGGAAGTTGTTAGTATAGTTGTATATGTGCTTAATCAAGTACAACTAAAGAAGGACACCAATCGAACACCCTATGAGCTATGGTTTGGACACAAACCTACTATAAGTTATTTCAGGATTTTTGGAAGCAAATGTTTTATTCTGAAAGATAAGAGAAATGAGAAATTTGATTCTAAAGGTGATGAAAGAATATTCTTAGGATATTTTACTAAGACTAAAGCATATAAATGTCTGAATAAGGTTACAAATAAGATAATTGAAAGTACTAATGTTCGTGTTGATGAGTTTGATGACAAGAACATAGAAGAAATTAGAAAGGAATCAAAAAACCATGGTAGATTCACTTACATTGAATATCTTGGTTATCTACCAAAGTCGCAACCTGTGATAACCGATTAGTAGGATAATAACCCCAAAGAATAGGAAAGGGAAACCGACGAACAAGATGGAGCTACCGAGAAAGCACATGAACATGAATAGGATGAACAAGAAAGAAGAAATCGAGTACTGGCTAGTTTTCTCAGGAGACATCATCCTGAGACACAAATTATTGGAGACAGAGAGCTGGCATGCAAACAAGAAGCAAAGCAAGACAAGGTACATGTCTAGTTTGTGAATTTGAACCAAAAAATGTGAAAGTTGCATTAGAGAATGAAGAATGGGTTAATGCAATGAAAGAGGAAATAGAACAAATAGAGAAGAACAAAACCTGGTCCTTAGTACCCCAACCTAAAGATAAGAATGTTATCGGTACTAAGTGGATATTTAGGAACAAACTGAATGAAAATGGTGAGGTGACAAGAAATAAAGCTAGATTGGTATGCAAGGGATATGCATAGGAAGAAGGCATTGATTATGGTGAGACATTTTCACCTATTTCTAGATTGGAAGGAGTTAGAATGCTACTTGCATATGCTGCACACAAGAAATTTAAAGTTTATCAAATGGATGTGAAGTCAACATTTCTGAATGGTATACTTGAAGAAGAGGTCTACATAGAACAACCTGAAGGATTCATTGATCCAGACAAAAAAGAAATGGTATGTAGATTACATAAAGCTTTATATGGTTTGAAGCAAGCACCGAGAGCCTGGTATGAAAGGCTGCATACTTACTTGTTAAGTATTGGCTTTGTTAGAACTAGTGAGAACAACAATTTGTACATGAAAGGTGATACTGATGACACTTATTATTGCTGAGATATTTGTTGATGATATTATTTTTGGAGGACAAGACCATGTATGTAAATCTTTTGCTGATGAGATGAGAAAAGAGTTTGAGATGTCTATGTTTGGAGAGATTAAATTCTTTCTAGGACTACAAGTGCTTCAGTAGAGTGATGGGATCTTCATCTCACAATCTAAATACATAAAGGAAGTCTCAAAGACATTTGGCATGGAAGATGCTAAACCTATGGGAGCACCGATGGCTACTGGATGTAAACTGACAAAGGAAGATGAAACTATAGAGGTAAACCAGACACTTTACCGATCCATGATTGGTAAGCTAATGTATGTAGTTCACAGTAGACCAGATATAACACATGCTATGGGAATTGTTGCTAGATTTTCTACTAATCCTAGAGAATCACACATGATTGCTACTAAAAGAATTTTAAGATACCTAAAAAAGACAAAGGATTACGGATTATGGTATCCTAAGGTAAGTTTGAATTGAAGGTCTATATCGATGCTGATTGGGCTGGAAATATGGATGACAGAAAAAGCACCACCGAAGTAGCATTTTTCTTTGGTGAAAGACTTGTAACTTCGACAAGTAAAAAGCAGGCTTGTATTTCTCAGTCTACAACTAAAGTAGAGTATGTTGCTGCTGCTACTAATTGCTCAAACATTGCATATATCAAGCAAGTGTTGGAAGGAATGAATGAGGTAATTACTGACCCAGTGATTATATATTGTGACAACACTAGTGCTATTAATATTTTAAAGAATCCAGTGATGCACTCTAAGATAAAGCATATATCAATTAAGTATCACTACTTAAGAGAACAAGTGCAAGAGAAGCAAGTGAAGTTAGAATTTGTTACATCTAAAGAACAACTTGCAGATATCTTTACAAAGCCTCTACCAAAGGACACATTTGAATACTTGAGGACTAGACTTGGGGTCTTTCCCTTGTCTACCAGTCACTAATGTGATTTGGATGTTGCATCAACTTAAACTTATCAGAAGATCACACATGTTGATGCAACATAGTTCACACTTTGGATAATGTTCAAGGTTGTGATTAAGTTTGAAGAACTGAAACAAATTGGTATATCAATATATAGAGATACAAAGACTGTATTGGACAACAAAGAGTTACTTAGCTACTACAGAGCTGATTATTTATTTGTTTCTTTGGCATTGTTGTCAAAGGGAGAGATAAATAATATGAATGAAACATAAACAAGTACCGATGAGAACTATCTAAGGGAGAGATAATCTAAAAGAAATAAAACATTGAAGATCAGTTACAGAGAATAGTGTGTGTGTGAATTTGTACCTGATCTGCAGACACAACACTTCAGTAAAACATTAGAGGTTAGTTAAAATTGAAATCGTGCAATAAATGAAAAACTAAACTAACTAGGCGATTTACTACCTTCTAGTAGATGCAAGTATGTATTCTCATATTATACTGAGATCAGTGACTTTGACGACACCTAAACGAAGGATTTGAATACAAAATGTAGATATGAAATGAATACAATTAATCTATTTTTTTAAAGATTTTCTATGCAATTATGATGAAAAATGATATGAAACTATTCTATATGAAAACTTGATATGCAAAAATTCTAACAATGATATGAAAACAAAGGTGATCTCACAAAGCTATTGATTCATAAAAGAAGCTCCAATTCTTTAGACACCAATTCGCCAGCATAAGTTTGCACAATTATGAGATTGTGAGATGAGCTGAAGCCTTAATTTATAGAAATCCAGGGCTTTGAGGATGCATGGAAGAAAGCCATAAATCACTCAAATAACTCAGGTTGATTTTTGAGTTATTTTTAAATAAAGGATAATTAACTCACAAAAACATGCAAAAGCAGAGTTTAACTCAAAATAGAGTTTAGCTTTAATTGATAATTGATAGTTGTCTGCTTTTCTGATTGTGCATGATTTATTTATGAATTAATTTAATAATAAAGTGATTTATTTCCAACTTAACTGATTTTGCAAAATAAAACAATTGATTTATGGGTTAATCAATTATTTTTCAAACTTTATTCAAAAACAATATGATTAAATATGACAACTTGCTTTAATTAATTAAATAAGAATTTAATCAATTATTCATAGGATTTTGGATTTATTGTCAAAATTAAATAATAATATTTAGGAATAGATAATTAAATTCAATTAAATAATTAAGTGGAAAAATTAAATCTAATTAATTAAATATTTAAAATATTCAATTAATCAAACTTTAGGATAAATATGATTTATCACCAAATAATCATTAAATTAAAGATAATTATGATAATTAGGAATATTACTAGGAATATTCCTCGATGCAGAATTTAGGATAATCAATTAGGATTCGATAATGTGCCGATGTGCCTTAGGTTAGGAATTTGATGTCGATTTCATTCGATTTGATGATGTAGGAGGTTAATGAACCTATAGCCCATTTTTGGGGTATTACATTTTGCCCCTCTTTGAATTACTATGCAAAGCACAGTGGTTCAAAGACAATCTATGTATGATATTGAAATTGATGTTTGAAATGGAAATTGATATGAGATTAATATGAAGATAATAGGTCCTAAATGACCGAAGATAATGTTAACTATAACAGCAATGAACCAATGATTGTGAAAAAGTGTCAAAACACCTGATTCTAAACCTTATGATTGCGAAGAAGTGAGTGACCGATTCCAGACCCGATTGTCCTTATATTGAATCACATTGGTATCACATCTGAATCCTTCAGTTTCTGAAGAACCAAGGAAATAACACAATTGAACCGATAGTTGCAAAAACTGATACAATTTACAAGATTAAGAGAATACCAGATTGATATGGATCTCGATGAATCTGATATGCCCCGAGTGATGATTGATTTTCCCCAAGCGATGAGGTCTTTTTGATGAATCAGCAACTAGACGTGGTTGTTGTCTTGATTACTGAGGAAAGATATGATTTCAAATTTAGATTACAGACTTTGAATGATGTGCAATACCATGCCCCCTTCGAGATTAAAATTGAAATCTGACAAGAAAAGTTAGCGCTGAATAGTTTGGAAGCATGTTAATTGATTTGAGAAGTGGTTATACATGTTTGAAAATGCATTCTGCATCGTTTGGAGGTCCAAAAGACCAAGTTTGACTAGGTGAAACCATGAGTTGACCATAGTTGACCAAGTTGAAATTTTGATAGTTTGATGTAAGATAATCAGTTAAGTTGAATACTAGATTTCTGTGATGATTGAAGGTCGATTATGCAAGCAGTTAATAATACAAACGATCTCAGATTTCAATTTTGATCCCCAAAAAGGATTCTACTTGCTATTTTGTTGGATGGACCTTCGTGTAAGATTCAACTCTTGTTAGATTTGAAGATGCGATTTGAAGAATCATTTAAGCATTGAAGTTTAGCAAACCATTGTGAGATCATGCAAACATGCAAAGAGACATGTAGAATGAAATGCAACCTAAGACCTAGGACCTAGTCACTAATCATGTGTCGGTCCTTGTCATCATTGAATGTTTAGGTAACCGGATAAATCCATACAATGCCCACTAGTTATGAAACCATAGACATATGAATATCAATTTGTATGTGCAGGAATCAATACAACATCCACTAGTCAATCAACCATAGATATATGAATATTGATTTTATTTTCGAAATGTCAGATTAGATATAAGCACCAAGGCACAAACGCCAAGATGACCTAAATATCATGTCCATTTTGATATAGCAATTTGTATAAGCATCAGAACATCAATGTCATATGACCTGAATACATCTTGCATTACAAACACATGAAATAGTCAAGAGATCATTCTAAATCCAGTGTGAATTACCCGTAGTGACCCTTTATCATTCACATCCTTAGGTAAGATCGTGTTTCACAAGAGGAGAAAGAACTCACTCCAAAAGATAATAGTTAGATCAAACTACCTTGAATTTTTTGGGTATCAATGGTCGAGGTACGCATGGCCATCCAATTTGAGATAGAGGCTCTTACAGTCGGACACCATTTCAATCCAGAATTTTCAAAGTTGTTAGATTTTCACATACAAGCAGAAGACAAAGAAAAGATTATGCCCCCAGTCATCACTCTCTAAATACTGTAAAGGACATCATCAAAGAGCTCAAAAGGACATAATATGCAAAAATGTCAATGTGAATCATTAAGCATACAAGGAGATAAAAGCATGTAAAGTACAAATTGTTTGCAGTTTGTTTTTTTTGATTGCACTGTTGTAGATGCAAAATCCTTTTTGGAGATGAGACTGACTAACTGACTTGTATGAAGCTTCAAAGGACTCTGACTGGATATGACATGTCTAAGATACATTGGAGGTCATAGGATATGACATTGATTGACCCCAAGTTTGAACATTGATAATATACAGATGCTTGAGCTGATTGGTGTACAGACCGACTTATTGAAAATAGGAAATGCAGAAACAAATCGGGAGATATGTACAAAATAAAGCAAGACTGAAAGTTGGGAAAGACCAAGATTGCACTGATAGATGAAGTGTTTTGAAACAAGTGGTGCCCATTTGCCAGGTTTCACCATCTTGGTCGAGATTCTTTTTTTGCTACCAAGGCGCCCGTTTCCAATTTTCACCAAGGCACTTTTTCTTTTTCTCATTTTTTTGTATTTTTCATTTTTCAATTTTTTTGTACTTTTGATATTTTTTACTTTTTTTTGTGAATCATCAAGGCGCCTATTGCTAGGTTTTCACCAAGATGTTCATTTTTTTAGGACTTTTAAAGATTTTTATAATTTTTCTTAGGACATTTTACCATAGACTGAATGCCTTAGGCATAGAATTTCTTCAGATGGAGAATGTTGATTGGTTCTCGAAGATGTTCTCCTTCAGTCATTGAGAGTTGATAGGCACCAGAGCCAAAAGTAGCAGTGATTACAAAGGGACCCAGCCAGTTGGGTTCAAACTTCCCCTTGCATTCTTGATGTGATTGATTTTTAGGATTCTCTCTCAAGACTAGATCACCAACCTGAAATTCTCTGTTTGACTTTCTTGTTGTAACCTCTAGACATTCTCTTCTGATATACTCTAAGATGATCATATGATGCTTGTCTGTGCTCATCTAGTAGTTCAATTTCTTGCAACCTAGACACTCTGTAGTCATCATCAGTTACTAGACCCTGCATTCTGATTCTTAGTGATGGGATTTCAACCTCAATAGGCAATACCGCTTTAGACCCATAAACTAAAGAAAAAGGTGTAGCCCTAGTAGGTGTTCTGATACTTGTTCTGTAGGCCCAGAGAGCTGGATTGATCATGAGATGCCAGTCTCTTCCTATTTTATTAACTGTACGGTGCAAGATTTTTAATAAATTCTTATCAGAAGCCTCTGCTTGTCCATTCCCTTGAGGATAGTAGATAGAAGACCAATGTTGTGTGATCTTGAGTTTGGCACATAGATCATCTAGGTCTTTGTTCTTGAATTGTCCACCATTATCTGTGATTATGGAATGAGGTATCCCATATCTGCATATGATATAGTTCAATATGAACATAGATATTTTCTTTCCAGTGGCTTGCGTCAAAGGGACTGCTTCTAAACATTTTGTAAAATAATCTATAGGTGTGATTATATGGATATGTCCATTAGAAGAATGAGGATGTATAGCTCCTATAAGATCAAATGCCCATTGGTGGAAAGTCCATTGTGTAGTAAAGGGAATTAGATCTCTCCCTGGAGCATGAATTAGGTTGCCATGTACTTGAAACTTTTGACAATTCTTAGCAAATTTGATAGCCTCTTTCTCCCTCTCAGGTCAATAGTACCCAGCCCTAATAATTTTTTGAGCTAGTGTTAAACCGTTTGAGTGTGACCCAAAAATACCATCATGGACTTCCTCTAATGCACATTGAGACTCTTCCTATTCTAAACATCTAAGTAGTGTACCATCTAAACCTTGTTTGTACAGATCATGACCAATGATGACATATTGGGAGGCATTACGGATAAGGTATCTCTTTTCATGGTAGTTGAAGGTATCAGGAATGATTTGGTCTTGGAGATAGGAAAATAGGTTTTTGTATTTGGATGAATCATGAACTACAATGGTGCAAATCATGCGGGTTTTAGGGGAGTCATATGCAGGATAAGATAGTGCTTCCACCAAGAACTCATAGTGTAGCTCATGTTCAGGCTACTGTAATAAAGTAGATAGTGTTTCCATTGCATCGACAACCTTGTTCTCCATTCTAGGAATTTGCTCAAATGTGATAGATATGAAATATTTCTTAAGATCATCTACCATTCTCTTGTAAGGAATGAGCTTTTCATCTTTAGTTTGGTACACATCATTGACTTGATGGATAACAAGTTGAGAGTCTCCATGAATGTGTAGCTCTGTCACTCTCCACTCAATTGCTAGTTTCATGCCATTCAAAAGGGCTTCATATTGTGCAATATTGTTTGTGCAAGGAAAATTTAACCTGAATGCTTTTGGAATGGAGTACCCTTGAGGTGTTATGAACAATATGCATGCTCGAGATCCATTTTGTGTATAGGAGCCATCAAAGAATAACTGCCATTCTCTAGAAGAAAGAGTCATGATAGAGGAATTTGGAAATTCCATTTGCATTGGTGTATTATCAATCATAGGTGCATCTGCTAATTGATCAGTAATAACTTGTCCTTTTATAGCTTTTCTTTCCACATATTCAATGTAAAATTCACTTAAGAGCATGACCCATTTAGCTAATCTACTTGTGAGGGAAGCTTTGCTTAGTAGGTACTTGAGTGGATCAATCTTAGCTACCAAATGTGTGGTATGAGCTAACATGTAGTGTCTCAGTTTCTATGATGCAAAGATCATAGCTAGACAAGCCTTCTCAATCATTGAATATTTCTTCTCATATGCAACCAATGTCCTACTGATATAGTATATAGCTCTTTCCTTTTTGTTCTCATCATGTTGTGCTAGCAATGCCCCCAGTGATGTATCTATTATGGAGACATATAAGATCAAAGGCTTTCCATGAATAGGAGGTATCAAGATAGGCGAATTTGATAGATACTTCTTGATATGGTTAAAGTTGTTCTCACATTCTTCATTCCATGCAAAGGTCACACCTTTATGTAATGTTTTTGTAAAAGGTTGTGATATATTTGCTAGCTGTGATATGAATCTTCTGATGGATTGAACTCTTCATTGCAATGTCCTCATTTGACTAATATTCTTTGGAGGTTTCATTTCCATTATAGCCTTTACCTTAGCTGGATCAAATTCAATGCCCTTCTTTGAAATGATGTATCCTAAGAGCTTTCCAGAAGTGACACCAAAAGCACACTTCTTAGGATTTAGTCTGAGACTAAATTTCTCCATTTTGTCTAATATCTTGCTGAAGTCAGCTAGATGTGCAGCCCTAAGCATAGATTTTGCTAAAGTATCATCAACATAATCCTCCATAGTCCTATGCATCATGTCATGAAAAATAGATGTCATGGCTCTTTGATATGTAGCACCAGCATTTTTAAGCCCAAATGGTATGACATTACAATAGAAGGTACCCCATGCACATGTGAAAGTAGTTTTCTCTTGATCCTCTGGAGCAATTTTTATTTGATTATATCCAGAAAACCCATCCCTTAAAGAATACATCTCAAAGCCCATAGTCATGTCCACTATCATATCAATGTTAGGTAATATAAAATCATCCTTAGGGCATGCTCTATTCACATCTCTAAAGTCTGTGCATACTCATATTGATTTATCGGGTTTTGAAATAGGTACAATAGTAGAGATCCACTCTGCATAGTCAATAACTCAGATGAATCTAGCTTTCAGGAGCTTCTCTAATTTAGCTTTTACCAAGAGTGCAACATGAGGATGCATCTTTCTCAACTTTTGTTTAACAGGTTTGACATTTGGAGCTATAGATAAATGATGCATTATAAGATTAGAATCCAATCCTGGCATATCTGAATATTTCCATGCAAAGTTGATCTTCTTCTCCGTTAGGAATGTTGTAAATTTTTGCTTCTCTTCTTCTAATAAAGATTGTGCTACATGAATCAACTGTGGTTCTTCTGTTGTTCCCAAATTGATAGATTGAGTGGGCTCAATTAGAACTGGAGATCTGTCTTGTAAATGACTCGGAAGGACATCAAATATCTCATCCTTAGGTGCCTCAAAGAGGTTTTCACCTTTGGATACATCTTTTATTTTTACTTTTGTAGGTTCTAAGACTGCCACAAAGTGGTTTTCACCCTTAGATTTATTTTTCTTTTTTCTTTTATTCTTATTTTTTTGACTAAGATATTTGATGTCCAACTCTGTCATGCTAATGCTCAGTTCACTGATGGAAGTACTCATAGGCTCAATTGCATTGAGGTAGCAAGCAAGGGCATAGTCATTTGGGAAGGTATAAATACCATGGCTCAGATTTGTGGAGGTTTGATCAATAAGTTCTGGATATTAGATAGTCAAAGTGGGGAAAGATTGGGAGATATTGTTTACGGATATGGATATGTCATCATTGGTCCTAACCTGACGCTCAAATTCAAAGGTGATATTACAACTTAAGACATTCAATTTGTGAATAGGCTCAATGTCATTATGGGAGTCCAATTCAGCCATAGGTGGTTCAGACTTGATAGGTTCATCGTTTTGCTCTAGACTTACATTGGGTTGAGGTGCATATTGGTGAATAACATCAACATGTTTCTCAGTGATAAGCTCATCTAGTTCTGGAATGGCTCCCTAGTCATAGTCATTAGATTCATCTTCTGATTCAAGATCTTTAGGAAATCTTAGAACATGAGTAAAGTTAGGGTGAATACCCCAAGAAGGGTTACCCTCAGATTTTGATTTGAATTCATACTCATGAGAATCTATCTTAGAATGAATACCACCTTCCTCTTCTTGATTGTTTTCAAGATTAGCTGGTTCTTATGTTGCAACTATCTCTTGATTGATAGTAGGTTCTTGTGTTTCTACTACATTAATTCTTTTGATAGGATCATCTTCTGCATCAAGAAGGTCTTTGATCTCTTTAGGCAATTTTTCATAAGGAATGAGTTCTGAGGTGTCTGAATCACTATCTGATAGTTTTGTTTCTTCTTTCTTAAGAAGGGCTTCTCCTGGTGTGATCTACTCTATGACATGGGAAAAATTACCTTTGAGGTGAAAGGGGTTCTTTTTAAATCCTAAGCCAACTTTATCTTTATTTTCTCTACCAGTATGTGGGAGAGGTGCCTCAAGACCTTTTCCTCTGACTCCTAGAGGTCTTTTACCTGAATATCCCATCTTAGCTATTAATTTATCTCTTGGGCCATATGACTTAGAAGAATCTTTGGATACTGTAGAATCACGAGTTTGGATGACTTGGGATTTAGGTTCATCTTTGTAAAGCCATGTGAGCACAACTTCATCCTCTTCAAATTCTTGCTTGGAGACTTGTTCTGCTACAAAATTATTTTTATATGCCTCAAGAGGTTCTTTAGATTCTGGTTTGGATTGTTTCAAAGATTGTCCATAAGACTTAGGTGAGATAGGGGGAGATGTCAAAGATAAGACTGGCTCCATAGTATATTCTCCCATACTATTTTCTTTGATAGTAACCTCTTTTGCAAGATCTTCCATTTTAGATGTGGATTGGTTCAATGGAAGATTCTCTGTTATTAGGCACAAGCTTATCTGCACTTTCCTTCAATGTATTGCAAGTGGTGGATATGTCTACTGGAATAGTGACCTCTACTCCTTCATAAGGAAATTTCAAGCATTGGTGAAATGTAGAAGGAATAGCTTTCATTTCATGTATCCACGGTCTCCCTAGAAGAATGTTGTAAGCCAAAGGTAGATCAAGGACTTGACATATAGTATCTCTGATAACTGGACCTGCTCTGATAGGTAAGAAAATGGTACCTTTAGAAGATCTTTCTTGTTCATCATAGGCTTTGATAGTTATTTTCTTTCTAGGATCAATAGCCAATTCTAAAAATCCCAATTGTGTGATCAAGTTGTAAGAACAAATGTTTAGGCCGATGCCCCCATCTATCAACACACATTTGACTCTACAATTCTGGATCAAGACTTCTATATGCAAAGGTTGATTATGTGGATGACTCAAGGAGTTGTCATCTTCCTTTGAAAAGGAGATATATTGCAGAGATGTAAGATGTCCAACCATAGTCTGGAACCTGTCTAAATCAAGGTCATCAAGAACATTGGATCCGAGCAAAGCTTTGTCTAGAATAGCTCTATGAGCTGGAGATATCCGAAGAAACTCAAACATGGAGATTTTTTCATTAGTGTGTTGGAGTTGTTGGACAATGCTATAAGATGTTGGCCTTGTATCTTTATAATTGGAAGATTTAGAAACAACCTTCTGTTTGGAAGTAGAAGAAAGATTGAAGGGCATCTTAGGGACATTTGATGAATCTGGGATTTGTCCGTTCAGATGTGCCTGAGCTTGTGATCTAGTAACTGCATTAGCTAAAGAATGATCTCTATCTCTTCGCACAATTATGATGACATTGCAATGTTCAGAGAGACAAGGTTCAACCATATTGATAACAACATTATTTCCCGGGTAAGCATAATTGACCTTTGCCCCCATATTAGGTTGAGAAGATGAAACTTCTTGACCATGTTTCAGAAATGGTTCTGTGACTGCCGTATGATCATTATTGCTCTTATGATTGTCAATGGTGATATCTCCCTTATCAATCAGATCTTGAATAGTATGTTTCAAACATAAGCAGTTATTCATTTTGTGACCTTTACCTCAATGGAAATCACAGAATTCATTCTCTCTCCACCATTTTGGTTTAGGCTCAGAATCAGGTGGTCAGATCTCAGGCAAGGAGATGATGTTATTAGCTAGCAAAGTTCTCATGGCTGAGTCCAAAGATTCTCCAAGAGGAGTGAACGTTCATTTATTATCAGTGGACCACTTTTTATACTCTGGCTTCTTTTGAGATGATTCAGGCACCTTTTGTTTTGAAGCTTTTATGGCTTGGGTACCAATAGTTAGATTGAAAGTTGGTGCCTTAGATGGGGCATGAATGGTATCAACAATGCCATCTATGATGATGCCTTTATTCTTGTTCCAATTTTTGTTCTTGTCTTTAGAACTGGATCTTGATTCGTACTTGTCTTTTTGAAGTATGATTTCTCCTTTTTTACAAGCACTTTTTTGATTTTGATAGCATTGTCCACCATCTTATCAAAAGATGTATGATCTTGCATTTGTAGAGGATAATTGATTTTTGGAACAAGGTTATTGATGAAGATTTCCAGTTTTTCTATTTCTGGAATAGGTCTGGCATATAGAGAGAACTTCTTCCTCCATCTCTTAAGAAATGTTAGGAATGGTTCCCCTGGATATTGCTTGAGATTACAGATATCAATCATGGTGACTGGATGTTGAATGTTGTAGGAGTATTGTTGATAGAACAATTTGATCAACTCCTCAAAAGTTTTGATAGTAGAAGGAAATCTAGAGAACCAATGAATGGCCGCTCCACCTAGAGATCGAGGGAAGGGATGCATCAGATAGGTTGGTTCATGCATGAACTCCATAGATTGTGTACATAATTCTCTGACATGATCTTTAGGATCTGAGTGTCCATCATACTTATCATACTTAGGCATCTCCACTCTTTTTGGGAATGGCGGCATGTACAAGTCTTTGTCGAATGGAAAAGGACATAGGGTCTCCATGGAGAACTCCTTGGGTTCCTATTATTTCTTATGATTATTAAGCTTGACTTGCATGGCATGCATCTATTTCATCATAGTTGTGAGTGGAGTTTCTTCCTCATGTGTAATGATATCTTCAACATTAAAGTTGGGAGGAAGTTTAGCTCCTTGATGAGCCAATTGTAAAAAGTATGCCTCTCTATCTTCTTTCAAGAAATGCTTCATCATTCATTTGAAGTTATCATCATTTTGATATTGAGCAATTTCTTCAGGTGTGGGTTCTTAATCTGCACCGTGTTGAGAGTGAGCTCTTTGAGAGCCCAAGTTTGTCCTTGCTTGAGACATGGTAGGAGTTCTACTTGGGATAGATTGATGTGGGGTTTGTTGGGTACCTCTGTGAGTTGATGAAGGAGGAATGTAACCAATTTTTAATCGAAGGTTGCCAACACCATCATCTTTGTAAAGACCCAAATTGTAGAGGTGTTCAAGAGTTGGACCCTTGGTAGTGGTAATAGGTAAGGTCTGGGATGCTTCTCCAGATTTCTTGTGAGAGGAAGCTCTAGTTTCCACCATTAACCTTGGGTGAAGCAAAATAATAAGATGAAGACAACTGAAGAATGAATTGAATCAAGATCATCAGATGACACAACCTTGTCAAGGTTTGATTGATTGAAGTATAGATATGACTTAGATGAGGGATACTATGCCCTGGATGTATGGGTAGATGCCCAAAAGATAGCGGACAAGATATCACAACACTTAGTCATTTTGATGATTGATTGAAGATTGATAGTTATGACAAGGTTTTGACACAAGATGATAAAGACTCAAATCGATTAACAGAAGGCTGGATCAGATTCAAAAGACCACTTTGGGATAATGATTGGATTCTCAATAGGTTACTGCTCTGTTCCTGACACAGTGATTTATTTGACAGATTCTGGAAATAGGCTGAAAAAGCTGGATATCTAGCAATTTTGACAACTTTCTAGCAATTTTTCAAAACTTCTCAAATGACTTTCTGCAGACTCGTACGACAGTGGGTACGACATGAAATGATAATTGCTTAACTCATACGACAGTTGATAATAGAAAATTGATTTTTGAAAATGACTGGCAGAAACACTCGTACGACAATGTACCTAGTATCATATGACACTCAGTGGTAAATGAAACAACTCTTTCCAAAACTCGTACAACTCTCTAACTGACTGAGACGACAGTGGACTCTAGAAAAGAATTTTACTTTAGATCTTGCAAATTTTGAGTTTTCAGATTCGATTTCTTTGCAAATTTCAATGTCCAGATTTTGAGGACAGATTTGTTTGTTTTCAATAACCAGATAGATAAGCAAGCACACAAAATAGCAAGCAAGTGATTTCAAGCATGTCTGAAAATAATGAACAAGGGCAAAAGAAACCTTGCGCATGAACAATCAAGTGATTTTATTTGTTCTAATCCTCTGAAGCGCTAATTGTGTATGTTCCAAAAAGTTTTTCAATAATGCACATATACCCTAGAAAATGAAAATTTGGCCTCCATAGGGTTTTTAGTAATGGTTTGACTCTGCAAATTTTATGATCTAAAGGGGTGAACTCTAATCCTGGCACACCAGGGTTTTGACATAGTTTGAGAATTTAATCAATCAAGAGCTGCTAGGGAGATCTGACAACCCAACAATGAACCACACCTGTGAAGACTTCTTCCAAAAGGACATTTATATAGCGGCTGTCACTACCACGGTGAAAATGGCTATTACCACTTGAGGTTCCGTCAACATGGTTGACCCAATTAAGGGAATGTCCACTATGGTTAACCCTCTCTAAAGGTGACTCACAAAATATACCACATGGAGATTGGTTCCAGATTCAAGGATTTGGGTTTCTGGTACTATCCAAAAAGGAAGTAGAGCATAATCCCCTAGCCTTTTCACTTTTAACCCAAACAAAGTAGACAGATTAATCCGACATGCTAATACCAAGATTATCTCACAAAGATCTATGACATCAACCCCTTACGATCTATCAACCTCTCCGGAGAGAGAATGCATCGATCAAAAGTTGAAGACACACAAATCTAGTGGAATGTGAGACTCCCTCAGTATCCTCCCTAGCTACAAGGGTTCCTTCGTTGAGAGGAGCTTCACTGGAAACTCACTCTCTCAAGAGCCACAAATAGTGTTCATAGGGCCTATTTACTATGTGTAACAAAGATGCTGAAAGCAAAATCTATGTTTGTTTTTATAGCCCAAATGAAATTTGTGGTAGGGAAGCAATAAAAAGTCACTCAAGCTAGACACATGAGATGTTTGTTTTAAGTCCAAAATTGAAGTCTTATCAGCTGGGAAGATTACATGAATTCCTCGCAATGCGCTTAGTATATTTTTACCTATTTTCAGTAATTCTTACGCTTTTCCCAATCAAAACCAGCAGGAGTCAATAAAAAATAGAGAATTTCAATTGTTAAGATTAGCTGTTAGTCCAAATCTAGAAATCAAATCTGACAAACTACCTAGAAAAATGAAACGATAATTAAAACCTGGTGCAAAAACTTGTACGACAGTGGGTGTGCTTCCAAATGACAGTCCAGAAACTCATACGACATTGGGTGTCAGATCATATGACTTTCTACCTTTAAAATGATAGTGTGTATAGTCTGACAAGATCCTCGATAAAATAAACTATCGTGTGACAGTGGGTATAGTCTGTTATGACTTTTGTCAGAGATTCGTATGAAAATTGTATGGATAGAATATAAAAATCACATCTTTGGCTCAGAAAATGACAAGAAAAGATAGAAATTGATAGAATTGAATTGGAAACCCATATCAGGGCCCCACGGTGGGCGCCAGAAATGTGTGTGTGAATTTGTACTTGATCTGTAAACACAACACTTCAATAAAATATTATAGGTTAGTTAAAATCAAAATCGTGCAATAAATGAAAAACTAAACTAACCAGACGATTTACTACCTTCTAGTAGATGCGATTATGTATTCTCAGATTATACCGAGATCAGTGACTTTGATGACACCTAAACGAAGGATTTGAATACAAAATGTAGATATGAAATGAATACAATTAATCTATTTTTTAAAAGATTTTCTATGCAATTATGATGAAAAATGATATGAAACTATTCTATATGAAAAATTGATATGCAAAAATTCTAACAATGATATGAAAACAAAGGTGATCTCACAAAGCTATTGATTCACAAAAGAAGCTCCAATTCTTTAGACACCAATTCGCCAGCATAAGTTTGCACAATTATGAGATTGTGAGATGAGCTGAAGCCTTAATTTATAGAAATCTAGGGCTTTGACGATGCATGGAAGAAAGCCATAAATCACTCAAATAACTCAGGTTGATTTTTGAGTTATTTTTAAATAAAGGATAATTAACTCACAAAAAACATGCAAAAGTAGAGTTTAACTCAAAATAGAGTTTAGCTTTAATTGATAATTGATAGTTGTCTGCTTTTCTGATTGTGCATGATTTATTTATGAATTAATTTAATAATAAAGTGATTTATTTCCAACTTAACCGATTTTGCAAAATAAAACAATTGATTTATGGGTTAATCAATTATTTTTCAAACTTTATTCAAAAACAATATTATTAAATATGACAACTTGCTTTAATTAATTAAATAAGAATTTAATAAATTATTCATAGGATTTTGGATTTATTGTCAAAATTAAATAATAATATTTAGGAATAGATAATTAAATTCAATTAAATAATTAAGTGGCAAAATTAAATCTAATTAATTAAATATTTAGAATATTCAATTAATCAAACTTTAGGATAAATATGATTTATCACCAAATAATCATTAAATTAAAGATAATTATGATAATTAGGAATATTACTAGGAATATTCCTCGATGCAGAATTTAGGATAATCAATTAGGATTCGATAATGTGCCGATGTGCCTTAGGTTAGGAATTTGATGTCGATTTCATTCGATTTGATGATGTAGGAGGTTAATGAACCTATAGCCCATTTTTGGGGTATTACAAATAGAACCAGGAACTTGAGATCATATCTATAGAATGACAAAGCTGTATTTTATAATGTTGTTTAGTAACGTAGTGATTAAACATATTAAACTAGGGAGAGCTTGCACAACATTTGTTCACAGAGTTGTAGAATACATGTTTGGTATGTGTATGGTACATTTCATATTACTTGAGTTGCCATCAATGCCAAATGGAGAGATTGATGAACTACAACAAATTTAGAACCTAAATTAAGAATCTATGATTAAAGATCACTGAGGAGTTGCTGATTAGATATGTAAGATGACTAAATCAATATTATGTTGTCATTGATGTCAACTAGCTTGACAATACTTATCTTGTAAGTTACTATACCGAAACATCTGAAGAAAGATGAAAGAGATGAAGAACATAAATATCTACATGAGGAAGATGTATATGTCAGATTAGGATAAGGAATACATTGAGTAACTTGTTGATGAGTTTATGACTTGATGATGTTGACTTTATTATGTTGCATTCATCTATGATGAAGAATAGAGTTGAAAGACACAAAGCAGTGTTTTCGGTAAATGAAGTATTCTAGTATACATCGACAGAGTGTAGTGTATATCGAGTGCAATGTTAATTGAGCTTATGTTCACTGACACATTTTTTTGTTAACCGAGCAGAACAGAAAAGAATTAAATGACTAGTTTAGCCGATAAATTGATGAGCTGGAAAGTGTATGAAATCTAGGTAATAAATAAGGTTTGTTATAAAGATCGACGGCTAACATAATTCAAGGAAGATATAATGGAGCAGATTGAAATGTGTTACTAACACATCAGTTGAAGAAGGTTAGAGCGAAAAAATCAATGAATGAGATTAAGCGGCAAAATCTGATGGACAAAAAGAAAATGATTTACTCATCTATATAAGAGTCATTGGTTTCATTGTTGAAACTATGCCGGAGGAAGAAGATACTGTAGAATTATCATGTGAACAAGTTTTCATGCATTCTGATCATATTGGTTAGTGAGAACCAAACTGGAGAACAATTACCGAGCTATAGAGAGTAATTACTGACAGACAGTAAGTTGATATAGTGTTGAATCTGAAGTGATATATTGATTAGAAAGATTTGTATGAGCTGAATATTGATCTGTAAATTACAATTGAAGTTGTATAAAGGCAGATCATCTAATGTTACATATTTAACCATTGTACACAGTCAGATCTCTTAACCGAGTGGACTAAGAAAGTATTTTTATGTTTCATTCATAGAGTGAACATTGTTATCCTATCAACCCCAGAGTGACTGCTGGTTGGATGATAACTTCTGGTCTAAAATCCTCTAACAAGGTCACACCTAATAGTGTGTTTGTAACCTTTAACAGGGTTGGGTCTTCACCGACCTCACTTCAGAAGAGTGAATATTTTTGGGTTTCCGGTCCTAGGTGGTTTTTCCCTTCACAAGGTTTTCACGTTAAATCTCTTGTGTTATGTGTTGATTGTGATATTTGGTTGTTATCATACTTTGCATATTACATGTTAGATTTGATCGGTAACTACTATAAGTTTTAGACTGATAATCAGTAAAAGCACAGACAATGAAATTATTTTATGTTTACCGAGTAGCAGAAGTTGAAGAATTTGTTTTGGATTATACATTTTGTTTTGGGACACTGGATAACTGATTCACCCCCCTCTCATTTATTCTAACAGAGGTGGAATATCCTTACATGAAATATCCTAAAGTTTAATCACACATCTTCTCAAGGTATAAAGGTTTAGGTTTTTGAGGTTGAAAGAAGAAAAAGGTGAAGTTTCCACATCTTGCTATTGTATTATAAAGACTATGATTGATCATGACAATACACCCATTATGAGGAAACCTCAAATACTTATGGATGGTAGAAGGTATAAATTTCATGTAATTGAGCCAAGGATGTCCCAATTTTAGATGAAATTATTTAGAGGTAGGAATGATAGAAAAGGAAACATCCAAATACTTAGTACCAACCTTGACAAGAAGTGCTTATAACCTAAAGCGGGAAAAGTAAAAACATCATGCACCTTAATCATAAAATTGTATTTTTCATATGTATCTTGATTCAATTATTGTCTAAACAGATGTTATTGATTAATAACATTCACCATACATAGTTGATCAATGAAAAATCCTCATCATGAGATCTTTTCTTTATGTTTCATAATAATGTATAATGGTCCATTAGGTAAATCATTAGTCTCCCTTGAATCAAAGGTAACGAGAGGTTTAGATTTAGGCCTAGGTTTCTCAATGAGGCTCACAACATTATTATCCTCAAAAAAGATATCATTAGGAGTCATGTAATCAGGTTTATTAGGCTTAGTAATATTGGTAGAATGAGAAGGAATGATATTGGTAAAGATTTGTAATTTTTATCAAGGGTTCCATATATTTATTTACTATATCATTCACACCTTCCATATTTATAGTGTTGGAATCAATAAGATCTTGTATCACATGCTTCAATCTAAACCACTTTCAAGAATCATGACTGACTTGATGATGGTATTAGTAAAAGGTTGTATTGTGACTGGAATATAACGAAGGCTTAGAAATATCTATGAGTTTTATGGGAGGAAGGTTCATAACATTAGAATTATTCAATTTAAGCATGATACTATGTAATGATTTAGAAAGAGGAGTAAAAATATGACATGTAAAGATCGATGATAAAGGAGCCACACCTGATGTTGTAGTTGGCACTTCTGTATTAACATGATTTCAAGAGTTATAATTGATCTTGATGAAACCTTTCTTTTTTATTTTTAGAAAATTTGAAAAGATTATTGTGATTTTTCATCCTTATCAATAATAACCTTTGATGAAGAGGATTCAAATTGGCTCACATGAAGCATGTTAGAAATAGCAAAAAGAAATTGAGAGGGGGGGGGGGAGAGAATCAGTTGCTTAAAAAACACTTAAGAACAAACCCTTATAAAACCTTTAGTACATAAAACCCTTAATTACATAGACCTTATTACTGATGTATAGAAAGTAAAGCATGCAAACATAAACTAGTAAGCATCAATGACCACATAACACAAATATTTTATTGTGGAAACCCAAACTAGTTAAAAACCATGGTGGGGATGAAACCCACAATAAGACTAATACCTTGCTATAAGTATAGCTTATTACAATAAAAAGAATGAAATTGCATTCAGGCACACAACCTAGTTCTCACTACTTAAATTAATCATCCTTGGGAACCCACCCTAAGGAAGTCACATAGACTTACACTCACACCACATACTACAATTTGTTACATAAATGAACCACATAATGTCATCTCCCTATGCGTGGTCTAGTTCCATTGAAGTATAGTTAGCTATCTTGGTATAATTATTTTTTCCACATGCAAACAAGAAATTCACCCTCCATTAGATCAGAAAAAAAAATCCCCTAGTGTCTGCATCACAAATCCTCTGCACAACCCACAAATTCAAACCCTACTTCATCATATTTATCAAGAACTAGGTTGAAAAAACATAATATTCAAAAATTTATCTCATAGTACCAAAATCAACCATCGGGATCACTACACACTTTCCAACCATATCTTTGATCCATCTCCACCACCTCAAGATCACAACCAAAACTCTAAAGCCCTAAAGCATTTTACCGATCTCTCATAAGCTATTTTATAATCTTTCTTTAGCATGCCATTCTAGAACATAAAAAACCTCTTCAAATACATTGAACTCAGTAACTTTGATTGAAGAAAACTACCAGATCATTAGTCACATAATCCTAGATCATCCTAAGGCATCATTTAAGCTAAACAAATAAACAAATACACTGCATTCATCATCTGTCAGTAGTTCTTGCCCTTCTTCAAGAAAATTGTTATCCCCAAGTAAAACTATTGTAACCACCTTGTGGATTATTAGAATCACAAACCCTTTTAATGGTAGATACATTGATATGTCCTATACACATTAAAAATTGTGCAACCGAAGATCTTCTCACATGTTCTTGTGTGAACCCAAACTCTGCAACTCTATTAGTTTGTCACACTAGCAATAGTGAAATAACTAGTCTTTATCTGAGACACCATAACTCAACCAAAACAACATGTCAGCATTTGAAACTTTTCATACATCATATAAACAACATGTATAATATCCCATGAGGTGTGAAACTTATCATCTTCAGTAACATTCCTCCTCAACTTATCTAAACATTCCCTATTACTGGTGAAAATGCATAACAAACATTCATACTGTATGATAGACATGAGATCTGTATGAGTAAACATCCAAACTTAAAAAAAAACACATTGACATGAAATGATATACATGTTGACATCAATGAAAACACATCCAACTTTCCAACAATCTCCCCCATTCGAATTGATGGCAACATGTGATGGGAAAATAAAGTAATGCAATAAAAAAATAATAGTTATATCAATCAGTATCTAAAATGCATCATTACCTTCTAGAGTCCCTCTAACTTAATTTTGATACTAATCTCCCTTTGGATTACTCCCCTGGAGATCAAGCTCTGATTACATACTCTTCTCACCATCAATTTCTCCCCCTTAGATGTACACTTCTCTAATCAACTAGAAACTCTTTCTTATGTGAAAGTATATGAACTTCCTCTTCCTTCTTTGATTCATCTGATTTAACACAACTCTCTTTTCTTCCTGACACCTACCTTTTCTTTTTCTACTTCTTCTCTTCACGTGCTGACTTGTTTTTCACATCTGTCTCTCTCCCTCTTTGACATCAATGACAAAGGTGTATCGTTAGCATAGATGTTCAACTTGACCTATTTCCTCAATTCTTGCTTCCTTTTCCTTCTCATCTTGTGCTACCCTATCAAGCCCTTCTATCCTTCTTTCACATGTCTCTGCAAATAATAAACACATCTAACAATTGCAATACCTTGGATTCTTCAACAAAATTTGTTACCTAATCATTACGTACTCTGAAGTTATTCTTCAAAAAACATCACAACTTTCCATGCATACTATATCTCGAATCCCCATGCTATCTACTCCCCCTAAGTAGCAACCTCCATACATCAATCCAATTGTAAGTTATTTTCTTTTAAGCACAATGGATTGATGCAACCATTTGCATCTTAGTTCTGAGTAGGAGGGGTAATTACCTCTAACCTACCTCTAAGATACACAAAAGTATCCTTAGGTGGTGGCTTAGTAAATATATCTACTATTTATTCCTTGGTGAACACATAGTCCAACATTACCTCTTTTTCATTCACCTTCTCTCTCAATATTACTAGATTCTTGGAAATATTTATTGCACTTTAATTATGACAATAAATTACAATAGGTTAATCAAAGACAATTCCAATATCAAGTAACATCTATCTCATCCACATGATTTGAGTAGAATTACCAGTAGCAACAATGTATTATGCCTTTCTAGTAGACAAATAAATTGAGTTTTGCTTCTTTCTCACCCAGGAGACCAATTTACTTCCCAAAAAGAATGTGCCACCACTTGTTCTTTTTCTATAATTAACATCACCTACCCAGTCAACATATATACACACACATATAAAGTGAAATCATTATGCTTGGGATACCATAGGCCAAAATCTATTGTCCCTTTCAGATATCTAAATATTCTTTTTACTGCCACTTCATGACTATGTATTGAACTTTAAATCTTGCAAAAAGATATATTGCATTCATGGTATGAGGTATTGTATGATTTAAATACAATAACACTTCAACCATTGATCTATATATTGACTCATTTACCTTAGGAGACTCATCATCTCTTGATAGTTTGCATCTTATTTCCACGGGTCTTCCTACTGGTTTTGAGTCATCCAATCCAAACTTCCTTGGTTATTCCTTCACATACTTAGATTTGGTCATGAAAATTCCTCTATCTGATTGTGTGACTTGCAAGCCTAGGAAGAACTTCATTTCTCCTATCATGGACATTTCAAATTCCTTTTGCATTTATAATGCAAACTCTTTACTTATCCTATCATATCCTCCAAAAATAATATCATTAACAAAGACTTCTATAATAAGAATATTATCATTATTAATATTAAAGTACAAATTACTATCTACATTACCTTTGTTGAACCCAAGTTTGAGTAGGTATTTGTCCAATCTAGAATATCATGCTCTAGGAGCTTGCTTCAATCCATACAATGCTTTCTTCAATAAACATACCATATCAGGTTCTTTTCTCAGACTGAAGCCACTAGGTTTCTATATGTACACCTCCTCTTCTAACTCACCATTTAGGAATGTTGATTTGACATCCAATTGATAAACTTTGAAGTTTTTGAGCTACATACGCAAGGAAAAATAAGTCTTCTTCCATCCTTGTAATTGGTGAAAATGTCTCATCATAGTCAATCCAATCCATATATGAATAACCTTTGCATACCAACCTTGATTTTTTTTCTCACAAATTTTCCCTATTCATTTATCTTATTTCTGAATATCCATTTAGTGCCAATAACATTCTTGTACATAGGCCATGGGACTAGAATCCATGTGTCATTTTTCTTAATTTATGTTATCTCTTCTTCCACTCTTTCTATCCAATGATCATGTTGACAAGCTTATACCACATTCTTAGGTTTTATATGCAACATTAAGAACAACTAATTATGTGCAACTCTTCTTCTTGTCTAAAATCCTTTATTTCTATCACCAATGATCTATCCGTAATTGTGATTTAGTCTCACATATCTTGGAGTCCTCTATCTTGTCTTAGGTTTCTTAGCTTATTCATCCTCTCCACGTGTATATGCCTCATCTTCTACAATCTTTGACATATTTGGAATTTTCCTCTATACTTATTGTGGTTTTTCTTAATCAACAATATCCTTCTAAAACTCATTTTCACTTCATCTTGTCAAGTTTTCAAGGCTCTCATCCACCTTGACATTTGTTCTTTCCACCATCTTCTTCAATCTTTTATTTTAACATCTATATGCCCTTCTTTTGGTGGAATATCCAATAAATATACCTTGATCACTTCTTGCATCAAAATTCCCTATATCTTTATCTCTTTTTATATAACATCTACTACCAAAAATTATGAAATACTTAACAGTAGGCACATGCCCATACCAAAGCTCATAAGGTGTCTTACTAGTCCCATTTATGATTTGTATGCAATTGAGTGTAGATTGAAGTGCTCACAAATTATCCTAATAACATCTGAGGAACATTCCTTTCAAGCATCATGGTCCTTGCTACTTCAAAAATTGTTCTATTCTTGTACTCTACTACACCATTCTGTTGTGTCGTTCTAGGAGTAGATAATTCTCTTTTGATGCCATGCATTTCACAAAATGAGTTGAACTCATTTGATGTGAATTCTCCACCTCTATCAAATCTTATCTTCTTAATCTTTAGGCCAGTTTTATTCTCAAACAAATCTTTAAAGACCTTAAACATGTTAAAGGATTCATATTTTTCTTTAAAATAGGACCCATACCATTTTAGATAATTATCTATCAATAGCATGAAATATATACCACCTTGAAAACTTGTTGTCTTAGTAGGACCACACAAATTAGTATGAACAAGGTCAAGTAATCCATTGGATTTTTCTTTCTTAGAATGAAAAGTAGATTTGGTTTGCTTACCCAATTGATATTCCTTACAAAAACTATGGCAGACTTCTTTTTCAAAGGTAAATCTCTAACAACATAAGTGGAACTTATAGCCATTATTTTGTCAAAATTCACATGAAACAATCTTTTATTCCATAACCAAATTTTATCTATTTGAGAAATCAAATAAGTCATCTATCCACTATTCAGGAGAAATATGTTACCTCTTATCTTGGATCCAATAGCAATCTCCTTTCCATAACCATTAAAGATCTTGAACATATCATCCTTAAAATGTAGTCCATATCCCTTTTCCATCAACTAACCAACACTCAAAAGATTGTTCTTCAAACCCTCCACATACAAGACATCATCAATATTACTATTTCAATCCAAAGTAATAGAACCTCTACCTTTTATCTTACGAACATAGTTGTCTCTCCATTTCACTTCTTTACCTCATACTTCTCATAACTTACAAATTTTATCCTATCACTAGCCATGTGGTGAGAGCATCCACTGTCAACCACCCATTCGTCTCGCTTATCAACCTAAGTAGAAAAATTTTTCTTTTCAAAAACATTATTAGTTGACCTAGGGATTTCAAAATCTTCTGATTCAGAGTCATTATCTTTTATAGAACAAAGAGAATTAATGGATTTGAAATCATAAAATTTGATACCTTCTTCTTTAGCATGAAAAAGTGATCAATAAGACAAGGAATATATAAATTTAGGATTTAAATTTTTAACAATTTCAATAAGTTCATCATCAATTACCTCACCATCATTGTTACTTGCAACATCAGATCCATCATTTGAAGTCATGTGAGAGCTCTTAGGTGTGCTTCTGGAATCAATAGCTCTAGTTTCTTTATCTCTATTTCTTCTTCTTCATGTTCCTTCATAGGTATCTTGATCTCCTTATCATATGATGACACATTCTTGAGGATTGTTTTGATTAGCTTTGATCTCTTTTTTTCCTTTCCATTTGCTTCCATCTTTGGATCTCCATCAAGCTGTTAAGCTTGTGCAAAGGGACTAGCTCTAATTAAAATTGTTAGAAATAGTAGCAAGCAAATGAGAAGGGCGGTGAATTAGTTGCTTCAAAAATACTTAAGCACAAACCCCTATAAAACCTTTAATGCATGAAACCCTTAATTACATAAACCTTGTTACTGATTTGTAGAAAGTAAAGCATGCAAACATAAACTAGTAAGCATCAATCACCACATAACACAAAGATTTTATCATGGAAACCCAAACTAGGGTAAAAACCACGATGGGGATGAAACCAAAAATAATACTAATACCTTGTTAGAAGTATAACTTATTATAATAAAAAGAATGCACTTTCATTCAGGTGCATAGCCTAGAGCTCACTACTCAAATTAATTATCCTTGGGAAACCACCCTAAGGAAGTCACGTAGACTTACACTCACACCATAAACTAAAATCTATTATATAAATGAACTACATAATAACATCTGATGCAGGAGCATCCTGGGTGTAAGAGCAATCTTGCATCACCCAAAAATATTTCTATTTTTTTTATATTCAATAAGGGCTATTTTGTGCAGAGCTGCTATTTATGGAAAGTTACTATTTTTGGTAATTTTTGTATGTGCTCAGAATGATCTGATTTCTTTCTTGGAGGTTCATTTTGGTCATATAAGTCTGCCATTAAAGTTTCATTGCCAGATCAAGTGTATATTGGAAGATATTGAAGATTTTCGGTATTGGCAGCAGGGTACAGAAACTTTGAACTCAGTTTTGAAGGCTTTAGAGGCCCTGGATGAGGTTGAAAATTTGGGTGACGGGCGCTTGCGCAAGTCAAGCCTGTAGAGCGCTTCGTGGCATTTCCGAAATGGGGTTATAGTAGCCGAGCGGGTCAACTGGTGATGACTTATGGTCTTCGGAAGTTGGGCCACCTGAAATGGTGAAAAATAATTTTCTTCAAAATTTCTGTTCGGGTTTCAAAGGTTATATTGAGCCGACTATGATGTAATAAAATGTAAAATAAAATAATTCTAAGTTGGTCGGCCTTATTGGCTAAAATTCTGGAACCTTCCCAGGTGGTGGAAAATTGCCTATATAAGGAAGGCTGTATTATTGTCTTAGGCAGTTCAGAATAATTCTGGGTAGTAGATCTGGGTATTGGTTCGAGGCTTTGTCCTAAAGAATATTGTAAGGGAATGCCCATGTGGCTTTGCATATTGTAATTCTGAAAGTTTGTAATTCCACATTTGTGGAGATAATAAGAAGCCAATTTTCTGTTCTTGCATATTGTTGTTGTTTCTCTATTTCTATTGTGTTTGTGGTATTTAAGGGGAGCACCCTTCATCAAGTGGTATCAGAGTAGGAGTTCTTGAGTGTGTAAACAGATCACCGACTGTGAGGCAGTTTGCACCAGGACCGTGGCTAGGGTTTCAGTGCGCATCACGAAAATGCCTCCACGAAGGGAACGTGGCGGAAGAGCTGGTGTTGTAACACCTGAGGTTAGAGAGCTACAGAGACAAGTGCGAGCATTACAAGAAGAGATTCGTAGAGGAATGAATCTTAATGTCAGAGACGAAAGCGAGGATGAAGCCGAAGAAGAATATGAAGCAGGAGAAGTTGAAATTGTGAACCAGAGGAAGAAAGCCTTTTTCGGGCGATTTCCAAGATTGGGAAAAGACCTAAGATTGAGGTTCCTACATTTTCTGGAAATCTTAACCCAGAGGAATTGATCGACTGGATCAATGAATGTGAGGAGTATTTTGAGCATGAAGATGTTGAGGATCCTGATAGGGTCAAATTTGCGAAGGCCAGACTGAAAGGTCATGCGAAGATCTGGTGGCAAGAAATTCAATTGGAGCGAAATAGAAGAGGGAAAGATAAAATCACAAGATGGGATCGGATGGTGGAAAAATTGAAGCGACAGTTCATTCCTGTTGATTATGAGCTTGACCTACTGAAGAAAATGCAAAGTTTGAAGCAAGCAGGAAAATCTGTTTAGGAGTATACAGAGGAGTTCTATCGACTCCTCATCAGAACAGGCCATGCCGAAGCTGATAAGGAGAAAGTTGCCCGATACCTTAATGGGTTAAGGCCAAGCATTCAGGAGGAGTTGAATCTGGTTCGAATGAACAGTATTGAGGAGGCATACCAATTTGCCCTAAAAGTAGAGGAAAAGCTGAACAAGAAGTTTGAGAGCAGACAAAACGGAAGAGGTCGCGGTGGACGATCTGGTGGACGGTCATATGGTGGCCGAAATGAGGATTCGAAAAAGAAGGATGAGGCCAGTAGTAGTCAGAATCAGCGAGGAAATAATTCCAATCGCTTCCAGGATCAGAGTAATAGAGATCAGAGAGGAAGAGGAAGAGGAAAAGGATCTGGAAGAGGTGGCTTCCGTGGAACATGTTTTCACTGTGGAGAAGAAGGTCATAGGGCATTTGAATGTCCTCAGCGCCAAGGCAGAATGGACAGGAGAAATGAAGGCCAGGCCAGAGTTGCACATGTAGATGAAGATGCCAGATCATCAAATTCTGAAGATGCTGAAAGAGGAGAAACGTTGATTAACAGAAGAGTCCTGTTGAGTGGTGAGAATGAACCTGAGCAAAGGAGGAGCCTGTTTCGCACCAGGTGCAAGTGTGAAGGTAAATGTTGTGATGTGATCATTGATAGTGGAAGCACTGACAATTTGGTGTCAGAAGAGATGGTGACAAAGTTGAAGCTCAAGAGACAGAAACACCCACATCCATATCGGATTGCCTGGGTACAGGATGACCACAAGGTCATGGTCAATGAACAATGCCTAGTGAAGTTCAAGATTGGCGGATACCAAGATGAGGTATTGTGTGATATCATATCTATGGATGCATGTCATATGTTGTTGGGTAGACCATGGCAGTTTGACAGATGTGCTGTACATGATGGTCGTGCGAATACCTATTCCCTGACAAAGGATGGAGTGCGACATAAGCTGAAGCCATTGAAGGAGACCGAAGAAAAGGTATGTGGTAATGCAAGAATAACATTTGTTGATGGAAGGAAATTCCTAGATGGTATGAGGCATGAGCATGTATGTTTTGCTTTAATTCCAAAAGCTGGTAAAGAGGAAGTAGAAGATGTTCTTGTAGAAGTTGCAAATTTGTTGAATGAGTTTCAGGATATTGTATCCGATAACGTGCCTGATGGATTACCACCAGTCAGGAAGATCAGTCATCAGATGGACTTGATCCCAGGAGCGAGTTTACCGAATAAGGCAGCGCACAGAATGACACCTGCAGAAAGTGAGGAGTTGAACAGACAAGTACATGAGTTGTTACAGAAAGGATTGATTCGAGAGAGTCTGAGTCCCTGTGCTGTACCTGCGGTATTAGCACCAAAGAAGAATGGAGAGTGGAGGATGTGTACAGATTCTAGGGCAATAAACAAGATCACAATCAAGTACAGGTTTCCATTGCCACGAATGGATGATATTATGGACTGTTTGAGTGGAGCTGTGTATTTCTCAAAGATAGATCTGAAAAGTGGATATCATCAGATTCGGATCAGAGAAGGAGATGAATGGAAGACTGCCTTCAAGACAAAGGAAGGACTATATGAGTGGTTAGTCATGCCTTTTGGGCTAACCAATGCACCGAGCACTTTCATGCGGCTCATGAACGAGGTTCTGAAAGAATTTCTGGGTAAGTTTGTCATTGTTTACCTAGATGATATTTTGATCTTTAGTAAGACATTGGATGAGCATATGATGCATATTCGTATGGTATTTGAGAAGTTGAGAGAAGAGAAATTGTTGATTAATTTGAAGAAGTGCAGTTTTGTGAAGAAAGAGTTAGTGTATTTGGGATTTGTAGTTTCAGTAGAAGGTCTAAAAATGGACCCAGAGAAGGTACAGGCTATCCTTGAATGGCCTACTCCAAGGAGTGCTACTGAGGTAAGATCTTTTCATGGTTTGGCTAGCTTTTACAGAAAGTTTATCAGAAATTTTAGCAGTATTTGTGGACCCTTGACTGAAACAATGAGAGGGGATAGGAAAGAGTTTAAGTGGACTAAAGGAGCAGAAAATAGTTTTCAATTATTGAAACAAAAAGTTACAGAACAACCTGTTTTAGCACTTCCAGATTTTAATAAGGTGTTTCAAGTAGATTGTGATGCTAGTGGTACTGCAATAGGAGCTATTATGAGCCAAGAAGGTAAACCTGTTGCTTATTTCAGTGAGAAGTTAAATGATGCCAAGAAGAAATATTCTGTTTATGATCAGGAATTTTATGCTATAGTTCAGGCATTAAAGAAGTGGAGATATTATCTGCTTCCTAAGGAGTTTGTTTTGTATACTGATCATCAAGCTTTGCAATATTTGAATAGTCAAGGAAAATTGAATCAAAGGCATTTGAAATGGGTTGAGTTTTTGCAGAGTTATACATTTGTTTTGAAACACAGGAGTGGAAAGTCTAATAGGGTTGCAGACGCTCTTAGCAGAAGGCAACTATTGCTGACAGAAATGCAGATTGAAGTGGTTGGGTTCAAGGAACTCAAGAATCTGTATCCAGAGGATCCTGATTTTGGTGAAGCTTGGAAAGCTTGTACAGAACCTGTTACTCTAGACAGGACGAAATGGTTGGATTTCATCATCCAGGATGATATGCTATTCAGAGGGAATCAGTTGTGCATTCCACGAAGTTCTATGAGGGAGAATCTCATCAAGGAGAAGCATAGTGGAGGATTGGCTGGACATTTTGGTCGTGATAAAACCCTTGGTTTGGTTAGTGAGAATTATTATTGGCCATAATTGCAGCAAGATGTGAAGAAGTTTGTACAGAGTTGCAGAGTATGTCAGATGGTGAAAGGAGTGAAGCAGAATACAGGGTTGTATCAGCCATTACCTATACCAGAGAAGCCTTGGGAGGATATCAGTATGGACTTTGTTCTTGGTTTACCGAGGACACAGCGGGGACATGATTCAATTTTTGTAGTAGTTGACCGATTTTTAAAGATGGCACATTTCATTCCCTGTAAGAAGACTAATGATGCTGTTCATGTAGCAGAATTGTTTTTCAGAGTAGTGAGACTTCATGGTTTTCCAAAGACCATAGTTTCAGATCGGGACACTAAGTTTGTTGGATATTTCTGGCGTACGTTGTGGAAGAAGTTGAAGACAGATTTGAAGTTCAGTTCATCACATCATCCACAGACTGATGGACAGACAGAGGTGGTGAATAGGAGTTTGGGAAATTTGCTGAGATGTTTGGTTGGGGATAAGCCAACAGGATGGGATTTGATTTTACCACAAGCAGAATTTGCATACAATAATTCTGTCAATAGGAGCACTGGTAAATCACCATTCTAGATTGTATATGGAAGTAGTCCAAGAAATGCATCTGAATTGAGAAAGATAGATAAAGGAGAAATAAGTAGTGCTGAAGCTGAAGATTTTGCAGAACACTTGAAGAACATCCATGAGGAGGTGAGGAAGCATATTACCAAGATGAATGCATAGTATAAGGCTAAGGCAGATGAGAAAAGGAGGTATAAGGAATTTCTAGTTGGTGATGAAGTCATGGTTCATTTGCGGAAGGAGCGGTTTCCAGTTGGTACATATAACAAGCTGAAAATGAAGAAGTTTGGGCCATGTAAGATATTGAAGAAGCATGATTCAGGAAATGCATATGAGGTAGAATTGCCTAGTGAGCTGAATATTTCACTAGTGTTTAACATTTCAGATCTGACAGAGTATCATGAAGGAGGTGTTGAAGATGAGATCACAGCAGCACAGTGGAGTATTCCAGCAACTAGTTCAGACACTAAGGAGATCGAGGATATACTGGACAGTCATGTTGGCAGAAGCACAAGGAACAGGACATATGAAGAATATCTGGTCAAGTGGAAAGGACGGCCTGTTGAAGATTCATCATGGCTGACAAAGGAGGAGGTTAGCCGTCTTGGTTTTCCTCTGCACACCTGAGTCGTGACAGGGTCACTTCTCAAATTACCCTGGGTGTCTGATGCAGGAGCATCCTGGGTGTAAGAGCAATCTTGCATCACCCAAAAATATTTCTATTTTTTTTATATTCAATAAGGGCTATTTTGTGCAGAGCTGCTATTTATGGAAAGTTACTATTTTTGGTAATTTTTGTATGTGCTTAGAATGATCTGATTTCTTTCTTGGAGGTTCATTTTGGTCATATAAGTCTGCCATTAAAGTTTCATTGCCAGATCAAGTGTATATTGGAAGATATTGAAGATTTTTGGTATTGGCAGCAGGGTACAAAAACTTTGAACTCAGTTTTGAAGGCTTTAGAGGCCCCGGATGAGGTCAAAAATTTGGGTGACGGGCGCTTGCGCAGGTCAAGCCTGTAGAGCGCTTCGTGGCGTTTCCGAAATGGGGTTATAGTAGCCGAGCGGGTCAACTGGTGATGACTTATGGTCTTCGGAAGTTGGGCCACCTGAAATGGCGAAAAATAATTTTCTTCAAAATTTCTGTTCGGGTTTCAAAGGTTATCTTGAGCCGAATATGATGTAATAAAATGTAAAATAAAATAATTCTAAGTTGGTCGGCCTTATTGGCTAAAATTCTGGAACCTTCCCAGGTGGTGGAAAATTGCCTATATAAGGAAGGCTGTATTATTGTCTTAGGCAGTTCAGAATAATTCTGGGTAGTAGATCTGGGTATTGGTTCGAGGCTTTGTCCTAAAGAATATTGTAAGGGAATGCCCATGTGGCTTTGCATATTGTAATTCTGAAAGTTTGTAATTCCACATTTGTGGAGATAATAAGAAGCCAATTTTTTGTTCTTGCATATTGTTGTTGTTTCTCTATTTCTGTTATGTGTTTGTGGTATTTAATGGGAGCACCCTTCATCAAGTTCCATTGAATTATAGTCAGATCTTTTGATGCAATTATTTTTTCCACATGCAGACAAGCAATTCACCCTCCAGTAGATCTAAAAAACAAAAACTAAAAATAATCCCCTGACGTCTGCATAAAAAATCCTCTACACAACCTACAAATTGAAACCCTACTTCATCATATTTATCAAGAACTAGGTTGGAAAACCCTAATCTTAAAACATCCATCTCATAGAGAAAAAATCAACCATCAAGATCACTATGTGCTTTCCAAACATATATTTGATCCATCTCCACCACCTCGAGATCACAACCAAAACCCTAAAATATTTTACCGATTTCTCATAAATCATTTTATAATATTCCTTTAGCATGTCATCCTAAAACATAAAAACCTTCTTCAAACACATTGAAATTGGTCACCTTGATCAAGGAAAACTTCCAGATCATCAGACACATAATCCTAGATCATCCTAAGGTATTATTTAAGCTTAAACAAATAAACAGATACACTGCATTCATCATCTGTCAGTACTTCTTGCCCTTCTTTAAGAACACTGTTATCCCCAAGTAAAATTCTTGTAATTGCTTTGCAGATTATCAGAATCACAAACCACTTGAATGGTAGATACATTGATATGTCCTATACACATTACCAACTGCGTGACCAAATATCTTCTCATATATTCTTACGCGAATCATAACTCTATCACTTTGTAACACTGGCAACCGTGAAATAACCAATCTTTATCTGAGACACCATAACTGAACCAAAACAACATGTCAACATCTAAAATTTTTCATACATTATATAAACATCCACAATACCACATGAGGTGCACAACTCCTCATCTTTAGTAACATTCCTACACAACTTATCTGAACACTCCCCGTTACTGGTGAAATTGCATAACAAATATTCATAATGTATGATAGACATGAGATTCGTATGAGTAAACATCCAAACTTTAAAACAAAAACTTTGACATCAAATGATAGACATGTTAAAATCAATATCAATACATCAAACTTTTTAACAAAGCTGATAATTATGAAGGGCTGCATAGAATTGTGTAAAAGATGTAAACTTAGGGAAAAACATATTATATCTAATATCCTTTTGAAAATTAGTAATAATTTTTTTTAACATCACCATGAGGCACATGATAAGACATTTGCGAATGAAAACGTTTATATCTACCAATAAGATAAATCCCTTATTTTTAACTCCTTATTTACAATGTATCAAATCAATCAAAGTTATTTGAGGAACGATGTTATTATGAACTTTTTGTATAAATGCAATAACCAAATTTTGAAAAGAATCAATAGAATAAGGAGGCAAAGAGTGACACCATTTCAAAACTTTATATTTAAAAATATAAGAAAATAAATTTCCATGAGTCTATGGTTATTTGAGAAAATACTACACAAGGTTTGGAATATTTTGACATGAGTGAGGGAGTCATACCATTGTATATCTTTAATTGGGGAATATCCATGTATTAAGGAAACATAACATGAACAATAGCTTGGTAAAGTTGGTGATCTATATTGAACGGGGAACATTGAAATTAGATTGCGTTAGGGAAGCCAATTTTTATTATAGGGATGAAACAATTTTAAGATAAATTAATGGTAGTGGCTTAGGTGGATGTGTTGTGTTGGACAAGTCAGATTGTGATGGAGGTGTAATATTGTGATAGGTGGGTGGGGAAATGGAGTAGGATGGAACATTATGATATATGGGCAGGGGAGATGGTAATTGGGAAATAAATATAAGGCTAACATAAGGAAGTAGACACAAGTAATTGATTGATAGGAACTCCCCCATGACTAAAATGGGTAGGATTAACATTTTTTGTAGAGGCAACCATGATAGAAGATATATATGTAATTATATTAGCAATGATATATGTATATGATTGAAATTCTCAACTCCATTTTTAGGATTAGTAATGGTAATTCAACACAACCTTTCATAGGCATAATATTATTATCAATAATATGAGCAATTCCACATAACACTTCCACAACATGTTCATCAATTTGAATCATTCTCCTCGATCCTTAAATCAAGGGGATTTTCTCACTATTTGAGTATACTTGGCCCATCCATTGTTGAAGCCTATATAATTCATGGATAATTTTCTCCAATTGGTCTCTAGATACTCAAGTTAAGGAGTCATTCTTATCATATAAGTGTAGGAAGAATAATTCTCTATAATATTAGACAACTCTTTTGTAGGAATAGAGGGTTCACCTGAACTCCCCTGGGATTTTTTATTCAAATTAGGCTTGATTCCCTTGGTATTAAAACTTTGGGAAGCCATAATTCTGTAACTTCTTCTACAAAGGATATTAGATGTAGGAAAAAGGGTCTTGAAACTCATGCAAAAATATAGATATAAAATAAATTATTAAACAATTTAAATTACCAATAGAATTATTAATTAACCATTATATATATATATTATTACAAGATTAAGTAGAATGAGTTGTTGGTTGCGTAGATGAGTTAGTATGGTTGTTGTTGATGTCAACATGTGTCTACATGCTATTGATGGTTTTGTTGGTGACTTTCTTCTTTATATAGGTGTTGAGAATATTTATCCACATATTCTTCATGTTGAAAATATAATAATGAGGTTTTGGTGATTTTGTGGGACAATATTTGAAGATATTGGATATAGGTTTTTTTTTTGCTTCAGATCACTATATAATAGAATTGGTATTTGTCTAGGTATAACTATGACTATTAGTGCTTTCTTGTGTGAAATGCATGCTCTACATTTCTCCACAAAATCATTTATGATGTTGTGGTTTTGGAACTAATTTTTTAATGTCTATAGCTTCATTCATCATAGTTGGCCTGATATCTTGATTTTTAGAGACAACTTTAAAATTTGATGGTGTTCTTACTCTAGGTTTGGCTGACCTCATGTGTTTACACCTCATTAATTATTTTGGTGAATAAAAAATGGAATGTAATGTGTATAATGTTTTTGTTGGTCCTAGATAAGGTGTGTTGTGGTCTACTTCTCATTCCTTTCCCTATATATATGAAAAAAATCATCTTTCTTTCCATCTTTCTCTAGATCTTGCATTTTCTACTTTCATTTGCATAGTCATCTTCTATCATAGAAAATGATCACTACATTCACCTAGTACTTGAGCCTCCTCAATCCTAGTAGATCATCTTACTTTCAATATGAGTGAAGATAGGTGTGAAATTCCTAGTTTGTCCATTCATCCTATTGAATCCCCACATACCTATTTTTATTCATTACAATGACAATCAACATATCTTATATATATCTAAGCATTACACACACACACACACACACACACACATCTAATAATCATGATGTACAAAAATGTTAACATAATAGATATACCAATGAGCATGAGATTGATGATAAGGTCTGAGATGTTTAGAGCTTTGTTGTAACTCGAATGTTGGAATTGGTATTTCATCTTTAATTATTTCTTACTATTGTTAGTACTATCCCTTTTTTCTATGTGATTTGATTTCTACTTGTGTGATATCCAAGATTAGATGATATTGATGTTGTTGATTGTTTAGTTTGACGATTAAGAGATTGTTAGTTAGATGATTGATAAGTGATGATGTAAGGAGTTCTAGTTTGATATATTGGTGAAATGAATGTATGCTAATTTGATAGAGTTTCTATTTGATTTTTTTCTTGATTTGATAAGTACTTTATTGGATTTATGAGTGATGAGTGATAAGAGATCCTTTAATGTTTGGAATGAATTCTCCTTTATATTTTATTGGTCAAAGGGTCACCACCTTTCATATGAATCAAGTCACCACTTTGCATTGTTTCTTTGAGAATAATATATTATTCTCAAATTGATCTCCCTTAGGTGTACTCCTCAAATGAGACCTTATCCCCTTTATATCTTATAATGTATGGGAGAGTCACACCTCCTTTATATTTTATTGGTCAAATGGTCACCACCTTTCATATGAATCAAGTCACCACTTTGCATTATTTCTTTGAGAAAAATATATTATTCTCAAATTGATCTCCCTTAGGTGTACTCCTCAAATGAAACCTTATCCCCTTTATATCTTATAATGTAGGGGAGAGTCACTCCTCCTTATCATGTTTTACCTTTGCAGTGGGCACAACCTTACATGGTTGCCACCCTTTGGACAAGTCAAAATCCTTCATAAATTATCCTTTTAAAGGAGTCACTTCCTTATTTTCTTCTCCATTTATTATTTCTTAATTTACACCTTCAAAATATGTCCTCTCATTATACTTCTCCTTTAATTATGCATATACTTTCCTTCTTAATTTTCATTAGCATATTATTCTATTTCTAAGTATAAATTTATTTTATATATGTATTTATTTATTTTTTATATTTCTATTATAAACACTTCTTATAATTACGCTTTCAACCTTCCTTTGATGATCTTACCTTTTGTCTTCTCATAACATATTTACAATTATAAGTTTGATATAAACTCTCACTCCCCTCAAATGCACTCTTCTTAATATATATTCCCAATATTTGTATCTCTTCCACTTTGGTAATCACTTCTTAACTAGTCTTAATTATTATTCTTTATTATTAATTCAGGTTTTATTTTTGAATTGTTCTCCAATTCCAAAATGATTATTCCATATTTTATTGTCCAATTTTCGGTGCTCCATCCATCCCCCCTTTCAAATGAACACTTATCCCTTTTATATCTTATGTTGATGGATTCACAACTCTTCATCACATGCTTCTTGACCTTTCATTAAACTTAATTAATTTGTAATTATATTTTATTATTATTTATTTTTCATATTTTATTTTTATTAATTTTTATCTATTATTAAATACAATTTCAGAAAGGGGACATTACAATCTTCCACCTTCTCCATCTTATGTTTGTATTCCACCTTTTATACTTCTACATGTTCCTATTCTGCAACCTTCACCATTTCATGCTCCACCTACTTCAAATCCTCCACTTCATGTTCCAACTCCTCCACCTTCTCCACCAAGGGATTACAATGTTGCTCCTCCTCAAGAATAAGAAGTGTAAACAATTGAGGAAACCCCTCTAAATATTAACATAGAAGCTGAGGAGAAGGGAATATAAAACTATGAAGAGTTGCTATTACAAGAAGAAGTACATCCGCAAACATGGAACTCCTATTAAATTTTGTACAAGTTTGAAATTCCAAAAATGTAAGGACAATGTTTGTTTAGTTATAAATGATGTTCTAATCATGGAAACAATATTCTTCATTTTATCTTTATAAATTGAACAAACTGAATGTATGCATTTTTAATGGAAATTTGATTTGATGAGCTATAAATATCTAATAAACATTTTCTCCTTTGATGATTGCATCGATGCTATGTTTAGTTGTGTGAATAATGATCAATGTATCTTTGGTTAATGATATTTTACCTAACTATTTTACATTTGATCAATAGATTATAACTATCATTTTCCATTTAGTTTATGTTTCTTTCCTGTCCTCCCAACTCATTCTTTTATTATTTCTTGAATACTTGATCATTAACACACCATAAAATTGATCAATATAAATTGTCATGTTTACATCTATTTAAGTTTTGTAACATGCATGGGTACATATAATTGATTTGATCTTAATCTTGCATGATTTCATATTTATGGGAGTTAATATTGGATACATAAAAAATAATTCCAAGCTTACATGGAATTGATTACCAACAAAGGCTCCTCATATAACAAATCACTTAGGCTCAAGACGTAACCCAAAAGTAACTTTCGAGTAATATCTCTCACTTTTCAAGAGGAGTGCATGATATCTGTTCACTCAAAATTGGTTGTGCTAATTTCACCATCAAAAGAGATAGTGCTCAAAGAAAGATCTAAACTCCATTAAGCTAGAAAATATTTCCTTCTCTCTTGAAATATACATAAGGATCCTTAGATCCAAACCTAAGAAGGGAGAATTCCTAGAACTCTCTAAACAAAAAAAACCTAGGAGTGGCAAGGGGAAGACACAAGCTAAAACATTATTTACACCCCAACAATCATCAAACCCAAGTAGGGAAGATCAACCAACTCCCTTTACTCCTATCAAAACCCTATAGTCACTACTCCTCAACCTTATAATACTGCATATTTCATAGTAGGTAAAATTTCTTTTCTCAACATAGGAGGAACACTTAATGAATTACCAAAAAATATAGAATTTGTTTGTCCAAATTTCATATATGGGGAATCAACTACCACAAAAAATTACATAAAAACCTTCAAGGAAATTTACTATGGATCATAGATCAAACATGAACATGTTGGTTTTTAGGTTATTCCCCTACTTGTTATGAGAACTTTATTACAATTGGTATCTAAAGATGGCTTATGGGTCCATCACCAAATGGAATCAACCATAAACTAAATTCTTGGCTAATTTAATGTATGCATATATCTTATTGTCCTTTATTTATATTTTGTATTATGTAAAAATGAACCTAATGATCCCTTGAGCATCTACAATACTAGGTTCCATAAATTGTACAAGAGATTGATTTGTTTGTATACTATGTCTGAGCCAGCAACATAGCAAGTTACTTCAAATCCTTAGATATTCTGACTAGTTTTTTCTTGATAAGCTTGTCTACTGCAAGTATCAACAACTTAGAAAACTTTGTCATTTTTTCACAATCCATAATAGTTCTTGTTGTTTATAGATTCGATTGTGTATTTTTTGCATCAATGTTTCAAATCACACTATGTGATCTATCATTAAGATAATCAAAGAGCTCAAGGAGTAAAAAGTAAGAAGTTGCAGACTAAGGGAGATTGAAAATATGAAAGAGAGGGGGAAAGGGAGAGGGGAAAGAGAGGTGGCACATTGAATGATGTACCAACTAAACTTGACAATAATATTGAAAAATTAATTTACTTAATAAAAAATTATAAATATAGTATAATTAAAATTTAAATGAAGAAGAAAAATAGAATGAAGTACAAAAAATACAAAGTATTGAATAAGAGATTGCAAGGTTAAAATATTAGAAAGAACCAATTAATTTATAACAAAATTAAAAAAAATAAAAAAGAAAAATAAAATATAACAATCAAACTTCAAAAGTAATGACAAGAAGAAAATTGAAAGTAAAGAAAAGAGAAAGATGAAACTTAATGAAAACTAAATCTAAATTATAATTGATCTCCTAAAGAGTACAACTAGATATTAGAAACAAAATAAAGAATCAAATGTAATATCTCCTAAAGAGTAAAACTAGATATTAGAAACAAAATAAAGAATCAAATGTAATAACTGAAAAAAGAGACAATTGGTAAAAAAAAACTATGAAAATTGTTAAAAAGTAGAATCAATGGCAACATAAAAGGGACTAAGGATAAATTAGAAATGTACCAAAAATCTAAAAGAAGAAAATTATAACCAAAACTACTGTAGTAAAAATAAAGGGAAAGATAATTATGAAATTATATCAACAAAGATTAAATTTTTTAAAGGATCAAACTAAATAGCAACTATTTATGAGAACAAGTAACTAATATAATTTCACATATAAGGAAAAAGAATATGAGATATAAGAGATAGACAAAAAAGAAAAAGGGTTTGAGCAAAGAAATATTGGAAACAACCAAGATAAAATTAAAAATAAATAAATAGAGTATATATATGGCTCTAAAATTATGGAAACAAGTATGAATTATATTATAAACTAGCAAGATAGAATAAGCTAATAGTATTAAATTGATTGAAAATATTGACAAATAATATATGCTCTATCAGGATGTATAAAATCTCCTTTGTTTTGTCCATCACTCTACTTGCTCAATCTAGGGAGGATGTTCCCCATGGTGTTTCGTTAGTCAGATCTCCTTGCTCAGACTTGGGTGTTGGTTGGTTTTTTTATATGCAATTAGTTGGTGCAGACAACTTAATATGCTCTTCTAATGGGGAAACTAATCCTGATTAGGTAACCTTTTGTTCCAATCAACGTGGGACATATGTGCTTGGATAATACTTGCATTGTATGTGCAACAAAGGGTTCCTATCTTTCTATTAAATTCATGAAAAAAAATAATACTAAGAGAAAAATTAACCAAACAACAAGAATCCTTACACAAGCCCATGTTAGACAACAACGCTTGTAGGTGAAACAACACAACAATAGTTGTGTGTAAATAGACCTATGAGTTAACAACAATATAACTATGAATGAAATGCCTACTTGATAAATTTAATCAACATAATTAAATTAAAAAAGGTAATCAAAAGATAACAACTTGATTAACTATCAATTAACAGAAAAAATAACTAATTATTGAGCAATGTAACTACTATTATTAAATTAAATAATGTCTAATATATTCTAATAGGAGAATTACTTCACCTCAATTGGCCCTTATCTGAGGGGTCGTAATCTTAGGCAATGAAAAATATAACTCAAATTGATATCAATCACTCAGTTACATTAATAGTACTGGTATGTAATAATAGAGACATTATATTCTACTTCTACTTTTGCAATCTAGGCAAAATCAAATAAAAATTGAACCAAAAAATCCAAGACCATTCTAGACTTTATAGATAGTCTTAAAGTTATGGTCATAACCTCTATTGAATTATTCTACACAAATGTCATTCTCCTATAGAGATATGAGTTATTATTTTAATTAAACAACAACTAACTAATTTCCATCAACATCAAGTTCAAAAAGGTTTCTAACTCTACTTCACACATTACAGTTTTTCATGGATATAGTATATGCTCAAAATAAAATTACTACTATTCACATAAATTCTCCATCTTATTCACATGTTGGAAACACAAGATAGGTTCATCAAGATGAGGAATTCCATTTCGATCATTAGCCTTGAATTTTTCTAGAACATAGGCAACAAACAACTAAGAGGGAGGGGGGAATTAGTTCTCTCAAATATTTAATAACTTCAAAAACCTTAAAACCTTTATTTCTAAACTTAATGAATTAATATTTCATGCATGAATTAGAAACACAACCACAACACATAACACAAGAATGTTTATTGTGGAAACCCTGAAAGGGGAAAAACCATGGTGGGGCTAAAATTGACAATAAGACTATACCTTATAAGAAGCATAAATTATTAGAAATGGGGAATGCACATGCATTCAAGCACACTACCTATATTCAAGTACTCAAATACAAAGGGATACAACCCAAAGGAAGGCCCATTGCCTTATAAGACCACTACAATGGTTAATCAGACTACAATCTAAATTTTGTAAATTGTATAATGACATCTATCTTATGTCTAGGTTAGTTCCAATGAAGCATAATCAGATCTCCATTCAAATCCTCTTGTCCACCTTTAGATGAGCGATTCAACCCTCAACAAATCTACACACTTTCTCTCCAAGCAATTCCACACACCTACAACAACAAGATTTTTTAGTTAAATCTTATATTAATCATCAACCTTGAAAGACAAACAAGGTTGGAAAAACCCCAATTTCAAATTGCAAATCCATGTGCCAAAAATTACATTTCAAATTCATGTTATCCCTCCAAATCATAGGAGGGACCTTTATCATTGATCTTTAGCACATAACACCACCACAAATCACACCTCGAACATTCACAAAAAGATTTACATATCAAGTCAACCAAGAACATAAGAAAAACCACCACTGACTAAAAAATACTCCAATCTTGATCACCAAAATCAATGTGGATTGCGAACTCAGTAGACACATAACCTAAGAACATCCATAGGCATCATCAAGAACACACAAACAACTGAATCCACCCACATCATTGGATACACCAACATCTCTCACATCGAACCTCAATAACACTATCAACATCCACTAATACACCTAAAAAATACCTTGTGGATCTCTGGACCAAGAAACTTTTGAATTGAGGACATATCAGAATGTCCTAAACATACACCCAAATGCATAAAGAAAAATATCAACCTAGAAGTGCATATTGAACATATCTTAGTCATAATGTCAACACTGGTAGATTATGCAAGAACCAATCACTGAACCTAATCTCATATAATATCCAAATCATCATGTGCACCTATGTAAATTGACATAAACTAAGTATAGACCATATACAACATCCCCTAACATTTGTGACCACTTATCTTCAATAACTAAACCTCACCAAACCATTGAGCATACTACACTACTAGCCAAACTGTCCAATAGATATGTTGACACCAATGACAACACACCCAACTTGCCAACAATATTCCCCTTTGGAATTGATGGAGACATATGACGTGAAAACAAATCAATGCACAAGGAAACCAATAATATCTCCTTGAGATCAACAATCAATAGAACTACCAATAATATCTACAACATCCATCATTATATTTAAAAGTCTCTCTACAATTCCTCTCATTTTGGTGCTTTCTCCCCCTTTGTTTTTTACATGAGTATCTCTCCCCATTTGACATCAATGGAAATGAAACATATATGCTCTGAACCATAGAAGTCAAATCTTGTCATTCCTCAATTTTGAACAACTAACTCACCGAGACGACTACTCCTTCTGAGTAGTAGCCTCCACACACCAATCCGAGTAAAATATATCTCCATGAAACATAATGGACTGATGCAATCCTTTGCATCTTAGTTCTATTTAGGAAGGGAATTACCCCAAACTTGCCTCTAAGATACACAAATGTATCTTTAGGAAAAGGCTTTGTGAATATATCAACTATATGTTCCTTGTTAGGAACATACTCCAGTCTCACCTCCTTATCATTCACCTCTCTCAAAAAATGGTACTTGATTAATATGTTCTTTGTCCTTGAGTATTGCACAAGATTCTTAGAAATATTTATGGCACTTGAATTGTCATAATATATGACAATAGGCTCATCAAAGACAACTTTAGTATCTGATAGAATCTTCTTCATCCAAGCTATTTGTGCATAATTTCTAGTAGCAATAATGTACTCTACCTATGCAGTAGATAAGGAGATGGAGTTCTGCTTCTTGCTCACCCAAGATATAGATATGCTTCCCAAAAAGAAAGCACCACAATTTGTACTCTTCTAGTCATCAACATTACCTGCCTAATCAACATCAATATATTCACACAAGGAAAAGTCATTACCTTTAGGATACCAAATCCCAAAGTCCACTATCTCTTTTAGATATATGAATATCCTCTTCATAGATACCTCATGACTTTGTCTAAGATCTACTTTAAATCTTGCCACAAGACACACTCCACTCATGATATTTGGTATGTATGAGTCAAATAAAGTATTCCACCAACCATTGACCAGTATCTAAATTGATTAACTTTAAGAGACTAATCATATCTTGATAGCTTGCATCCTGTCAGCATAGGGGTACTGCCTGGTTTCGATTCATCCAACATAAACTTCTTCAATAGTTCCTTCACATAATTAGCTTGAGATATAAAAATACCATCCTCAAATTGAGTAATTTGCAATCCCCAAAAGAATTTTATTTCTCCTATCATGGACACCTCAAACTCACTTTACATTTCCATTGCAAATTCTTTACTCAACTCATCATTACCACCAAAGATAATATCATCAAAAAACACTTCTACAATAAAAATGTCCTCATGATCTACCTTGAAATATAAATCACTATCCGCAATACCTTTATTGAAACCAAGATTATGAAGATATTTGTCCAATCTATAATACCAAGCTCTAGGAGCTTGCTTCAACCCATATAATGGTTTCTTTAATTTTCAAACCATGTCTGGATGATTAGTCAATTGAAAACCATCAAGTTTCTCTATGTATACCTCTTCTTCCAACTCAAAATTAATATATTCAAAATTGACATCCATTTGGTTGACTTTGAAGTTCTTATTAGCTGCATAAGCTAGAAATAATCTCACTGCTTCCAACGTTGTCACTGGAGAAAAAGTTTCATCATATTCAATTCCTTCCATTTGAGAGTATCCTTTGCACACAAATCTTTCTTTGTTCCTGACAACTTCTCCTTCTTCATTCCATTTATTTCTAAAAACCAATTTGGTGCCAATAATATTCTTTTCCTTAGTCCTAGAGACAAGAATCAATTTGTTATTATTCTTAATTTGTGAAAACTCTTCTTCCATGGCATCAACCCAATGATTATCCTTGTAAGATTCACTCACATATTTAGGCTCAATATTAGAGATTAAGTAAATCTGATCTTGAGAAATCCTTCTCCTAGTCTAAACACCTTTGTTTGTATCACCAATGATTTGATCCTCAGAGTGATTTATTCTTACATACCTTGGTGTTTTTTGCCTTACCTTAGATTTTTGTGCTTCCTCTTCTTCTCTTGTACAAGCCTAATCATATGCACTCATCGAAACACTTTGGACTTGGTTTTGAACTTGATGTTGTTGTATCTAATTGTCATTGACATTCTGATCATCAGAATCATATCCACAAGATTTGGATAGATTCTCAAGGATTTCATCCACTTTGACATTAATACTCTCCACTATCTTCTTCAACCTCTTATTGTAGCACCTACAGGCCTTGGTTTTGGTAGAATACCCAAGGAATATACCTTCATCACTTCTTTTATGAAATTTCCCTATACCCTCATCTCTTTTGCTATAGAAATTACTACCAAAAATTTTAAAATACATGATTGTAGGCATGTTTCCATACCATAGCTCATAAGGTGTCTTGTTTGTATCTCCTTTTATTTGCACCCGATTAAAAGTATATACTGCAATACTAATCGCTTCTCTCCAAAATATCTATGAAATATTTCCTTCAAGCAACATGGTCCTATCAATGTCAAGAATAGACCTAGTTCTCCTCTCCATCATTCCATTTTGTTTTGGAGTCCTTAGAGAAGATAACTAGATCCCTTTATCCCATGCTTCTCACAAAAAGAATAGAACTCACCATATGTGAATTTTCCATCTATGTTTGATCTTAGACACTTCACCTTCAATCTTGTCTCAGTCTCAACCATGTGCTTATAGATTTTAAACTTCTCAAACTCTTCAGAATTCTTTTTCAAGAACACTAGTACAAAAACAACGATATATGACCAAATAAACTACCAAAAATTATCGATAAATGACCAAATTTGGTCACGTGACCAGTGGTAGTTTATTGCCAGTGATTTATCTCGTGATCAAATTTATGACTAAACTATTTTAGTCATTTATTTGGTCATATATTTAGTCATTTATTTGGTCATTTGGTAGTTTATTTGGTCATTTGGTCGTTTATTTGGTCATTTATTTGGTCATTTGGTAGTTTATTTGGTCATTTATTTGGTCGTTTATTTAGTCATTTATTTGGTCATTTATTTGGTCTTTTATTTGGTCATATATTTAGTCATCAATTTAGTCATATATTTAGTCATTAATTTAGCCATATATTTAGTCATATTAGGGCATGATGGAATCAAACCATCATCCTCCTACTTGTAAAGTAGGTGCTCTTCCATTGAGCTAGTACCCTTTAAAGAATAATCATACCATGTATACTAGTACTTTCCACTAAACATGATTTCAAGTTTTTTCATCTATAGTTCAAGGGTAGCAAAGCTTAAGGGGAGGATGACTAGTGATACTTTAAACTCAATGGCGAAGTTATTCAGCATGCAATATAAGAATGAAGTGAATGACACCATTGAAAAATACATTACATGTGGCTTATTCCCCTTATTATAATGACAAGCATATATCTTTAGGGGAAACCAGCCACATTAAATAGAGATAAAGTATGTACCAATGATCATACCTTCTACATTTTCAGTCCTAATTAACCCATCAAAAGCTTTACTGCTTTAGAAGTCCACACTACTGATCATACCTTCTACATTCTTGCAGCTACAACCATATAAGAAATCCTCCATCCTCCATCAAGGTAAGTTGAGCAGAAAACCTAAAGCCCAGATTCTATAGACCAGGTTAGGATACAATAATTCTACAAATTATTCTCATATCCAACCTTATCCATATTAGTCTTGAAAAATAGTTGTATAATAATTGTCATATCCGATTGTATCCATATTAGAGGATCATGAAAAATAGTTGTAACATGCGCACATGCACACACACACACAACTATACACAAGGAACATGCATGCACACACACACACACAACCATACCCTAGGAACACACACATGCACATGTACATACCCATACCCAAGGAAAACAATTACAATGCTTGCATACCCAAACCTTGAACCTGTACTGGTCCCTACCAATTCTGGCAGCTTAGATTTTACTACACAATAGGGCAATGGTCACCCCTGAAAAGGCAACCACTCTTCAGAAAGAACATGCACAGGTAGCTTGGACTGATATGTTCTTGATTGACACAAAACAACTAAGTTCTGAGGGTGAATAAAAAGAAAACAACATTGGTGAGTAGCTGTAATGTTGACTTGGTGGTCAACACCTCCTTGGAGATTCGTGACATGGCTTAATTGCCTTCCGTGGATCGGGTTAAATCTGACATTTGTATCAGGCATTGATAGTTCAAGCTTTTGGTGCAACGACAAATGATTCCAACAATTGGTATCAGAGCCTTGGGTCATGGGTTCGAGTCTCCCTTTAGTGGGTGTTGAAGGCTTAGTCAGTGCTGAGGGGGAGATTGTTGACTTGGTGGTTAGCACCTCCGTGGAGATTTGTGACATGGCTTAACTTCCTCCTGTGGATCGGGTTAAATCTGACATTTGTATCGGGCATTGATAGTTCGAGCTTTTGGTGCAACGACAAATGATTCCAACATGTAATGGCACTGAAGTAGCTGAACTATTTTATTTTTTTCGGTTCCTTATTTCTTAGCTAGTCAAATTAGGCAAGCCTGATGTTTATATATTTTTATGGTCATCGATTGATTAGTGGCCTCAATGTCTTCCAAGTAGTGTCTCCTGTTTAGTTTTTACTTTTAATGCTTGTGTACTGTAAACTTCTCAATGATTTGTTAAATACATAATTGTGTATGAGTTTTTGTCAAACCACCCTAATAAAACCCCACTATTCTATCTAAATAAAAAGGTGTGCATCTCCAAGTTGCAGTAAACAAAGATGCATAAATGATATTTGCCTCCTACATATAAAGAGGAAGATGGTCTCATTGCCAATTAAAACTAAGAAATTATATAACTCATCAATTATCACCTAGTTGGTTTTGTATCTAGGTTTTAAAACATGACAGTTATATACTGAAACAATCTCTGACGATGTTAATAAAAGTACAGACACAAAGAAAGTCACACTATCCCCAAAGTAGAGATGGCAATGCCACGTACCTCAATGGCATCAGCAACAATAGTTGTCATATCAAATGTGATTTCTTCAAATGTGTCATCCAGAAAATAGATGATTGTTGTTAATTTTTTGCGAGTCAATAGAGCTTCTATCTCTTCACGTGCATGTATATTTCATCTTGGCCCAGCCTTGACAAACCGCTTCAAAGCATTCCACGTATTCATAGCTAGGGCATGGAATTCGGGATCAGTACTAGGAGCAGTGGCAACATCGTGGACATATTCAGACAAGTATGCTGCAATATCTTTTCTAGGGGGCATTGCAGAAGCACACATCCCTAGTTTAATCGAACCTTTAATCATTCATGTAACCTTATCAAAGTCTTGTAAAGGCACACAAGCAGAAGAAAAAAATGAGCACACAAATGATGGAAAGCAGATACTTCAAAGTTCAAAGTTTAGAAAAAGGATAACTACAAAATTCAGACTTAAGCTATAATTAGAATTTAGAATTATTGGATGGAAAATGAAAAGGAGCTCTGGAATAGTTTTGGTAAAAAAAGCATACATAGAATCAACAAGATGGTCATAACAGATTTCACTCTACGTTAAACTGTAGATACCATAAGAAAGCCAATGCATACATTATCACGATATTAGAAAATTGGTGGACCTAAACATGCAAGTCAGAACTTGAAATGACAGAAACTTTGCATTAATGGCTACACATTACTTGATATAGACTTGCTACAAGGGGTGAAACTGAAGCACTTAAATTCTTTAAAATGAAGGGAAATCATTCATACTATTTCATTAGTCTGCCGATTCAAAGCCTTCCACACATTCCCATAAGTACCATCACCTAACTCCTTTATCACCAGATAGAACCACAAAAAATAGCTTGGAAAAACCCTCATAGTTCCATGGCTGTGATTGAATTGCCCGCTATTTCAACAAGCAGGTAAAATGCTACTTGGAAATTGATGATGAAAACTTTGTAGAGAATTCCTTATAGCCTTTACAAGGTACCAAACATAACTGTAAAATTGCACCCTAGTGAAACAAAAATAACCAAAAGTTTGAAGTTCTGGAAGCAATGAATTGATCGACATCATTGACCACAGCTGTTATGAGCTGCGATGCCTTGACAATCATCCAGTAAATACTAATCTATCTGGCAATCCTTCCACTGCGGTGTCTACTGCAGTGGGGTATGACAAGAACTGAGGAGAAGGCTGAATGGTAGCATGATAGCAACCCAACTCCATGGCCTTCTCAAAATGATCAATTCTTTAAACGAACAAAAGCTTTGCATAACCTGTACACACCACGAACAACAAACAATTTCATTTTCCTTTTTTTTGGAGACAAAAGGTTCATATGACCTGCACACCCCATGAACAATGAACAATTTCAACTTCTCACAAATTGCTACCCTATTTCGCTAAAATGAAAGCAACAACAACAAACAACAGCAGAGCATACACATCACAGAAGTAACCGAGGATTTTCTGATTCCATAAATGATTGTAATCTAGATGACTTTGATAATTAGGAACTAAAAAAATTACACATATTTCAATACCAAAAACTACATTCAGAAATTTAATATGATGCATGGATGGAAATAAAAACATTTCGAATACAGTATTTTAAAATTTTAAACAACATGAATTTTCCCAATAAACCAAAAATGACATTCAGATTATAAACAATATCTAAGATTAAGACAGTAACCTTTTTGTACTTTGGATTTAAGGTTTTCACCAACGGACCAAAGAAAAAGCAGTAGACTGTTTAAAACTATAGACAAGATTTAACAAGATATGCTGTTTCTATGGGGTCAAATGGCAGTGGTGTAAGCTTACCATTGCTGCCTAGTTTTGATTCATGGGCCACAAGGCAACATCATCAAAGGGGTTTGTTCCTCCTTGATCAAATACAGTTCTACGAAAAAAGAAAAAAGATAAAGAAGAAACTAGGGAAAAGCTACATATAAACCCAGATTAGAGATTTATTTGGACTAAAGTGTCAGGATCTAAATAAACTTGAGCTAGCATTTGATCCGTTATCATCCTTACCAGTTCAAATCGGTGTAGATTGTGAATTCACATCCAAACAAAGTTTTATTTAATGATTTAAGATTTCAACAGTGCACAATTTTTTGTAATGGGACTTCAGGATCCAACTTGCTGACCCCACAATACCACTGATAACCATCTTGTCATATTGGAATATGGATTTAATCAATGGACCGGATCAAAGAGCAACCGAGTAGATTCCGTCAAATTCCAAAGTGGGTTTTCCAAATTGTCAAGCCCCAATCAAAAATATACATTTTCAAAAACAATCCAAAGTGGGTTTTCTAGTTTGTCAATCAACGTCAAACAAATAAACATTAAAATCCATTTCCTGAGATACAAAATAATCAATGGATCAAAAACCGAAAAGATGGATCAGTTTTCTAAGAGAAGAAGATCAAACCGCAGGTATTTCATTACAATCTACAGGTGGGTTTTCTCTAAAGCCTTTGAATTTGCAAAGTATCGCACATTGAAACATGGAAGACTCCCGGAGACGAAGAATTGTCTGGACATAAGGAACCAGTCTGTGTTTGATAAAAAGAGGGAAAAAGCAGATAAAACAGAGTTCTTAAAAAAAGATTAAAGATGAAACCTGAAGCTCGATGGATCAGAAAGTAGGTGAATCCCTGCTAAGATGAATGGTTTTATAGGAAAAACAACATTTGGAAAATGCGTCTTAACTAGTGGTTTACCTATGTCGGCATTTTTACTTGTATTTTTCTTGTGTTTCGCAAATTAAATTTGTAAAACTCGCCCAGCAAAAAGAACAGAGTGTACTCAGCAATTCTGAGAGTACTCATATAGTTTGCAATCTATGCATAAAACATTGCAATTTTTAAATTTGAAAACAATATTAACAAGTTTTCTAATTACTCAAAAGACAAAATAAAATTAATTTGGAAAGCCCTGAACTAGAATCCAGATTTAATAAAAGAAATAGAATGCATACAAGATTTGTGAGAATTCAAGTAGCATCACAATAACAGAAATGGAAAGCATACCACTATGAAACACACATGCACATACACACATGAAAAAAAAATACTAATCCAAAAATGTATATAATTTGTACTTAATGGTATGTTTCTGAACAGTGGCATACTTTGATGCTTGAGAAAGGTTTGGGATGGTAGGCGACACCTTCAAACATTCTTTAAAAAAGGAGATATCGTTCTAGGTTTGATTCTAGTCACTGTTGGCCTCATAAATCATAAATGCAATTGTATGACAAAAACATGGAATCAAAAGTTGAGCATGATTGCACATTTATATTCTTTTTCAAAAAGTTGTACAATTTCCAAAAAAGTGGCACCTTACTTGGAGTTTATAGGCAAAATTATGGCTTACAAAAAAATTAGATAAAAGAAAGCTGATGAATCAACAACTTCATCAAGGAAGCAACAACTTCATCAACATATATAATCACAATAGGAAAATTGTATGTTGAAAGAAAGGCATGCAAACACTTGTATGTCACAAGCAAAACTATATAGTATATACAGAGACAAGAACCAAAGGGTGTAGCAGGCTCCAACATTTCAAACATGCAATCACACCATCCAAAATCAGACTACCAAAGAGAACATGTATTCTTACCTGTTAGGATTATTGCAGGTTTGTTTTGATATCTGAGCAAAAAGCTCATCTTGAAGCTCAGCACGTTTCAACGTATATTTATAGAGTTTTGTAGCAAGTTCTATCTGATCTTGCATACTTAAAAGATTTGCCCTATCAGATGCATCAACTTCCATGTACTTTAGAACAACCCGGAACAATTTCACTGCACGACTTATAAGGTCACTATTGATTATTAATAACAATGTTGGAATAGGTTCCTGCTAACAATTTCAGATATAATATTTAGTTGAAATCCCTTGGTATGATGTTGAATAATGAAGGCACATTCAATCATTAAAATGCAAAACCAAGCAATAGATAGCTCGGAAAAAGATAAAAGAAATAGAGTTAATCTAAAAATGTTCATCTTTTCATTTCAAAAGCATCCTTGATTGAGATCCAAAACAGCAAAATAAAGTAGAAATATTTAAAATGTTAATGCAATAATCTGTTATAACCACAGATAAATAAAGATTATAATTAGGAGTTATTTTCCACAGCAAGTCTAATCGTGATATTACTATCAGGATTTAACTGTGTAGTTTTTTTCAGTCAAACTCATTAAAGATTATTTTATCAACACAACTACAGCTTTTCAGTAAATACTAAATAATAAACATCCGTACTTGCCAAAGCACCTCCACTGAAGAATAAAATATAGGTAAACTTACTTTTTGGAAGAAAATCATATCCTCTAATGTGAATTTCTCTCGACCCTGTGGGGCTACAGATTTCTTTGAAAAAAAACCACGTTTTCCTCCAGACTGCATCTGCTTCTGCATGGATCGAATGAATCCTTCAACCTAATACAAAGCAAGATGCATACACTTGATGTTATTGCAACTTAAAATCACTGCGCTTGAGTTGCACGCAGTTTCACATTTGAAAGTGGTTTTTCTTCAGATTTTATAGTTGGAAATGCTATGGTTGATATGTATGCAAAATGTGGAAGCATGGACAAGGCATCTAAACTCTTTGACAAAATTCCTCAAAGAAATGTTGCCTTGTGGACTGCAATGATTGTAGGATACACACAAAATGGATTTGTTGAAAAAACTTTAGAAACTTACAAGCAAATGCAAGTGGTAGGTGTAACACCAAATTCTACAACCTTTTCCAGCATCCTTCCAGCCTGTGCGAAAATGGGAGCTTTGGAACAGGGTATTGACATCCATCAAAGCATAACGGAAAGGGAATTTTTGTCAGATGTTGTAGTTGCAAGTGCCCTAGTAGACATGTATGCAAAATGTGGAAGCATAGACAAGGCACGTGAACTGTTTGACAAAATGCTTCAAAAAAATGTTGTCTCGTGGAATGGCATGATTGCCGGATATGCACAAAATGGATTTTGCAAGGATGCTCTAGAAATATTTGAATTGATGAAGCACTCTGGAACACGTCCTAAAATTGTAAGCTTTGCTTGTGTTCTATTTGCATGCAGCCATGCAGGTTTAGTGGATGAGGGCTGTACATACTTCAGTCACATGAGTAACACTTATTGCATTACACCCACATTTCATCATTATGTGTGCATGGTTGATCTTCTTGCCCATGCTGGCTATCTTGAGGACACCCTAAACTTTATAATTAAGATGCCAGTAATACCTGTGGTGGTTGTGTGGATGTGTTTTCTTGGTGCTTGTAGATCACACATGAATATGGGCTTAGGAGTATTTACAGCGACACTTCTTTTTGATTTGGATCCTAAAAATGCTGCAACTTATGTTGTTCTCTCAAATATTTATGCAGACGTTGGAAGGTGGGGTGAGGTTCAAATGGTAAGGAGATTGATGAAAGATAGAGAAATTAAAAAGACCCCTGGATGCAGTTGGATTGAAGAACATAAACTTGTACATTCTTTTCATGCAGGAGATAGGTCACACCCACAAGCCCAAGAAATTTATACAAAGTTGGACGAAATGAAGGCAGCAGGGTATTTTCCAGAGGCAAGACATTCACTTAATGATGTGGAAGAGGAGGAAAAGGAACTGTTTCTCTTCCACCATAGTGAAAAGTTGGCAATTGCATTTGGTTTGTTAAACATGCCCCCTGGAACATCTATAAGAGTTGTTAAGAACCTTCGAGTATGTGTTGATTGCCACACTGCAACAAAATTTATCTCCAAAATTGTTGCTAGAGAAATTGTTGCAAGAGATGTGAACCGTTTCCATCATTTTAAACAGGGACAGTGTTCTTGTGGAGATTTTTGGTGATGTTAAATGAAGCGATTTGAAAAATAGACATACTCTATAATAACATGCACTGTGTCAAACCTTCAGTAATCATGTAGGGATATGGTTCTGTTTTCAGTTTCAAATTTATTTATTTTTCATTTTGTTGTTTTGTAAAACTAGCATAGCTTTATTTAGCCGATAGGCTTACTCCCGGGGAGATGCCCGTCGGGATTTTCAGACATTTCGGCAGTCTTACGCCGGGAATGTCTGCCGGTAAAAAAAATGTGAAACCCTCATTTATGGAGCACTTCTGACACGTAGAACATGGATGTTGTGAGATACATGCCAGAAATCATAGGTGGCGTATGTGTGAGTGCAGAAGAAATATGAGAAAGTCCTGCATTAAAAGATAATTGTGGTGCTGAGAGGGCCTGCCAAAGGGAGAACATGCCAAGAAATGTTGCGTCTGAGGGGGCAGTTTATAGTTTAAGAACACGATAGGGCAATGCACAGAGTACTCTGTGATATAAATACAATTTTAGATTCGCCTCCACGCTCGCAGGTAACTAATAAACTGCACCGTTGAAGTTTATTTGTTTAATAATGGACAACACATAATAGGATTCTGCGTGTTACACTACTTAACATATAAGTTGTTACCTAGCCTTTCAAAATTAGCCTCGTTTAAATCATTGGGGACACAAAATTCAACACATTTGGAAAAATTATAATACTGTACAGTTATGAAGAAAAACAATAATTTTGAGGAACACTTCCCAAACTTCTTATTATGTGTAGCTGACATTGGCCTTTTCAAACTAACATATTTTCCTCAGTATATCGCGCCACCAGTTTGCAAACATTTGGTCTTCCCACTAATCATTACCTACCGTAAATAGATGGTTAAAAAATGCCACACGGTAAGTAAATGTGGCATCCTTCCCTTTAAATGGAACATGCGGAGTAACACGGTGTTATTCAAAATAAATCACCGCCTCAAGAAAATTTGCTATATATCAGGCCTTCGCTATTTGTTCCCACCACAACCGTCTCCTTCCACTGCAATCTGCAACCACCTCTTCGCCCTGTTATCCTGTAAGTCCTTTCTTTCTTTCTTTCACATTAAAATAGGTTGTACATCATTCCAAAAATAGACCCTGTCACACTTAACCAGGTACGCTCTTCCTTTTCTTCTGAAGGTTATACTTAATTGGAATTTTTATTTGGAAAGATAGATTTTGCTGCAACTAAAATCAGTAGAAGCGAGATGAAATAAAATAAGTACTAAAGCCGTATCCACCACTATTTTTAGCAGACACTATCAAATTATATCTACCAATGAAAATGATACCTACTCTACTGTACCCATTGAGTTAGCATCTTATTTCCTACCAATCGCTTGGATTTGGGACAGCAATTGGGAGTTCCAGTTCTAATTTAATCTTGAAGTTCTTGATGTAGTTTTCCTTCTTTTATACATCTGCAAATCTAAGCTTAAGCGGTTGATTACAAAAATTGAGTTGGGAAGGGAACTTAACCTCTTCCATACGTTAGCATAGTTGGTGGTTTCTGGGAACTGTTTTATGTTTAAACTATGTTTTTATTTTGTTTATGGCCTTTTTGGAGGAAGTTTCCTTGACTGATTGTGGCTGGAAATGGCGGTTACTCTCCTGACATAAGCTATCTCATATTCTTTGCTTATGCACAACTTCACTCTTCACCCCCATGTCTTGGTGTAGAATTCCTCACATTTGGCGATTTGTTAATGCACTAATAACATGTAAAATATAATTTATTAATAAAATAGGGGGAGTACTTGGAGCACATTCTGGTATCAGGCGTCACAAACCAAGCAAGCTAAGAATCCACAAAGTAACCATACCAAAGTAAAGCCCACTTGGACCATTATGGAATCCTCCTTGATTTGGTGTGCTAATAATAGAACAAACCAAATAGGGAGCTTACATAAGCATTTTTTTTATCTTTTTTATTTAATGAAAAAAAGAAAACTAATAAAGATGGATGGATTCTCCTAAACAAAGTATGTGAAACATTGATTTAGGGAAACAAAGCATAACAAGTAGTATTCATGTTTTATTTAGCAAGGGTGTACGATAATAAACTAATAATATATCCACTACATTGAGTTAAAAAAAGGAAACTAATTATGCATATCGACACCACACATTTGGTGTAATCTGCAGATACACAAGTGCACATTTTAGTGGCCTTCTGTCCATTTTCAATTTATTTATTAGATATGACATGTGTCATCCATGCAAAAGATAACATATACCATGCATCTTATCTATGCAAAAGTTAAGAGGTGTCTTATTAGTATCCTTTTCTATGCCTTTCAAGATTTAATTTGTTCTAGCAATGAATTTTGAATTGTTGTGTGTGGACCTCTCTCATCTTCCAAGGTTGCAAAATATATGCTTTCTTAGTTTATGCTCCTTGCACTTCAAATGTAGCACAACTCATAGTTGATTAGTAGTTTTTAAAAACTCAAGATAGGTACAAAACAAAACCCTAAACCTCAATTTCACAACACATGACTAAAAGTCAAGCAAAAGAGAATTTTATATTATTTTATTTTAACAACTTTACAAAATTCGCCATCATTAAAAAAACCCTATTAGAAATGTTCAATAGCCTTTAGTTAATACAACATATAGAAAAGAAAAAATAAGTGAATGATATCAAAATCTATCAAAATCTATAAAAGAATATAATCATATATTATTTGTATAAATAAAAATATTAAAATGAGTTGTCTCCTTTTGTATAAAAAAAAACCCCTATAAATGAATATTGAAAATCATGTAAAATTTTGATTGAGATCGAAAAGGAAAGATGGGGAGAAGAGATAAAGATATATAGAGTAAGATGGAGAGGAGATGGAGAAGATCTAGAAAATGATAGTTAGAGGGATTAAAAAATATAAGGAGAGACATGAGGAGATGGGGGATAACTAGTAAAATGAATAATAGAAAGAGAAAAGAGAGATAGAGAAGTGAAAAGATTGATATATGTAGAAATGGGGAGGGAAACATAGGGAGAGAGAGTGTGTAGATAGGTGGATTAGAATAAAAAATCAAAGTTCAAGATAGTTATGAAGGGAGATAAATAGGAAGAGAAGAGGGAAAGTGCAAGATAATTATGAAGGGAGATAAATAGGAAGAGAAGAGGGAAGAGATGAAGAGATAGAATGATAAAAATATATGAGGTAGATAAGATAGAGATTCTAAGGGAGAAAGGAGTGTTTATGTGTGAGTAATAAATATTTATAGTCATAAATTCAATACAACGATATTATTTAATATATATAAAACTATCGGCGTAATCCTTGCACCCTTTAAAGGTGCAAGTGCTAGTTATAAAAAATCCATGGAAGGATATCGTTTCTCACTTAGATTTTGAAAACTAAAAAATAATCCTTTCCCCACAAGACAATTATTGAAATGAGCTACACACTAACATCCACGCCTACACCATCATGACAAATTTGAACTATATCTATGATAGACTGTTATCAATAATAGAAGTTGTTAGTAGATTGCATGGTTGTGACAATCCATCAAATTGATCAATTGATCAACAAATAAATGATCGATACTCCAAATTGGTTACTGATCCATTAGATTTGACTTCTTTTTGAATAAATTATTAGTAGCATCATTCAACTGTTAAGCTAGAAATAAATGGAGAAAAGTGGATGGATGGTTGAAATTTCAACATGAATTTTATGGCCGGCCTAAGATAGTTGACCCTGGCTGCAATCCAACAATATTTTGTTATACATGTTATATTCCTCTCTATAAAGGCAAGGATTACAAATGGTTATGAATTGTTTTGTATGCCTTGAGTGAAATAATCTTTGACAACTTCAAACATAGATTGATTTTCTACGAACTCTGGAATACAAAAAGCAATCTTCTAGAACCGATAAAAGAAATCCATCAAAGTAAAATCTTGATATATTATTTTCTTCTCACCAACACATGGAGTCCCTCTACTAACTCAATACAATAGAGTTTTCTTTGAGGAACGGATGAATGCAGTATGTGAAAACCTCTCAAATTGGGATTTATGCCTGTTGTCACTAGATGATAATAATTGTTTACCTTCAAAAGTACAAAGCTTGGAATGGTGCTCGTTATAGACGACCTTTCGCTCCTCCTATGTTGGGATTAGCTAAACTACATGTACTTAACATATACTATCTGAAAAATAAATTGTAGCTTATGGAGAGGGGACATTGAAGATGCATATATTTTGTTTTTAAACAAAAGGCCAGAGGCCTAAGCCTTATATTATATTTAGAAGAGGAAATTACATTAAGATACTATGCCCACCTTTCTCGTGGAACCACACAATCTCTATGTAATTTAGTGTGTGCTCTATTTTGTGATGTTTAATTCTTTTTATATCTGCTCGATTATTCAACAATTGGTATCAAAGCCGTGGTTGAGAACCTGAGTCGTAAAATGTGGAGAAATTCAGGAAAGATGGAAGAGGCAGATAAATGGAGAATTAAAATTTCTTGGGACAATTTTGGAATGTGGAAGTTGCAAATGGAAGCATTGCTGATTCAGAGAGACCTCTCAATCACACTGGAAGGCAAAGCGGAGAAACCAATTGCAATGACTAATGAAGAGTGGAAGAAAATGGCAGCGCCGACCATAATTCTTTCCCTCTCTAGCAATGTGTCGTTCATTGCTGCAATAGAGATGACAACGAAAGGTCTTTTGGATCATTACCCGACAAGTACGAAGATAATGTTGATGCTCTTATTTTAGCCATAGAAGATCTACAACAAATGTTTGGGTGTTGGATTTGGGAGCATCATTTAATACCACTTTGTACAGGGAGTATTTCAAAAACTTTTAAAAGGGTAAGTTTAGTAAGGTTTATCTCGGTAATAATAAATCTTGTGATATTGTTGGCAAAAAGGATAGTTTGCTGATGCGAGATGGTAGATATGTCCTTCAAGTAAAAAATGATTTCATTTTAGTTGGACAATTAGATTCTCAAGGATGTAGTCACTTTCGAATTCAATAGATGGAAAGTGACAAAAGGAGTCTTGGTAATTGCTAGGGGTACCAAATTAGGCACTTTGTATGTGCTAGAGATTCACACTGAAGTGGGAGCTGTGAAGGCAACTGCGGATAGTGACTCGAAACTTTGGCACAAGAGGCTTGGTCACATGAGCAAGCAATGCCTTGAGATTTTGTACAAAAGCTAACATCTTTTTAGGCTGCCATTGGTGGATTTGGAGATGTGTGAGCACTATACATTTAACAAATGAAAGAGAGTTGTTTTCTCTATGAAGGAATGTGACTGGAAGACATGAATGTTGGAGAGAGTGCATTATTTGTCTTTGGTCCCATGGAGGTACTTCAGTTGCTGGGTCTAACTATTTTATCATTTTCTAGATGATTGCACTAGAAAGGTTTCAGTTTATATGTTGAGCTCAAAAACTGAAGTATTTGATAAATTTAAGAAATTCAAAGCATTTGTTGAAAAACAAATTAGAAATAAAAATAAGCATTTGAAAATGGATAATGGTGGTGATTTTCATTCCATAGAATTTGATCGGTTTTGTTTAAAGAATGGTATTAAAGTTGTTAGGTTTTCACTACAAGTAATTAATTCAGTAAAAGGTTTGAATGAGACTATCATGGAGAGCGCTAGTAGCATGTGAGAATGTACAAGTTTGGGAAATGAATTTTAGGTTGAGGATGTCAACACAATTGTATATGTAATCAATCAGAGTCCATCTTCTTGGTTGCAGTTTGAAATTTCAGAGGAAAAATGGCAAGGAAGGAAAATTTCTTACAATTACTTGAAGGTGTTTGATTGTGAGGCTTTCATTCACATTCCATGTGACAAAAGAACGGGTTTTTAAGTGAAATCAAAATGATGTATCTTTTTTGGATATGAAGAGGAGAAATCTAACTATAGGTTGCGAGATCCCATTTCAAAGCAAGTGTTTTGCAACAAATTACTAAATGTGCTCACTAATTTGGAAAAAGACAAAAAAAAAAAAGTGTCATAGTACATGCATGCAATAATGCATGCTTCATAGCTCAGATCTTGCATGCTTCACAAGTCAGATCTTGGATGTAATGTTGAAGTTCTCAAGGTATATCTGAGTTGTGAAGCATGCAAGATCTGCTGCCATTATCATGAATGAGATGGCAGATTTCCTAGACAGGCATCAACAACATATGAATATGTAGCAACCTTGAACATGAAGGAAAGGGTAGGGATTGACAGTTGTGTAGTTGGGAAATCATGTAGCAAGAGGATGACAAAGTTGATAGTCCAATAAGGAGTCTTTTCTGTCAGCAGAATTAACCAAAGCTCCAACAAAAATTACCATAGTAAACACTTGCTAAAGTTATGAAGATAGTCTTAACACAAGACAAAAGACCAACACTTTTCAACTTTATTTGGTCTTATTCACAGATCTAGCCTCCCTTTCAATAAACCCTTGTTTCTAGGGTCAATAACCTAGGTTGTACAGAACCCACTCTTCCCTACAACAAAAAATCCCAATAAATGTTCTAACACCTTCAAATACATCCCATTAGACCATTTCAATCATCATTTATCCTCTCCATTCACCCGATCACTCCCAGCTATGACTGGTTTGGGACTGGCACTCATTTAGACACCAAACTACATAGTCAGTGAGCTTTCATTGCCCCTACTCCATTTCCCTGCACAAACACATTTCATTACAAAGATATACTACATTATTATACTCCTCCCACCAAGCTACAGTCACCACAGAGGTGGGAGGGTCATTACATGATGTTGGCTTCAAACCTAGGCACAAACTGTGCCTACAATGCTAGTCACTGTCCTCAAATACCAGTCAATTTCTTGACTGTAATAACAACAAAAACAAGATAAACACTACAAAAATGTGTAAATAATTTAAAAGGAAATACTTCTAAATCATAGTTTATCCAAGATCATGTGGAGTCAAGCATTTGAATTCACCGATGCTTCTATTGTACTCACATGACAGAGGCTTCCAGATTTGCAGAGAAATTTGATTTTATTTATCAAAACTATTACAAACTAGATGCCTTACATCTTCACAACACCATCTCCTACTCCTCCTCTATATGTCTGTCATGCCCAAAATTTAACCAACCAAAAACACAACCAATTTTTTTTTAAAAAGGTGAAATGTTAGAGAGTAATGTTCATAGGTTAAGTGTAAGCTGACCAGGGTTATGCTGACCACAACCTAGGATTAAGTCAACTGAGAAGTAAATCTCAAGTTCAGTCTGCTGGATCAACCTTTGGCTAAGGTCTCAACTGAGGTGATAACTAACTTGGTAAGGTATCGATAATCTGGAAACGTTCTAGTTTCACCAACTCCCAAAAATCTATATGGGTGTACCCCATTGTGACAATATCGCTATAGTCAGGGTGCATAATCAAATGAATGATCAACTCCCAACGATAGGTTTCCTTAAGGTAAAGTTTCATTAACCACGTGGACTAATGACCCTTAAGGGGTTTACGTGCGTTATTAATCCAATGATGATAACATGGGTGGACTTAGTTGAACTAATTTTGGTCATAAGAGTATAACATAATGATCGAGATCGAACCAAGGTTAACCTATCCCAATCTTTCATTTCATTATGGAAATCAAATCATAGATGAACGCTAGTTATTCTAATATTCTTTATTTGAGCCTAATGTCAAACGTTATGTGGACATTAGCCACTAGGATCATATGTTAATGTGAATTTACATATCTAAATAATGGTTAGACAAAGTTATTATCATAATAATAAATTACTTTTATTTAACATAAATTAACTAAGGTTTACTAACGATATAAGATATTCTATCTATATTATTCATTGGTTAACCCATATTAATAACCCTCATATAAATTAAATTAAAGAAACCAAAACAATTCATTAGGATACAATTCTATTATCCAAAATAAGTTAACAATTTAACTTAGATCAATTATTCTACTAGTTAATAGCCAATTTCATTAATCACCAAAATAAAATAAACAACTAATAACTATAATTATAATCTAAGAAGCATATGTCAAATCCCAATTAAGCCCTAGTCTATAAACCCTCTAATCTAACAAGTGGATTTACTAAAAGTTAAGCCTAAACACTTTAGCCATAATCTATTAATAGATAATAAATTTATTTTTATTAAATTTAATCACAACTAAAATTAATAACCAGAAAATAAAATTATTAACCAAAAGACAAAGCTAATCCTATAAGTTAACCTACTAACCTCTACTTTACTATATCCTATTCCCAAGACCCCACTTGCCAAGTGGGTGGGAAGCCCAAGAAAAAGACATACTCCATGGGATTTTTGAAATCCTTCAAGGAGGTCTGTACACATTTAAGGGGGCATGAAGCTAGGGGCCCACCAACCATATTTTCTTATACATATGCATGAGATTTTCGCAGGTTTTAAAGGAAGTAGGTGACTAGACAAAAGGTGAGTTTATAACATGCCAGCAAGGCATGGGGTAGGTTGTGCTATGACTTAGGATTATTATCTAATGTGACAGCAAGTAGGCATTTATGCATGGGAAAGAGAGACATTGTCTTAGGGGACATATTTAATGCCAAGTCAGCCCAAAAGTTACATAGGGAAATGGAGGAAAGTATGCCAATCAAGACTTAGATTATGTGTTAGGTCTTGAACAATGGAAACAAGCATTCACGCAAGGAGAGGGGAAAATATTTATTGCCATTCCCTAGCAACCTACGTAGGATAGAAGAAAGGTAAGGGAGGAGTATGTGGGTGGGACCCACGAGGACACCCCATCCCTTATAAATATTATTTTTAAAAAATTATTAAATGCTACTTCTGCCACTTCATACCTACGCCCATTTATGGGAAGGGAAGTGTTTTAACAAGTTATGTCATGCAATCTTTTTATTAATTTAGAATTTAGTAATTAACAACATGGTTATGAAGGGGTTAATTCATATTAACTCTAATTAGGAGAGCATAATGGGAAGGGAATATTCTTTGTGGTAAGGGAATTATTTTCCTTCCCATACAAATTCCAGAGAGCATTTTTGCTCTAAAAATCTGGAAAGTGCCATTGCTAATATTTGATTTTTCTTTGCATCTATCCTATTGGTTTCTTGGTTTCATTATTTCAATAGATAATTGTATGCATTGGGATTTATTTAATTAGTGCATTACACTAGATGAACCATAAATTGAATGATAGCTTAATTGATTTTTGCATGAGTATTCTACAAGTTTGATTACTCATTGATATCTTACTTCATTAGGAGGGATTAGAGTTTACATCATTGTTTCAAGCTAAGGTGTTGATCTCTTTGAAATTGGAGTTTATTCAAGAAAAGATTGAATATATGAACTGAAAATTACAATCAAACACATTTTAAGGATTACTAACTTTTCATTCCAAATAAACTTTGCTTCTATTAAACTAATGCATTTCATTCCTTATCAACTTGGATATCATTTTGCAATGAAAGATTAACTTCACTTTTTCAAAGAATAAAATACAATAAGCATGAAACTAAGGATTCGACATTTTCATTATGGTAATCTCTTCAAATATAAATACACATTCTTCATGATGGAGATGTCTTCACATTTAAATGACCAACATACAATGCTCCTTTCCTTGATGAACTATTTCATAATGAAAGAAAGCATTCCACATATTACTTGAAGAAGGTTTTCAATAAACATTACAATATGCAACAAGTGAAGAATCTCATTACAATGCTCAACAATGAAACATTATAAGGTGCTTCCACACAACCACACCAAAAAAGTGAACTTCTTCAAAGCTTCATCAACATGGATCTTGACATCAAACTTGCAAATGAAAGAGGAGAACCATGGGAAGCTCACCTCCCAACCTAGGTCTCAAGGAGACCACCCCCGAGCTTGGAGAACCAAGGCTAAATGGGTATGCTAAAAAAAATGCTCACAAAAATACACATATGCATACACAACAATCAACTCCCATCCAAGGTTTTACAAATGAGTTTTCCAACTCATTGAGAAGGGTGAAGGTGGGCTTTTCCAATGAGGAGAATGTCATTGTATTTACATTTTCTCAACATGAATATTTCATTGCCTCTTCAAGGCTACATTATCAAACCTATATTAAAAAACTTTCATTATCAACATCCTCAAGATGCAAGAATACAAATAGCTTCATGGTGCCCATACCCCATGAATTTATCCCTCTTCTCGAAGAGAAGAGACTCTCACTACAATGGAGAGCCCAACTAACCCCTTCACCCAAGGCCACTTCTTCCCTTCCCAAAGGGTGAGTAATGCCTTACTCCCATGAACAAAACTCCCTCATACAAACAAAAATAAAACCATAAGCATGAATTCAAACCCAAATCCCATCCCATACAACACAATATCACAACAATACATAGAATTCATATGCATGAGAGAGCAAGAACAACATGCTAATCTATTGGAAACAAACAAGTAAACTTCCATGGCAATGAGTAAACCAACCTTCACAAGTGTTATGGTAAAATGATCTTTGAAAAGAGCCCAATCCCTTATCCTTTCCTCTTCCAAACCTAATTGTCTCTAAAATTAGAGAGTGGGTGAACACCCACTAAGTCTCTCCCATCCCACTAAAAAGGCCTCTAAAATGTACTCAACAACTAGCATTAATTGAGACATGACACCCAATCCTTAGTCTTCTATATTGTCTCCCCTCTTAATTGTGGGTTTGGCAAAGAGTGTGGGACAAGTTAGAATGCATGTGGCCACTTCCATTTTCGCCACTTTTGAAAAGTAGGCTTTTTGGAGGCCCATCATGAGGTTCTAGGCTTTCCCATAGGCAAAAAATAACCCCCAACCCAAGGTACCTACTTAGGCTTAGCTAATTTAGGCTAAAACTACACCCTAGGATCACTTTTGACCCCTCTAAAGAACCTCTAAAGTCCAAATCAGAGTTCCCAACTTGATGTGATCCCTACATGACATCTACAAGCAAGTGAGACTTAATACAATATTATATTGGGTTAGGAGGTGTTGTCATATTTTTTCACACCTTGGAGGCCTAGTTACTAGATGAGCTACAATAACCTACTTTGTGTTATTAGGTGGTTTTTCTTATATTTATGTTCATTTCATTGCAAAGTACATGAAGATAAAAAGGAAATGAATTGCATCTACATCTACACATACATCTATTTGTGGCATTTATACTATACAGAAGGGAAATAACTGAAAAGAAAAGCATCTATCTAAGCTCACACAGGCCGTGAGCATAGCCTTTACCAGAATTGAATGGATGAGTGCAGATATACATAAAGAAATAATTGATATGGGGGTACCAGACATTGCCTGGTGTTGATGTTTAGATCTAGTCCAGTCTAGTGAGCTCCTGAGATCCAGAACCTGCAAGAAGTGAAGAAAGGAGATGGGTTAGATCCAATGGATCTATGTGATGGCTGGTATCACAATATCACAGAATGCATACATACACTCAGCCATGCACCTCTAAAAAAGGTTGTGCTCAGGGCATGTGCATGAGAATCTTCCAAAGAACCAAAAGAGGCACCATGTTTTCACTGACGTGTTTGTTTCATGTGCAGATACAGGGAAGCTGATCCAATAAAGAGTTCCGTGAATGATCTAGGTCCTTGATGTGGGTAACGATAGAGTAATCTTATTATACTCTATCTGTTACCCCTTCAAGGGCCAAGAGCACACATAGTGTGTAAAAATAGGGAACATTTAGATGATCTAGCATCAGTCAAGCTATGATAAACAGAGGGCAATATGGCATCAGGTTATGAACAGAGCTAATGGTAGAGTACACAAATCTATGAAGAAGATAGGGTGCTCTGTTGCATAGATGTTCACATGGCATTTCAACATTGATCTTCAACAAATACAGAGGGGCATCAATTCAGAATGTAGAATGTATAACAATATGTGTGCACTGACATGAGGATATTTACAGTAATGAAGCAATCACAGTATACAGATGACAAGGTGCAAAAATCAATACATGATAGGCTTGGGTTCTTTAACATTTAACACATATTGAAGAACAACGTTAGGCCACAGTGTTTTTTAACACTACAATCTCCACACACCAAGGTGGGAACAAACAGTAATAATACAATGCAAAGAGTAGTTCTCAAGCTCCAATTTCATGGTAAACATGGTACAGGAACAACTGAGCCTCATAATAATAAGATACATACAGATTCAATGATGAACCAAAGATACCAGCAAACACATACAACATGCCACCCAAGTGGAAGAATAGGACATAGTATCGGGTTCCAACATACGGTGGTAAAAAATAGAGCATGGCCCCGAGCTCAAGTGCGTCTTGAGCTATGCTCAACACCTTGAGTCTCACATTGAATGCAACAGTGCACACACTCTCAGGCACGATACCGCTGTGCCCGTGTTGTAGTGAATGCCCATAAAACATCATGCCAATAGCAGCGTGGTTACAATACGGGCATAGTGGTCGTGCCCGAGCCTGAGCTTCAAGAAATGAGAAAGCATATGGCAATACATCTTCACATCGCCTAGCTGTGTAGCTTGCGGAATGCAAGGTTAGCATACGCCGTGAATGCATACTCATTTGTTCAAGTATGCATCCACGGGGTATTGCCATTATTTTAACAAGCATGAAATGAAATAAAAGGGATGCTAGCGGCATGAAGTACAATTGTATGATGCCCTTTCCCATGCTCAATGCCATGACTGCATACCCATTTATTTGAGTATGCATTCACGAGGAGGCATGCTAATATGGAATTGCAAAGGTTGAAATAAAATAGAGAAACATATACATGCTGCAATTCTATAAGGAAATGAAACAAGATATATAATGATGCCCTAATCGACAATCCAAAATAACAACAGTTGATGCCCTAGCTCGGGGCCATCGAAATTCATAAGCATAGAATTGAATTCACAATGCCAAAATACAAATGTAGCATTCAGTGCCAAGAGGCATAAACATATACAGAATTTCAACATGTGACAGTGCCAATTCATCATTGCCATGATTTTTTATAGTGATTTCGAAGCATGCAGAATGAAGTGAAACCAATCATAGGGGCCTACCTCTGTCTTTTTATCAGTTTGAATTTGCTATTTCCTCATTTGAATTTGAAGTTCAGTGCACTTATTGTATATGGAAATGGAAACTTGCCACCTATCAAAGATCAACTCCACATTGCCAGTGCCGATGCTACAACAATGATTTCTTGCCGATGCATCTTCTTTTCCCCCATTCTTTTTAGGGTTGAGAATATGATTGGCCTCTTTTTTTTAAAAATGTTTTATTTTTGAAGGCCATGTGTCATATGACCTTGGGTCTGCTATGTTGAGGATATTTGAAGGGGGCTTAGTTTTAATTTTTGAATAGGCTATTAATGTGTTCCTCCCTTTTTCATATTGGGTTGAGGCTTTTATAGCTTTATTTTACATACTAGGTGTCCTTTAAATAATGTGGATTTGGTCAAAATGTAAATATTTTGGATATTCTCCTCATTTTTTGAGTTGAGATTATCTCAAAATATATTTAGGATCCACTCCATGTGGTTTAGTAAAGGGGAATATTTTAATTGTAAAAGTCATTGCAAAACCTTGTTGTAAATATTGACAAGTGGCGTTTTATAGGCCATTGTTAGTTTTTCTTTCTGATGCATGACTTAGTGGTGGGATGGTCTCCCTTTTGACTACCTATTTTTAGAGACCCCACTTTCTCCATCCCCCTAGATTCTCAGGAATTGGGCATCTGAATTTTAGAGTGCCATGATCATGGTCCTAGTGGCAGAATTTTCTAATTTTGGTGAAGTAGTGGACTTCAATGCAGATTCTACATATTTCCTATATATGGCTCTCACCTTTGGTGATTGAAGGCTAGTTCTTCCTTCCCTCATTTTCACGAGGTGAATGTTGTAGCTCTAGGAGAAGCAAATTGATATTTTGACTCCTTTTATTCTAGTTAATAGCAATTGTCCTTCTTTTTCTACAACTTTGTGAGTTGATTTGATGGATTTGATGTCATGTATTGTGATTGAAATTGGTCCTTTACTTGATATGTTATTCATTTTCATGTTCACAAGCACTGATTTTTCTTAAAGTTTCAATCTGTGTGCATTTATACATGTTTGAGTTGTGGAATCTATTTTCCCTTCTCATTTACAACCATCACCTGATTATTTTCTAAGGGAAGAATCAGATTTGGGAAGAGTTGTGATGTTTAGGTTATATGATGGATTACATTGTGAGTCTATCTTTAGTTTGTGGTTCTATGTAGTTTGGTGAATCACCTAAGTTAAATTTTAGTTATTTCAATTTCATGCAATCTCTCTCCCTTTCCCTTCAAGTTCAGTTTAGTTTCAGGTGATACAAATGGGGAAGGAGACCCTTAATCTGGAGGTTTATTCTCAGTGAAGCAGTCCCACATCCTAAGAGTATTCCCATGTTTCATGGGATTGCTAGGTTCCATACTTAGCCATCACGGGTGCAATCCCTAGTGACAACATTTTTTTGGCACCCGGTGGGACAACTTCATTTCCCATCATTCACTGAGTTTTCTAGTGTGATCCTTAGTGCAATCAGCCTTTAAGAGGTGGTTTATTTCTGGCACCATGATGACTCTAAGAAAAATCTACTGGTTTAAGTAGTTCAAGTGCTGATAAATTTTAAAAAATATCTTTTACCAGCTTATTTGATGAGCAAGCATGTCAATGCCTAATGTGTATTCTCCCTATCACCCCCCATATCATGAAAAAGCCACCCATGTGCAGGCATTCAATCCATATCAAGCTGGCCAAGTAGTAGCATATAGTCAAAATATCCCAGCAGCAGCAAGTTACCAGCATGCACTACCATACCCTCCCAGCTAGCATCGAGCATCTTGGTAGCATTCCTATCAACCACCATATGAAAATTATCCTAAGCCTATTTTCAGTCCAAGCTACCACACTTTAGGAGGATATCAATATATTCAGTATGCCCCCAGTCAATATGCTCTTGTACAGGCCTATGAGTAGGCTCTCCAACAAGAAGGATCATGGGCATGGGCTCAAAGACAAAAAAATCAGAGTTATAACTAGAAGTAAGGAGATCATGAGGTCATTGCTGCCCTGATGCAAGAAATCTCACCAGATCCACTAGAGGGAAATGGGAGCTTAATGTAGTCATGGAGACCCTCATGGACCATGTATCCAGGTTATGTGATGCCAAATCTTTTTAAGGAGGAGACCCAGAAGGAGATGCCCCATGTTGCTGAAGAGAACCTAGAAGCTTTGTAGACCAGACAGGAGACCCCCAAGGTTCAAATCCCAAGTTTCTTGCCTGGTAAGTCCACTAGCACCTCTATTGAAATTCCAAGCTTTAAGATTTCTCCTTTAGTTTAGAATCTTAGTCAACATGACCCTGATCTCCATGCATGTTTAGAGCCTATTCATGACCCTATCTCAGATTTCTAGCCACTTCATTCTATTTCTATAGAAGAGACACATGTGATGTTTGACTTCCTAAATAACAGGGAGCCCGTCCTGCAGTAGATTAAGCCCTATGAGCCAATCCGAGAAGAGACCCCTACACCTCCTAAGATTTTAGCCCACGAGGAAGAGAATGAGTCTTGTCTTTTAGGTTTACCTTTTCATGATGATTATGAGGAACATGTAGATTTATCATATGATGATGGATTAGAGAAGCCATGTAAGGATCAGAAAGCAAGTGAAGAGGTTGAAATTCTAGCTGATTTTTTTGAGGAGACGCCTTCTTATATTGAGTAGGATGAGATAGTGCAAGATTTACTAGTTGAGCTCTCTGATTATGATAAGAAAAATGATACAGTTGCAACTAACTTAGAACAACAAGATGATTTTGATTTGATAATTAATGCTTTTTTCTCAACTCTTGTTGATATTCCTCATCTTCTTGAGAAGGATAATGGCTTGCATGTACTTGAAGAGGAGTTTGTATTTCAGGAGGGAAATGTTGTCTCAATTGCAGAATCTGAGCCTATCTACAACAGAGTGGTGGATGAATCTCAAGAACCATGTTTCTTGGACCATGAGGAGGGGCCAATGATTGTTAAGGACCTGAGACAGTTGGATAGCTTTGATGAGTTGTTGGTTGTTCCAATTGATGAAGAGGATAACCTTCTAATTGCAGAGGAAGAGATATTATGGCAGACTATCATGGAGGGGCAAAGTTTTGATCAGTATGCTAGAGGTGATTGTACGATGCATACTAAGCAGCAAGAGAGGCCTAGTTTTATGCTCTCTAGGGGGTGTCCTATCAGATATCTAGCCCAGGTGGGGCCAAGCAAGACATGCATACTCAAGGACTCAATGGAGGGTGATGTCAAGAGTCCACTCCTTGGTGACCAGGAGCTCATTCAGCCTCATTAGACTCCCTAGGAGGACAACACCTATGATCTAATTGAGGTTAGTAGTCTGGTCTACCAGATTCAAAATTTGATATGCTAGGTAGTTCAGTACATTTTTGTGTTCCATGTTCTCTTTGTTGGCATCAAATATGAAAAGTATAATATTTTGAGGAGAATGGGAAGCTATTTCAACAATCCAGTTAATGGATTTGTTTAACCAGTTTGCTGAGATTGGTTAGAGTAGGGTAGGGTAGAAGCTTTGTTTTTTGTGTTTCCTAAGTGCCTTGGCACAGGTTGTTTTCAGTTTGCTTTCAGTTCAGTTTTTAGTTTGGTTTGAGTAGCAATAAGCCTGAGTAGTTTTCCAGGCAGTCAGCTTCAGTTTTTGTTGGATGGAAGGAGGATTGGTTATCTGAAAGAAGCTAGGTTCAGTTGTGGTTTGGTGACTCTGTGCCCAATGGATCTATCAGGTAGCTGGTCAAGATGCTTAGCAGGCAAGCACTCCATAGAGGTCGCCAGAATGTTGTCATATTTTTTCACACCTTGGAGACCTAGTTACTAGATGAGCTACAATAACCTAGTTTGTGTTATTAGGTGGTCCTGCTTATATTTGTGTTCATTTCATTGCAAAGTACATGAAGGTAAAAAGGAAATGAATTGCATCTACATCTACACATACATCTATCTGTGGCATTTATACTATACATAAGGGAAAGAACTAAAAAGAAAAGCATCTATCTAAGCTCACATAGGCCGTGAGCATAGCCTTTACTAGAATTGAATGGATGAGTGCAGATATACATAAAGAAATAATTGATATGGGGGTACTAGACATTGCTTGGTGTTGATGTCTAGATTCGGTCCAGTCTAGTGAGCTCCTGAGATCTAGAACCTACAAGAAGTGAAGAAAGGAGATGGGTTAGATCCCATGGATCTATGCGATGGCTGGTATCACAATATCACAGAATGCATACATACACTCAACCATGCACCTCTAACAAAGGCTGTGCTCAGGGCATGTGCATGAGAATCTTCCAAAGAACCAAAAGAGGCACCATGTTTTCACTGACGTGTTTGTTTCATGTGCAGATACAGGGAAACTGATCCAATAAAGAGTTCCATGAATGATCTAGGTCCTTGATGTGGGTAACGATAGAGTAATCTTATTGTACTCTATCTGTTACCCCTTCGAGGGTCAAGAGCACACATAGTGTGTACAAATAGGGAACATTCAGATAATCCAACATCAATCAAGCTATGATAAATAGAGGGTAATATGGCATCGGGTTCTAAACAGAGCTAATGGAAAAGTACACAAATCTATGAAGAAGATAGGGTGCTCTATTGCATAGATGTTCACATGGCATTTCAACATTTATCTTCAACAAATATAGAGGAGCATCAATTCAGAATGTAGAATGCAGGACAATATGTGCACATTGACATGGGGATATTTACAGTAATGAAGCAATCACAGTATACAGATGACAAGGTGCAAAAATCAATACATGATAGCCTTGGGTTCTTTAACATTTAACACATATTGAAGAACAATGTTAGGCCACAGTGTTTTTTAATACTACAATCTCCACACACCAAGGTCGGAACAGACAGTAATAATACAATGAAAAGACTGGTTCTCGAGCTCCAATTTCATGGTAAACATGGTACAGGCACAGCTGAGCCTCATAATAATAAGATAAATACAGATTCAATGATGAACCAAAGATACCAGCAAACACATGCAACATGCCACCCAAGTGGAAGAACAGGACACGGTATCAGGTTCCAACATATGATGGTAAAAAATAGAGCATGGCCCCGAGCTCAAGTGCATCCTGAGCTATGCTCGATGCCTTGAGTCTGACATTGAATGCAATAGTGCACACACTCTCAGGTACAATACCACTATGCCTGTGTTGTACTGAATGTTGCCCATAAAACATCATGCCAATAGTAGCGTGGTTACAATAGGGGCACAGTGGTCGTGCCTGAGCCTGAGCTTCAAGAAATGAGAAAGCATATGGAAATACATCTTCACAACACCTAGCCGTGTAGCTTGCGGGATGCAAGGTTAGCATACGCCATGAATGCATACTCATTTGTTCGAGTATGCATCCATGGGGTATTGCCATTATTTTAACAAGCATGAAATGAAATAAAAGGGATGCCAGTGGCATGAAGTACAGTTGTATGATGCCCTTGCCCGTGCTCAGTGCCATGATTGCATACTCATTTATTTGAGTATGCATTCACGAGGAGGCATGCTAATATGGAATTGCAAAGGTTGAAATAAAATAGAGAAACATATACATGCTGCAATTCTATAAGGAAATGAAACAAGATATATAATGATGCCCTAATCAGCAATCCAAAATAACAACAACAGTCGATGCCCTAGCTCGGGGCCATCAAAATTCATAAGCATAGAATTGAATTCACAATGCCAAAATACATATGCAGCATTCAGAGCCAAGAGGCATAAACATATACAGAATTTCAACATGTGATAGTGCCAATTCATCATTGCCATGATTTTTTACAGTGATTTCAAAGCATGCAGAATGAAGTGAAACCGATCATAGGGGCCTACGTCTATCTTTTTATCGGTTTGAATTTGAAGTTCAGTGCACTTGTTGTATATGGAAATGGCAACTTGCCACCTATCAAAGATCAGCTCCACATTGCTAGTGCCGATGCTGCAACATTAATTTCTTGTCGATGCATCTTCTTTTCCCCCATTCTTTTTAGGGTTGATAATATGATTGGCCTCTTTTTTTTAAAAATGTTTTATTTTTGAAGGCCATGTGTCATATGACCTTGGGTCTGCTATGTTGAGGATATTTGAAGGGGGCTTAGTTTTAATTTTTGAATAGGCTATTAATGTGTTCCTCCCTTTTTCATATTGGGTTGAGGCTTTTATAGCTTTATTTTACATACTAGGTGTCCTTTAAATAATGTGGATTTGGTCAAAATGTAAATATTTTGGATATTCTCCTCATTTTTTGAGTTGAGATTATCTCAAAATATATTTAGGATCCACTCCATTTGGTTTAGTAAAGGGGAATATTTTAATTGTAAAAGTCATTGCAAAACCTTGTTGTAAATATTGACAAATGGCGTTTTATAGGCCATTGTTAGTTTTTCTTTATGATGCATGACTTAGTGGTGGGATGGTCTCCATTTTGACTACCTATTTTTAGAGACCCCACTTTCTCCGTCCCCCTAGATTCTCAGGAATTGGGCATCTGAATTTTAGAGTGCCATGATCATGGTCCTAGTGGCAAAATTTTCTAATTTTGGTGAAGTAGTGGACTTCAATGCAGATTCTACATATTTCCTATATATGCCTCTCACTTTTGGTGATTGAAGGCTAGTTCTTCCTTCCCTCATTTTCACGAGGTGAATGTTGTAGCTCCAAGAGAAGCAAATTGATATTTTGACTCCTTTTATTCTAGTTAATAGCAATTGTCCTTCTTTTTCTACAACTTTGTGAGTTGATTTGATGGATTTGATGTCATGTATTGTGATTGAAATTGGTCCTTTACTTGATATGTTATTCATTTTCATGTTCACAAGCACTGATTTTTTTAAAAGTTTTAATTTGTGTGCGTTTATGTGTTTGAGTTGTGGAATCTATTTTCCCTTCTCATTTACAACCAGCACCTGATTATTTTCTAAGGGAAGAATCAGATTTGGGAAGAGTTGTGATGTTCAGGTTATATGCTGGATTACATTGTGAGTCTATCTCCAGTTTGTGGATCTATCCAGTTTGGTGAATCACCTAAGTTAAATTTTAGTTATTTCAATTTCATGCAATCTCTCTCCCTTTCCCTTCAAGTTCAATTTAGTTTCAGGTGATACAAACTGGGAAGCCGACCCTTAATTTGGAGGTTTATTCTTAGTGAAGTAGTCCCACATCCTAAGAGTATTCTCATGTTTCACAGGATTGCTAGGTTCCATACTTAGCCATCACGGGTGCAATCCCTAGTGACAACAAGAGGTTCTTCACAAGCCCTAATTGACATGTCATCTTCCACATATTCAATACAAGTGTCAAGTGACACCAACAAAATACACATCACATCCACTATGACATGTCCTAATTGGCAACATGAAGTTAAACTAATAACACACATGGAATTAACATTTACAACAAGATCACATTACAACAAGGTTTTCAATCCCATATCAAAATAAACCTTGGCTTACTCAATTCACATATGTTTAGCCTTGATTCTCTGAATAATTCCATGGTTCTCTTTCTTGGACACTAAACTCTAGCATCAGTAGTCCAAGGTAATACAATCACATGAAATATACATATTTAATTCATAAAGCAACATAAATCAATATGCAGAATTCAATTCTAATTACAATTTTTCATGCAATAATGTTTAAACATCATAACTCCATAAACATCATAACATATCATCCATGAAATTATCAAATCTAGTCATGATAAAGTCTTTTCATCAATTCACATAACTAAACATGCATAATCAAAATCAACAACATACTCTAGGTTCTAATCCACATCAGAATGTAGTCCACATAATATAATAATCATCATCAACATAATATCTTGAGTCTCTGTCAGGATAATCAAAAGGTGTATCAATGTATCAAATCATGAAGTATCAAAATGTAGACTAATCAATAGTGCTATGATGGGTCGGGGTGAGGCCTCACAATGTCTCCCCAAAATAGACTCTAAACTTCAAGGAGCCAATACAAGCCTCTAACTAACTTGCTAACTGTCCCTTTACCAGTCTAAACTGACTGTTACTAACTTAAAACAAGTAATTGTTGTCAAGTTGACAACACAAGTTGGCAACTTGACATCTCAACATCCAAGAACCATTATAGACTTCTAAAAGGTTTTAATGACAACCTTTAAAACCAACTAACTCCTACTAACTCCAACTAAGCCCTTTTTTAGGCTCATATTGCCTATATAGGCAATTTACAATATTATGCACTTCAACTACTTTTGACATCATTTAAAACCATTACTATTCATTTCCATCAACCCCTAACCTAGGATCAATGCACAAATCTTCCTAGTGACCCCTAGGTACCTTGTAGACTTAACAATGCCATTAAGGCTTACAATCAAGACTTGATTATAATGGGATCAATACATGATCCAATTAACATTCCTTGACCATGATTAATGTCATTACAAGTTTTAATGACCTTTGAAGGCCATTTGGCTTCCACTCCTCCCAAGGATCTATCAATGATCCTGGTGCACTTCATGACTCCTGCCTATGACCTTGGTGCTCCTGCACCACCCTTCTACAAAAAAACTTGATCATTATCTCCGCAGAGATAAATTGTTCACTTTATAGGTCTAGAGTTTATAGATAGCCATCTTGGCATGGATGTACATATAAGAGTGTCAAAGAACATTGAAAGCTCTCTACACCTTGCAAGTGGAATTATGATATTAGAATATGGGTCAACTTATATATGGGCTTTCTGTCATGTGAGTTATTTTTTATTGGTGTAAACTATAATTGAGTAAATTGAAAAATTTGAAAGAATACTCATCAAGAGAACAACTATATCAAATTGAAGATCTATTGGGATCAATTACTTGCTTAGATGAGCGTATTCCTTGGGAATGAGAGCTATGGAAACACCTATAAGAGTCAAGAAAAGGATAAAGCCTATGTGTTAGGATAAACTACCATTGTGATTTCTCTAAGAGACCTTGAAGAGGAGGTTGGCAAATGCAGAATGCAAAATACTGTCATGACCCCACTATGAGAAGAAGATCATGATTTTCCTCAAAAGACATGAGATATGAATCAAAGCCAAAGACTTTGGTGATCAACAACAAGGAAGTAATTACCTTGGATGACAATAGTAATCAATGCTTAGGCAGTGATAAAAATAATAATTAATATTTCATTAGTTGATCAAATATGTCACTTGTAATCAGCAGTGTCTCTTAAATAGATCATGGAAGTCTTTTCCTTTTCAAGGATGGAGATAAGTTTAAGATATGATCGTAAGTGTAATATTTCCTTGAAAACACACAAGTCATTTTGAATGGAACTTCTTAGTCTTACCCTACCTATGAACATTATGATTGTGAGAAAAAAGTCTAGATAGTTGTGTCATATTTTCATTTGGTCAGAAACAACATGGGAAAATTGTGCATGTGTCTATCAATCATTCATAAGCTATAGGATACATGGATAGAGAAGATCAACATATATAACATACATATAAAGTTGATAGACATTAAGCCCTCATATACTATTGAGAAAGAACAGATAAAGAATAGGAAATTGAATACTTTTTGCCTAACGATTTAACATTGACTTTTCTTTGGGATGGACTTTGGTTTCGGGGTATGTGCAAGATCACAAGGGGCCAAAAAGTGGCGATGTGAAAAATATTCACTTTTCACTCATCCAAAATTGCATGGAATTTTTAGTAGGCCTGGGTGTCAGTACACCTGGGCAAACCTGACACCAAAGCACATGCTTAATCAGGTACTTGAAAACATATCGAGTACCCGAAACCTATGGCATAAATCAAAACTCGCGAGCCATTTTCCTCATTTCTCCTCACATTTTGGGTTTGGAAAACAGCTGCAAATATCATATACATGATATTTTTGGGTATTTGATTTCTGCAACAACAAATTCAATCTCCGTAGTATACGATAAGTAAATTCTTTGTATATTTTGATTATTTTATTTCATTTTGATGCTAAATGTAGTTTTTTTGGTTGAAATAAGGTTTTGTATTTATTTTTGTAATAATATATGAAATCAAATTAAAATTTAGATTTTTTTTTAATTTAATCAAGCATGGCTGACAACAATGAAGAAAATAACCCTCCCGCACCAAATAACGATCCCCAAAATAATCCCCCATCTCAAAACCCTCGATCTTTAGAAGATTTGATACAAAATAATTTGAACACAATACAAGGTTTTCAAAACACATATCATAATATACCTACATTAGGTCCCATGCTTGCCACATTAAATACTATTGTTGAAAATATTGACACACTCACGTAGCAACATAATGCTGCTCTTCATTGGCGTGATGATATGCACTCCTAATTTGATGACGGGCTTGACCATGCTGGGATTGGGACCCTTAATATAAGTAAGGAAGATATAGCCTCTCCTTTTGTGAATCCTAAAATCGGATTACAAGTTGACCCCAAAAAGCCCAAATTATCAATAAAATGGTGCACAAATGAAGCAATGCACACACACTTTTGGGATTGCTGGTGAATCATTTTTGATAAACCACCCCATAGCAATTTGGAGCTCCCTTTGTATTTCATAAAAAAATTGTATGCTGAATTTGTGCTTGGTTACAATGTTAATTATTGGAGTATGAGGCCCAACATGGGTGTAGGTGGATGAGCTCCTCAAACTAGGCCATTTGCCCAGCGCAAAAAGGCCACTACCTTTGTCCCCCCCATTGATGTCGCACCCCCTCCTCGAGTGCAACATCCTGATATCATTGTAGAGGCTGCCTCACATACTATTAGGGCCATTCATTTGCTGAGTGATTAGTTGATCACGTAGACCAGGTCAGTGTTGCCTCCTATTGTGGATGATGCTGGCACATCGACATCTCACTGGAGTTCATATGTATGCGAGCCCCATATTTGCATTATATGCAAGAATATGTGCCTCAGACCGCTTATTGATGCTGATACATATCAGTATGTTATTGATGAGGAGGATGTAGGAGACGTAGTTGTAGAGGTTACAACACCTCATGGAGCATCTACATCTCATGAGAGTGCTCAGGAGGTGTACGCAGAGCCATGGACTCCTGTTGATATGGTAAGAGTAAACATTATAAATAAATTTGTCACATGACTTATTTAATTTATTTATTTAGATTAGTTTTAATGATTGCATGCACTTATTTATATATATTTTTTTCATTTATATTTAGTTGATGACATAGGAGGAGTTGAGACAGGTGGATGAATCCACAACTTCGGCCATTTCATTTAGCCTTGATGCCTATACAGAATATTATAAATTATGGACCCATTAGTTTTTTTTATATCATTTGGTGTACATTCTTAAATCTCTATCAATTAGAGCAATTAAATTCATACATTTACTAATATATTGTCATCTTATTGTACTCTTGCAGGCTACAACTGATGTCAGTGGGGGGCACGAGGGGGTTCCTTCATCAGGTGTCGACAAAGGAAAGGTAATTAATTGTTTAAGATTAATTATGCATGCATATGTATGCCACTTGTGTGTAGTAATAAATATTTTACTTGAATTTATTATATAGGGTGTGGCTATCGATGATGTTCTGACATGAGTTCGGGAGCCTAGGCTGACAGGCATCTTGATTCGGAGTGATAGCCTGATTGTACGTAGACTTTTACATATTGTTATTTGTATTTTGTAACCAGGGTTGTTATGATGAAGTAAATTTATATATAATTGACAATCTTTTTACTCTCATAGGTTACTCCTAGTGTGAGGGAGGGCCCACGAGAATCTTTCATATCTTTGTTGACCCAATCGACTATTCCAAAGGAGGGATCACCAGATGTAATTTTTAATTTTAGTTCAAATCATCCTATTTTGTAGATTTATTACTCTATGTTGCACCACTCTACTAATCTCATTATTGCAAATATATATTTATAGGTCAGAGTTGGTATTGTTGGCATGGTCCCTTCCCTATCAAGGACTTATGCTAAGACACCTAATCGTGGTAGGCGACCAAGAGGCCAGGTACAAATATTTTTATTTAGTTATAATCTTAATTAAATTAGTGTTTGAATTATGAATTATGAATTATGAATTATATATATATATATATATATATATATATATATATATATATATATATATATATATATATATATATATATATATATATATATATATATATATATATATATATATATATATATATATATATATATATATATATATATATATATAAAGTAAGCAATCTAACTTGGGTTTGAACTCATTTTTGATGCAGGATCAATCAGAGCCAAACACTTCTTCAAAGAGGCTACATTTTGATGACCCCCCTACGACATAGGATGTAGTTTTAGTTTTGTGGTCATTTAGAGATGCCACTTGGCTCATTTTGAGTTGGCATATATGCCACATTGTACACCTTGAAACATTGATTTTGTAGACATTTTGAAATGGCATGTGCCATATTTGTATATGGAGATACTTTTGATACTTTCTATATATATAACATGTTCATTTTTATGTTATATTTGCGTCATCTTTTGTATACATATTTATTATTCATGTTTATGGAATTGAATGGTGAAGTTATATCTTGACTATGATTATCATTATGATTTAAATTATATCTTGTTGAAGTTACATTTGTTTTTCTTTACTCTGGAATACCCTGTTCATGGAGCTTATTATGTTTGAGGTTTAACTTCTATAGATTTCCTATGTTTTTATGTTTCATACAATTATATATACTCACTTGAGCCACTTAGTACTACATTATTTCAATACTATGTATATAACTCATCATATTGGGGTTTACTAAATCCACAGAGAAATGTAGCACTTGTGCTGTTAGGTCACTTGGGTCGAGCGTTCCAGTGACTCCGTGGGTGGAATGGGGTTGTCAGTGGTGTTTACCCGACCAACCAAAGCTAATGGAGTAGACAGTTTGATGTCATGATAGACGGTTTGAAGGATACACTGCTGAGCTACTTTCAACTGACCCTCACTGCAAGTTTTTGTATTGACTGAGATCACCTTGCCAAATGCAAATGAAGTTGAATCACCCAAAACTAAGAGGTTATTGTAGACCTTAAAAACATGATCTCGTAGCCCCTGACAATTTTTTGATACCTCTCACGAGGTTCAAGATACGAGCCTTGGAAAATTTCTGCCTAATCATGCTTAGTGCACCTTGGGGTCACTTGGGTCGAGCGTGGTCATAAGAATTCTAGTGACTCCATGGGTGGAATAGGGTTGTTAGTGGCATTTACCCAGCTAATCAAAGTTGATGGAGTAGACGGTTTGATGCTAGGATAGATAGTTTGAAAGATACACTACTAAGCTACTTTCAATTGACCCTGACTGCAAGTTTTGACATTGACTGAGATCGCCTTGCCAAATGCAAACGAAGTTGAATCGCCCAAAACTGAGAGAGGTTATTATAGAACTTGGAATAAATATCTCATAGCCCCTAACGGTTTGTCGATACCTCTCATGAGGTCCAAGATATGAGCCTTAGAAGATCACTGCCCAATCGTGCTTAGTGCACCTTGGGGTCACTTGGGTCGAGCGTGGTTGTGAGCGTTCCATTGACTCTGTGGGAAGAATGGGGTTGTCACTGATGTTTACCTAGCAAACCAAAGCTGATGGAGTAGATGGTTTGATGCCAGGATGGACAGTTTGAAAGATACACTACTGAGCTACTTTCAACTGACCCTCACTGCAAGTTTTGGCATCGACTAAGATCACCTTTCCAAATGCAAACGAAGTCGAATCGCCCAAAACTGAGAGAGGTTATTATAGACCTCAGAAACATGATCCCGTAGCCCCTCATAGTTTTATGATACCTCTCATGAGGTTTGAGATATGAGCCTTGAAAGATCACTGCCCAATCATGCTTAGTGCACCTTGGGGTCACTTGGGTGGAGTGTGGTCGTGAGCATTCCAGTGACTCCATGGGCGGAATGGGGTTGTCACTGGCATTTACCCAGCCAATCAAAGCTGATGGAGTAGATGGTTCGATGCTAGGATAGACGGTTTGAAAGATACACTACTGAGCTACTTTCAACTAACCCTCACTACAAGTTTTGGCATCGACTGAGATCACCTTGCCAAATGCAAACAAAGTTGAATCACCCAAAACTGAGAGAGGTTATTGTAGACCTCAAAAACATGATCTTGTAGCCCCTAATGATTTGTCAATACCTCTCACAAGGTCTGAGATACGAGCCTTGGAAGATCACTACCCAATCGTGCTTAGTGCACCTTGGGGTCACTTGGGTCGAGCGTGGTCGCGAGTGTTCTAGTGACTCTATGGGTGGAATGAGGTTGTGAATGGAGTTTATTCAGCCAACCAGAGCTGATGGATCAAATGGTTCAATCCTAAGATAGATGGTTTGAAAGATACACTTCAGAGCTACTTTCAACTAACCCTCACTGCAAGTTTTGGCATCGACTGAGATTGCCTTGCCAAATGCAAACAAAGTCGAATCACCCAAAAATGAGAGAGGTTATTTTAGCCCTTGGAATCAAGATCCTATATCCCCTAATGGTTTGTTGATACCTCTCACAAGGTCTGAGATACGAGCCTCAAAATATTGCTTTCCAATCATGCTTAGTGCACCTTGGGGTCACTTGGGTCGAGCATGGCTGTGAGCATTCTAGTGACTCTGTAGGTGGAATGAGGTTGTCACTGGTGTTTACCTAGCCAACTAGAGTTGATGGAGTAGATGGTTTGATGTTAGGATGGATGGTTTGAAAGATACACTGCTGAGCTACTTTCAACTAACCCTCACTGCAAGTTTTGGCATCGACTGAGATCACCTTGCCAAATGCAAATGAAAATGAATTGCCTAAAACTAAGAGAGGTTATTGTAGAACTCAAAATCATGATCTCGTAGCACTTGATGGTTTGTCAATACCTCTCATGAGGTTTGAGATACGAGCCTTGGAAGATCACTGCCCAATCATGCTTAGTGCACCTTGGGGTCACTTGGGTCGAGTGTGGTCGCAAGCGTTCCAGGGACTCCGTGGGTGGAATGGGGTTGTCACTGGAATTTACTCAGCCAACCAGAGCCGATGGAGTAGATAGGTTGATGCTAGGAAAAATAGTTTGAAAGATACACTGTTGAGCTACTTTCAACTGACCCTCATTGTAAGTTTTCGCATTGACTGAGATCGCCTTGCCAAATGTAAACAAAGTCAAATCGCCCAAAACCGAGAGAGGTTATTGTAGACCTCCAAATAAATATCTTGTAGCCCCTAATGGTTTGTTGATACCTCTCATGAGGTCTGAGATACGAGCCTCAGAAGATTGCTGCCCAATTGTGCTTAGTGCACCTTGGGGTCACTTGGGTCAAGCATGGTCGCAAGCATTCCATTGACTCCGTGGGAAGAACAGGGTTGTCACTAGCATTTACCTGGCCAACTAGATTTGATGGAGTAGACGGTTTGATGCCAGGATGGATAGTTTGAAAGATACACTGCTGAGCTACTTTCAACTGACCCTCACTGCAAGTTTTGGCATCGACTAAGATCGCCTTTCCAAATGCAAATGAAGTCAAATCACCCAAAACTGAGAGAGGTTATTGTAGAAATTAGAAACAAAATTTCGTAGCCCCTCACAGTTTTTCAATACCTCTCATGAGGTTTGAGATACGAGCCTCGAAAGATCACTACCCAATCATGCTTAGTGCACCTTGGGGTCACTTGGGTTGAGTGTGGTCATGAGCGTTCCAGTGACTCCATGGGTGGAACAGGGTTGTCATTGGTGTTTACCCAGCCAAATGGAGCTGATGGAGCAGATGGTTCGATGCCAGGATAAATGGTTTGAAAGATACACTACTGAGCTACTTTCAATTGACCCTTACTGCAAGTTTTGGCATCGATTGAGATCGCCTTGCCAAATGCAAACGAAGTCAAATTGCCCAACACCGAGAGAGGTTATTGTAGACCTCAAAATAAAAATTGCGTAGCCCCTAATGGTTTGTTGATACCTCTCACGAGGTCTGAGATATGAGCCTTGGAAGATCACTACCCAATCATGCTTAGTGCACCTTGGGGTCACTTGGGTCGAGCATGGTCATGAGCGTTCCAGATGACTCCATGGGTGGAATGGAGTTGTCACTGGTGTTTACCCAGCCAACCAAAGCTGATGGAGTAGATGGTTTGATGCCAAAACATACGGTTTGAAGGATACATTACTGAGCTACTTTCAACTGACCCTCACTGCAAGTTTTGACATCGACTGAGATCACCTTTCCAAATGCAAATGAAGTCGAATTGCCCAAAACCAAGAGAGGTTATTGTAGACCTTAGAAACATGATCTTGTAGCCCCTCATGGTTTTTTGATACCTCTCATGAGGTTTGAGATACGAGCCTTGAAAGATCACTACCCAATCACGCTTAGTGCACCTTGGGGTCACTTGGGTCGAGCATGGTCGCGAGCGTTCCAGTGACTCCATGGGTGGAACAAGGTTGTCACTAGAATTTACATGGCCAACTGGAGCTGATGGAGCAAATGGTTCGATGCCAGGATGGATAGTTTGAAAGATACACTATTGAGCTACTTTCAACTGACCCTCACTGCAAGTTTTGGCATCAACTGAGATTGCCTTGCCAAATGCAAACGAAGTCAAATCACCCAAAACTGAGAGAGGTTATTGTAGACCTTAGAAACACTATCTCATAGCCCCTAATGGTTTTTCAATACCTCTCATGAGGTCTTATATATGAGCCTTAGAAGATCGCTGCCCAATCATGCTTAGTGTGCCTTGGGGTCACTTGGGTCGAGCATGGTCGCGAGCGTTCCAGTGACTCCGTGGGCAGAATGGGGTTATCACTGGCATTTACAATGTCATGAAAGTGAACCACCAACTTATAGTCCACACCATTTTTAGTAACGAAAAATTTAACTCTTTTACTCTCCCATGCAAACTCAGAAAGCATGTCACTTGCAGACCATAAAACACACAATGCATTATGGTACACTGGGCAGCCTGCAAGCAGTTGTGTTTTATAGATTGAATAAGTAGTCCTTGGGAACATGTCCTTGTCTGTAGTGGAAACAATTAGGTTTTCATTCTAAAACAAGAGAAGACCCAAATGGGAAAGCATGCACACTTCTTTTCTTGACCTAGTTCCATTGCAATAATTGTTAGTGGTATGTTTGAAATTTGAACTATGAAACTAATCATGATTAAGCTAGTTAGCACTCTACTACAATTCAATTATGTTTGAGGTTTAACTTCTATAGATTGTTTGAAATGATAAAAAATAATATCCTTAAAGCATTAGAAACAACAATCAAACATGTAAGAATTCAAACCATGCAAATGACATAAGTAAATGACATGTAAGATCCCTTGTTGGCACTATTGGCCACCCATACATGATTTTGGTCATAAGTCCTTATCAAGAATTCTAGGACATTTAACTTTTAAATCAAATTGATTGTTACAAATTGCCATTATAGGCTTCAAAAGATCTCAATTAACCATTAAGGATCCTTTTGTCCTTCTATCTCTGATTGGATCCATGGTGACCGTAGGTGTCTTCATAGGTGCTCCTGCACAAGTTACAATCCACATACAAAACCAAGTTTATTGACTCAAAATACAATCTAAGAAAGGTGAAATTAATGCATTGAAATTAAGCTTAACGAACTTAGAAAACAATGCACTAAGTTAACTTATTACCTAGTCAAGTGTTCCTAAAGGGTCATCTCTTTGCTTCAGGGTCTCCAATAGTGCTTCATGATCAACAGTACTAATAGTCCAAAGTTATTTTTTCTTTGGTCTTCCTTGATGCTTTGACAACTTGACATTTGTTGCTATAACAAGGTGTGAATACATGAGAATAGTTTTGTGCTTCTCATAGTCTTCAAATGCGGGAATTCAATTCTTTCTAATCATGTATGTTCGCAGCCATGTTCCCACAACAAAAATTGAACCAGTAGGATATGTGAACCCATCACCATCTGTCATCGGTTGTACAAGCTTCTGTTTACCTCGTACACAATGTGCTAACCAATAATCTGACCTCTCATCATTCCCCTACAGTACAACCAATGCAAAAACATCTCTTGGATTTAGAAGATCTGAAAGATGGTCATACTCAACTGAAGTGTCCATGTCATCATTTCTTATAGAGAGTGTCAAAGATAAAGGAGTTACATACTGTGGAACCCATGTATCCACCCACTCACTTAACTCACAATGATCCCAATCATACTGAAAACACATGGGGCAAAAAAAATCCAACTCTCATGTCCAAATGGTCCATGTACTACTATTGGAGCTTCAGAATGAATGCATTTTTTAAGTCTTTCACTGTTTGACAATCCAATCTATCTCCTATAGTTCCTAAATAGGGGTAAAATGACATCACACCTATTCAAATGTGTATGTTGTGTGTGTATGGGGGAAATATGAGATCCACTCCTAAATCCAAATTCCCAAAGGAGAGATCTAATTTGATCAACTAAAAGGTTAATGCATAATCGAATCAATCTATGGAGAATATGAAAAAGAGAAAAAAAAACCTATATTTCCCTATGGTAGAATTGAAGTGTTTAGAATTTGAAATAATTGAAATACAACTACTAACCTCAAATTATGGAAAATTTGGAAAATGCCAATTTTTGATGTCTATGTGTACTTTCGGGCAAATCTGCAACCTATTTTGGACTAGAAATGCCAAGATGGAGAAAACCTAGAAATCTTTTTCCAAGATGAGCTCAGGTTGACTTTGACCTTCATAAAAGGTCAAAGGCTAGATTATTTATTTGAAGGTCAATTCTGACTTTGTTCGTAGATCTCGAAAGTTCACCGAAAAGGGTATCCAAATATACTCTTAGATTCGAAATCCCGCACCTGTACTTGCAAGAAAAAAAGGATTTTTGTTGTTTGTTTGAGGGGTTTGCCTTGGTCAAACCTTGGTTTGGAATTGACCTTAATATTGAAATTGAAATGAGAATGCTAGCAAGTAGTAGAAATGGATCTAACAATGAAGCTATGCAATTTGATAATGTAAACAAGTATATTGATATGAAAGATTGAACACAACAATGGTAAATGTAAATCAAAACTATGAAAGTAAATAAAAAACCTCCATGCTTGTATGCTTGGAATCCACCTTGATAGAAGAATGAAATGGATCTAGAAGATGAACAAAGGATCTTGAAGGAAGATCACACCATCATAATGGCTAGATCTAGGGTTTGAGTGATGAATCTTGAATACTTGAACCAAATCCCTTCAATGGCTTGAATGCTTGAATCCTTGACCTTCAATGGAGAACTTGGATGGAGAAGAGGACTTGAATTCTTGAACAAATGCTTGCTTGATCACCTTGAGAGCTTGAGAGAAATTGCCACAAAACTTGATGGAGAGATATGAATAATGGATGAGAAAATGAGAGAGGAAGGCCTCCTTTTATAGTGAACTAGGGCACAATCCTCTAGAGGGACCACCTTAGAGAATTAAATCCCATTTAGGTCCTAACCTTTAGAAAATATACCTAGATTAAATGCAATTAGAAGATTTACCATTTCAAAACCCGAAATAGCCAACCCAGAGGCGGGAAAACAAATATCCCCGAAACCCGACACCTGAAAATCAAGGAATTTGGAAATTTGAAAGAGGGGGGAAAAATCAAGCTTGGGATTGACCTAGTCAGGATCAACCTCGATTCTGACCTTGTGGGCCCAGATCTAGCTAGAATTAGGACAGGAGGTCTTGGGGATGCCTGAAGACCTAGAAATGATACTAGAAAGGGACAAAATGCTAGGGATAGGAATAAAATCCTATTATGACTATGATGAAGGCTAGGAGGACCTATTTCTAAGTTCTACCTAGAAAATAGATCCATGGAAGAGGGAAATTAAGGAGAATCCTCAGGATTCTAACCCTAATTTCACCTAGAATGAAGTAGAAAAGAAGTGGAAAGCGGGGAGAAAGCCAAATCAAAGAAAAGATCAATTCAAGACATCTGATATGACCCCAAACCACTTACTCAGAGGGCTAAATGCTCTTAACATGGAAGTGCTTCCATTTTAAGATGATACAGTTCCCTCCTCAACCAACCAAAAGAATCTATGCATTGTAGAATCAAGAGTCCCCCCTATGAAAATTCTAAAGTACACCAATCAACAATAGAACAAGCATCAAGAAGTAAAACACCTAAAATCCTCAATTTCTCCTTAACTAGAGCTCTCTTCACACACACACTTGCTCCATCATTCTCCTCTTTCCCATGCCCTGACTTAAAAAAACTCCAAATATGAGGTACACCTCTCTCCACATGCATTCTACACAACCAATAAAATTTTTTGGCATTCTTAAATTGACCAGTGCAATTATTTGACCAAATGAGATGCCTATCCATAACAATACCATTTTACTGCAAGAAGTCAAAATAGTTCTGGAAACAATGTTGAACAAACTCATGAGAGTGAGACCTGTTGTCACTCATATAAAAATGGTACTCTCTGATTATATTTTGCTCATTTTTTGTGCTATTAGGGGAATGCCTATATGTGATGTGTACAAAAATAGCAACTTGAATGGAATTGCAATATTGAGCTTGAGTCTCATTTTGGGGCTGCAATGTATGTTGGAGATTTTCCAACAGGCTAGTACTAACTGTATGTTTGTTGTTGATGACAACATATGGAAAGTAGCATGCATGGAAGTATTATGTAGTAAGATTTTAGTATACGTAGCATGGACATGATATCATGGGCATAGAAGTTAACTATTAGTATAGATAGTTATACAGCAGCTTGTGTCAGTAGTGTTCCTGATAGACTATTAGGCAGTGTTCTGTGTATGGTTGTCCATACAGTTATCATGGAGCTTTGCGTGCTTGGATATATGTTGAAGACATGTTAGTGATGTTTTAGTCATGGATGCATAGTTTGATATTCAGTAGATGTGAAGTTATGAAGTCACTATTCGCCAATAGCAGTTTCCTATGTTTATTCAGAAGAGCCGACAATGATTTTATTAGTTCTGGAGTTGTGCCTATCTTTTGGGTATGTTCCCTTGGAGTTAAGCTTAGAGAAGAGTTATTTCTATTTTTTTAAGAGTGCACGAAGTAATTCATCTTGAGGAGAAAGATATAGTTGTTTTGGTAGAGCTGACAGTGTGTAGCGTATGTCTACAATTATCTTATTGGACAGGTCCCAGATTATGTTGCGTACATAGTAGAGATGACAAAATGTTTATCAAAGTTTGTTATGGTTTATCTAATATGATTTGAAGGTGGTTGTAATAGACCAACTTGATTATATCATTTAGAGGAAAGATATTTATAGGCAGTCATTTGTGATTTCTTGAGTGTGGTTCATGGTTGATTAAGTAGAGCAGAGCAGAGTGTGCGAAGTGTTGAGCCATTAGAAGAAGGTCTATGTGACCAAGTAAAGTATTTGTGCTATACATTGGAACTAATCCAGACAGTAGGTCAAAGAGCAGTTCACCAAGATTTAGATATAGTGTGTATCTATTATTCAGAAGGTTGTAGCCTTCACCTCTTTGAGCAGTGAGGTCTCGGACAGTGCATCCTCTCCTCTAACAGGGACAATTGTAAAAGAATCCTAACAGGGTCCGACCCTTGATCAGGTCTACTGTACTAAATATATTGTAAAGCAACTCCTAACAGGGTTAAGGATCTTCTAACAAGGATCATAATACACTAGTGCAGAATATTAGTGGGTGTCAATTCCCACTGGAGTTTTTACTTATTTAGGTTTCCCCATAACCAAAATATTGGTGTTGTGTTCAAGTGGTCTTTCATTGTGTTTATGCCTTATGTTTAAGTATACTTAATTGGATAAAGAATTAAAACTTGTAGATAACTGATTCACCCCCCCTCTCAGTTATCTCTTGGGACTATTCCTAACAATTGGTATCAGAGCCAAATGCCTCAGAGAGAAAAATTAACAACTTGAGGTTGATCAGATGGCATACTTCAGGAAAGGAAGTCCTAAGTTTGATGGAGAGAATTATCTTGATTGGAAGAACACGATGGTGACCCATTTGCAGTGCATTGGTTTTGAAGTTTTTGATGTAACTATCAAAGCAGCCAAGATTCCTACCTTAGAAGACCTTGCAAAGGATGATGCTACTGATAGGAAAATGGAATTGTTTCATCATAATGCTATAGATAAAGAAGCTCTTATCAATGCCCTATTTGATGGTGAGTTTTCATAAATAAAAAAAAGTAGATACAACCCACAAAATATGGAAGCATCTAGAAGACATATTTAAAGGAGACAAACAAGCAAAGGATGCGCATAGAAAGACATGGAAGAAAAGATACAATGAATTAGAGATGCTACCTGAAGAAAATGTCAGAGCTTACAATCAAAGGATAAATGAAGCAGTTGCTGGAATCAGAAACAATGGTGGAGAGATTTCAGAGGAGGACATTATGGACAAGTTAATGACTACACTCACTCTTGAATATGAAAGCAAGATCAACATACTTGATGAGACCATGCATCTTAAATCTAATTTCAAGAGAGAGACCTTGATCAACAAAATCTCATCTTTTGAGATTTCAAGATTGAAGACAGAACCAAAGAGTGAGACAACCTTCAAAGCAACAGTTCATGGTAAGAAATCTGCAAACACCTCTGGTAATTTTGATGATGATGATGAAGAGAAAACACTAGATGATTTCATTGCTATGATTTTCAAAAGAGAAAAGAAAGGAAAAGGAAATTATGAAGGTCAATTACCATTTAAGTGCTTTTCATGTAATAAGACCGGTCACTTTGCATCTAAGTGTCCTACTAGAGCTAGAAAGTTCAAAAAGGATTACAAGCCTAAGTACTCTAAGGAATGCTACTATGCTGGAGATGGAGTTTCAGATGATGACTCAGGTGAAGAAGAAATTGGATTCATTGCTATTATAGACAAAATGAATAATAAGACAAATTATAAAGATGAGAAAGAGGATCAAGAGCTAGCATTGATTTCACAAGCTGATATAAGGACATACTGGATCATATATAGTGGTAATTCACATCATATGATAGGTGATAAAAAAAGATTTGTTCATCTAGACAAATACAATGGTGGCATGGTCAGATTTAGAGACAACACTCCTAAACCAATAGTTGGTAGAGGAGCCATCACCTTGAATGGGAAGAATAGTAGTGATGATGTTCTTTATGTTGATGGTTTTAAACATAACCTTCTCAGTGTTGGACAATTACTTGGAAAAGGCTATTAGTTGGAGTTTAAAGATGACAAATGCATCATTAACAACAAGGATGGTGTTATGATTGCATCAAGCTCAAAAAATAGAGGTAATGTTTTCCAACTCAATGCAAAAGCAAGTTGTTTTGTTGTTAAAGTTGATGACAGTTGGTTGTGGCATAAAAGACTATGTCATATCAATTTTGATAACATAGTAAAGATAAGAAATGTAAAGGTAGTAAGAGATCTACCTAGCATAGCAAAGCCATTTGATACTATATGCAGGAAATGTGTAATGGGAAAGCATGTGAGAAATTCATTCAGGAGCAAGCACAATTCTACAGAGAACAAGTTGAATTTGATTCATACAGACCTATGTGTTCCAACTCAAACAAGATCATAGTATGGTGAAAGGTATTTCATTTTGTTTGTTGATGATTATACTAGGGTGATGTGGGTTTCATTCTTGAAAGATAAGTTAGAAGCATTTGAAAAGTTCAAAATATTCAAAGCTAAGGTTGAGAATGAATCTGGACTAAAGATAAAATGTTTAAGATCAGATAGAGGAGGAGAATTCACCTCTGATAGATTGTATGAGTACTGTGAAGAACATGGCATAAAGAGATAGTTAAGTGCACCTAGAACCCCTCAACAGAATGAAATTGCAGAAAGAAGGAATAGGATCATCCTTAATACAACGCACACCATTATGATAGAAGGAAAAGTTGCACACACCTATTGGAGAGATGCGGTCAACACAATAGTCTACACCATCAATAGAATTCAATTAAGGCTTGGCACTAACAAAACTCCATATGAGCTATGGTTTGGTAATTTTCCCACAGTAAAACACTTCAGAATCTTTGGAAGAAAGTGCTACATCAAGAGGGATGAAGCAGTAGGTAAGTTTGATGCAAGAAGTGATGAAGATATTTTTCTTGGTTACTCTACTAAAAGTAAAGCTTATAGATGTTTCAATTTAAGATTGAAAAAGATCATTGAAAGTGCTCATGTTAAGATTGATGAAAAGTTTATGGTTCAAGAAAGATATCATGATTACTCACCCATGATTGAAGAAGAACCTAGAACCTCCACTAGTGAGACAGTTATTGAGGAAATGTTTGACAATATTGATGTGTTATTCAATGACCCTGAGACAAGTGAAGAAGGTACTCCTAAGGCTGATGAGTTAGCATCACCTAAAGTTCCAAAGTTTACATCTAGAAATCATTTTAAGAAAGACATCATTGGAGATCAGAGCGGAAAAGTCTTAACAAGATCACAAGCGAAGAACTCAACTAACAGTGAAGCGGTATATTTACTATCTTAGATTGAACCTTTAAGTGTTGAAGATGCATGTAATGATTCAGATTGGCATGATGCTATGAAAGAAGAACTTGATCAAATTATTAAGAATGACACTTGGGAACTAGTCCCAAGACCTAGTGATAAGAATGTGATTGGAACAAAGTGGATATTTAGAAACAAGATGAATGAAGATGGTATAGTAGTAAGAAATAAAGAAAGGTTAGTATGTAAGGGATATGCACAAAGATAAGGCATTGATTATTCAGACACATTTGCTCCTATGAGTAGGTTAGAAGCTATTAAGTTGTTTCTAGCTTATGCTACTGTCAAAAACTTCAAAGTATATCAGATGGATATCAAGTCAACATTCCTGAATGGAGATTTGAAAGAAGAAGTATACATTGAGTAGCTAGAAGGATTCACCTAATCAGACAGACCTGATATGGTATGTAGATTGAAGAAGACCCTCTATGGACTTAAGCAAGCCCCTAGAGCATGGTATGAGAGACTAGATGGATATCTAACAAAGATTGGATTCAAGAAAGGAGCAATAGATTGTAATCTATTCATTAGAGAGACATCTGAAGGTCTACTACTTGTAGCTATATTTGTTGATGATATTATCTTTGGAGATAATGACAAACTAAGTGTAGAATTGCCAAAGAAATGCAAAATGAGTTTGAGATGAGTATGATTGGTCCTATCAAATAATTTTTGGGACTAAATGTGTAGTAGATAGAAAAAAGATACTGAAGAAATTCAAGATGGATGATTGCAAGCTAGTAGGAACCCCTATGATCACTGGATGCAAGATTACAAAAGAAGATGACTCACCAGTAGTAGATACAACATTGTACAAGTCTATGATTGGTAAACTCATATATCTTACTCAGACTAGACCTGATATTTCCAATGTAGTTGGCATAGTTGGAAGATTTGCAGTAGAACCTAAGCAAAGTCACCTCATGGCAATAAAGAGAATATTTAGATAGTTGCAGGGCACTATAGATTATGGTCTATGGTATCCTAATTTAGAAAATGTTGAGCTTCATGTGTACATTGATGTAGATTGGGAAGGATGTGTTGATGACAGAAAGAGTACATCAGGTGGAGTAGTGTTTCTTGGCAATAGACTTGTCACTTGGACAAGCAAGAAACAAAATTGTATTTCTCAGTCAACAACAGAAGTGGAGTATGTTGTAGCAGCCTTAAATTGTTCTACAATTATTTGGATCAAGCAGATGATAAAGGATTTTGGAATTAAGATTGATTATCCTATTGTTATTCACTATGATAACACTGGCACTATCAATATGTCGAAGAACCCTGTGATGCATGCAAAGACAAAGCACATTGATATCAAGTATCACTTCCTAAGAGAGAAAGTGGCAGAGAAAGAAGTCAAGTTGGACTATGTGAGTACTAAAGACCAGTTGGCAGATATATTCACAAAGCCCTTGCCTAAGGATACTTTTGAGTATCTCAGGGAGAAGTTGGGAGTAATTCCCTTCCCTGATTCTTCTTAGAAGAAAGAAGGAAAGGCATCAGTCCTTAGGGACTGATGGAAGGTTGACTACTCTACCTCAGGAGTAGTATCGGTGCTTAAAATGAATGGTTCCCTTTGCCATTGATGTCAAAGGGGGAGTAATATACAGAGTCATGAAAAACATAAGTAAAAAAGAGGAGTAATATACTAAGGGGGAGCAATATTCAGTTATGATAGCAGTATAGTTGAGGAAATGGAGAATATTGGAAAATATTGCAGCAGATGGAGGATTCATCTTTGGGGGATTTTTGAAGAGGAAATGGAAAATGTTATCATAGAAATATTCATTTGGGTTGGTGGTGGTTTTTTATTCCACATGTTGCCATCAATGCCAAAGGGGGTGATTGTTGGAGATTTGCTAGCAGGCCAATACTGACAGTATGTTTGTCATTGATGACAACATATGGAAAGTAGCATATGTGGAAGTCTTATGTAGTAAGATTTTAGTATATGTAGCATGAACATGATATCAACATGATATCATGGGCACAGAAGTTAACTATTAGTATAGACAGTTATACAACAACTTGTGTCAGCAGTGTTCCTAACAGAGTAACATGCAGTGTTCTATGTATGGTTGTTAGTATTGTTATCATGGAGCCTTGCGCACTTGGATATATGTTGAAGACATGTTAGTGATGTTTTAGTCATGGATGCATAGTCTGATATTCAGTATAAGTGAAGTTATGAAGTCACTATTTGCCAGTAGCAATTTCTTTTGTTTATTCAAAAAAGCTGACATAGATTTTATTAGCTTTGGAGTTGCACCTATATTTTGGGTATGCTCCCTTGGAGTTAAGCTTAGAGAAGAGTTATTGATGTTTTGTTAAGAGTGCATGAAGTAATTCAGCTTGAGGAGAAAGATACATTTGTTTTGGTAGAACCGACAGTGTGTAGCGTGTGTCTACAATTATCTTATTGGACAGGTCCCAGATTATGTTACATGCATAGTAGAGCCAACTAAATGTTTATCAAAGTTTGTTATGGTTTCTCTAATATGATTTCAAGGTGGTTATAATAGGTTGACTTGATTATATTATTTAGAGGAAAGATATTTATAGGCAATCATTTGTGATTGCTTGAGTGTGGTTCATGGTTGATTAAGCAGAGCAAAACAAAGTGTGCGAAGTGTTGAGCCATTAGAAGAAGGTCCATGTGACCAAGTAAAGTATTTGTGCTATACATTGGAACTAATTTAGATAGTAGGTCAAAGCACAATTCACCAAGATCCAAATATAGTGTGTATCTATTATTCAGAAGGTTGTAGCCTTCACCCCTTTGAGCAGTGAGATCTCAGACAATGCATCCTCTCCCCTAACAGGGACAATTCTAAAAGAATCCTAATAGGGTCTGACCCTTGACCAGGTCTACTATACTAAATATATTTTAAAGCAACTCCTAACAGGGTTAAGGATCTTCTAATAAGGATCATAATACACTAGTTTAAAATATTAGTGGGTGTCAATTGCCACTGGGGTTTTTACCTATTTGGGTTTCCTTGTAACCAAAATATTGGTGTTGTGTTCAAGTGGTCTTTCATTGTGTTTATGCTTTATGTTTAAGTATACTTAATTGGATAAAGAATTAAAACTTGTAGATAATTGATTCACCCCCCCCTCTCAATTATCTCTTGGGACTATTCCTAACAATTTATAGTTCTCCACAAAGTCTACAATAGATATAATAGTTCCAATGGGGAAAGTGTCCTTACAGGTCCTGAATTGTTGATCCAACCATTGAGACCTATGACTATGCCTTGCATACTTGTAACAAATATTTGTCTTGAAATCTGAGATAAAATCAGCAACATTGTATTCTTTTGCAACTAACTCACATCTAGAGCCTTCACCTCCACTCTTCAATGTATATTTCACTATTTCATATACCTTTTTTTGGATGAGTGTCTTTCCAAAATTGTGTTTCAAACCCTCATGAAAACATGTTCTAAATTTGGACAAGCCACCACATTTTGAGCACTTGGCATTTAAGCAATCTTTTTTATAAAATAAACAACCATAATCTCTATGACATAAAAATTGATCTAGCAAGTCTCTTGATGATTTGGGAAGACCACTTGCACCACAATCCTCTAGCATTTCATTAGTATGAAAATTAGAATGAATGGAGTATAAAAGTTCATGATGCATTGAAAACTCAACATGATATTTGTAACAACATGTATTTTGAATCTTAAGGGGTACAAAATAAAATGGCTTCACGGATTCAAAATACCTGTGATATTTTCAATGTTGGATGTGTCTCACAAAATTTTTTATACAACATTGTTTGACTTACCTCCTCATAATGTTTAGGATGTGGAGTGCAGTCTCAATTGCCAACTCTCAACTTTAAGACATGCTTCACATTTGGTGACACTCTTGAGTTAGCATCCCAAAATTGTTGAATTTCATCCTTGACAACATTTGTTAGCTTCTTATCGAAACATGGAAGTCTCCCACCATAAGCCCATGTATCAATTTGAAGTGGATCATCAAGTCTTTCTCTTCTTGCAGGTGCTCTACCCAAAGTTTTATGGTCTATATTGAAGTCAACACAAGTTTGTCTCATCAAACGAGCCTTTCTCAATTGAATACTTACTAAGGAGGTTGTAATAACCCTCCAAGAAACTCTCTTGTCTTTTTCTCTGCTAGTCTTCCCAATGCTATTGAAAGCATTGAAAATATTCTTCACAACAATGGCATTTCTCTCCATTTTCTTATTCACATGAATCTTCAATTTCACAAGCACAGGTCTCATCTTTTGCATCTTTAACAACTGCACAAAAATTTGACATTGCTCAACCAATGTCTTGTTTTCAAAGGCATCGTAGGAACCCTTAGGACACACTTGAGCATTCCAATGTGTCAAAAGGGGTGATGGGGACTTCCTAGGGGTCCTAACGCATGATAAGGCATACTAGGACCCATAGGAAGTCCCCATGACCCATTTTGACACATTTGAATGCTCAAGTGTGTTCAAAGGCATCGTAGGACCCCTTAGGACACACTTGAGGGTTCCAATGTGTCGAAAGGGGTCATGAGGACTTCTTAGGGGTCCTAATGCATGATAAGGTGTACTAGGACCCCTAGAAAGTCCCCATGACCCCTTTTGACACATTTGAATGCTCAAGTGTGTCTGAAGGCATCATAGGACCCCTTAGGACACACTTGAGGGTTCTAATGTGTCAAAAGGGGTCATGAGGACTTCCTAGGGGTCATAACATGTGATAAGGTGTACTAGGACCCCTAAGAAGTCCTCATGACCCCTTTTGACACATTTGAACACTCAAGTGTGTCCAAAGGCATCGTAGGATCCCTTAGGACACACTTGAGGGTTCCAATGTGTTGAAAGGGGTCATGAGGACTTTTTAGGGGTCCTAATGTGTGATAAGGCATACTAGGACCCCTAGGAAGTCCCCATGACCCCTTTTGACACATTTGAACACTCAAGTGTGCCCAAAGGTGTTGTAGGACCCCTTAGGACACACTTGAGGGTTGGAATGTGTTGAAAAGGGTCATGAGGACTTCCTAGGGGTCCTAACGCATGATAAGGTGTACTAGGACCCCTAGGAAGTCCTCATGATCCCTTTTGACATATTTGAATGCTCAAGTGTGTTTGAAGGTGTTGTAGGACCCCTTAGGACACACTTGAGGGTTCCAATGTGTTGAAAGGGGTCATGAGGACTTCCTAGGGGTCCTAATGCATGATAATGCATACTAGGACCCCTAGAAAGTCCCCATTGTTATAAGCTGAACATGGACCTCTAATCCAACTAAAAACATAACATAGTCATTGCTCAATCATTGAATCACAAAATTGAGTATGAATTACCCATTCACATGATTCTATCAATTTGACCTGTTGCCTTCTAATTAATTGTGGTGTTTGATTTACTCTCAAAATGAGAGCCAACAACCGTAAGACCAAGCTAATACAAAGGATTTTCAAAAGCTTGAAAGATGAAAAAAACTTAAATTAATCTAGAATGAGAAGTGCAATTAATCTAATAGCTTGAAAGAAATATGAAGATGCAAGTTAATCTAAATAACTTTGAAAGAAATATGAAATTAATCTAATAGCAATAATAAAATTAATCTATTATGAGGATGCAATTACACTAAATGAAGATTAAGCTAATTATGCAATGAAAAAGCTCAGAAATATGAAGATAAATGAGACTAAAATTCGCTATAGTATGGATGCTCTCACAAATTGCCTCTCTTTTTTGAATGAAGGAGAAGGTTCATTAAATAGACAAACCTGGAGAAGGAATGAAGAGTTTCTTGAAAATGAACGGTTGACTCTTCATTCCCAATTGAGACAAATATTCATGAATTACTTATTAAAAGAATGAATTATTGCCACATATGGGTGATCGTTCGAATATTTAAATTATTAAGTCCAAATAATATAATCCATTCAAATAACAAGTAATATTAATTCCTTTTATGTGTATTAGCTAAAGGGGGTAGATTTTAATTTAATTTAAAGCACTTAGGACTTTAGAATTAAATTAATTTATCATAGGGATTATTTAGCTAATAAATTCTAATACTTAGGAATGAATTATAGTGTGAGATTAATGCAAATTAGGGTTTTTGCAATTGACATCAAGTCAAATAAAGTTAGGTAGGAGAAAGAAAATTGCCTAGTAAAATAGGACTTTGAAGATGAAATTGAAGAAAATGCACCAAAATTGATTGAAATTATTAGGTGCCAATTTTGGGGTATTACATTTGCCCCTCTTTGAATTGATGTGTGAATAATGCATTGATTCAAAGAATAGTCTGATACAACAGATGAGGTTCAGGATTATCCCCAGAATGAATCTTAACCCTCAGAAGTGAAGGTTAATAAGCTAAGACACTGAAATAGATCGAAAGCATAATAAACTTCAGAATGATGCATGATTCTCCAAAGTCTAAGTTAGATTGCGAAGACAACAGTCTAATGACAACTTGAGAAGGGACTAGACTCGGGGTTAGATTGCCCCAATGTACATTGATCAAATGATGACAGATGCAGATTTAGGACTAATCTCCATAATCAAGGTTAGATTTCCCCAAAATGAAGCTTAGCCCTCTGAGACCCGGGTTAGATTGCCTAGATAATGATCTAAAAGAGATTTTGAGAGCCATCTCCAAAATGAAGCTTGACTTTCAAGAATTAGGGTTAAATTTCCCCAATACCTAATAGATTTTGAGAACCATCTCCAGAATGAAGCTTGACTCTCGAGAATCTGAGTTAGATTGCTCAGATACCTAAAAGATAGATGACCAGATGCGAGGCACAAAAATGCCCCTAGTGAAGAGATGCCCCAAGCGATGAGGACTTTGATTTAAATCAGATTGAAATGAGACTAGTTTGACAAGATTCAAATGATGTAATCATCTTGCCCCCTTGGGAGTGAAATTGAAAGATGACATATTAGAAGGACGATTGACAACAAGAGGTTGCAGAGTAGAAGCAATCAGACTAGATTCGAGAAGCTGTAGAAGCAATGTGAAGTGATTGGGAGGTCCTGCTGACCAAGTTTGACCATGGTTGACCAAATTTGACTAGAGTTGACTTTGATGAAAACATTGAAAATATTGAGAAAATGATGAGATGAGGATTTGGCAGGAAAATGATGCTAGAAGGCTAACTGCACAAGCATCCGATCCCAAAGGGTCCCAGAATTTAAAACATGATTTTGAGCTATTTAGAGATGTCAAATTTTGATTTTGATCCTGAAAATGGATTTAGAGCAGTTGATTTAGCCAAGGGTCCAATTTTTGCACAAAACGGAGCAATTTGAAAATTAGGTCAAAAAGCTATATAAGGCTCAAAAGGGTCATTTTCAATTCATTATTCACTTTGTCTTCTTGTGAATTCGAGCTTTGAGAGAGAGAATGGAGGGAATTCTAGTGGATATGCATCAATTTGAGCACTTGAAATGACACACCTGGCCACCAGAGTATGACCCACCTGTGAGTAGTCGATAATCCTCCTTGCATTTCAATTTGTAGGTCAATTTAGGATAGATCTAGCAACTTTTAGGGAATGTTCTTCAAGTCTCAGGTGAGGAAACAGTTTCCTCGCATTGGCCTCAGTTGGCCCTCATGCGAGGAAATGGTTTCCTCACATGGATTAGGGATTCCTCACCCGGGGTCTGCTTGGAGCCTCACACGAAGCACGAGGTCATGCCGTGCAAACTTTCTCATTCTTGCATAGGAGAAGGTCCTGTCTCACGTGAGGGAACAATTTCCTCATGCGGGATGCTACTACAGTTTTGTAGAATCTCTACCAAAATTTGTCAAATTTGCATGAAATCAACTAAGTAGAGCATTGTAGAGTCATGTCTAGGATAGATGCCTTGCTGTATTTGTTGTTGTTGTTTTGAAAACCATCATACTGAGATACTGATCCAATGTCGTCGCTTGCTTTGTAGGTTGACTTTATCAACATCGCCTTCTGGTCACATCATCTAGTGATCACCACATTGGTATAGAGATTGACAGATGTTGAGAGTGCACATATTAAGGGACTCGGTCTAGGATATTTGCATGATATACTCGACATTCGGGTAAATCATGGTCTTCTTGGTACTCTTGTTGAGCGTTTCCATTCAGAGATGAACACCTTCCATTTGCCACTAGGGGAGATGATAGTCACTCCTAAGGATATCTATACAGGATCTTGTGGATACCCATCCACGATGCTTGAGTAGAGTATGATGTACAACCAAGGGTAGGCATAGTGGCTTTGAGGACTATATTCTGAGATGATCTAGTGATGGTGTAGGCTATCTCTTGGGAGGATTTGATCAGTAGGTACGATGATGCTCACCCATTATCCATTATTCTTGCTATGTTCCTAAGTTGCTACCTGGCTCTTGATCGAGGTCAGCATGGTTTGGAGTGTGGTTGGGGGTTGATGCTACAGAGGATGTTGGCCAGACTAGGAGTTAGATTCGGATGGGGTGAGTCTATGCTCACCCATATGTACCATGAGATGCATGAGATCATATATCGTGGTGTGAGGACCATGGTGGTAGGTGTTTTTGTTCTTCAAATCTAGGCTTGGGAGCATCTCCCTATTTGCAGGCCTATATATCATGATACACGACAGGAACTGGAGGCTTACATATATAAGTACATAGGTCCGATGAGTCAGCCATTGCTAGGTAAGATAGAGCAGTGGCACAGATAGCTTGATGACATGGCAGCTATTGTCTGGAGACCTTGGGTCGCTACTGAGCCGTGGGATGATTCTCGACAAGAGATTTCTTACATGTTTGTCTTGCATCCACTAATTGGATGTAGTGTTACTATCATTGAGTGCTTTCTTTTTATATGTGTCTTACGTCAGTTTGGGAGATATCAGGACATTTCCCATGAGTACTGCACCTATGCTCACTTTGCTGATGAGGAGAAGAAGGGGTGGCACCTAATATTAGATCCAAGTAGATGTGCAATTGAGGCACACATACCTCAGGCCCGATGGGATTATATGGTAGATGTCACCAATGCAGGGATGACACCTGCATATAGGGATAACTGCCTAGCCCATCCATTTCCTAGATTTATAGATCCTACAGGGATGGGTCAGGGAGCACAACAACATGTACCAGCACAATAATAGGTACTAGTACAATAGCCTGTATAGCAGTAGGCTACATAGTAGGGGCCACAAGGATAGCAATAGCAATAGTAGGTACTTATACAATAGTAGGTACCATTATAACAGCCTGGGCAGAGAGCATTGAGGCCCAGGTCAGCACATACAGACATCCCCCTGAGGAATATGGGGTTAGATGCAGGAGCTGGGAGTAGTGGGACTCAGCAGAGATCCACTAGGTAGAGGATAGGGATTCCATCACAGAAAACACCTCTGGGTGAGGATACAGATATGCCAGATGTTCCTATAGGAGCACATACACCACAACTATAGGAGGCTCTCAAGAAGAGCCAGGAGAGGGTTAGGTAGGTTCAGCATGAGAGAGATGACTACCATACCTGAGTCATCATACAGGAGACCCGCATAGCCAATAGGGATCAGGAGATCAAAGAGTTACGTGAGGAGCTGGCGAGAGCACGACTGGAGATTAGATATGAGTCTTCTCAAGAAGCTTATTATTATGCAGCATATTGCGGAGCCATTCCAGATGTATCAGAGCAGGTGCCTCCATTTTTGAAGTACGTAGGAGCACCACAAAGACCACCATAGGCACCTCCGCAACAGGCACCTCCTTAATAGGCACCTCCATAGAGACCAATGCCAACTCCCTAGAGATCAATGCCAGCACTGCAGGCACCAACACATGGACCACCACCACTACCAAATGGTGATGGGTAGAGTTAGCATATTTTTGATATCCATATTGTAGCCCATTTTTGATACTATTCTCGAGTAGCACCCTTCTTTTGTACATGGCATTGGTTCGATCGAGATATATATATGAGATTGCAATTTTGATATCATTGTACTTGTTGACATATTGCTTTGATGTTGATGTTCATGCTTTATGAGATGTTTCCTAGATGATTTAGATGTATGGATTAGATATGTATGAGATGCACATGTTTTATTGATGATATGAATATGTAATGAAAAAATGTAATGATAGATGGTAGATAAATGAATGCAATGTGTAATTTTATTTATGCTTATAATGGATGCACATGTGAATGGATATGAAAATGTATATGGATTTTATGGATGCAAATGGGAATGCAATGAAAATGGTACTAATTATCTCGTGTAGAGTTTTAGCAATATATGACAGGTACTAATCAAAAGGATGTTTCAAAGATTGAGAGTGGGAACCAGACACTTGTGTAGTGAAGATGAACCCAAGACAAAAATGAGAACCTTTGATGAATAGATCCAGAAGAAGACAATCAAGAGAGCACCAAAACACAGTCTCAATGCAAGCCTAGAATGAAAATGCAAGCCTAAGCTAGATGCAAACCCTAGGAATTAGTTGTTGGATTCATCGTATTTATCATCATCAAGTTCTTTTAGGCACGTGACATTCACAAGATGCCATACAACCCTCACTAACATTACAATCATGAGAATATGAATATGACATAAGTCTTAGATTTGTTAGAATGAGATGTAAGCATTAAGGCACAAGAAGCTAGAATGACCTGAACACCTATTCCTTTTAATTTAGCAAGTTAACATAAGCATCAAAGCATAATTGCTATTATGACCTAAATATTGCTTATGAACAAACACACCAGACACACAAGAGTTCCTTCCTTTTCCAAAGATTTCTCGCAGTGACCCTTATGTTCACTTAGTAGGGAGAGCATTTGCAATTTGTAGCACAAAGAAATCACTCAAAAGAGACAAGGAGAAGAACCAACCTCACCAAAGTTTCCATATAAAAGGAGTTGAGGTACACATGGCAATTCAATATGAGATGAAGGCTCTTATAGATAGACACCCCTCTTATATGAATTCATTGGATCATTGGAACTAAATCAGCAAACATAAAGCAAAGAAAAGATCATGCCCCCAGTCTTTGCCTTTCTCAGTGAAGAAAGACATCTTAGATTTGCTCGAGGGGAAATGATAAAGCAACCAAACAAAAACTCAAAGAAAAAGCTCAGCATGCTTCAAAGGAACACAAATTCAATTTTAGTTTTAGTTTAAGTTTGTGTTCAATCAGATTGAAGTTGAATTAGAAATATACAACATTCGAAGTCTCAATGGGATAGAGATAGCATGTAGATGTAGTGAGAACCACTGGTGACCATCACAAGAGACAAAGTCTCAAGAAGATATCAGAGTGTGAACCAAGTATCAGTAGGTGGACGCAGTGAGAACCACTGGTGACTGATACAAGGAAGATTCTCAAAAGAGAGAATAAAGCACGAATGAAACATCAGTAGGTAGACGTAGTGAGAACCACTGGTGGTTGATGTAAGGAAGAGATCTCGAAAGAGAGGGGTTTGAATGAGAGATAGGTATTAGTAGGTAGGCATAGTGGGAACCACTGGCAATCGATACAAAAGAGATCCTCAAGGAGAGAAATCTCAAAAGTAGCTAGGCATTAGCAGGCAGATGTAGAGAGAATTGCTGGTGACTGATGCATGAACAAAAACTTCTGAAAGTGATAGGACAATGCCCCAAAGACCAAGAAGGTGCCCCCAAGTGTGACCAGTTCCAATCCATGAAGAGTCAAGGAAAATCTCGAAGACAACTGAAAGCAAGTGCATGAGCTAGCAAGCTAAAGTGGGAAAAAGCAAGAAACAAACCAAAGCAGGAAAGCGGGAAAGCAAATTAAAGTAGGAAAGTGAGAGCCAAATGGTGTTGAGATGAGATATAGCTTCAAGAAACAAGAGGTGCCTATTTACCAAGTTTTCACCATCTTGGCAGAGATTCTATTTTTGCTACCATGACGCCTGTTTACCAGGTTTTCATCAATGGCACATTTTTCTTCTTCAATTTTTTTATACTTTTCTTTTTTTCTCTTTTTTTGTATTTTTTGAATATTTCATTTTTTTTTTGTATTTTTGATCTTTAAACTTTTTTTTAATTTTTATTATTATCAAGGCACCCGTTTACTAGGTTTTCACCAAGATAATAGATACATGAAAGTGCCTATTTACTAGGTTTTCACTAAGATGATCATTTTTTCAGGACATTTTTGCAATTTTTAGGATTTTTTGACAATGTACCATTTTTTTTGGATTTTTTCAGGATCAATAAGTATGTACATGAGCACATAGAGAATGCTTCAGCTATAGAATTTCTTCAAGTGAAGAGTGCTGATAGGCTCTTTGAGCTGTTCTCCTTTAGTGGTGGAGAGTCGACAAGCGCCATACCAAAATGCTGTAGTAATAACATACGGACCAAGCTAGTTTGGTTTAAATTTCCCTTTCTGGACTCGCTACTATTGATTCTTGGGGTTTTCTCTCAGGACGAGATCATCCACTTGGAATTCTCTTCGTCTAACTTTCTTATTGTAGGCTTTAGAAATCCTCTTTTGGTATGCTCTTAGATGATCAAATGCCACCTTTTGACGTTCATCCAGTAACTCAAGCTCTTGAAGCTGAGATATTCTATTCTCTTCATCAGTGATGAGGCCCCTCAAAAAGATCCACAATGTTGGAATCTCAACCTCAATAGGCAATACTGCATCTGCTCCATAAACCAAGGCAAAGGGCATGGCCCCTGTTGGTGTTCAGATACTTGTTTTGTAGGCCCACAATGCCAGATTAATCTGGATATGCCAATCTCTACCAGATTTATGATCTGTTATGTGCAAGATTTTTAGAATTGTCTTATTAGAAGCTTCTTCTTGTCCATTACCCTGGGGATAATAGATAGATGACCAATGTTGAATGATCCTAAATTTGGTCCATAACTCTCTCAGGTCCTTGTTCTTGAATTGTCCCCCATTGTTAGTGATAATGGACGAGGGTACACCATATCTACAAATGATATAGTTCAATATAAACATAGCCACAAACTTGCCATCAGCTATAGCCAGAGGCACTGCCTCAACCCACTTGGTAAAATAGTTCATAGCTGTGATGATAAACTTATGTCCTCTTGAAGAAGAAGGATGTATCTGACCCACCAAGTCAAAGGCCCATTTCTGAAATGGCCAAAAACTGATGAAAGGAATAAGCTCTCTAGCAGGAGCATGGATCAGATTTCCATGAAATTGGCATTGTTTACAAGTCTTGGCATATTGAATAGCTTCTTTCTCCATATCTAGCCAGTAGTAACCATTTCTAATAAGTTTTCAAGCTAACATCAAACCACTCGAATGGGACCCACAGATACCTTTGTGTACCTCAACTAGCACACATTTGGACCCATCAAGTTCTAGACACCTAAGGAGGGTACCATGTAGACCCTGTCTATACAAGTCATTTGCTGTGATGAAATACCATGAAGCATTATGAATTAGGTGATGCTTTTCATTCTGGGTATAGGTGTATGGAATGATTTGGTCACAAAGGTAGCAATAGATATGGTGGTAGTGAGATGAATCATGTCCAATGACTGAATAGATCATCCTAGATTCAGGAATGTCATAGGCAGGGTAGTGTAATGCCTCCACTAGGAATTCATGCTTGAAGTCATTTTTTGGCATTTTTAACATTGAAGCAAGAGTGGCCATTGCATCAGATGCTTTATTGTTTTCCCTTAGAATTTTCTGGAAAGAAATGTGTGCAAAATACTTTTTGAGATCATCCACCATTCTTTTGTAAGGTACTAGCTTGTCATCTTTTGTTTGATAGACATCATTAACTTGGTTGGTGATTAATTGAGAGTCTCCAAAGACCTTGAGCTCATCCACATGCCATTCAATGGCTATCTTCATATTGTTAATGAGAGCTTCATATTCAATGATGTTGTTTGTGCAAGGAAACAACATTTTATAAGCTTTTGACAATGAGTATCTTTGAGGTGTTATAAATAGAATGCCTGCACCTGATCCTTGTTGAGTGAATGACATCAAAGAACATGCTCCAAGCTTGATGTGTGAGAAGCATGATGGATTCATCTGGAAATTCAATATTCAAAGGCTGGTGATCTTTTAGAGGAGCTTCCACCAACTGATCAACAATTGCTTGTCCTTTAATAGCTTTTCTTTCCACATACTCAATGTCAAATTCACTAAGTATCATCACCCATTTTGCTAATCTACTCGTGAGGGCAGCCTTGCTCAATAAGGATTTTAGTGGATCAATTTTTACAATAAGCCTTGTAGTGTGAGTGAGCATATAATGCAACAACTTCTAAGAAGCAAACACTATTGCTAGACAAGCTTTCTCAATGATAGAATAGTTCATTTCATAAGAAACCAATGTTCTGCTGATGTAATATATAGCTCTCTCTTTGTTGTTATGATCTTCTTGAGCTAGGAGAGCACCCAAAGATGTGTTCGTTGCTGAGATGTATTGTACGAGAAACTTCCCATGAATAGGAGGCATCAATATAGGTGGATTAGCAAGATACAGTTTAATCTGAGTGAGTCCTCTGTCACATTCTTCATTCCATTCATAAGTCACACCCTTATGCAAAGTTTTAGTGAATGGTTGTGACTTGTCAGCCAACTATGAAATGAAGCACCAGATAGATTGTAGCCTTCCCTATAGTCCTCTCATTTGACTAATATTCTTTGGTGGAGGCGTGTCCATAATAGCTTGCACCTTTTTAGGATCAACTTCTATGCCTTTAGTTGAAATGATGTAACCCAAGAGTTTCCCAGAAGTGACACCGAAAGCACACTTTTTGGGATTAAGTCTAAGACTAAATTGTTCCATGCGGTCAAGTATGGGACCCAAATCTATAAGGTGAGTTCTTTGATACATGATTTTGGCTAAAGTATTGTCCACATAATCTTCCATATTTTTATGCATCATATCATGGAAAATAGTAGTGACGACTCTTTGATATGTTGGTCCAGCATTCTTAAGCCCAAAAGGCATGACATTCCAGCAAAAGGTGCCCCAGGCACATGTGAAAGTGGTCTTTTCTTGATTTTTTGGTCCAATTTTTATTTGATTATAGCCAGAAAAGCCATCCATCAAGGAATACATCTCATATCCTGCTGTCATATCCACTATCATGTCAATGTTGGGTAGTGGGAAGTCATCTTTTGGACATGCCTTATTTAGATCCCTAAATTCTATGCATACATGAATGGATTTATCATGTTTGGTTATTGGGACAATATTTGAAATCCACTCTGCATAATCAATAGTCCTTATGAAACTAGCCTTGAGAAGCTTTTCTAGCTCTGCTTTGACTAAAAGTGCTATGTGTGGATGCATCTTTTGAAGCTTCTGTTTCATTGGTTTAATATCTGGTGCAATGGATAGATGGTGCATGATTAGGTTGGGGTCTAATCTAGGTATGTCAAAGTAGGTCCATGCAAAGTTTATTTTCTTGCTTTGAAAGAAGCTAGTGAACTCTTCCTTTTCTTTTGCGGACAATGATTGTGCTAGATGAATAATTTGTGGAGTAGCCTCTGTACCCAAATTCACTGGCTATGTTAGATCTATAAATACTGATGATCTCTCTTGAAAATGGCTCAGAAGTGTATCAAGTATCTCATCCTTGGGTGCCTCAGAGAGGTTTTCACCCTCGGGTACATCTTTTATTTTTACTATTTTGGGCTCTGATACTGCCACAATGTGGTTTTCACCATCAGAGCATCTATTTTTTATTCTTTTAATTTTTTGACTAAGATACTTGATATCTACCTCCATCATGCTGACACTGATTTCACTGGTGGAGGACATCATAGGTTCAATAGCATGGAGGTAACATGCTAGATCATAATCATTTTGGAATGTTAGGACTTCATTGGATGAGGAAGGGGAGTTCCAGTTTATCAGATTGGGATTTTTGAGTGAAAGAGAAGTAATGACTGGTTCAATTGCGTTCATGGTATGACCATCAAAAGCATGAATGAGAAAGTCAAGACCTAGAGTGATCTCATCCAAAGGAGCATTTGAATCCCTATGTGACCTCATGTCGAAAGTAGAGGACAACTTAACACCGATGGAGTCTAATTCATGTGACCTAACACTAGACCCTTCACCTACTTTGAGAAGTCTTTCATAAGTATGCACCATGTCTATATCTTTATCATAAGTAGCATCAGACAAAGATTTAAACTTGTACTCATGTGAGTTAGTAATTGATGTGGAAATTTCATTAGCACGTGCTGTATCATCATCTTTACCCCTTGTAGTATTAATAGCTCACTGAAGTAGATCTTTTTCAAACTGCTCTTGGAAGTGTGGGGGTATGTACCATTCACCTTGAAAGTTAGAATCATCCATTTATATTTCTTTCCATTGGTCATATGTGAGTCTATGCATAGAAGTAGTCTCATTAGAATCACTATCAATCTCTAACATGTGGATAGGTATAATAGGTTCATCCAGTTCTGCAAAGAGTGCAACAAGTTCCAGAGGAATAGGATATGGAAATGTGTCTTCATCAGAGCTAGCCTCTGGATTTACCTTTGGGGTAGTATCTTCAAATTTTGATTCAGGTTCAAGTTCAAGTTCTGGCACAAACTTGTTTATCCCTAAATTAAAGGGGATATTTTTGAAGCCTAAGCCAGTAGTATCCTTTGTGCGGTGACCTATAGCTTCAATGGGTTTCAACAAACCATTGTCATTCTTTCCTATAGGACCACTCCCCTTGTAGCCAAAGTGCTTCATGATCTTAAAGGCTTCACTGTATGGCTCTTGTTCCAAGTCTGGAGGAGTAGTTGTTTCAGTTGTTTCTTTTCCTTTATAGATCCAAGCTATGACAGCTCTTTCTTCATCCTCATCTTCTAAAGGTGTAGAGGCCCGTACAAAGGTGCCATTATAGACTATTTGAGGAGGGTCATCAAAAGTTTTTTTATTCTTAGAAGGTCTCCCATAAGAGTGTGGAGATGGAGGTAGAGTAGCTAGTGATTGCACATGTTCAATTCGATATTCTCCCATGCCAATATCCTTAAGTTTCAAAATTTGTTCCATTTCCTTTAGTTTAGCATCATAGAACTTAGTGGACTCTCTATTAGCTGGAACAAAGCTATCTGTAGATTGCGCAAGGGTATTGCAAGAATAATTGGTATTAGTAGGTATAGTGACTTCTGCCCCATGGAATGGAAACTTAATGCATTGATGGTACATGGATGGAACAACCTGCATCTCATGAATCCATGGCCTACCCAACAAGATGTTTTAGGCAAGAGGAATGTCAAGAACTTGAAAAGTAACATCTCTCTTAATAGGTCCTACATGGATAGGTAGCACAACTAAGCCTTGGGACTTGCATTCCTCTTCATCATAAGCTTTGATGGTAATATTTTTGCGGGAGTCTATACAATTATCATCATAACCTAGCTAGGTAAGCAGCTCAGTAGAACATATATTCAGACTAGCACCATTATCTATGAGCACTCGGCAGATGCATTTAGGACCTATCATGACCTCTATATGCAAGGGAGCATTATGTGGATGGCTCAAAGAGTGATCATCTTCTTTAGAGAAGGATAGATAGTGAGGTGAGGTCAAATGACCCACCATAGATTGGAACCAGTTGAGATCGATATCCTTGGGAATGTTTGCCTCAATGAGGGCTTTATCCAAAATTTGCCTATGAGCAGGCGAGATCTTCAATAACTAAAAAATGGTAATCTGAGCATTGGTTCACTAGAGTTGATCTAAGATGCTATAAATAGCCGAGATAGATGTAGGAATAGGTTTCATGCTCTTGTTGGTATGGCCAACAATAGTCTTATCCATGGTTTGCTTAGGAGCGGATGTAGAAGTATCAGGACCTTTCAAAACAACTCTTCCTCATGATCAAGTAACAACATTAGCATAGTCTTGAGGTTGTTTAGATTCAGATGAATGAGACATTGAACTACACAAGATGAAAGGAGTCTTAGGTTTTGGAGCATCTCCACTCCCCTTATAGTATTCATGTGACAATACTCTACTCCAATAGGTTTGATCATACCAATGAAATTGTCATCATTAGTGTATGTGTAATTGACTTTAGCATTGGTATTCTTAGCGTTAGAAGACTCACCCTTCTCATGAGGAGGGAAGGGATCCTTAAATGCTTGATGGTCTAAATTCTTGTTATGGCCGTCCAAAACAATGTCACCACTATCAATCAAATCTTGGACCTTATGTTTCAGTTGAAGACAAGTAGAAGTCTTATGACCCTTATTTTGGTGATCGTCACAATAGGTGTTGTCATTCCACCAATGAGGTCATGGTTGTGGGTCATAGAGATGCTTTTCAAAGGGAGTAAGAATTTGATTCTGCACAAGATGTTTATAGACCACATCAAGTGGTTCTCCCAAGGAAGTGAATTCATGCTTGGGTCAAGATGCCCAAGGTTTGTTCTTAGAAAACCTCAAAGGTTGCTGATTTTCCATCGTAGGCTTTTCAGCCACTTTGACTGCTTGTATGCTAGAAGAGAGATTAAAAATAGACTTAACAAGCTTTGCGGTCACATTGTTGACCACTCCATCATTCACATCTCTATTCTTGTTAAAAAACTTCCCTTTATCCTTATTCAGGTTTGAAGATCCTTGCTTGTTGTCTTTACTCAAAGTCAATTCCCCCTTTTTGATCATAAAGGCCTCTATTCACACTGCTTGTTTAATCATGCTATCAAATGTTAGAGGACCTTATAATTATACTTGGTATCTGAAGTCTAGAACAAGATTGTCCAAGAAAATGTCAAGTCTCTCGGACTCTGGTAGCTTGTGAGGATACCTTGTACATAATTGTCTCCACCTTTGGAGAAATGTTAGGAAAAATTCTCCTTGTCACTGTTTTAAATTGCAAATATCCTGGATGTTGACTGGATGCTAAATATTATGCAAGTACTATTGGAGAAATAAATTAGCCATTTCATCAAAAGTCTTAATGCCAGTGGGCAATCTAGAAAACCACTCCATAGTTGGTCCACCCAAGCTATGAGGAAATAGGCACATAAGATATGTTTGGTCATGCATGAATTCCATAGATAATGCACCAAACTCCCTCAAGTGATCTTGGGGATCGGTTGCACCCAAGTATTTATCATATTTAGGGAGCTCTACACCTCTAGGAAAAGGTGGCATGTGAAGACTCCTATCAAAGGGGAAAGGACAAATGCTTTCCATTGTGAATTGTTGTGTGGGTTTGTCCTTATTCTTCGCAAGTTGGCTAATCTAATCTTGCATGTCTTGGACCATCTTTTACAATTTAACGGTCTCAGTTTCTTCTTCCTTGGCCACAAGCATTTCAAATTGATATTCTGAGGGTAATTTAGCTCCTTGTTTGGCCAACTCAAGAAAGTATTTTTCCTTCTCTAGAAGGATGATCTCCATCATCTTAATAAGACTCTTGTTTTCTTTCACAACATCTATGTCATCTCAAGTTATTATGTCATCACCCTCATTGCCAAGGTTCTTAGAAGTGCTTGGGATTTGATCTTGAGTTTGATCATAAGGGGTAGAACAATACTGATACGCTGGTTGACCACCTTGAGTTTTTTATTAAGTTTGGTGATTTTGGGTTTGATCATAATGTTTCTCATTTTGGGGTTGAGCATGATGTTGTTCATTGGAAGATTGACCAAAATGCTAGTTGTTCTGAGATTGATCAAAAGTTTGGATGTATTTGCCTAGTTGGAAGTCAAATGGCTCTCCCATCTTGTTGTAAGCTTGCACAGTACACAAAGACTTAGTAAAATGATATGCACAACATTGAAAGGGTGTAGCTAAGGTAAATTTTGGCGCTCTAATAGGATCAAGAAGATCAATGGGTTTAGATGAGTCGATATCGTCATTAGGATCAATAGGTTCAATGATAGGACCAGTTTGAGGAAGAGGTCTTCCAAAGTTGTGAAGCAATGAGTTGTCTTGACCTTGAAATGAGAAACCAGGTTGTGCTTCAAACAATGGATTAAAACACTCTTGAAACACTGAAGGTGATTGAGATGGGCTATCTTTCAAAGTACTCAATGAAGAACTTGAGGATTCCTCACAATGTTCAGTTTGTACAATAGGTTCAGGACAACTTGTTTCCTGATTACGAGGTTTGCCTCTACCTTGACTAGTATTACGAATGGGATAAGTGTTTCCACTTTGAGTCATGATAGTCATAGATGAAGATGAAATGAGAGAAGACTCAGAATAATGCTAAAACTCTATCTCTAGGAATAACGAAAAGGAGATAGAGGCTAGAACAACCAAGATGTGAAATAAACTTGGTATGAATCATCAGGAGTATGGCTAGAATAGCTGAGATAAGACTATCACAATGTGAGGTACAAAAGCACAAAAGATGATAAAAATAACAAGGAGACAAAATGAGTCAAAGAAAAATTGATCGGTTCGTAGCTCGAGACACTTAGTTTCTGACAGTGAATGACACGAAAATGGACAAATAGACCTTAGAAAAAAACCAAATCAGGGAAAAAGTCAACTAGTCAATGGGAAGTAAGTCTCTATTTTGAAAACTGGGGTACAGGTTCATGCAAGAAAGTACCAGGCCACACGAGAGAATGCCAAGATTTGTGTGAGAGAATGAAATATCGCGCGAGAAAGTATTTGGTTTCTGAAACTTCATGCAGGAAAAAAGACAGTGTTCGATAGTTCAACACAAATTTTGAGATAAAAGATATTTAGGGACACAATGTAAATGGTTCTCAGATAGGAAATCTAGTTTTCAGATAGTGTAAAGGACAGTTTAATCAACAATCTTAGTTTGAAGGTTTCAAGCACTCGTTTACAAGCATAAAGGTTTGATCAAGCAATGGTGATACAAGAAGTAGTCGAAAATAGACCTACCAAGGACAAAGCAACTTGGTAGTATCATGGGAGTCTTTGTTTAATCATGATGGACAAGTTTAAGACTTGATAACAAACACATAGTTATCCCTACAAAAAAAATGGTGAGAAGACAAAACCTTTGCCCCACTGCTTATGCGCATGTGTGCACCTCACACAGCCGTGTCACCCCCTAGAGGGCACCTGTGTTTTTGGTGTTTCCAAGGACTCAATAGTATATGTTCAAAGGTTACCCTTGTGGTAGGGGCTAGCTTCATATACCACCTTAAAGCATCCAAGTGCATGCCTATTGTGGGAATCTACGGGAGAGATTCTTCCCTCTCCTTGTGCAAAGATTATGACTCCTTTCAGAGGTGAACTAGGTAGGCAACTAACTAGGGAAAGTTATTAGTGGGCTTCCATTCATACTAACCTTTGGTGCCCCTGATATAGAGCTAGGGCCTCGTAGCCACACCAACACCCAAAAGTCATACACCCCCACAAGCAGGGCTAGGAGCGGTGCTGCTTAGTACAACAGACGAAGCCTTATCAAGATGATGTCAAAATCAAGAGAAGGAAGTTAACATGGTTTTGGAGTCTTTAGACTCAACAAAACATTCTTTATTATAGTGAGGTGGAATCACCGACGATAGGTGCGTACTCACTTGGGTCGTTCCCAGAGGTTCAAATTTTGATAGGCCCTCTAAAGGTGACACAACTTGGCTTAGATCTAAGAATTTTATTTTTTGTTTTTCTCAAAGAGAGAAGAGCATACTTCTCTACCTCTTCACTTCACCCAAACACATCAAAAAAATTCATCACCGAGTTAGCTTCACTCCACCAAATCCACAAGATTTTGGGTTTCTGGTTCTCTCAAAGAGAGAAGATCATAATCCCCTGGCAAGTAGAAGTGCTAAAGATTCACTACCTTTCCCCGCTTCCCTAGATATCCATCATTCTAGCAACATCTGGGTCTTGGTTTCATCCGTAGGCATCACTTCCTCATAATGAAGAACCTATTCCCCTACTTTTCTATTAGGACCCTTAAGAAATTTTAACGGAGCCCTAATTAGACTATGTGAATGAAAGCAAGAAAACAAACACAATGTTTTAATTGATCTTCGGCAATCATCCTGCAAGCAAACCATTAGCAAGTTTTATGATCTTCGACAAAGCGACCTGCAGACCACTGTTATGCTGTGATAGAAATAGAGATATAAAATCAACAGCAAAAAGCAGATGTCAAGAAAAAAACAATAGTAAATTGCAGAATCTGAAAAAAATTAAATGCCTGACAATGAAACTTCACGTGAGGAAATACTGCACTACGCGTGAGAAAGTACCAGGGCCTGCGTGAGAAAGTACAATTTCATGCGAGAGAGTGCTATAGGGAGAAAAACTTCATGTGGTATGCTCAGGAATCTCACATGAACTTCCATACATAGAGAAGTATGGATGTACGGAAGATTTCAGAATTCACAAAAAGTTTAAGATCAATGAGGCCAAAAATCAAATTTTCGGCCCCATGGTGGGTGCCAGAATGTTATAAGCTGAATGTGGACCTCTAATCCAGCTACAAACACAACATAGTCATTGCTCAATCATCGAATCATTAAATTGAGTATGAATTACCCATTCACATGATTCTATCGATTTGACTTGTTGCCTTCTAATTAACTGGGGTGTTTGATTTACTCTCAGAATGAGAGCCAACAACCATAAGAGCAAGCTAATACAAAGGATTTTGAAAAGCTTGAAAGATGAAGAAAACTAAAATTAATCTAGAATGAGAAGTGCAATTAATCTAATAGCTTGAAAGAAATATGAAGATGCAAGTTAATCTAAATAACTTCAAAAGAAATATGAGATTAATCTAATAGCAATAAGCAAATTAATCTATTATGAGGATGCAATTACACTAAATGAAGATTAAGCTAATTATGCAATGAAAAAGCTTGGAAATATGAAGATAAATGAGACTAAAATTTGCTATAGTATGGATGCTCTCACAAATTGCCTCTCTTTTTTGAATGAAGGAGAAGGTTCATTAAATAGACAAGCCTGGAGAAGGAATGAAGAGTTTCTTGAAAATGAACGGTTGACTCTTCATTCCCAATTAAGACAAATATTCATGAATTACTTATTAAAAGAATGAATTATTGCCACATATGGGTGATCGTTCGAATATTTGAATTATTAAGTCCAAATAATATAATCCATTCAAATAACAAGTAATATTAATTCCTTTTATGTGTATTAGCTAAAGGGGGTAGATTTTAATTTAATTTAAAGCACATAGGAATTTAGAATTAAATTAATTTATCATAGGGATTATTTAGCTAATAAAGTCTAATACTTAGGAATTAATTATAGTGTGATATTAATGTAAATTAGAGTTTTTGCAATTGACATCACGTCAAATAAAGTCAGGTAGGAGAAAGAAAATTGCCTAGTAAAATAGGACTTTGAAGATGAAATTGAAGAAAATGCACCAAAATTGATTGAAATTATTAGGTGCCAATTTTGGGGTATTATACCCATGAACCCTTTTGACACATTTGAATGCTCAAGTGTCTCTAAAGGTGTCGTAGGACCCCTTAGGACACACTTGAGTGTTCCAATGTGTCGAAAGGGATCATGGGGACTTCTTAGGGGTCCTAACGCGTGATAAGGTGTACTAGGACCCCTAGGAAGTCCCCATGACCCCTTTTGACACATTTGAATGCTCAAGTGTGTCCAAAGGCATCGTAAGACCCCTTACGACACACTTGAGCATTTCAATGTGTTGAAAGGGGTCATGGGGACTTCGTAGGGGTCCTAACGCGTGATAAGGCATACTGGGACCCCTAGGAAGTCCCCATGACCCCTTTCGACACATTGGAACCCTCAAGTGTGTCCTAAGGGGTCGTAGGACCCCTTAGGACACACTTGAGGGTTCCAATGTGTTGGAAGGGGTCATGGGGACTTCCTAGGGATCCTAATGCATGATAAGGCATACTAGGACCCCTAGAAAGTCCCCATGACCCCTTTTGACACATTTGAATGGTCAAGTGTGTCTGAAGGCATCGTAAGACCCCTTAAGACCCACATGAGGGTTCCAATGTGTCGAAAGGGGCCATGAGGACTTTCTAGGGGTCCTAACACATGATAAGGTGTACTAGGACCCCTAGGAAGTCCTCATTACCCCTTTTGACACATTTGAATGCTCAAGTGTGTTCGAAGGTGTCATAGGATCCATTAGGAACAACTTGAGGGTTCCAATTTGTTGAAAGGGGTCATGAGGACTTCCTAGGGGTCCTAAGGCATGATAAGGAATACTAGGACCCCTAGGAAGTCCCCATGACCCCTTTTGACACATTTGAATACTCAAGTGTGTCTAAAAGCATCGTAGGACCCCTTAGGACACACTTGAGGGTTCCAATATGTCCAAAGGGGTCACGGGGACTTCCTAGGGGTCCTAACGCATGATAAGGCATACTAGGACTCCTAAGAAGTCCCCATGACCCCTTTTGACACATTTGGATGCTCAACTGTGTCCAAAGGTGTCGTAGGACCCCTTAGGACACACTTAAGGGTTACAATGTGTTGAAAGGCATCAGGAGGACTTCCTAGGGGTCCTAACATGTGATAAGGCATACTAGGACCCCTAGGAATTCCTTATGACCCATTTTGACACATTTCAATGCTCAAGTGTGTCCAAAGGCATTATAGGACCCCTTAGGACACACTTGAGGGTTCCAATGTGTCGAAAGGGGTCATGAGGACTTCCTAGGGGTCCTAACATGTGATAAGGCATACCAGGACCACTAGGAAGTCCCCATGACCCCTTTTGACACATTTGAATGCTCAAGTGTGTACAAAGGCATTGTAGGATCCCTTAGGACACACTTGAGGGTTCCAATGTGTTGAAAGGGGTCATGGGGACTTCCTAGGGGTCCTAACGTGTGATAAGGCATACTAGGACCCCTAGAAAGTCCCCATGACCCCTTTTGACACATTTTAATGCTCAAGTATTTTTGGAGGTGTTGTAGGACCCCTTAGGACACACTTGAGCATTCAAATTTGTCAAAAGGGGTCATGGGGACTTCCTAGGGGTCCTAACATGTGATAAGGCATACTAGGACACCTAGGAAGTCCCCATGACCCCTTTTGACACATTTGAACACTCAAGTGTGTCCAAAGGGGTCGTAGGACTCCTTAGGACACACTTGAGGGTTCCAATGTGTCAAAAGGGGTCATGGGGAATTCCTAGGGGTCCTAACATGTGATAAGGTGTACTAGAACCCCTAGGAAGTCCCATGACCCCTTTTGACACATTTGAACACTCAAGTGTGTTTGAAGGCTTTAGAGGACCCATTAGGACACACTTGAGGTTTCCAATGTGTCAAAATGGGTCATGAGGACTTCCTAGGGGTCCTAATGTGTGATAACAATGCCTTCAGACACACTTGAGCATTCAAATGTGTTAAAAGGGATCATGAGGACTTCCTAAGGGTCCTAACACATGATAAGGCATACTAGGACCCCTAGGAAATCCCCATGACCCCTTTTGACACATTTGAACACTCAAGTGTGTTCGAAGGTGTTGTAGGACCCCTTATGACACACTTGAGCATTCCAATGTGTCAAAAGGGGTCATGTGGGCTTCCTAGGGGTCCTAACACATGATAAGGCATACTAGGACCCCTAGAAAGTCCCCATGACCCCTTTTGACACATTTGAATGCTCAAGTGTATCAGAAGGGGTCGTAGGATCCCTTAGGACACACTTGAGGGTTCCAATGTGTTGAAAAGGGTCATGAGGACTTCCTAGGGGTCCTAACACATGATAAGGCATACTAGGACCCCTAGGAAGTCCCCATGACCCCTTTTAACACATTTGAATGATCAAGTGTGTTTGAAGGGGTCATAGGACCCCTTGGGACACACTTGAGGATTCCAAGTGTGAACTATTCTTTAAAGCCTCCATTTCTGCATAGCTAGGGTTTACGACGCCTGTAAAAGTCACAACTATGCCCCTATAGGGACTCATGCTTGTGCTCAAAATCATATTATCTTCATGCATTCCTTGACATTTAATACAAAGATTTAGCTAACCACCTTTAAAGACCTAAAAGAAATGAAAAATTAAATTTAGGCCAAAAATACATACCACATATCTGTATGTAGTACCATTAGCTTCAACAATCCAGTTGGCTTCCTCTGCTAAGGCACGAAGAACTTCATTAATGTCTACTCTGGGAGGAAGATTATAATTTCCATATTTTTTCAAGCCTTGAAATATTTTTGTCGTTATCACTCTCCACCTCTGCTCTCTCAATTTAGTCATCTCCCTCTCCGTTGCACTCAACTTAGCCATCCTTTCCTACTCTTTAACAGAGATTCTCCAAAATTTGTATACAAAGGCATCCTATAGGAAAAAATGAAAAGTTTCCCAGAGAAAATCCACAATTTGTATACAAAAGCATCATATAGGAAAAATGAAAAAAAATTAATAGCTAAAAGGTAAAATTTATCATTAACGCGGGTGGTACCAAGGTCATACCCACCGTCAAATCCTAGCCTATGATGTGCAAAATGAGCAAAGCAAGTAAAATGAAAGGGAAGTATGGTTCAAATAGAGAAGGTGCATCAAATCAGATCAATATCATAATAAATGAAGAAAATACTGTTACGGACAAAAATATTTGCATATTAATGGGAAAGAGTGGGAAGAGCTTCTTGGACCCATGATAGAAGTTATAGATAAGGAGGAAGAGCTAGGAAGGGGAAAGCGGCAAAGGAAAGAAGTAAGATATGCATGTGAGCCTATGTTAGATGATGATGATGATGAGTAATCACCATCTGGTAGTAGCTCAAGTAGTGATAGAAGCTCTTCAGTGCACATGTACATTGACACAAAAAATTCAGATAGAGAAGTAACAAGTGCTGTTGAATTATCCACAGAGCAATGTGAAATGAAGCCTCAAATTGGTTCATTAGCAGGCAAAGAATTTGGTCATGCACTTCATTCTAGCACCAAAAATATTTTTATTAAAAATGCCTATTCATGGATGGCATTGCATTTATGGGACTTGGGAAGCCAGGTTACTCATGTTGGGCATTATTCCTCAAATGTAAGTTCATTGCCAACTTTGGCAAGGTAGTCTCACTCCTCATTTTACAAAAAAGGGCAGCCATCTATGGTCCAAGGTTTTAATTCAGCTGACAAGTGGAGAGCTTCTCAAGGTACTGATCTCTTTTGTAGAGAAGTTCTTGATTCATCTCAAGGTTCTTGTTTAGGTGACCAACTCCTTCGAGGTCCACAAATAGACCCATTGATTTCCCAAATTGTTAAAAGGGTAGATGCAATTTTTTTAAGAGTATCCCAATTGAAGGGAAATGGAAATTCTAGTGAGCATAAAGTTATTGTAGATCCAATGGGTGTATCTCCTCCATTGAAAAATATAACTACTTCCAAAGACTTTAGTTTAAATGGAGACTATCTATTCCCAAACATGCCCTAGTTGAGTAGATGAACCAGATGTTGCTTGAGTAAAGAAGATAGTGGTTTATTAAAGCATTTGCATTATCCCACTTGCTATCAGTTACTACTTTTTGAGAGGCTTTCCAACTGCTTATGTGTGGGATTTTTGTAATATATAATGTCCTCATGCAAGTACATGCTAGTTTTTGTAAACATTTTCTGTTGTAAAGTGTTAGTGAGCAATATCAAAGAAAAGGTTCTTGCATGTATTATTTAGACACATATCAATTAGGAAACCGTTTTTCTCCCATTACATGGCAGAAATTCCTAGATTCACTTTGTCGGTATCAATAGGGAGCAAGATGAGGGAAGAAATATTTGTGAAGAGGAAGTACAAATGTTACTGTCCAAAACCATTTGGAGAGTAATATTCTTCTCCTGATTGTAATAAGAAACTCAAAATGTAGAAGACAAAAAATAGCTGGGGCATTTATTTCCTATGACCTATGTCAATTTCAGTTCAATTCCTATTGATGATATTCTCAATGTGTAAAAATAAACTAATGTGTTATTTTAAAATGGTGTTGACTGAAATTTATCAACATATGTCAAATATCCATTTTTTCCAGAATTTGAAATAGAACCAATGGTAATATAATCAAATTTATGAATTTCACATCCAATCATTGGCTGTTAATCAAAAGTATAACACAGTAATATTTTTGAACCGATAAACAGTCTTAGTCTTGCTTCAAACCTACTCTCGTGTATTTGGGTTCTTGGAGGTATCTATTGAACAATGTGTGGATCTATAATGTCCCTATCCAGGACCTTACTCACTTTGCTTAAAACTCCTAATTAGAATTTGGATTTGTAATGCCTGCTGTGATATTATTTAAGTTTTCCTTGCTCCTTACTGATTAATACTGTAATGAATTGGTTATCCTTCCCCTTCTCTCTCTCTCTCTCTCTCTCTCTCTCTCTCTTCCTCTCTTAGTCCCCGCCACCTTCTCACTCTCTCTCTTCCTCAATGGCTGCCCATGAATTTTTTAAATGGCTGATTGATTTCCTTTGCTTCTTTTAATGGCCATCCATGATTTTTCTGCAATCTTCCAACCTTTCATACATAGTTGTAAAATACATATTAATATATATTATACATATAAAATAATATATAATATATGATATATATAATGTAACATTTAATATTAATATATATTAAATAATATTTATTGTAAAATGTATATTATATAATATATAATATATAATTGATATTATATAATATTTAATATATATAATATATAATCTAATATATAGTTTTTTATTTTGATATAATCTAATCTATATAATCATATGAAGGATGGAGAAATGGGAGGGAGAAAGGGGAGGGAAAAGTGAAAAATCAAAATTCTGCCGGCCTTTTCGGGTACCCAAAAATATCGAGTACATGAAAATATCAGGTACACAAAAATATCATGTACCCGATAGATTTGGTATTGCTTTGTGCACCAAACCTACATGGTCAACTATTGAAATGTCTCAAAAATGTGTTTTTCCCCTATTTCTTTGAGTTCCAGACTTCGACCATGTAGTTGACGACTTTTTTTTCACTCGAATTTGATGAAACGAAAAGGGTATCTTAAGGAGATTATCAACTTTGTATCAATATAATTTCTGTCAAATTTTGAATTCAGTAAGTAATTATTAGTTATTTTCTAATTGAGTTACCTCTAAAGTGCTGATTTATATACTGATTGAAAAATGACTATAACTTTCAAACGGTATAACATTTTTTAAATCCAAAAAATGCGTCACATTCTATGCTTCGCCTACTATAAGGAATTTTTTTTTTTGAATTTTGTAAAGTTTTGAATGAGTTAAGGTGGTCAGACACAAGAGTTTTTTTATTCTGAAAATGTTGTAGTAGAAAATTCATAATTAATTATTTTTTTGTTATAAAATTACAAAAAAAAATGCATCACATCCGAGCATGAGTCTACTACTTATATATAAAATATTATAATAAAATATTATCATTTGATTATAATTAAGGTGGTCAGACATACACCTACTTATTTTTTTCCAAAAAAAATTGTACTGCTGCATTGAAATCTATACTTTTCACCAATCATACTAACTTTTTTTTGAAAAAGGCCTAGTAGTTTAGAAACTAAATTCAATTTTCTACAGATTCTATTGTTACAACTTTTTGATAGTAGGTTGATAGCTAGTTGAAATTTTCACGTCAAGTTGACTAACCCTGATTTGCTGATTTTTCATTGCCACTTAAGGGCATACTTTGGCCCCTCATGATCTTGCACATACCCTTCAAATTTTTACTGCTACCATCCCTTCGTATACCTCTAGGCTCTTGTAGTTCACTTCTTCATTCTCTTTTCTCTACCAACCTTATAGATCATCTAATCTCTTGGTCCTAATCATGTTGTGATTTCTTATCACATCTGTTGAGGTCGAATGACACAAACTATCTTAAATCAGAGCTTATTGTCTATTATAACAGTATTGTTCTAGTCATGAGTATTTGAAGGTGATTCTCAAGGTATCATTTACTTAAAATTGATCTTGAAGGAAACAAATGATGGATGTCATTGGTGAACGTTATTTTTCATTTGCAAATGTTCAATATTGTACATGACATTGGTCAAACTTTTGATTCTTTGTAACAATGTTCACATTGAGTACCGATCAAGAAGATTCAATCAAGTGGCAAACATGCTATATCCATCCCACCAAAACTAAAGCTAATGTTCATAAAAGGATTAGTGTGTTTCTTAATATAGAAAGCTACTATTATTGATAAAAAGTATGCACCAAAAAGGTTACATCTAATGACTCATAAAGGATTAGTGTGTTTCTTAATCTAGAAATCTAGTATCATTGATAACAAGTATGTCAAAATGAAAAGCATAAATATCAACTTGTTATAAAGCTTTGAATGATCATCATGTCCTTTTGGAGGGAACTTTGCTAAAACCCAACATGGTAACTCCTAGTTTAGATGGTCCCAAGGTCTCTCTGGAGGTAATAGCTAAGTACATTGTAACACCTATAATGTTGTAAAATAAGAGTTCTTCTTAGATTTTAAAGCCGAGGTCCAAGGTAACATTATTGCTAGTGCAATAGAAACACCATCTCACTAGTAATATTTGTCTTGGAGAAAATGCACATAGGATGTATCAACTTCTCAAGTTTAACCTTTATGCTTTAATCAAAAGCTAAAAGAAGAAAGTAGTATGAATAAAGTTATTGTGATGAAAAAGAATATGATGGCTTGAATGAAACACCAAATTATCTCCATATATCCAACGCAAAGGTAGTTTGCAAACAACTCTAGGTAAGTTTCATGAACATGGCCATTTGGTTTAATACATGGGCACATTTTGATGAGGAGATGAAGATGAAGCTTTTGTGATCATGTCATACACAAAACTCATATAAAGGATTCATTTAATAAGCTGATGATAGTTCATTTTATAATATAACAATAAGCTTGAAGATAAATAATTTAAATGCTTCATTTGCACCCAAATTGTTCAGGATTTTTTTCAAATGGAAATCTTTTTTAATTCTTGCTTATGGAGAGTCTTGAATAAAATGAGAGTGATAAACCTTGATTGGATGAATAAGTTGAATTGGTTGTCTTGAAAAAATTTAAAGAGAATTGCATCTTGATGATCATATTATAACATCCTCAGATGAATGTGTGTCGATTCATGGACCCCTAGCTCTGTAGGAGAAGGAAAGGGAAGAGAAGATTTGCAGGTTTCTAAATTAGGATGCTTGCATGAGACTTTAGACTCAATAAATACATGTTGATTCAACAACCCCTTGCTAAATGAGTGTAGGGGAAAGTTGACTATATGAAATAGACATTTTTCATGGAGAAAATTAATTGATGGATGACATACACCACATTTCTTGTAATGAAGTATTGCTACACACTTCAATAGATACATGAACTAAGTTCCAAACATCTTTGCAAATTAATTCTATCTATAATAGTGTTTGTCAATTGCTACCCTAAAGAAGCATTATGAGTGGCACTATTAATTGATGATTTGACACTAGAATCTAGAACTTTGGGGATAGCATTATTCAGATCAGATTTTTCATTTGCAATTAAAGGATTGGTCTTTGTTGCGAGTCCTCAAATCTTTTTGAAGTAGAAAGTTCAGTAATAGACTCTTTTGATTGGACATAAGATTCAGCTGAGGTACTAAACCTTGTACATAGCATTATTAGATTCAACATTTTGTGGCTCAAATATGGAATTTAGATTGATTTCTCTTCCTTGAGCTAAAATTTGTGGCAAAGAAGCATTTGAATTAACAATATCAAGTGGTTGACATTTATATTTTTGGTTCCTTACATAGTATATTTGTAATAGTCCTCTTAATAGTGGCATGAATGTCCTAGGGTGATCTGAGGTTCACCACCTACTATAACAATCCATCTACTACCCATGGAATTGTTCATCACCATTTATATTTTTGGCTCCTTACATAGTATAGTTGTAATAGTCCTCTTAATAGTGGCATGAATGTCCTAGGGTGATATGAGGCTCACCACCTACTATAACAATCCATCTACTACCCATGGAATTGTTCATCACCATCCCTTCAAGATTCTCATGACTACCTTTTTTATATGCATTCACTATCCATTTATTTCACATGGTTGACCCATGGCTCTCACTATTTTATAGTATAAATTTTTGTCCCTTTTTATCATTTATCTCCTCATAATGCTCCGACTTTGATCCATTGTGATAGTGGACTGCATCTTTGTCTTTTTCATCCTTATGCTCTATCAAGAATTGTGAGTCTTATCAATGTGTTTTGGATTTTCATCTTTGTGAATGCTTCCCTTGTAAATTTGTTTGTAGTCATAATTATGTGACTTCTGTTTCTACTAATATGTTATCTCCATCTCTTGAAAAGTACTATGATATCTACTTATATAACTAGCATGAGACTCTATAAATATTCATGCCTTGAGACTTTCTTTTGTATAATATGATCGTGTATGGTATAGTTACATTCTTCCCCAAACATGTCATCTATGCTTTTCAATACTCCATGCAACTATTTTACAAGGCATTGAACCTCTCTTTTCACTACTCTTTGACATGTCATCCTTTGTTTTCTACTATATTTTCTCCATGCCACTTGGGTCTTCATTGTTCTACCACTTTCTTTTGATCTTTTCTAGTGTGTAACTAGTTCACAAGCACATGGTTGGATATCAATGTTTTGGAACACACAAATAATATCTCTACTACAACATACCTATCTTCTCCTTTTAATGGATCTTGTCACTATTGTTCTTTTTTCACATTGTTTGTCATCATTTATGGCTCTATATTGTGTACTCTACGACTATGAGTGGTATTCCACCTTTTCTTTGTTCTTGGTTCAATTATCTCCGCTGTATGACTATTAATACAGAACTACTATCCTTAATTGTAATAGTGTTTGAAGTCTCCTCTAGGTATTGAAATCAATGGCATTGCTATCATAGACAACCCTATTAGTTATGTGCCCATGCCCTTTTTGGAAATATGCATAAACCTTATGAAGAAAAGGTCATTCCAATGTATTGCTTCTCCTTTTAATGGAACTTCATCTATTGACTAATGAAACAAACCTCGTCAGATTTGCAAATTCTATTGAAACAATGTCCTGCTACTATTCTTGGTCAATGTCATTGGCACACTCTATTTTTATGGCTGGAGTTCATTGTTTCTCTAATGTATAACAGAGCATCAATCCTTATTTCCACTACAAACTTTGTGGACCCAAACCTCCAATCTTCATCTATGCATGCAATACATGGTGAATCTCATAAAAATGATTGTCACTCTATCCAAAGAGTGAAATATCTTAAAGAGTAGTGAATGGTTCTTTAATAAGTAGTAGGATCAATTTGAAAATGGGGATGAAATATTCACATAAGAGAGTTCTCTAAGACAAAACATACTTCCCTTAAAAGACAGTGACACACTCTTAACATAAGTACATCCAATCATTAAAATAGTGGAAGCCCTATGGAAACATAGCGAGACAAAATCCTTGAAACAATACATGGCTGGTCTTTGCATTTGAAAAAAGTTATGGATCCCCTCCCATGTAGTAACAAAACTTGAAACCAAAATACATATCCTTAAGGGAAAATCAATCGTGATAGTGCCCAAGGATTTATAATAAATGAAGGATATTGTAACAATATAAACTCCAGATCAAATCTTGGAAAATAATAGAAGAAGAAATGAGTAAGCATTTAGATGAACGAGTTCATGAAAAACTCTACCTTCTTCAATGTGCTACTACTCCTCTTTTATATTTGACAACTTTTATCTCATGGAGATGTGGAGTCCTCTTCCTAGGAACCTGTTACATTCTCATTTAAATGACTATCTTCTATATGAAGCTTCTTTCTTCTGAAATGGAAATTATGTTACATGCCCAAATCTACCTCTCATTGCATGATAAGTGACGTTCTTTAGCGGATCTGCTATTTGTATGCATGAAGAATGCTCTTCCCTTAAAAAATATGCCACTCTCCCACTCAAAACTCATTTTTATGTTCCCAGATCTGTTATTATTTCTCCTTTTATCTGGTGTTATTCAAACAAAATCCTCATTGGCAGCCATGAGAAGTTAAAATTTAAGGCTAGGGTTGTAGAATTTTGAAAATAAGTTTGAGCTCTAGTTGACTGCGGGTTGGAGCAAAGAATTAGGAGGTTTCTTTAAAAATGAAATTTTAAAATACCCTCCTAGCCACAACAAAAGGTTTTAATAGTTGATAGTAAATTATGTCATGGATCTTATGATTAATTTAAATGTTGATTTATATTTTATACTATTGTGATAATTTAGCTACATACTGATATTATTATTATGGGTTATTGCAGACACCTCTCCCCCTCTCCCTCTATTTTTAATATATACACACATATGTATATATTTAATTACAATAATATAAATATTTAAAATTGTGTTTGATTTAAATTCTTATATAGCAAAAGAAAAAAACTTTATCTCATATGGTTTGAAGAGATTTCGTAGATATTATTTTTAAATGGTGTAGCAAGCTAAGTGGGGTAAGCTTGGATAAAGCTCTACAATTAAGCATGTTTGAGTTGGTGTGGTACTAGGATGTGTGATTCCCCTCAAAGAATTAAGAAATAAGTTATTGTGAACAACTACTTAAGAAACATAAATCAATAAAATTAACTATCTAGAGTACACATTGATAATAGCATTATAATAGATATTATTCATTTATATATAAATCTATTGCATACAAATTGTTATACATATTTCATAGAGATCAATTTTACAAAAGACATGGTTAATTAAGTGAGATATTAGGGTTTCAAGGAGATTTTAGAACTTACAGTATATCCATTTTCTCATCAGTGAGATGTTGTAGACAAAATTTTCTTAGACTTGAGATATCTTGTATAAGTGTAGCCATGGACATTATTAGCAGTTGACAGTTGGTGCGGTTAGGAGAGCATCCAGGGAGGATGAATGCATGCCATGAGAGCTGCCAAAATGAAGTACATAGAAGGCTTCAAAATGGGCTTCTTGTGAGAAAAAGCTCACATAAAATTGAATTCTCATTATTTAGTCATTTTAGTTATGATTTTACCTGATGACCAAATTGGTCATTTATTTAGTCATTTATATTTGTAGAACATGATCAGTTTTAGTCATGTGACTAAAAATTTTAGTCACATGACTAAAAAAATGGTAGAACATGATCAATTTTAGTCACGTGACTAAAAGTTTTAGTCACCTGGTCATTTATTTGCCAAATTCTACTAGTGGAAGGTCACCAATGCCATCTTAGAATATTCATTAATGAGTAACATGAAATACCTATCACCTTGAAAAATTCCTATCCTAGTCGGATCACACATATTAGTATGAACAAGATCTAACAATCCATTTGAATTTTTTAGTTTTAGCATGGAAAGTAACTCTTATTTTCTTACCCAGCTGACATTATTTGTAAATGGTGTTAGTAGACTTCTTCACCCTAGGAATATATCTAACAACATGAGTAGAATGTATTTCCATAATGTTGTCAAAGTTCACATGACACAACCTTTTATTCCATAACCAACTTTCATCTATTTGAGTGATCAAATTTTTTTTTTGACTACTATTCAAATAAAATATGTTACCTTTATTTTTTTTTATCATGTTGCAATATCTATCCCAAAGTCATTTAAGATCTTGCATATGTCATCCTTGAAGTGAAAGACATAACCTTTGTCCACTAATTATCAACACTGAGAAGATTATGTTTCAAGCCTTCTGCATACAATACATCATTTCTATTATGCTTTCCATCTAGATAAATAGAACCTCTACCTCGGATCACACCACCAATATTTTCTCCCCATCTTACAATATCACCATTATAATTTTTTATAGCTCAAAAATTTTCTCTTATCACTAATTATATGATGAAAGCTTCTGCTATCTATTACCCATTCATCCCTTTTAACAACTTGAGAAACTAGGGATTTCTCTTCAATGACACAACTAGTAGAATTAGAAGGCATATGATCTTTAGATTTAGGATCTTCTTCCTTGATATAAACAAATACAAATTCATTATCATCATCACCCATGTTATCATAATTAGATTCATCATATGTAACCCCTTCAGCAACAACATATTAACATTTCTTTGGAGGTCTAGGTGTATTAGGCTTAAACTTAGGAACCCTTTCTAGACATCTAAATGCAAAATGTCCTATCTTATTGCATGGAAAACATTTGAGAGGCATATTTCCTTTCTACTTACTAGAAAATTTTGGTAATCTTCTAGCAATCAGTTTTTCCAACTCTTGAAGTTCTCGCTCTTCTTCTTGAAGCTCTTTCATTAATTTTTTATATCTTAACATTGTATTTGTGGAACTGATGCAGGAGCATCTCGGGTCCTTGGAAATCTTATGTCACCAAAAAGAGATTTGAGTTTGTTTGTGTTTCTTAGTTCTTGCTTTGACCAAGTTGGTCAGTAGTTGGTCGATTTCCTTTGGTTACCAAGTATGGTCGGTTATCTCTTGGGTGGTCAGTTTGCTTCACTGGCACTCGCTGATGCTTGTCTATTTCTTGGTCATCCTTTCTTACCGAGTAGTTTATTTTGAGTTTCTATTGAGGCCGACTTGTGCATTGATTATGGGTCACAAATTTATTACTGCTATCCATCATTGGGAAGTGTGTGGTCCCAGATCTAATCATTCTTTCTATTGATTGTGGATCTAAAGGCTGACTCAGTTCGGTAGCCTCTTGTATAAGTATAGATGTTTGGTTAGAGTTTAGGGAGTTTTTTTTTATAGAAGATAGAAGATAGAAGAGAGTAGATTGGAGATTGTTGACATATCCTCGCATGTCGGAGGACTTTGTAATTCATTATAATATCTAGCCACAACTAGGAAGGCCTTATAGCCCAACATGTATGAATCAATTTGAAGGAAGTTAATATATCAATGATCCTACTTTCTCTCTCTCTCACTGTGTTGTTGTTGCTTCCGCATGTTGTTGAGCAAGGGCAGCCTTGTAGGGTGAGTCACTATTTTGGCCCCTCCTTCCCCTCCTTATGTCATGTTGCTTCTATGTGTTGTTGAGCAAGGGTAGACTTGTAGGCTGAGCCACTATTTTGGCCCCTCCATCCCCTCCTTGCATCAGGTGGTATCAGAGCGAGGTGAGATCCGGATCTAGATTTGCAAGTTCCTTCTTGTGAAGCCCTAGTTGAATTTTTATAGGGTGACATATTGTGGTCTGACCTACAATTGTAGAGGGTTTCCAAGATGGTTTGTGGGAGGTGAGAAGTGGATCTAGGATTGGTAGGCATGTTGAGACAACTTGCCGCTAGATTAGAAGTTGTTGAGACAACCCATAGAAGAGGCAAACATCTTGAAGATGTTAGTGATGATGAAGTTGAAGTGGAACAAGGTGAAGCAGAACTTGCACTTGTGATGAATCAGGGTGAGGAAAGGTTCTTGAAGGCTTTGACAAGTTTGAAGGAAACACCACATTTCAATATTCCTCTTGAATATAGTGGGAAATTGGATTTTGATGAGTTGATAGACTGGATCATTGAAATGGAAAAGTATTTTGAGTATGAAAATGTATCTGAAGAAAAAAAGGTGAAGATTGCAAGCAAAAAGTTGAAAGGTCATGCATCCTTGTGGTGGGAGCATTTGCAATTGGATCATAAAAATAAAGGCAAAGACAAGATCAAGGTAAGAAAAAAAATGGTAAATAAATTGAAAGGAAAGTTCTCACCTTGTGATTATCAGATTAACCTAGTTAGGTGAATGAAAAGTCTAAAGAAAAAAGATAGCTTGGTAAAAGAGTATACTGAGGAATTATATAGACTATATATCAAATCTGGACATGATGAGGATGATGTGGAAAGAATTGCTAGATACCTGAATGGTTTGAGGGTTTCCATCCAAGAGGAAATCAGTTTGGTCAAATTGGAGAACATTGAAGAAGCTTATCAATTTGCATTGAAAGCTGAGGAAAAGTTGAACAAAAGACATGAACAGAGACAACGCGGTCTAGGTGGTAGATTCCTTAGAGGAAGAGGTAGATCTAATGGTGAAAATGGTAGATCTGAACCTGAGAAGATGAATCTGGATAAAGGCAAGACCAAGTGGAAAGGTGAAAGTTCATCTAGAGGTAGAGGTAGTAACTATCAAGGTGGTTATAGAAGAGGCAATTTCCAAGGAACTTGTTACACTTATGGAGAAGAAGGACATAGATATTTTGAATGTACACATGCTACTAAGAAGGCTAGTAGCAATAGAAATGCTTTGGTGCAAGAAGAGTCATCGAAGGAACCTGATAAGGAAAGTAACTTGATGGTGAGAAGAGCACTGTGGAATGAAAGTAAAAAGGAAGATTTGGTAAGGAAAAGTTTGTTCAAGACTAGATGTAGAGTTTCTGACAAAGTTTGGAAGGTAATCATTGACAATGGTAGCTCGGAGTATTTGGCATTTGAGGAAATTGTAACAAAGTTGCAGTTGAAGAGGTTGGAACATCCGAAGCCCTATCAGATTTGATGGATCAAAGATGAGCATACACTCTTGGTAAGTGAACAATGTTATGTGAATATGAAGATTGGAAAGTACTATGATAAGGTGTTGTGTGATATTATGCCTATGGATTGTTGTCATATTTTGTTGGGTAGAACTTGGCAATATGATAGACATGCTATATATGATGGAAGATTGCATAATTATACTACTGTGGCTGATGGAAGAAAATAAATCTTGTTACCTTTGATGGAAGAACCTATTAGTAATGTTTGCACATCTGTGAAAGTTTTCTTGATGGAAGGAAGAAAGTTTATTAAGGATTTGAAGAAGAATGATGTATGTTTTGCTGTGATTCCTAACAAACTAAGTAAGAAAATAGAGGATAATGTCCCTGAGGAGATTGATAAGTTACTCATAGAGTACAGTGATATCATTTCTGATAATGTACCTAATGGTTTTCCATTGAAAAGAAGTATCGATCATTGCATAGATCTAATCCCTGGAGCTAATTTACCAAATAAGGCACCTCATCGGTTGACACCTACCAAGAATTAGGAATTGAAGTGACAGATTCAAGAGTTGCTGGATAAAGGTTTGATTAGAGAAAGTTTGAGTCCTTGTGTAGTACCTATGGTATTGGCACCTAAGGAAAATGGAGAATGGTGAATGTGTATTGATTCCAAAGCAATCAATAAGTAATAGTGAAGTATAGGTTTCCTATACCAAGAATGGATGATATAATTGATAGTCTGACCAAAGTAAAGTATTTCACAAAGATTGATTTGAAAAGTGGGTATCATCAGATCAGAATCAGAGTAGGTGATGAGTGAAATACTGCTTTCAAGACAAAAGAAGGTTTGTATGAGTGGTTGGTTATGCCTTTTGGTTTAACTAATGCATCGAGTACTTTTATGAGGTTGATGAATGAAGTTCTGAAGAAATTCTTGGGTAAGTTTGTGATTGTATATCTTGATGATATTCTGATATTCAGTAAGACTAGAGAAGAACATTGGTTGCATGTTAGACAAGTTTTTCAGAGGTTGCAAGAAGAAAAGTTAATGATCAATCTGAAAAAGTGTTCATTCATGAAAGATGAGATTGTGTATTTAGGATTTGTGATTTCAGCTGATGGTTTGAAGATGGATCCTGAAAAGGTTGAAGCTATTCTAAATTGGCCTACACCGGTGAATGATAGTGAGGTAAGATCATTTCATGGTTTGGAAAGTTTTTACCAAAAGTTCATAAGGAATTTTAGTTTAATTTGTAATGCTATGACTGAGACTATGAGAGGAGATAAAAGAGAATTCAAGTGGACACATGGAGCTGATAAAAGTTTTGAGACTCTGAAGTAGAAGGTTGATGAATTGCCTGTTTTGGTATTGCCTAATTTCAATAAGGTATTTCAAGTGGAATGTGATGCAAGTGGAAGTGCAATTGGAGGTGTGTTGAGTCAAGAAGGTAAACCCATTGCTTTCTTTAGTAAAAATTTGAATGATTCTAGAAGGAAATATTCTTTGTATGATCAAGAATTCTATGCTATTGTTCAAGCACTGAAGAAATGGAGAAATTATTTGATACCGAGTGAATTTGTGTTGTATACTGATCATAAGGCTTTACTATATTTGGGTAGTCAGAATAAGTTGAATCAAAGACATATGAAATGGGTTGAGTACTTGCAAAGTTATACATTTGTGATAAAACATAAGAGTGGACTCACTAACCAAGTTGTTGATGCATTGAGTAGAAGAAGATCTTTGATGATCGAGATGAAAATTGAAGTTCTTGGTTTTGATGAGATGAGAGATTTGTATGAAACTAATCCTGATTTTTCTAAGTCATGGAGAAAGTGCAGAGCACCTATTCAAGATCAACCGAGTACAAAATGGGAAGAATATTTCATTCAAGAAGGTATGTTGTTTAAAGGTATTCAGTTGTGTATACTAAGAGGACAAATGAGAACTAATTTGATGAAGGAGAAACATATTAGTGGCTTGGCTGGACATTTTGGTATTGATAAAACTTTGAACTTTCTTAAGGAGAAATAATTTTGGCCATAGTTGTATAAAGATGTTTATAAATTTGTGAAAATTTGTGGAATTTGTCAAGTTGCAAAATGAGAAAGTTAGACTACTAGATTGTATACATTGATTGTTGTACCTGAGAAACCTTGGACTGACATCAGTATGGATTTTGTTCTTGGCTTACCGAAGACAGTAAGAGGTAATGATTCTATATTTTTTGTGGTAGATAGATTTTCAAAGATGGAACATTTTATACATTGTAGAAAGACATCAGATGCAATACATATAGCAGATCTTTTATTTAAGGAAATTGTCAAATTGCATGGATTACTGAGGAGTATTATCTCTGATCGAGACAGTAAATTTGTTGGATATTTTTGGAAGACTCTTTGGAGAAAGTTTGGCACCGAGTTGAAATATAGATCTATGTTTCACCCACAAACCAATGGACAGATGGAAGTTGTAAACAAAAGTTTGGGAAATATTTTGAGATGTTTAGTTGGAGACAGACCTAGTAATTGGGATTCTATGTTAGTACAAGCAGAGTTTGCATACAATAATTCAGTGAATAGGAGTACTGGAAAAACAGCATTTGAGATTGTAAATGGCATACGACTGAGAGGTATATCTAATTTGAGAGATATTGTTGATGAAAGTAAGAGAAGCGCTGAAGGAGTGAAATTTGCTGAGTACATGAAGACATTGCATGAATACGTGAAAATTAAGTTGGAAGAGAGTAATTAGAAATAAAAAGATAGATCTGATAGATCAAGGAGACATAAGAATTTTGATGTTGGTGATGAAGTGATGGTTCATTTGAAGAAAGGTTGATTTCCTATTGGAACATATGGGAATTTGAAGATGAAGAAGTTTGGACCTTGCAAGATATTGAAGAAATTTGACAGTGGAAATGCATATGAGATTGAGTTACTTGATGACATGGACATATCACTGATTTTCAAAATTTTTGATTTGTTTGAGTATCATGAACCTGATGAAGACATGACAGTACTGATGGAGTATCCTAAGAAGCATAATGAAGAAGTTGAGTAGATTTTGAAGCAAAGAATTGGCAAGAGTACAAGAGGTAAATAATATATGGAATATCTGGTAAAGTGGAAGAATAGACCAATTGAACATAGTTCATGGATTTCACAATTTGAGTTGGATGTAGCTTGGACCAGACCTATTGAATGATTCAAAGAATCATTTCTAAATAACCCCAGGTGTCTGATGCAGGAACATCTCAGGTCCTTGGCAATCCTATGTCACCAAAAAGATATTTGAGTTTGTTTGTGTTGCTTGGTTCCTTCTTTGGCTGAGTTGGTCAGTAGTTGGTTGGTTTCCTTTGGTTACTGAGTATGGTTAGTTATCTTATCGAGGGTCAGTTTTCTTCAATAGCGCTCGATGATGCTTGTCTGTTTCTCATTCATCCTTACTTATCGAGTAGTTTATTTTGAGTTTCAGTTGAGGTCGACTTGTGCATTGATTATAAGTCATGGATTTATTGCTGGTATCCATCATTAGGAAGTGTGTAGTCCTAGATTTGACCATTCTTTTTGTTGATTATGGAGTTGAAGGTTGACTCAGTTTGGTAGCCTCTTGTATAAGTATAGATGTTTGGTTTGAGTTTAGGGAGTTTTTTTTAATAGAAGATAGAAGAGAGTAGATTGGAGATTGCTGATAGATCCTCACATGTTGGAGGACTCTTTAATTCATTGTAATATCTGGCTACAATCAGGAAGGCCTTACAACTTGACATGTATGAATCAATTTGAAGGAAGTTAATATATCAATGATCCTTCTTTCTCTCTCTCACTATGTTGTTGTTGCTTGCGCGTGTTGTTGAGCAAGGGAAGACTTGTAGGGTGAGCCACTATTTTGGCCCCTCCGTCTCCTCCTTACATCATGTTGCTTCCACATGTTATTGAGCAAGGGCTGACTTGTAGGGTGAGCCACTATTTTGGCCCCTCGGTCCCCTCCTTGTGCCAGGAACCTTCACCTAAATCACATTTTTTCTTGTCCCTTCCAAATACAATATCTTTGAATTTTGTTTCAACCCTAGGTAATGAACCACCAAATTCAATTAACTCAAAGGAAGTAAGCTTACCAACCAACTTATCTCTTGTCACATATGTCATTTTTTGAATCTCCTCAATGGTTGCAACTATGTATTTGTAAGAAGGGAGAAATGATCTCAAAACCTTTGCAAAAATCTCCTCTTCTTTTAAGGTACCTCCATTATATCTGATATCACACACCACCTCATTTACCCTAAGCATGAAAGATGCAATATTCTAATCTTGACCCATCTTCAAGGCTTCATACTTTCTCTTCAAGCTCTGCAACTTGGAAACTTTCACTTTTGTATCTACTTTATACAAGGCTTGCAACTTCTCCCACATCTCATTGGCCATCTCCAATTCTATGACATTGGTTATTTCACCATCGACCAAGCCACTCAACAAAGCTTCCTTTTCCCTTATGTTTTCTTTGACATTCTTGATCTCATCTGGTGTAGTAGGGTTACAGGAGAAGAATAGGATGACTTTATAATCTTCCAAAAATCCTCATCAATGCATCTGATATAGACTATCATGTAACTCTTCCATAAGGTTTAGCTAGATCCATAAAAATTTGGACTATCTTTATTATAGGCTTCCATCTTGGATCACCCTCAAGAGATTAAGCTTCCTCCATGGGATTTGGCTCTGATGCCAATTGTTAGAATTTAGGCAACAAATAACTAAGAAGGGGGGGGGGGGGGTGAATCAATTGTTTCAAAAATTCAATAACTTTAAAAAATATTAAACTTTGTATCATCTTAAAATGGATGCACTCCATGTTGAGACCTTTTAGCCCTCCCTAGTAGGCTATTTTGATCCTGAATCAAACACTTTCATGCTTCTGTGGAGTTTCATGTGCTTATGTTCCCATTCTGCCCCTCTTTTCTACCTTTTATCTCTGTTTATGAGGCTTGGGCACATTTCTTGTGGTCTTGACCCTTTGGGTCAAGGTTGAACTTGACCCTGACCTAGGTCATGGTCGACCTTGACCTTGACCCTAGGGTCCAAGGTCCTTGGGGTTAGGTCCCAGTTTTAGTGTTTCATCAAAATTTTATCTTTTGCCTCTTTGGGGCCACTATTTATTGAGTTAAGTGTCGAATCCTCAAATTAATATTTGAGGTGGACCTTTCTCAAGCTCTGTGTAGGATTCCTAATTTATTATTTTAGATTAGCCTTTCTCGAGTTTTATGCCTAATGCTCAAATTAACTTTGAGGTTGGCCTTACCTCAAATTTTGTGACAAGGCTCTTAAATAATTATTTTTATTTCTATCTTAAGGGTGGACCCCTTATAGAGTTTTGTGTCAAGACTTTAATTTAATTTTCTCTCCATGTGGACCTCTCTAGAGTTTTGTGCCATGGACCCTTAATTATTGTTTTCTATGTGGCCTCTCTAGAAGTTTTTGCCCTAGATCACTATAAAAGGAATCCTTCATCTCTCATTTCAAACCATCACATCACAATATATTTCAAGCAAGAGGTAAGAAAGAAGGAAATAATTTCAAGCACTCAAGCATTCAATCATTCAAGTGTTCAAGCATTCAAGATCCAATTCATCAAGGAGATCCATTAGTAGCCATTGAAGGATTTAAGCTCTATGGAGCCCTCTTGTTGAATATTTCTCCATCCATCCATTCAAGCTTCTTCTTATTCCAAGATCCATTCAAGATTGGTATTGAAGATCTAAAGAAAATTGATTTGAGACATCCTACATCCAATTCTACATTCATTTGGAGAATCCATACTTGTAGATTCAAGGATTCAAATCCTCCACTAGGATTTCAACATAAGCAAGGTGAATTGTTCCATTTACTTTGTTTACTATTGCAATTTCAATTCAATTTCAAGGTTAATTCCTAAATTGGGGTTTGACTAAGGCAAACCCCTCCCCCCCAACACACAAAACAATTTTTTTTGTAGGAACAGGTGCGGGAAAGCAAATTACAGTGTAGATCTGGATACCCTTTCGACAAACTTTCAGGATCCATGAATAGAATTTTTGTCAGAGCAGTGTAGGTCAAGGTCAAGATTTTGGGGTCAAGGTCAAATTTTCTACCTGGGTCAAGGTCGACCTTTCTCAGAAAAGAAAAATATTTTTGGGTTTTGTAGATCTCATAGTTTCGGTTTAGAATCACAAAAATCAACAATTTCTGAGACTGTTTGATAGGGTTTTCAGCCGATTCTTTTTCGGAGGCAATTACCTTTTATTTCTTCATTTCAATATTAGTCTTCTAGATTTACTTTCCATATCATTAGAATTTCATGTATGTGTAAAATATAGGTTTTGGGGTCTCTTTTATGTGCAAACCCCTATTGTTCTAGACCCTATCCATATTTTATATCTTACAAACTTTAAAACCCATATTTCTGATCTTAATAAATTAATATTGCATGCATGAATTAGAAACACAACCACAACACATAACACAAGGATTTTTATTGTGGAAACCCTGAAAGGGAAAAACCATGGTGGGGATGGAAGCCAAAATAAGACTATATCTTGTTATAAGTATAACTTATACAAATGGGGAATGCACATGCATTCAAGAACACTTCCTAGATCTCACTACTCAAATACAAAGGGCTATAACCCAAAGGAAGGCTCACTACCTTACAAGACCACTACAATGGTCAATCGGATTATAATCTAAATTTTGTGAACTGTAAAATGACATTTTTTTTATGCCTAGGTCATTTCAAATGAAGCATAATCAGATATTTTTTCAAATCTTCTATGTCACCTTCAACCGATTGATTCAACCCTCAATAGATCTACACACTTGATCTCTAATAAATTCCACATCTGTAACAACAAGATTTTACCCTAAAATCTTATATAAATCATCAACCTTGGAAGACAAACAAGGTTAGAAAAATCCCAATTTCAAATTACAAATACATGCACCAAAACTTACATTTTAAATTCATGTTAGCTATCCAAATCATAGTAGGACCCTTATCATCGATCTCGAGCATGTAGCATCACCACAATTCACACTTTGAACATCTACAAAATGATTTGCGAATCAAGTCAGCTAAGAACATAAGAATAACCACCATCAACTAAAAAATCCTCCAATCTGATCTCCACAATTGATGTAGATCACAAACTTAGTAGGAACATAACCCAAGAACATCCATAGGCATCATGAAGAACACACAAATAATCAAAGCCACCCACATCATCATATTCACTAGGATCTATCACACTGAACCTCAATAACATTTTTGTCATCCACTAATACACCCAAAAAATGCCTTGCGAATCTTTGGACCACAAACCTTTTCAATTGAGGACACATCAGAATTTACCAAACATACCCATAGATGCATAGAGAAAAATATCAATGTAAAAGTGCACACCGAACTAATCTTAGTCACACTGTCAACACTGGTAGCTATTACAATAACCAATCACCAAACTTGACCTCATATAATATCCAAATCATCATGTATACCTCTGTAACTTGACATAAACCAAGTATAGACCATCTATAACATCCCCTAACATTTTTGACCACTTATCTTCAATAACTAAACCTCATTGAACCACTGAGCATACTACACTACTAGCCAAATTGTCCAATAGATATGTTGACATCAATGAAAAAATATCCAATTTCCAAAAAAGTAACCATCATACTTGGCTTCATGTGGATCACTTCCCTTTGAAGCTTTATATTAGTCACAAAAAAGTAGATATGTATACACCTCATTTATATTCAAAACATCATATAATTATAATTAATCATAATTATTAATATGACATTATAATAAGTTTTATTGGCATAATGTGAAGTGTGAAAGGTTTGATAAAGTATAATAGAACATAATAAATCCTAACCCAAAGCTATAAAAAATAAATCTATTCTAGGACTCCTGAGGTGTACTTTCCTCAAGTGGCAGACACTTGGATTGTAGCCTAGGATGATAGGATTCTTTGTTCCCTAGCTCTGAATGACTCCTCACTTCCCTTCACCCTGTGCACTACAACACTTCTCCTACAACCAATTTGTGTGGTGTTGGAACCTCCATTCAACCTCCTTGCATGGTGTCCAATTTATCTAGCTCAGTGATAAATAATCAATCTCCCTATGTGTGTGGCTTATGTGGGGTTTTTGACAACCTGCAAGTTTTAGCATTGGTGCCTATTTCTTCTATGATAATGAAGTCACCCAATACCTATGTCAAGGTCTTCTTTCTAAGATGCTATCACATAAGGGAGTGAGCATTCTAGGGTTTTTTCTAGAGCTTAGGATGTCTAGCCTATAAAGGGGGGTCCATTTTTTATTTACAAAGTGCTCCTATATACTTTTAGTCTTTTTTGAGGATCTTAGAAAAAGATGTTTTGATGGAGAGTATTTCTATACTGCCAATGGCCTGACTGGAAAATCCAATGGATTATGTCATAGATTAGAAAATATACACAATTGTCTCACTAGGGCATATCAACCAATACTTAAGGAAAATGTAGAGGTTTACCCCTGTACGCATGATTTTCTATAATTTTTTTTGTTAACAAATAGGACCAAGATTCCATCCTCTAGAAATGATGGTGGTGGGGGAAAAAGTTTCTTCTCCTCCAACCTTGGTGTTTGGATTTTAACCCTCTCAAGGAATCCTTTGAAATGAAACCTATTTGGGTTCACCTTCCAAACCTCTGACTCTAGTTTTGATTTGAGGACTTTTCAAAGATGTTGGGGAGTCTTAAGATATTTTTTTTGCCATTGATTCATATAAATATCTCTTTAATCATCCTACATTTTCCTGCATCCTTGTGGACATGGAAATCTCAAAAGATCTTTTGGTAGAGATCACCTTCAAGAATGGTGATCACTGCTAGATTGACATTTAGATTATGAAGGATTTATTATTAGATGCAAATATGCTTTGAGATTGGACATATGGCCAACAAGTGATCAAGTTCTAAGACCAAGCTTAAAGGTCAATCTTGGTGGACTAATGTTTTTACACAACATTACACAGTGGATTCTCTTTCTACCACTCATGGGAAGGATGTTGACTTCCCTAAGAAAAAGATGGCTACGTCCTTGCAGGAATGTTTGGTGAAGGATGAATATAATTTTTATTTTTCTTCAAAGGATATTTCTCTTCTATCTTTTGCAACTACAAAATATTCATAGAAGGAATCTCTCTCTGGAAAATTAAACATTTATGTACCTTCAGATTCTCAACCTATGAATGTTGGTACAAAGGATGTAGTGGCCAAGAAAGATGAAACAACCAAACAAATTCATATATTTGTGGAGGAAAATATTCCCCTTATGGTTGTATATTGAAACACTATAGTCTCTCCTCATTTTGAGCTTGGATAGACAAAGGCCAAAAGAAAGAAATCTCCTTTTGAAAAAAATCTGTTGCTTTTGAGGTCATCCTCAAAAAGGGGTTTGCAAGAGCTGGGTGAAAGTATCCCTATGAAGGAGCTCAAAGAAAATAAAGTAATTTAATGTTTGTTGTATTAGTAGTAGGATATGTTGACTTTGCGTTGTATTTTGTTGCACCCCTTGGTTAATGACATGCATTAATGTAGCTTGTGTTTCTAATAGCGGTGCAAAAAAATTGTAGGATGTGTGGTTGATGCAACCTTTTATTTTTAAAATTTATTCATTTTTTGTAGGCTTAGTTGCACATTACCTAGTAAAAATAAAGAGTCTTAAAGTGAAAAGAATACTACATTCATATAGCACAAAGCTTATAAATGTGTCTCTATTGTATTTAATAAATTACTCTTTAGTATATAATAATTTATTGTATTTAATAAATTACTCTTTAGTATATAATAATAAAGTAAAGACAGATTTTTAAACTTTTTTTTGCATGAAAATAGTATTCTTTTCAGTTTAAGACTATCAGATTATTCTATCTTGTTTTTTTTTAATACAATTCATACTTATTTCCATAATTTTAGAGTTGTATATAATATACTCTTTTTATTTTTTTTAATTTTTATTTCTAATATTTTTTATTCAAATCCTTTTGATTTGTTGCCATCTCTTTTCTCTTATACTCCTTTTCCTTATATATGAAATTATATTAGTTGATTGTTCTTTTCTATTTAGTTTGTTCTTTGTTCCTTTAAACATTTTCACTTTGTTGATATAATTTGATAATTATCTTCTCCTTTATTTTTATAAATTGGTTTTGGTCATAATTTTGTTGTTTTGGCTTTTTGGCATATTAATCATTTATCCTTAGCTCCTTTTCTCTTGCTCTTCATTTTTCTTTTCAACAATTTGTATGGTATTTTTTCTAATGTTCTCTTTTTTTAATTGCATTTGACTCTTTATTATGTTTGTAATCCTACTCTTTAGGAGATTATTTAAGTTTAGATTTAGTTTCATCTTTTTCTTTTATTTATTTTCAATTTTAATTTCATTCTTACATTTGGAGTTTGGTAGTTATCTTTTATTAATATTTTTTAACTTAGAGAATAATAAGCTCTTTCTAATATTTTTTTACCTTGTACCTCTTATTCAATATTTTATATTTTCGTATTTCACTCTTTTTTTGTTTAATTTCTAATTATATCACATTTATAATTTTTTATGCAAGTAAAGTATTTGGTTTATATTATTGGCAATTTTAGATGGCACATCATTCAATGTGTCACCTCTCTTCCTCCCTCTACTCTCCTTCCTCTTTTTTATCTTCCTTAGTTTGCAACTACTTACTTTCTACACCTTGAGCTTTCTAATTATCTTGATGATGGATTACAAAGTGTGATATTAAATTTTGACACAAAAAAATACACATGATCAAATCCATAAACAACAAAAAGGACCTTAGAAAAGGTTTCTAATGAAGCAACAATTTTATCATATCAAATGGAACCTTAAGGGGAGGCATTTTGGATCTTTTCCTTCTTTAGGACTAGACCTAGGGTGAATAATTAGATTCCTACAATAAAAAATGCCTTGATGGTCATACTCCATTATTTAACCCAATCCCTAATGTTGTACATTTGCTACCAAGTGTGATGTGTATCACCCATCCACACATCAAGGACCAACCACTCAAAAGATAACTTACACTACATTAATTGCATTTTGTGAGAAACTAGGTTAGTTATTCTTAAGCCTTGATCATACTACACAATTATCATGAATTCTTAGTAATCATGAAAATTTTCATCAGTCAATAACAAACTCACATGCTTCGAGGTCAACCCTTCACAAAGCTCTAATCAAAATACTATTCATAATCAAGGTTATAATCCTCAAAACAATAACTAGAACAATCCAAACTTCTTAGGTAGACATTTTAACCAACAAGGCCTAACCACAAATGAAACATTAGCCAAAAAAATGGAGGTGTACTTGTTGGTGTAATTAAATATTCACTAATTACACTTTACTTAAGCTTACTTAGGATAATGTATTACATAGTAGTTTGTATATTAGACACCTAGGAGTTTGCATCTTATTCTTGCACATGGTGTAGGAAAATTTCCACTTTAGGTGGTGATCTAGTTGTTTTCATATTCCACTTTATGTGTGAGATCAACCTTTAGTGTACATAACACATTATCATCTTCCACACGTTGCACATACTTCATTGCATAATCAAAGATGATCCTGTTAATATGATTTAGAATAAAAGAGAGGGGGGGTGAATCAGTTTTTCCCAGGTCCAGATGTATAAAACAATCTTTCAAACTCTTCAAAAAATCATATCTAATAACCAACACCTACTGGGTCATTACTGATTGCATAACAGAAACATATAACAGTGCAGTCCACTTATCCAATAGAATCTAACTTGTAAAACACAAAAATGTTCAAACCAAAACATTCACACAAGTATCAACACCAAGATTTATAGTGGAAACCCAATTTGGGAAAAACCACTTTGTAACATGTTAATATTATGTTCACTCTTTTGAAGTGAGCTTGGTGAAAAGCCAACCCTGCCAAAGGTTACAAACACACTGTCAGGTGTGACTCGGTTAAAGGATTTCAACCACTCTATTAAAAGTGTGCCTTGTTATAGGACTTGCATACACTCCATTAGAATGCAACCTTGTTCAAAGGATTTATACCTATGACTATTAGGTCAACCTCTGTTAAAAGGATTTTGATTGTTACAATGGTTAGAAAGTAGCAGTAATATTGATCTGAGAAACATACAACTCACTTTGCAAATATCATATCCAATTTCATACACATGCTAGCTTACTGACTGTGAACCTTTTCCATCTCCATCACTGATCTGCTCAGAACCCTTCAAGTGATCACAACACTTCTCCTTCAGCCTTTTCTGCTTAGATAGTCAATAACAATACTTCCAACATTCACTTCTTTCCGTCCCCACATTCAACCTCTTGCTTAGGTTTCCTTAATACTACGTCTATTAGGTCAATACACCTTTTTTTGCTTAATCTCCTTTGTAGATCTTAGGGTTAGGTTAGATTCATTGAATCCATCCTAAATTATTTTCTTCGACTTATCTTTGAAATATCTTGAATCTCTTGAAGATTTACAATAAAATGTTTTACAGTGCATTAAATGCTTTCATACAATCAATAAATAAAGTCAACACGTTTTATATAATTCAAGAATTCAATGATGTCGGCTAGAAATTTGAATTCTTCAACAAATGCAAAATACTGATGCTCAGTCAATACTATGTCCAACTTCTTGGTCTTCTCTAGAAAGCTCGGTCACCACATAAACTGTTCCCTTAGCTAACACTATCTTCCTCAACAATTAATTGGTGTTTGGTCAACACTATTTTTACTCGGCATTCACTAGCTCAGTCGACACAAACAACACTCGGCCTAAACTAGATTTCTTCACTTATGCTCAGTCAAGCCTACTGGTTTAGTCTTCATTCTTACTAAGATAAACAATACATTGTCTTATCATTGTGCCACATAATCAAGTACTCATTGAAGTATCAAGATAACTCAACCTTTCCTTAGGTGCTGTTGTTACCAACCTTTCCTATCCCCTTAGCAACACTCAAATAGATATAGTACTTTCTTAAATAGCAATAGTCTTACCAATTAAGGTTTGACATCAATGACAATACAACAATTGCTTCAATTGCAGTTTCCAAAAATCTCCCTCTTTGGCATTGATGGAAACACCATATGAATATCACATGAATTACCAACCAATCCAAAACTTATCCTTTTATTAGAGAAATGTATAATATCCTTATCTTTATTTTGATACAAAATTTATTAGCCATACATGACCATCCACTAAATTTCTCTCACTGTCTTGATCTTCTCATTCTGTGTATTCATCTATCATTATCTCCCTCTTTGACAAAAAATGCCAAAGCAACAACAAAAACATACATCCTGTAGATGTAGATATCATCCTTTCAGTTCAGTAGAATATGACTTATTTTGACTTGCAGTGCTCTTCACAACTCTAGGCTGCTCCTAAGTGTGACCTTTCTCTGCATCAATATGTTAGATGTTCTTTACAGCACACTTGATGCAGTGCTCCTAGCTTGACTAGGCAGACTCAGTTAGGGGAAGGACCCCTAATTGACTTCTCAGGTATTCATGAGATTCTTTAGGCAAAGCTTTAGTGAATATATCTGCTATTTTTTCCTTGGTATTCACATATTCCATGTAGACCTCTTTATCTTTTACCAGTTCTCTCAAGTAGTGATACTTGATGGCAATGTGTTTGGTCTTTGTGGGCATCATTGGGTTTTTAGAGATGTTGATAGCACTTGTGTTGTCACAGAAGATGAAAAATGGTTCAGTGATTTCTTCTTTCATGCCTACCAATAATTGCTTTATCCATATCAAATTTGAACAATTGATAGTTATAGCCACATACTCAGCTTCAATAGTAGATTGGGAAATGCAATTTTGTTTCTTGCTTGTCCAGGAAATTAATCTCTATCCAAGAAAGAAAGCTCCACCACTAGTACTCTTTCTGTCATCTACATTTCCTGCCCAATCAACATCTGTATACACTCTCAGTTCAAATTTGTCATTCTTCTTGTAGTACAATCCATAGTCAGCAGTTCCTTTCAAGTATCTCATGGTTCTTTTAACCGCCATCATGTGAGTTTCCTTAGGATTGGTAGAAAATCTTGCCACAATCCCAATAGCTAATGCAATATCTAGTCTGCTATGTACAACATACTGTAGCTTTCCAATCATAGATCTATACAAAGTCTGGTTAACTTCTACAACATCATCATTATTAGATAACTTTTGTCCAGTAGCCATGGGAGTACTTACTGGCCTTGAGTCTTCCATACCAAAGGTTTTCAGTATCTCATGAACATATTTAGACTAGGTGATGAAGATTCATTTCTCCATTTGATATACTTGCAAACCAACAAAAAAATTGATCTCTCCAAATACACTCATTTCAAATTCAGTTTGCATTTCATTTGAAAATTTCTTACATAAGGCATCTTGTCCACCAAATATAATATCATCTACAAAGATTTTGGCTAATAGGATTCCTTTACCTTCTTCATCTTTCATGTATAGATTGCTTGTGTCATTTTTCCTTGAGAATCCAATTTGTATTAGGTAGTTGTGCAATCTCTCATACCATGCTCTGGGAGCTTGCTTTAATCCATATGGTGCTTTATTTAGTTTGAAAACCATGTGTCTTCTATTTGGATCAACAAATCCTTCTGGCTATTCAATATATACTTCTTCTTCTAGTATACCATTTAAAAATGTAGACTTGACATCCATTTGGTATACCTTGAAACTTTTATAGGCAGCATATGCAAGCAGAGCTTTGACTCCTTCCAATCTTGCTACAGGAGAAAATGTTTCCCAATAATCTATTCCTTCTTCTTATGCGTAGCCTTTACATACTAGCCTAGCCTTGTTTCTTATGATTTGACCATGTTCATTAAGCTTATTACAAAATACCCACTTTGTCCCAATGGTATTCTTGTCTTCAGGTCTCGGCACTAGAGTCTAGGTATCATTCTTCTCTATCTGGTCAATCTCTTCATTCATTGGTTCTATCCAATCTTCATTTTCTAATGCTTCCTTTGTTGTCTTAGGCTCATATTCACATAGTAAACATGTTGGATCTCTTACCTTGCTTCTTGTTTGAATTTCAATATCTTTATCTCCAATAATCTATTCAAGCTTGTGATGTCTCCGTACATATTGTGCTAGAACAGGTTCTACTCTTCTTTTATTTGGCTCATCAGGTTCTTCAACTAGATTGTCAGATTTAGCTTCTGAATGCTTGAAAACCTCTTCTTGATACTCGACAGCTTCTTCCTATCGCTCAACACGTTCTTCTTCTCTCTCGACATTGTTATCCTGATGCTCGACATTGCTTACTCGAGACTCAGCATCAGGTGCAGGTCTATCACTTGCCTATTCTTCCTCTATATACATAAAAGATCTGTAATCTTCTAGTACCCTGTTACTGTTAGCTTCATTTTTCTCTACATACTCATCAATTTTGACATTTACACTTTCCACAAGTTTATTAGTGTTAGAATTCAGACACTTATAAGCTTTACTTTTTGTGGAATAGCCTAAGAATATACCCTCATCACTTTTAGCATCAAATTTTTCATTCCTACTATCCTTCAATATGTAGCACTTACTTCCAAAGATTCTAAAGTATTTTACATTTGGTGCATACCCATGCCATAATTCATAAGGTGTCAGATTCGTACCTTTTTTGATCTGTACTCGGTTAAGAGTATAAACAGCTATACTTACAACTTCTTTCAAATACTTCTATGCAACATTCTTTTCAATCATTAATGTTCGTGCACAATCCAAGATAGATTAGTTCCTTCTCTCTGCTATACCATTCTGTGGAGGATTTCTAGGTGCATACATCTGTCTTTTGATCCCTCTATCATTGCAAAATAGATTGAACTCATTTGATGTAAATTCTCTTCCTTGGTAAGATCTCAGACACTTCAGGTTTTTACTTGTCTCTTTTTCAACCTTGGCCACATACCACTTAAAAAATTGAAAAGCATCATATGTTTCTTTTAGGAACATTACATGCATCATTCTAGTATAATCATCAACAAATAGGATAAAATATCTAGCACCACAATAAATTTGTACACCCATCAGTCCACAAAGGTCAGTATGAACCAAATCTAAGACATTCTTTGAATTAAAGGTTTTTCTCTTGAAACTAGACTTAGTCATCTTACCCAACTGACATTCTTTGCACATTACATTCATAGGTTTATTCAATCTAGGTAGACCTCTCACTTTCTTTTTCTTGCTAATTTCTACCAGATTATCAAAGTTAACATGACATAGCTGCTTATGCCATAACCAAATATCATCAAGTTGTGCAATCATACATGTTTCTTCAAATAGGTCTAGCCAGAACAAATTACCTCTTGTCTGTTCTCCACTTCCAATCAGTTCACCTATGGCATCAAATATTTTGGCCTTCCTGTGATGAAATTCCACTCGGTAGCCAGTGCTATTAAGCTATGGAACACTCAGTAGATTATAATTAAGACCCTCAACCCAATAAGCATTTTCACAAGAGATCTTATCAGTCAGCTTAATCAATCCTTTTCCTCTAATAGGACATGGTGCATCATTTCCAAACTTTACACTCCTACCTTTATAATGGTTTAAGGTATCAAACTTACTCTTATCTCCAGTCATATGATGTGAACAACCACTATCAATAATCCATTTATCATCTTTGTTCACATAAGATATTAATGCAGTTTTCTCATCCTCATCAGATTCATCTTTCATTGCAACATAGACAACTTCAATTTCAAAATCATCATTATTAGTGTTAGTCTCTTCTTCAATAATGTAGCAGGATTTATTACCTTTCCCTTTGTAGTCTTTGTATCTTTGGTAACCTCTATCTTCTCTTTTGTCTTTTTGCTTATTGTCTCTTTCTTCATCCTTATTATCCTTGTCAAGACATCTAGCAGCTATATGACCAACTTTATTACATGAAAAACATATAATAGGGAGTTTACCTTTGTACCTTCCTTTTCCCCTTTTCAGTCTTCTAGCCATAAGAGCTTCTAGATCCTCAAGTTCTTAATCAGATGTGCCATTGTCACTATCACGTTCACTTTCACTTTCAATGATGCATCTTTCTTTTTCCTTCTTTGACTTATTCAAAACCATCTGAGACTTAAAAGAAGATTCAATACTACCAATAGTGAAGTTATCATAGTTAGAAAGTTCAAAAGTAGTAAGCTTGCCGACCAAACTTTCTAAAGTAAGGACATTAGGAGAGTTACATCTAGATTCCTGGATTACAAAAATTTTGATTGCATAGATAGGACACAAAGTTCTCAATACTTTTCCTATTATAGTTTCATCCTCAATAGTTCCATTTGCTCCTCTAATAGCATTTACAACTTCTTTTATTCTACCACAATATTGTGCAATATTCTCACCTTCTTGCATTCTCATTTCATCAAATTTACCTCTTAGGCTCTTGGCTTTTTCTCTCAACACATTCACATCACCACCATAAATGCTTGCAAGGGTGTCACACATTTGCTTTGTGGTATTGTAGTCTTTGATGTCTTCAAATTCTGGATAACTTAGGGTAGATGCAATCTCCAACATTTCTTGGTTGTGCTCTTGTTTGGATTTCATTTCCTCAGCAGTTAGAGGTGCAGTAGGTGTGACATAGTAATGTTCAATGTAATACTTAGCAGAATCACCAATACCAGCCAGATGCAACTTCATCAAACTTTGCCATGCAGGAAAGTTTTCCTTATTCAACTTAGGTACCTCCTTCTTATACATCTTGATCATTTGCTTCAAGTACCTTCAAACTTGTTCTCTATAAGCACCAATAGCTCTGATACCAATTGTTAATATGATTTTGAACAATAGAGAGGGGGGGTGAATCAGTTGTTTTTAGGTCCAGATGTATAAAACAATCTTTCAAACTCTTCAACAAATCAGATCTAATAACCAACACCTACTCAGTCATTACTGATTGCATAACAGAAATATATAATAGTGCAGTCCACTTATCCAATAGCATCTAACTTGTAAAACATAGAATTGTTCAAACCAAAACATTCACACAAGTATCAACACCAGGATTTATAGTGGAAACCCAATTCGGGAAAAACCACTTTGTAACATGTTACTATTATGTTCACTCTTCTGAAGTGAGCTCGATGAAAAGCAAACCCTGTCAAAGGTTACAAACACACTGTCAGGTGTGACCCAGTTAAAGGATTTCAACCACTTTGTTAAAAGTGCGCCTTGTTATAGGGCTTGCATACACTCCATTAGAATGCAACCTTGTTCAAAGGATTTATACCTATGACTGTTAGGTCAACCTCTGTTAAAAGGATTTTGACTATTACAATGGTTAGAAAGTAGCAGTAATATTGATCTAAGAAACATACAACTCACTTTGCAAATATCAGATCCAATTCCATATACATACACTGGCTTACAGATTGTGAACCTTTTCCATCTCCATCACTGATCTTCTCGGAACCCTTCAAGAAATCACAACACTTCTCCTTTAGCCTTTTCTGCTTAGATAGTCAATAACAATACTTCCAGCATTCACTTCTTTCCGTCCACACATTCAACCTCTTTCTTAGGTTTCCTTAATACTACCTCTATTAGGTCAATACATCTTTTGCTGCTTAATCTCCTTCGTAGATCTTAGGGTTAGGTCCGATTCATTGAATCCATCCTAAATTATTTTCTTCAACTTATCTTTGAAATATCTTGAATCTCTTAAAGATTTACAATAAAACATTTTATAGTGCATTAAATGCTTTCATACAATCAATAAATAAAGTCAACACGTTTTACATAATTCAAGAATTCAACGATGTTGGCTAGAAATTTGAATTCTTCAACAAATGCAAAATACTAATGCTCGGTCAGTACTGTGTCCAACTTCTCGATCTTCTCTAGAAAGCTCGGTCACCACATAAACCATTCCCTCGGCTAACACTGTCTTCCTCAACAATTAATTGGTATTTGGTCAACACTATTTTTACTCGACATTCACTAGCTTGGTCGACACAAACAACACTCGGCTTAAACTAGATTTCTTCACTTATGCTCGGTCAAGCCTACCAATTTAGTCTTCATTCTTACTAAGATAAACAATACATTGTCTTATCATTGTGCCACATAATCAAGTACTCATTGAAGTATCAAGATAACTCAACCTTTCCTTAGGTGCTATTGTTACCAACCTTTCCTATCCCCTTAGCAACACTCAAATAGATATAGTACTTTCTTAAATAGCAATAGTCTTACCAATTAAGGTTTGACATCAATGATAATACAATAATTGCTTCAATTGCAGTTTCCAACAGATCCATATTTGGTGGATATATGATTCCACCTAGTGTGGGTGATAGTTAATCTCTTGCTTATTTCCTAGTTATCATGCCTTACCTTTATAAGCATGCACTTTTATATTTTATATAAATGCATTCGGTTAATTCATCCAATATTTTTCTATCTATTCCAGTTCAATAGAATATTATTTCTCTCTTTGTGCTATTCATTAGGCTTCTAGATCTTGGCATATTCTTTCATTACATCAAAGCAATTCTTACATGGTATTAGATCTAGATGCAAATTCTCACATGGTATCAGAGCCTTTGGAGCACCTTTGTCTAGCCATCATTGGAGAAATTTTGTTGCATTTTAAGGACATTGTTTTAGATCTATGGACCAATGTCTTGTGGATGTGTCATATCCAAAATATGATCTCACTATTATGTCCAAGTGGTCATTTTGGTAAATTTTGACTATAAATTTAACCTAGTTTGGAAAAATTCATTTTAAAGGATTTTTTTTTACGAATTACATTGTATGACCCGATTTGCATAGTTGGTACAATCTGTGATAAAGTTTTTATTCTATGATTATAAAAAAATTTGTTCAAAGTTATTTTTTGGCTTTTTTAATTTGTCAAGAAAATATTTTGGGTCCTATGGAACCCCTGTTATTTATATAGGGTCTGACAGAGACTCATTTTACACATAGATATATCCCACACAAATTGTAGGGAATATTCCATCTACATCACAAGAGGTCTTCCCAACATCACATTCTATTTACTATCTATACTAAAAGGGTTAGTGTTGTATATAAAGCCTCACATCTCTTGCGGGAGGGTCAATGTGCAACTAAAGAGTCCCATAACCCTCACACCTCTGCCACTTTTTCCCCATCGTAGCCTAGCCTTAGCCCAGTAGCCATCACTTTTCATCACTTCGCTCATCGCCTAGTGGTGCCACTAGCTATGACAACTCCAATTGACAAAATAATGCAGCTCTACTTGTAGAATAACAAATGTCTCCATCCCAACCTCTGTACAGAGACATGCAACCTGTAGAGAAGTCATCCATGTGGTTAGAGTAGTCCCCACGTGCTAAGAGTAATCCTTAAGAAAACTATAATTAGAGAAAAGGAGTTTCGAGGATCGACAAATAAATTCATAATAAGGGAGCCCAAGTAGTACTTTAGTGATCCACATGGAGGTACTTCAGTGGCCCATATGACACCCTCAAAAGCCCCACATGCACATAGATATTGGCCACGCAAAAGAGCCACATCATCTTGTTGCCATGTGTTGTAGAATCCCATTAGCATGCAGGTCCAGTCAATGCCACATTGAGAAGGTGAAAACATCATTTTTCAATTTTAATTTGAAGTCTATTTGACTATCATTTCCTAAGGTTCTTATTTTTCTTTGACAGTCATTCAATCATCAATTTCAATCTGAGGATATTTTATTGTATACATTCAATTAAACTTGACACCTGTATAGACGTCAAATATGGACATATTTATTTTGTTGTGATGGTCAAATGATCATCACATTTAAGCTCTAGGAATAATGATGTCTACTGCATTAGCACTTTTTGAAATTTCTTGACCCCCTCACCATTTGCAGTTTTGAATTTGTATGAGAACTTCAAAGCCCCGTAACTTGGTCATTTTGAGGCCTTTTCGATGTAATTTTTTTTAGTTAGGGTATAATTTTGTACTCTTCACTTTTGTACATGTATTTCTAATTTTGATGGACATATTTTATAGAATTTTTAGTTTTTGGTGATTGTACCTATCTAATCCTCATTTTTGCAACTTCAGAGGCTTTGCTTGGGCTTATATGGACACATTTTCATGTGCCATTTCTTTGAAAGTGTATAAATTTTTATCTACTTTTAAAATATCCTATTAGATTGTAGCCATTGTGAGTGGACATATCAGTTTCTACATTTGGTATTTTTTGGCCTATTTTGACACTTGTAATTTTTTGGATCCTTGAGTAATCTTGTTCATTATTTATTTGAGTCTGTTATAGTCTTATTTTGGTAGTTGTAATCATTGAAATTATAAGTCTACTTTGCCTTATTTTACAAGTGGAAGTTGTACATGCACTAAGTATAAAGTGCCCAAATCATCATTTGGGGAGGATTTGTTGATTTCATTTTGCAATGTAAGAAGGGTATCATTGATGTAATATTGGGAAATGTAACACATCTTACTTTAATAAATTTTACTGGGGGTAATTATGATTCATGGGAAAAAGGAATCATCACACATTGTAGATAGCTTAATCTCTTACCTCAACTTTATGGACTCATTCCTAAGCCAAGGTCCAAGTTGAAAAATAAGTTTGGGGTGAAAATAATATGTATATAAAAATATTGATTGGTAGAAGCATCTGTTAATGTCTCTTCCATGACATGTACCCCAATATTGAATGTATTAAGTGCACACACATGTTGGACCATTATTTGGGAGCAATTTGAAGGTCCACATGTTCCTCCATTCCCATTTGATCATGTTGTAGATTATCTCATTCTGCTTGATGATGCAAATAATATTCCCTTTGATGATGATACCTTAGAGGAGATTGAACGTCTTGCAACACTTGAGAGTTATGATTATCCAAAACCTCTACTTGAAGCTCCTACTTCTCCTGTTGAGATAACACATTCATCTCTTGTTGGTGATTCTAGTGAGTCATTGTAAGAGATATCTATTTGTCTTCTTGATTAGGATTCCTACTTTCTAGATATTGGTTCATTATTTGTGAAGTCTCACATTTCATATTTGGGAGACATACTTGAGGGGATTTCTCTTCTATTTGATGACAACTTCAACATAGTTGGATAGTTTTCTTCACCTTCTTTGGAGATTGGTATTGACGAGGCTCTTCCTTCACTTGATATGTCACATTGCTTGGTTCAAGTTGATCATGATTATGTGATACAAACTTTCATTTAGTTTTAAAAGGCATCACTATTTGATGATAGTTGTGGCAACAATGTTGTCACTTCATCTGTCTTTGGAACTTATTCACAATTACTTACTATTGGTTCCTTGTCACCTTCTACTATGATTGGCTATGTTCCTAATTGGTTCATGGCATATTTATCATTCAAGGAGATGGTGACACATGAGAAGATTTCAGAGACATCATCATTATACTACATTTGGATTCTACTTCCTAATTCCTATCTAGAATGGGAAGCATTCCTGCATTTATACATGGTTTATCTTCTTCCCATAGGGATAAATGTTATTTGTAGGCAATGTAAGATCTTTTGTCTTCAAGAAATTATCATATTTATAGGAGGTTATTCATCATGGGGGGATATCATGTTTCCTTTCCTTCTTATGAAGGGATACTTGATTGTATATACATGATGTATGTAGTCCTTGGGGGGTCTTGAGTCCTCCATCTGGGCATTTTGTGTATTTTAATCTCTTTTTTGAGGGGATTTTAATCCCATGAGGTTTTCTCCCTTTCTCCATTTGTGAGAGACAACACTTGCATATATTGTACATGGGTACCTAACATGACCTAGTAGCCAAGACCCATCTTGAATTGTCATCTAGCATTGTGAGTTTAAGTGCATTCCCCTAAGTATCACTTAAGGGGGGGGGGGGTGTTGGTGTAATTAAATATTCACTAATTACACTTTACTTAATCTTACTTAGGATAAGGCATTGCATAATAGTTTCTATATTAGACACCTAGGAGTTTGCATCTTATACTTGCACATGGTGTAGGAGAAATTTCACTTTAGGTGGTGATCTAGTTGTTATCACATTCCACTTTATGTGTGAGATCCACCTTTAGTGTGTATATCACATTATCATACTTCACCTATTGCACATACTTTATTGCATAATGGAAGATGATCCACCTTTGGTGGGCATGTGATTCCACCTAGTGTGGGTGATTTGTTATCTCTTTCTTATCTCCTAGTTATCACGCCTTGCATTTATAAGAATACACATCTACATTGTACATTGAATGAGTTCAGTTAATTCAACTAGTATTTTTATTTCTATTACAGTTCAATATAATAATATTTTTCTCTTTGTACTATTCATTGGGCTTCTAGATCTTGACATATTCTTCCATTGCATCAAAACAATTCTTATATGGTATTAGAGCTAGATGCAAATTCTTGCACTACCCAACCCTTCAAAAAATGCCAACCTACTAGACTAATTTGATTTAACCCTGTGATGAATGGAAGTAGATTTTATGAGACACTTGATCATCTAAAGGCTAACTATATCGTCAATATAAATAATCTATTTTGAAACAAAAAATGTGTATCAAAATTACTAATTTATTTTAGTGATATTTTAAAATAAATCTAAATGTTTACTTTTGTGGATTATTCAATAATTGGTTATTAGGGAAAGTGTTTCAAAATTTTAAAAATCTTAATATATAAAAAATAACTTTAAGATTATAATTTATAGATTTTTTCCATTCCTTTTCTATTTTCTTTTTTCAATTTAATTTTAGAAGATTTCTACTTAAAGCACATTTTGTATAATGAAAACAAATAAAGTAGATATGATGAGAGTAGTTGAGCATACTTGGGAATAGATGAACAAAAATCTAGAGGAAAAAGTGAAGATTCACCCAAGATCGTGTTATTTGTCAATATATTATTTACATTGAATCATTCTCTCTCAATGAAGACTACTGCATAAGATTCAATATGGTGTACAAATTTGAGTATGCATCATATGAAAAACTATAAATTCTTTTACATGTATCATTATTATAATTTTTAAAAATTATTAAATAGAAACTTTAAAAAAAATTGCATTCCAAATTACTTTTTGATGAATAGAGGCCTTTTCTATTAATAATATAAAAGTACAGTATTCACAAAAAAGGGGTCGGGGGAAAAATCACCCCGCAAGTCACTCAACACTTAGGCCGGAATCATACAACTATTCATCAAAAAAGAGTATTAAGAGAGAAACCCTCAAGCTACAAGGGTAGTAGCAGAAGAGGGAGGAGGATCTTTGTCATCAGGATTGCCCCAAACATTGGGCCCAAGAGTTTGATTAGGAATGACCTAGTCATCTTCTGGATCTTCTTTTTCCAGTTCTCCTTCCTCCCGCCTGGGTGAGATTTCCAGCGCTAGGTGAGGGAACTTGTCTTGATTAAGAGGAATAAAGGCTAAGGGCCGAGCAATAAAAATAGCAGTAGAAGCAAGCATAGGAGTCTAGCCAGAACCCGCATCCCTCCGAGGAGGAGGAGAGGTGGAGCGGTGACACCATTGACATGGAGACCTAGAGTGTCTAGTAGAGGATCTTCAACTATGATGTCAGCCCCTAGATGGTGTACGGTCAGCTAAGAGAGAATTTTGAGGCACTCAAGCCAAAGTACAAGGGGAATTTCCCCAGTGTTGGAGTAACTCCTACAAATGAGCAACCTCAAGGGACACTTTGTCTGCTTGCACTTGAATCTGCATCATGAAATTATTACAAATACATGCCTTAGCATAAAGAGAGACATGAATATCTAGAAAGCTGTGAGAAAAAAAATAGTATTTTGATCTTTCCATAAGGTAAATAAAATCTCCATCCTAAAAGTATGCCATAATTGGGTGTACTGGGAAGGCATTCTGGGAGAGTCACCAAGAAGCACCATGTGCCATGAAAAAGGTTCAAGTCTAAAAGGAGCAAAGAAGTCATGAATCCAGACCCTGTAATTTTGGGCACGATGACAAAACCAAAAAATGTGCATGAGCATCTCAGAGTGACCACAAAAAGAGCATTTAGGATCAGGAACCCCCAAATGTTTGAGTCTAGCTCCCAAAGGTAAGCCCTGCTATAACAAACACCAGGCAAAATGAGCAATTTTAGGCTTAGTGATAGAGTCCCAAATAGTAAAAAATCTCTAGCCCCAACTTTTCTGAGAAGAAGAGATATGCCAACTCTGGTTGAGAGAATCAATCATGGGAAAATGAGGCATAAGCCAAGAATACCGAAGCTTAGGCTTGTAACTAGTGAAAGGCATAGCAGGATACCATTTCTATTCCTTCCACCAAGGTCTAATAGATTGAATTCCTAATTTATGCAGGAGATGAGGCGGGGTAGCCAAAAATAGCAAGTCAAAAGTCTGACAATCTGGGCGGATGAGCCAAAATTGAACTCAGAGATCATCCCGAGATCAAAGATTCACAGTGGCTCTAGAAAAAAGATCTTTTAGGGTTTGAATGCCACGCTTGTAGAATCAAAGAGAACGAACCCCTTGAACCCTAGCAAGAGGAGTCCCTTGTTGAGAAAAAAGAGGGGACCACCAAATGTTCTATTGGTTGAAAGAAAGACCATCACAGAAGCCATTCCCAGTCCAATGGAGCTAGAGCTTGACAAAATCCCATGCTCTCCAAATACTTTTGGTGAAAAAAGTACCTTGGATTTGAATAGGCTCCTTCATAACTAGAAGGGTTTGAAAACCAATCCCCTTCTAGGTAGGCTTGTGAAGAGGAAAGCCTGAGAAAATGCAGTGTCGAAGTAAAATTTTCTAGGCCTCATTTCCTATGAGACACCAAACAACCCATTTGGAACAAAGGGTTTGCCCTTGCTTCTAGGTATCAAGTAAACCAAGCCCACTGAAGATTTTTGGGAGGCAATAGAAATCCCAGACAACTTTGTGGAAGCCCTGGTGATCAATGCCAGAAGCGCAGAGGAAATCCTGTGAAAGTTTCTTGAGCTTCTTGTAGGAGGCTTTAGAAGGAGCCATACAAGAGGAGTAATGAACATGCGTGGCCGCTAGGACTTTGGAGCAGATCTGGAATTTTCCTGCGAGAGAGAGCAGCTTCGTGATCTAGTAGGTAAGATTTTTTTCAATTTTAGCAAGAATTGCATTCCAAAGATCAGTAGGGTGGCCTTGAAATGCAAAGGGAATACCCAGAAAATGGAAAATTTCCCCATGCTAGATCCTGGTCCAGCCAAATTGAGAAAACTAGGGAGGCTTGGGAAGAGTTGACTATCTCTAGCAAAGGGTTTTGTGCCATTGAATGGCTGAATCAGAGGCTAGATAAAAAGTTTCTAAACACTGCAAGGCTGCCTTGATATTCTCTTCATCCTCTTCCAGAGTGAGGAAGGAATCATCAGCAAAATGGCCATTGACCAGTTGTTGAGATGAATTTGGCAAGGAGATACCCCAAAAATTACCCATAGAGATGGAGTGAGAAAGAAAGTAACCAAAACCCTCAGTGGCCAAAAAATAAAAGGCTAGAGCCAAAGGAAAGCCTTGCCAAATGGAATGAAAGAGCCCAAAGGTGGAGGACTGGCGCCCATTGATGGTAATGCAAGCAGAGGCATTATTGAAGAGCATCTATATAGATTGAAGAAATTTGGGTCCAAAACCCATAGCGTGAAGCATTGCAAGGCTAAAAGGCCATTCAATATGATCATAAGGTTTAGCAAAATCAATCTTAAGAAAAAGGGCTTTCTGGTGAGACTTACGAGCCCATTCCATACCTTCCCACACAAAAATGATGTTGTCAAGAATAAATCTTGACTTAATAAATCCTATTTTCTCAAGCGAAACAATCCGCGGAAGCAAGTGCTAGATCTTGAGAGCCAGTGCCTTGGAAATGATCTTGTAGGAGACATTGAGCAAGGTAATGGGCTGCTAGTTACAAATGTCCTCCAAATCCCTAGACTTGGGAATAAACTTGATATTACCCTGGTTAATGATATCCCCAAGAGATTGGGTATGAAACACTTCCAGATAAACCTAGTGGAGATCAGGACCAATGGCATCCCAGAGGGTTTTTTAAAACTCACAAGGGAAGCCATCACAACCATGAGCTTTATCATCAGCCATGGCGAACACAGCTTCATGAAGATCCTGCAAGGAAAGTAGTCAATCATAGAAGACATGTTGGATAGGGGAGACACACTGTGGCATGACTGCGGTACAATTAGCAAGAGCTTTCTCACTGGCAGGAGAGTATCTTTGAGTAGAAAAAACCTATTCATACTGATGAACAAAGGCTTGCAAAACATCATGAAGCTTCGTGAGAAGGTTGTGACCTTCTCTGATTCTAGTTTATGCCCGTACTGGTATGCTGAGCATTAAGGGCAGTAAAAAATTCTTTAGAAGCTTGGTCTCCCACCTTTAACCAGTGCAAGTGAGCTTTGGTCTAGGCTCCTTTGGCAACATGGTTGTCAGCCACTTGCTTCTGGTGACACAACTTAGCAAGATCAAGTTGCAGATTATGGTTGAAAGGATCCTATGCTAAGGCCTCAGTGGCAACACATAAGGCTTTAGTGTTGACATCATAGGCTCTATGATGACACTTGGCCAATTTTCTACCATAGATGCACAAAAAATGAGTCGTACACCTGATGGCATCATTCCACCATTGAATCCAACCTATCAACTGAGTGGGTCTAGGCTCAAGGTTCCAAACCTGATGAATGTGGGCCACAGTAGAAGGATGGTGAAGGACATAAGTATTAAAGTAAAATTGCATGGTGGGAGGCCTAGCCTTAGCTGTCTTCCAAATAATATTAAATTGGATGGGAAAGTGGTTTGACAAGGTCACATCAACAAGAGGAGTGATGGGTAAAACTTGCTTTTTGAAAAAAGAGAAAAAAGATTGTGCCAAGATCATAGCACAATCAAGCCTTTTATGAATTTTGTCAGAGGAAGCCCTGTAATTAGACCAAGTGTTCTAGACCCCATCAAAATGGCAATGACCCACATTGGGATAAAAAAGCCCTAATTTATTATGCATGTAGTACCAGGCCTCTCTTTCCCTAGCTATCCATCAAAAAGGCAAAAGGCCATCCTTGTTAGATGCCAGCTTGACCATATTAAAGTCCCCCAAAACAATCCAGGTAGTAGGTGGAAGGGAATTCGCAAGCCATCGCCATAGGTGAGATCTCTTAACAACATCATTGAGAGCATAAACATTAACTATGCCTAAAGAATGATTTTCAATAATGAAAGTGGCCCAAACAATTCTCTGCATGGGGTTAGAACCATGACTAACCAAAAAGGAATGCCAATGAGGAGAAAGGAGAGTAGCAACTCCACCTCGACCATCCTCATGCTGAGAATAGAGAGCAAGGCTTGTAGGCCAAATAACTTTACAAGCAGCATAAAGCATGAAACCAAAAATCTTAACTTCCTAGAGGCATAAAACATCCAGATGACTAAAATGACGATGCAAATCCCTGACAAAATTTTTTTTGTGTAGGTTTGTCAACCCACGAACATTCCATGAGATGTACTTCATGGAATAATAGTGTCATGCATTCCTTCACCATCCCCAAGGGAGTCAAAACTATTAGATAAATAACCTGGGGCAAAAGTAGACCCATAAAATTCCAAAGAAATATTATGCCATTTTTCCTACATGCCATCAAACCTATTCTCAGCACAACCATAGGGGCTACGAGAGCAGCGGAAGGAATTGGAAGAAACAATCTCTGCAGCCTCTTGAGGCATGTGAGCTGAAGGAGTGGTAACCTAGGAGTTAATAACTCCTTTCCCTTGAGAAGCAGGGTTTGAAACCTCGATAACTGAGGTTTTCAAAGAAACCATGTTATTTGAAGGTGGCGAATGGGAGGCGAAAGATGAAGCAGGCTACTTGTGGGGCATGTTACGACAGCCAACTGTAACCCATTCATCTTTTTTTCCCTCATCTTTTTTTCCAGCCTCAGCTGACTGAGAGTCAGAATCCTTGGGAGGAGTCTTGGTATGAGGTACTACCAAAGGGCAGTCCTTAATCTTATGCTCCAGAGATTGACAATGATAACAAGTGTTGGGAAGGTTGAGATAAAGCACCTTCTGGGTGAAGGTGGTATTGCAACTTGAATCTCAATGGATTCTTTGAGATCCCTAGAAAGGTTGACCTCAACACAGAGCCTCTTTTGAGGCCGTGGATTAAGAAAATGGTCATTCTCACTGCATATAACCCTACCTAATTTTTGCGCTATGGCATGCATGAAAGGCCAACAAGGTAAGGGAAGACCAAGAAACTCTACCCACACTGGGACTTTTAGCTTCTTGTCATCAGAGATAGAGAAGTCACGAGACCAGCATTGGAAGATTAACAACGAGGCCCGAAGGTTCCAGGGACCTTTGGAAAAAATGGCGTCCACATGAGAGGGGTTGGAAAAGAGAAACAAAAAAAAGCCTTTGGTGAGGCTCTGGATGCCATCCAAGTGGATTCCATGAGGGGTCCAAGATTTCACAACCCAATCCTTGATAACATGTTTAGGAGGGTTGCGACCCTTAAAATAGCCAATAAGGGTATGCATTTCAAGCCAAGTGCAAGCATCATTAAACTCATTAATGGGTAGAACAATATCAGGCTGAGCCATACCTCATGAAACACTTTGGGCACAAATTTTTGGGGACGTTTTCTTGGCGATGCCATTTCTATCTGAAACCACACCAGCACCACCATCAATTGTTTGGTGGGAAGTGGCCGGAGCCATATATACTAAACTACTTCCCGCAATAACTGCGGTATGTGTGAAGGACAAGGACTGCAAAAAATTGACGCAAGGTAAAAAACCCTACTAGAGCGCAGAGCGAGCATGAGCCATTTTTTTCAAAATTACTCTTTAAATATCTATTCATATGAGAAAACTTCTCTCAATTTTATGAAGGGGAATACAATTTTTTTTTGCAATTGGAAAAATATATTATTTTTATATTTTTGAATTTTGAATATGTTATTTTTAATTATTTTTAAAAGTTATATCAGTAAAATAGTGAATATAACATATTAATAATATTATATGTTTAGATTTTATTTTTTAAAAATTATTTTAATAAATTTTTATATTATAACATATAATTTTAAGAAATATATTGTGTTAATTTTTTAGTAATGATATTATTTAACTTCTAAAATTATGCATATATAGTTAATGCTATTAAAAAATTTATTGTTTCAAGATGTATAAAATATAAAAATTATATTTTATTGAATAGATATTAAAAATTTTAAAATCAGAAATATATTATTTATATATTAAAATGAAAAAATATTATTGATGAAAAAAATATATAGTATTTAGAAACTTTAACACTAAATAGGAATTATTATTAATTTAAAAAAAGTTTAATTTATATATATAAATTAATTAACTCTGATTTTTGGATGTCTTCCTTGATTTATCATTTTTTTGTTGAAGCAAAAAAATACGACACACAATTAAAAGTATAAAAGTATTTAAATGAAAAACAAAATAAATAATAATAATATAATAATATATATGTATATTGTATTTTAATTATATAATTTTTTTTATTTTTATATTATTATAATTTATATTTACTTTTATTTTAATTACATTAATCTAAAACTTTAAATTTCTTATATGAATTATTTTTTTCTACTAAAATTTTAATAAAATTATATAAAATTTGTATAATATATATTATAATAGAATATAAAATTTGTAAATAATAATACATTTATTATATATTACAAAATAAATAAAATAGTTCAATATAAAAATGATGTAGTACAAAATTTTATGTTTTGACTTCTTCCACACGTATATAATAATAGTGGAGATAAATTTATACAGACATCCTCTACAGTGGTACATGTCATCACATGTATAGTAATGGCATGGGCATCCAACCATATCGAATGATATGGCTAGATAGGCGATGCCATCAGACTCTACTCTTCACTCTTTGCATTTACTTTTCGCTTGCATCTAGCCCTTCTGAAAATGTTATATCAAAATAAACCCTACTCCCAACACACACAAATCTCTTCAACATGACACCGATTCTTCATCTCCTTAACATTCACAATCAACTAGCTTTGATCACATTTTCAGCTTCTCTCAGTCAATGCATGAACAAGTTTTCTCTTCTTTTGTTTGGGCTGCTTGACAAAATAATGTTAAACTCTTGCTTTCCCTTTCCATCTTTTATTCAATACTTGAAAAAATGTATATTCATATCCACTAATTTATGTATCATTTTTGGAAAGATCGAATACCTTTATGGCAGTAGATTTATTAGGCAGGATTGTTATCATAGTTTCATGCTCTTATAGTCTCCTTGGTGATCATAGTCATGGAGATAGGAAGTTCTCTTTCTAAATTTGAATTTACAAACCAAATATTTTGTACTTGTTTAAGTTTTTATTATTTTTCTTGTGTATTGCGTTGTCCAATTATTCATGGAGTATCACAAATATTGATCTTCTTCAAAGTATATACGATATACTTATTTTGTTAGGAATGCTTAATCTAAGGGCAAGTGGGTGGTCTATTATCTGTGAGAGGAAATGCAGGTAGAAATCCCAAACAATGGGAGAATAAATTATATGGCCTTGGAAGTGTTCTATGTGTTTTTTCTCTACTCTAGGATTCAAATACGAGACAAAGTGGTGTGATAATGACATGGAAACAATAGAGCTTTTTGAACCTTTTGCAAAATTTGGATGAAGTGGCATGGTGCTTGAAAAATTTAGGTTTTTTTCCATTGATTTTGTAAGGTTCTTGACCTAGATTTGACAAAATATGTATTTTTTGTTAGTACGTATCTTCTCCCATGAAGAGGCCATGCAATGCAGTTTTAGAAGTTAGGGTTTGAATACGATTCCTTAGAAAATGAAGTTTGGGCTAAGCCATAGAGTTTCCCTAACGCTTTTGAGACATTTTCTAGAGCTTGTGGCCCAAAGCACAGTTACTTTAGAGATGAAGGTGTGTCTCATATTGATATTGGGGAGGAATTTTTCAGCACTTATATCTTTTTTATAATTCTTTCTAAACTTTAAAATGTGAAGATCCATTTTGTTAACTCTTGGGAGGATGATACATCTTTGTAATAATTACATTTAATAAATCAAATTCTCACTCATAATTAAATAAATGATATTTTATTTAATTAACTAATTTTTCTTCCCATAAATAAATAAGTTTAATTATTTATTTATATTCCCCCATGTGCAAATAAATGAATTCTTTTATTTATTTAATTATATTCATTCTTCCACTTTTGACTAATACTAAGTTTCAATTCATTGCTTAATCACACTTTCTAACTCTTTAATCATCTTTCTCTGGCTGATAAATTAAATTAGTTATTAAATCAATCTATTCAGTCTTTTATTCCATCTAATTAGTTCTCTAATTAATCAAATCTGTTGACAAACCAATCTATTCAGTTAACTCTTCAATCAATTCACTTCACTTGCCAATCAATTCACTTAACATATCAATCAATTATGTTGACAAGGCAATCAAGTGAGTCATCTCTTAAATCACATCCAATCAGTCCCATCAATCAAGTAATCCTAATTGAAACCCCAAAATTCTTATAAATAGAGAGCCGATTCTCATATTTTGCAACCACTTATGATTTAAATTCTTATGTTGTCACAATTGAGCTTGAAACTGAGATCCCAACATGGCATCAAGAAGGAGAACAACAAAGGAGGACTAAAAATCTAGTTTGCATATGCATTATTGAATTGTTCCCAATTTGTTGATTGTTTATATGCTTTCTTGTTATCTTGCTTCCTCTTTTGAGATTATGGTACTAACTATGATTAACAAATTTTGTTGTGGAACTAGATTTGTGTTGTTATTGTAGGCCTACAAATACTGAAATAGCCTTGATTACAATGATAAACCTGACATGAAGCATGATGCTTCTAAATTTTGATTTTTTTCATCTCTATACATATATAGGTTTGTTTCAACACATATCTGTGATTGGATCGACACACTTACATACCTGAGATACCGCACACAACTGCATAAATTGACACATACAAACTATAAAATTGATGCACACATTAGTTAAAAATGACACACATGACAACCTTATGATACACACTTGCCTATTACTAATTGCATTAAGGTTGCAATTTAGCATTCTGCTTGCCTTATTTTTAGTCTTTATTACTGTCATTTTTTCTATAATTCCTGATTTCCATACTTAGATTTACAATTTTCAGGCTGGATTATTTAAACATTGATCGATTGTCTAATTTTCACAATCAAAGTCCTATTATTTTTTTCTCTCAATTTTCTGATTTTACATAGGTTATAGGAATAGAAAGACACACTTAGACCTCTGGATCACCATATTCACACCTCTTGAATGCCACACTTAATTTCTTTTCTCACCACAGTCAGTTCTTGAAATCATCACATTCAGCTGCTCAAAAAGTCACACTTGACAATAGAAAACAACGTAGTTACCTTAACCAACACACTCTATTTCATAAAATGACAAAGTCATAATTGTAATAATCATCTTTTCTATCTCAAATTTTGTATTCTTTATTATAAAACAATACATTTGCACTCTTAAAATGTCACAGATGCCCAAATGAAATGACATAGCCGACTGGTAAAACACAAAAAAGTTAAGATTAGAGAACTAGTATAACAATGTGTGTGTGTGTGTGTGTGTGAGTGAGTGAGTGAGTGAGTGTGTGAGAGAGAGAGAGAGAGAGAGAGAGAGAGAGAGAGAGAGAGAGAGAGAGAGAGAGAGAGAGAGAGAGAGAGAGAGTGCTTAAGTAGAACAAAGGACCAACTCCTAGACTACAAATCACATAATTTGAAGTAGAGATTAGATATGAAGGGCTCATCAACACATACTTCGACAAGATAAATAGAATTACAGATAAATTTAGTAATATTTATATTGATGCTAGTGCACTAATGGACTATCAAAATTAATTGCTAGGTCTTAGGTTTTTGTTACTAATATTTTTCTTTTATCTTGTTGCATGGAGGAAGTGTTAAATTTTTTAATCTAAAATCAATCTATTTTCCTTTCAGCACACCTAAGATGAACATTGTATGAATAAACAATACAAAATCATCTATTTATTTGGTGCTTAAAATGGACATGTGTACATTAAGAATTGAACAAGGAAAAATACATTTGATATTGGTGCATTAAAATTGAACAAGGAAAGTCTTACTTGGTATGGTGCTTTAAAATGAACCCATGTGCATGTATGGATGATTTGTAGATTAGTTAACATTTGATTTTTGGTGTTTAATTCAATTAACCATGTGCTTGAGTGATTGGTGTCCTTGCACATTCTGTTAGAGTAAAAACCTTATTCTTTAGTTAGAGAGGCTTGTCTAGGGGTGAGTTTAACTTCTAGAGGATGACCTCAAGTTGGAAAATCCTTCCAACTAGTATATAAATAAGATGTGGGATAAACCTTGGAATTGTCTTACATCTAACCAAATTTGAGCAAGGTGTTTTAATTAAAGTTTAGATTGGGCCTACATGTCTAAGAAGCCAACGTTCTCAACTAGAGATTTTATCATCTTGCACACGTACAAGCCAATTGGGGAGACTCCACATCTTTGACTAAAACCCTCTTAATTAGAGGCTACCTAGTTCACCTATGAATCATTGTCTTATTTTAGTATGAGGGGAGGGAAGAATCTCCCCCCAAAATCCCCATCATATGTTTCCTAGGGTATTGTGTTATTTAAATATATCTTCATTAACATGACAACAATACCTAGTAATTTAAGGCAAAAACATAGGCGTCTACAAGAGGAATTTTAAGTTCTAGTAGTGTGATAAGGCTGTGTGAGTTGACAGGAATCCCAACAATGGGGCTAAAATATTTTATTGAATCCATTTTGATCTTAGATTAGACTACTTGTTTCTATTTTTCATTGTGCTAGATTGTGTTAAATCTTGCAACTTGAAAAAGTTTTTGAATATGCACAAATTGTTTCTTTTCAGTTAGTCCTGCAACTATATTCTGTGTGTGATTATTTTATTTTTTTATCATTAGAACTTGTATAAAAAAATATCCTACATAGAGCAACAAAACAAAATGGATCCTAAACATGCCACTTGTCTTTTATCCAAAATTATCGAGATAGACATACCCTTGCATATTAGAAGTTCGTATTGTTGGAAAAATGGTCAGCGCTCCCCTCGGGATTTATGACATGGATTAACCACCTCTTGTGTCTTCTATAAGTCTAGTGGTTTTATCAGGGATTAATAGGTTGATCTTTTGGTGCAATGACAACCACTACTTGTAACAAGTGGTATCAAATCTTGGTCACAAGTTTGAATCCCCTCGGGTAACACTGAGGGGGAGATTGTTGGAAAAATGGTCAGCACTCCCATCAGGATTTGTGACATGGCTTAACTACCTCTTGTGTCTTCTATAAGTCTAGTGGTTGTATTAGGCATTAACATGCGATATTTTTGTGCAACGAAAACCACTACTTGTAACACATATCCTACATTTTAGTGTCATTATTGCATTTAGAGTTTAGAACCTTGATTAGTTATTTATGTATAGAATAGCTAGCATTTTAGGTCCAAAATCCAAAAAAAATCACTAAAACATAGCTTGCATATTTTAGGGTCAAGTATTACACTTTCTAGAGTCATTTTACAAATTAAAGGGTACACCTTCTTAGGACATTCCTATAGCTATTTTGCATATTATCTTGACTTCCCTTAAATTTAGTTATGATCTTCATCCACTTGCCTTGTCTTAGGCATTTGTCATTGTTGTAAACATTTGTCTTATTCATAGACATCATTGCCAGAATTTTCATTTTATTTGTTCCACTTTTGAAGTCAAGATAGTCCTCAATATCATTCAAGTTTTTTCTTAGAAGGTCTACATTCAAAGTTTCTAGCATCTCTCTTAGGGTATATTACCTGCACCTTAGACATCATTTTAGTCATTCATTCATTCATAGTTTTCATTAGCATCCAAAAATCATCGAAAATCCAAAAAAAATAGGTTCTCTTATTGTTATTTCCTTTACTTGTCTCTCAAAATCTTAAAAAACTAAAAAATTAAAGTCCGAACTTAGTTATCCTAGTTGTCTTGCATATACCTTAGTTGTAGATTGCATTCTTGCACATTTCATTCACATGATCCAAGAATGGTAAAGACAAAATGGACCACAAAAAGGACCCCATCCCTAATTCTACCAACAATATTGACTTCATCATCTTGAGGACCTTAAGCTTGGATTTTAATGTGCCTGAGATAGTGCAACATCAACAAAAAACAATGGTTGACATTCCCCAATTACCTCTCATTCCTCCACTAGGAGATGAGTTCTCAACTGATAATGTTAGGGAAACATGTACAAAAGAAGAGGTTGACAATTATTTACAAGACCCTAGGGTAATAGTTGTTATGGAGGAATTGCTGTCAATAGACCCAAAATAACATTTCTAATTACTTGCATAGAATGGTGCTAAGATACCTATTGGATTTGGCACATCTACTTTAATAGAGGATACACACATGCGATGATCTTGTGTTTCTCAACTCACTTCTGTTATTCCATCTAGCAACACCACTCATAGTGCAACCCAAGTGACCACATCTTTGATTACACTTGGGATTCAGTATAATAACCCTCTATTTTCCAATAATCCACCCATATTTAGTGTTCCTATTACCATAGAGTCACCTACCATATTGTCACAAACCCAGCCATTAGGTAGCCCTTAGACGATGGTAGTAAGGTTGTCCAATACAAAAGCCCAAGGTCCAAACCCTAGTGGTATTCAATCATGTGCCCCACCTAATCAAGGACCACTCTTACAGGGGGCACCTCCACAACAACCTCATGTCAACCCTAACCATCTAGGGATTCTTTCTAGCCTTTTTGGACAACACAAAACTACTAGGTGCAACAATACTACTTATACATGTACATCACTGACCCAAAAAGTCCCATTGTCTTATGTTCCTACAACACATACAAACATGGGGTAAAAACCCCTATACAATTAGGAACCCTCTAATAATAGTGGGAATCTATTTGTTGACCCTTACATAGTGTCATCCATACTGAGTCCCACTAAAGTCCTTTCTCAACAAGTTCAAACCCTCTAATAGAAGATCACAAATCTACAAACTGGTGCTCCTAAAAGGTCATACACATCAAATGATCTTAGTCCTTTTCCATTTGATAGGATTCTATACATGCCACCTTTTCTACATAGATTTGATACACCTAAATTTGATAGTTACAAGGAAAAGGGTGATCCTCGTACGAGAATTCTTCATGACTTACATAGAATTGGCCCATGACGACACATACCTTATGACACTTTTTCTACATAGTCTTAGTGGGTCAACCATGGAGTGGTTTTCTAGACTTCCTTCTAGGGTAAGATCATGGAATGAACTTGCTAAAAAGTTCATATCCCATTATTTACACAACATTTTCATTGAAATAACATTGATGGATCTTTCCACTATAAAAAAAGTGGTGAGAGCTTTGCCTCATTTCTATAACGTTGGAAGAATGTGGCCTCTAAGGAATATTTTCACATACCCACCAAGGAAAGTATCCACATGTTCATTGAAAATTGTTAATTGGACATGATGTGTGAACTAAACTCCTAGCACATTGAGTCCTTTGAAGAACTAGCCAAGAAAAGGCTAAAGGAAGAAAGATCCATCACCTTAAAGGGAATGATCAAGAATGAGACCAATACCACAACACCCTATCATAAATCCAAATACTGGTCCAAGAACAAAAATGTGACAAATGATGGTGTTGTTGATGCTAAAGTAGCACAACCATTCATGCATGTACAACCATCAACAAATGTCCAACACATCCAACCATCACCAAACATCCAAAATGTTAGCAATTGTACTCCTAGAGATAATCCCCCATCAAACCAAACAAACAACAATGAAAGTTCTACAAGAAGGTCCAATCCATACTAGAACTATACTCTTGCAAAACTTCTTGAGAAAATCCTAAAGAAACTGTAACAGTCCCATTCAATTAATCTACCCAAAATAAGATCATATGAAATAGGTCCCTTTAAACCAACATGGTAGGATGAAAACAACTTCTATAATTATCATAGAACTGAAGGACATAAAATGACCAACTATTTTCATCTAAAGAACATTGTCAAGGATGTCATCGAATGTGGTGAAATCGAAGTTGTCACAAATTCTAGCACTACCAACCAAGATCATAAGATATTTCAAAAGTCATTGATAGATCATGGAAAAGGCAAAGCCTCATCATCAAGACAAAAAACTAGGAAAAAATCACCTATACCAAGATAGACCCCAACTTGACCATCAATACCATCACTATCTGAGGTCCAAGTGTTGACTATATTATTACCTCATGCCGCTTCAAAATTATACTAAAAGAGGCCTCATAAAAAAATGGTGTACCATCCAAGTCATTCACTCCACCATTAGGTCATTATAACTTGTTAGACCATTTAAAAAATACCCCGACACAAATTTCTATATTTTGAATGCTCTGTATTTCACTAGACCATATGGAAGTATTAGACATATCCCTACAACAATCATGTGTCCCAAAAGACATAGACATTGATGATTTTCAATCCATGACTAAATATCTTTCCACCCCACATCTTGTTGCTTTCATTGAGAAAGCTCTACTATCACATAAACCATCCCATAATGATCCTCTACTTTTAGAAGCCTTCATCCACCTCCACGAATTTAGGGGAGTCTTGATAAATGAAGGATATGGTATGAATATCTATACATTAAAATTGGTACAAGCACTAGACTACATTGAGACTTGTCTAGATGTAATAAAAAAGATCATAATTAGAGATTATGATAGTGAGAAATATCCTTCCAAGGGTGTGATAAACCTCCCAATTAGACTAGGTCTAGCAACAAAAGAAACTACAAATTCCTAGTGTTAGATTTAGACTTGGGATATAACATTCTCCTGGGGAGACCACGGATTCACTCCATGTAGGGAATACCATACACTTACCACCAATGCTTAAGTTTCCTCATGAAGGAGTGGAAATCACCATGCCAGGTGATAGAGATCCCTTCCTATATTGCAAAAATCTCAAAGGGGCCATCTCCAACTAGGTACCCAATAATCAGGAAGTATCTACTATTTCCTCATCTCAAAAAAAGATTCCACAAATCTTGTTAAAACAATTGCAAAACCCACATTCGAACTCAAGATCCAAATTTAGGAAAAGTGATGTGGAGAATATACCTATGCACACTCTTTTGTGTAGGAAAGTTACCTATCTCACCTCATTCATATGGAAAAATAAGACAACCACATGAGAGGGAAAAAAAACTAGAAATCATTTATCACCCAATGGTTTTCATAAGATGGGGTGACATACATGAAGAAATCATCGAAGATAACTTATCTTCCTTGTTGTACACACATAAGGAACCCCTTGAGGTCACAGTTTTGGTTCATGAATATGGATGGGGGTATACCATCATCTATAAGCAAGGGTATAATGAACATACTAGCCTTGGAAAGAACAAACAAGGAATTATGGAGCCATTCAACCTACCCAAAACCCAAGGTTTCACGGTTTAGGTTATAGAGAATCTGCAAAAGGAATTTCAAATATCTTGTTGCCCATTGATATTAATGCTCATGTTTATAAAAAATTTGAGACATTTGAAAAGTCCTAGAAAAATATATACTCAAATTACTATGAGTGGGATGCCCCACATGCCACTAGGACACCTTAACATGACCATTGCATGGTTATCTCTACAAGATAAACCCACAAATAACCAAGCTTGGATTGAAGAATTTTTTTACCGACCCTTGTCCTCATTAAAAACATATGAATCAATATCTAATTCATATATCAATACCTTTAACAAACTCCCCATTTTCTCCTTTCAAACCAAGGATATCATAGGCTTGGTCTACCCTGACCTTATTGATTGGGAACAATAAAATCCACCAACCATAGGCATTTTTGAGAATGATAAAGCTATTACTAAATTCTTGGGATTGAGACAAGATATACCTATGGGAGACCATAAGGCATGCTTCATTATTGACTTGGACAAAGAAACATACTTTGGGGAATTATATCAATCGTCTAGTAAAACAAATAAAAAATAAAGAAAATGTAAGGCTCTTAGGTGAAAGTTGAAAGGCACCTTCTAGCCATAAAATAATAAAAACAAAAGACATATTTGAGGGTGAAAACCTCCCTAAGGTCCCTGAGGATGGAGAGATTGAATACTCCCTATCACTAAAGAGTATTCACCACTTGTGGCAAAGAAAATGCATACCATCAATATAGACATTATTGTCACAAAAGTTTTCACTCTTGTTTAGGTGATGGTTACTGACCTAAACAACCTTGCAGAACATGTGTTGGAGTAATTTCTAGGTTTTCTAACAATTTTCTTTTATTGTTCTTGTTTGACATCCAAAATGTGCTTGTGTCTTCCCTATTTTATGTGTCTACATGAATTTTCCAAAAGAGTCCCAGTCTCAAGATTACCATGTGAAAAAAATGTCTGCATTTCCTTGCCCTAGGTCATGTTTGCCTTTGCTAGGGTTATGTCATTGAAAATGTTCTTATTTGTGCCCTAGATCTTATGTTTTTTAGTTACTTTTCCAGGCACTTAAGTTCTAAAATGAGCACGTGGTTATTCTTTTTCCCCTTGAGTCTCTTAATCTCATGATAAAAATGTCAAGTCTTATTTGATTCAGAGAATGTGCAACAAAGCTAAGAGTTTAACTTGTTTTTTTAATCTCTAGATCTCTGAATGATTGGTGGTTATTGAAAATATTTGGTGATTTGGCGATAAAGGTTTCTCCGGATCTCATGATTCTTGGCGGTCTTCTTTAAGCATCCAATGATTTAGCACAATGGTCATCTCCCATTCTCTCAATGTCACGACGAAGTCATGAAGTATTCAACATTTTACCTGGGACTGTTGATGCAAATCATAATTGACGTTTGTCATTGAATCTAATGTAAAAGTTTGCAGTTAGTGAAGATTCAACGATTTAGAGAAAAATTTATCTCACGATCTCTTGATTTTGATGGTTAGTGAGTTATCATTCAGCGATCCAACAAAAAGGGCTTTCTCCTCATATCTAAATTCCAGAGGTTACATTTGAAACATTCAGAGATCTGGTGACAAGAAGATGATAGTTTTTTCAGTCATGTATTCTCCAGATGGTTGACAGTTAAGGAAAAATGTTTGGTGATCCAGCGAATAGGGTATTTGTTGATTCTAGTGATATTGGCAGTTAGTGATTTTTTATTCTGAGATTCAGCAAAAAAGATTCAAGTAATGAGGTAAAAGTTATCTCCTATTCTTGTAAAGAAATGATCAAGAATTGAAATATTTGGAGATTCAATGAGGACCATGGATGATATTGAAGATCAACGGATGGCGTTTAATCTCAGGAGCAAACCAAGGTTGAGAAAAATATCTAGCTACTTGGAGATAAAGGCTTTTCACTGAATTTCACAATATAACTAGGGTTAGTGATAGTGTTCTGAGATTATGAGAACACAGTTGTCACTGAATCTCATGACCAAGCATGAGTTATGTTAAATACTTGGAGATCGGGAGGTGTAGTGTTCATTGAATCTCTCAATGAAACTAAGGTTAAGAAAAAGATTAAGAGGTTACGAGAATTGTATCAGTCACCTATTCTTGAGATGTAACCCCAGTCAAGGGAAAGGTTATGAGATTTGGAGATTTGCATTTGTCGGTGGATATCATAATTGAACCAGGGTTAAGAAAAGTATTCAGAGATCATGAGGTACCTTCAGTCACCGAATCTCCAGATAGAGCTTGGTTGAGTTTTTATAAATGATAAAGGAAAAGAGTGGTTCTGATGTGGAAAAGGTACTATGTCGAGATGGAAAAAGTAATGAGCTACCCAATCAGATTTTAAGTGAGGATTTTTATCATTTTTCAAGGTCTTTAAAGCATAAAACAATAATCATTGGTTTTTTGCTTTCTTTCCAAGATTTAAATGAACCCTGTCAACATCTCACCTTACAGCTAGCTTGGATTTGAATTTGGTGTCATGTAGAAGTGAATGCTAAAGTGACTTAGGAAAGATTTTCTACAATCTTGGTAATTTCTATGCATTCATTGATCAATGATATATAGATAGGACATTCACACATTTACACTTATCAGTTTTCAAAAAGAAATTGTGAAGTTGGAGCCATTACAGTGTGTAATTGTGTAGAGTGAATTTGCAAAGCCTAGCATCATTTAGAAATTGTAAAGACAAGTGAACCCGAGTCTAGCCAAGCCTCATCCAGTGAAGGAGCAAAGAAACAAGGAGATGAGTAGAAGGGTAAACCCAATTTTTCTAAAGAATTCATCAAGTTTCTCCCAGGTTCCAATCAAAACATGAAGGTGAGTGATGAATTTTTCATTGATGATATGTCAAATTGTAGGGATCTAAGTACCCCTTCCTGCTTTGGTTTTATTTTATTTAATTATTTCTATAATAATCATTTTAGACTTATCCCAATCTACAATGCATGGACATTAGGTATGGCCAAGCTTGTCATCCCTGATGTTTTTCTAGATATTAACCTTATGCTTGAATTAGCCAAGAATTATGATACTATGTCTAAAACAATCAAGAAAAGTGACCAATCAGCCCTAGTTACTCTTGATAGGGGGTCCTTTATGAAATCTTTCAGCTTGTATTCCTCGTCATCCATAGAGATTGACCTAAGAAAGGAGAAGGAAAGATATGCAAGCCAGGTAGAGCTTTTAAAAAACCAGGTTGCCCGTCATATGCCTAGGATTGGTAAATATGTTTCCCCTCTCACTAGCCACATGAAAGATCCATATGAGTTTAAAGCCCTCCACTTTTATATGAAATATCTAGCATATGGACTATGTCAAGTTTTGGGGGTGGAAGGAGATGATGAAAGGATGCCAGTTGATCTATTGATGATGATCCTAGATATACAAAAATCACATGCCAACATAGATTATGATTACATTCAATATTTAATTGACATGATGCATGAGGGTTTGGTGAGCATCAGAGAGGGTAAGAAGCCAATCAAATTCATGCACTAATCTCTTTTGATGCATATGATCCTGTATTTTAATGTTGATAATATGGACGTGCACATGCTGAGACCTAGAACAATGAAGGAGGGACAACCAAACCCAGTGCAACTTTGGTTAAGAGAGTGGAATTACACCTCTAATGAGAATGAATTCTATGGTTTTCAAAATTGGATAGTCCATCCAGTCTTGAACTTAATGGGGACAAACATCACAAGACTTTTGGTTAGAGTGCTTAGGATTCTTAGGCCTAAAAAAATTGTTTGATTTCTATCTGGGTCAGACTTATACATCGATTAGAGTCTATGGTTGCCCAGAACCCCCTCACATACTTCCAAAATATGTGTCACTATGGGTTTCCCTAATAGAATTTATTTGGAAATTGATATGGACTGACAAAGAGCACTTGGCTCCATGCAGGAAGGGAACTTTCACTCCTCGACAGTTCAAACTGCCAAGTTTTCTAATTGGAAAAAGAGCATTGCCACAACTCAGCATGTGGCTAAATCATTTCAAGATGGCCTCTACTATGTACAAGTATGTAGATTTAGAGGACTTCATAAATAATACTAGGAAATTGCTCATCCTCAACATTGGTGGTAGTAAAGACCATGAAGGATGTGATGATGAAGATGTGATTAGGAATATGATGGATGAAGATGAGATTGGAAGGAGGCTCACCAAGTTCTATGACCTCTTGAGCTTGGAAGCTCAAATCAAGAGGGTTGGAATTGCCTATGGAGGGTTTTTCCTAGACCCATCCTATTTGACCAGAATTGATAGAATGATAGGGATGTATGAAACCCTATCCAATCAATTGGAAGCCTAGCTTGAAGAGAAGCATGAGGTGAAAAAAGATTACTGTTCTTTAGATTATGAGGAAGACAGTGGGGGCTCATATGAAGAGGATAGCCCTCCCCAAGAAAATGAACCTCCTATTGATGATCAAGGACAAGATGCCCTTGAGACAAAGGATGCACCTAAACCTCCTCCTCAGAAGTAGAGACTAGAGGAAGGAGATCCCTCAAAAGGGAAAAAATAAAGAAGGAAGCTGTTAGGGTTGCAGCCTTAGTGCCCGGTGATAGGTCCTCTTACCACCACATGAGAAAAAGTATCAAAGAAGGAAAAAAATGTAGCTACACAAGAAGAGGTTGAATTGCCCCTGCTTCTATGCAAGGATGAATGGGAAATGTATCAAGAAGAATTACTCAGTGATGATCAGTTCATCAAAGGTGAGGAATTCAAGAGTTTCTTGATATGGATGAAACACCGAGAGGTAGCCAGTCAATTGATTAAAGGCACTGATCCAAATGATGAAGCCTTGAAGGCCCTAGTTGCATATGATCCTGAATCAGAAACCATTTATGTTGATGAAGCTAGGAAATTGGTTAAATCCAATGAAATGCTATTGGTTCCAGGGTGGGATTTAACCTTAGCTTTCATTATAGATTAGATAAGGAAGCAGCCAGAGGGCTATTTATCTTATGATGCCCAAATTGGTGATATGATAAGAGGGTGTGGTTATGACCCTAAGTCTCAAGCTTTGGAAATATGGTCTCTTGCTCCCAGGACTTAGAAGCCTTCTCTTGTCACCACTGAAGAGAAGATAGAAGGAAACAAGATCATTTGGACAATCCAAAACACCAGTGAAATTGAGATGTCCAAAGAAGTGACTCATTTTTCTCACCTAAATGAGGTCAAGACTGCTCAATTATCAAATTGATATGGGAAGCTATTCGATGAGGCCATTCTTTTGGCTAAGGATAGGGAGAAGGGAATCATGAAGGTTGAGGTGCTAGAGGATGATATTGAGGAAATGAAGGTTAAGCTTGAAGAGGCATCTAAAGAAGCTCCTCCTCCAGTCCTAGAAATTGAGGCTATAGTGATACCAGAGGTAGAAGTACTTGATGTGGTAGTAGATAAATCAAATAAAGACAAACTAGATGTAGTCCTCAAATCTCTCTCTGACATCTTGCAACATGTATTTGAGGTGATCAAGGGAAAGATGGACTTAGTCCATAGTTCATGTGTTATGTTGCAAAAGGTGAATAAAAATGTAAAAGATGCTATGGCTACCTTGGAGCCACTGTTCAACATATGGTTTGGTAGAGGGGCCCTTTTTGAGAAACTTGAAATGCTGCAGCCTCATAGGCCTGATATCCCAGAGTCATTCGGTGAAGTAGGAGAGAAAATTGAGCTAATCAATACAACTTGGGCCTTTTTCAAGGGCAAGGCCAATCAGGTCAAGGTAAAGATGGAAATGTTTCATCCTGATTTCAGCAAATATCTACCTCCAATTTACAAGGATGATGGCAACATCATAGATATTGAGGAGTGGAAATTAGGTGTTAATCAGTTGCTGACTAGGTAGGAGGCCTTCCTAAATGATGATGATACCTTGGACATGGGCAGGTTCAACAATATTCTGGATGATATTTTTAAAGCTGAGAATGATTGCACCATATTTGTTGCTAATACTAAGGCCATAACTGATTCAAGATGGGATAAGTAGGTAAAGTTGTTGCAGAGCTTGAAGGTGTACACCTGGCCAACCGAGGAAGAAGTTGCAGCATGGGACAAAAGCACAAAACCCAAGAAGAAGACATATAGCATTGATTTAGAGGCAATGTAAGAAGAGTGAGTCACATATGGCACCTGATCCTTGAGCATAGGGAGATTAACTACCATATGTTAGCCGGTAAGTGGTCATTATTCACATAACAAATTTTAGTAGTTACTTTGAATATCTACAGATGAAGGTGCCACCTGTGAAGATTCACTATGATTGGAACATATTTCTGGCTTTATTTTCCATTTCTATTCATGATGTAATGTATTTTGTCTTCTAGTGCAAGTCACTATCCTAGCCATCTGAAGCTTGTTACATCCTTTCTTTGAGGATTCCAAGATGGCTAGTGTACATATAGAATTTGTTTTTTTTTGTAAAGGGGTGGTAAAATACTTATTGTAAGGAGAGTTTTGCATTAGGGTTTTGATTCTAAGAATTCTAGTCTTTGAATATACTGATACAGAGAAATATTAATGAAAATATATTGAAAATTCTTTACATATTTTTGTTGTCTTCATGTAGGAATCTTGAATTCTTTGTGTATTAAATTTGTAAGGCATCTTTGATACATAATTTTCAAGGTAGATAGTGAGGTTAAACTTAAGTTTCTTTCAAGGGAAGGGTAAAACTTAAGGGAAATTTTAGGGAATTCATAGTTTATATAAGAATATGATGACATTATAGGTAAATGAGAGGATGGTTTGTAAGGCATCTCATCTGGGTTTTGGGGATATTTGATTTAAAGGATTTTCTGTAGATGTATGCTTTGACTCTTATGCCCTAGCATTTGGCATTGATCTTTGCTTAATTTACATGTTTCACCATCAACAATATAAAATAATAATTTATCTTAAGTCTATGTTGAATGAATTAAATGTTAGCATCTGTATCAAGCATACAAATAACTATTGTGATTCTTTGATGAATTAAATCTAATAGGTATACCCACCTGAGGCTGAAGCTCGAAGTGAAGAAAGATTTCAATCCTTAACACCTTAGTGCTTAATGTTGTTAGATGCATCTATTGGGATAATAAGAGTTAAATATCAGAATTATTTGATTTGTGTTCATCATCTGCAATCTTAAGCACTAACAAAATTGGTGACTCTATTGGGGAATTAATATTTTACAGTAGGCTTGTTACAATCTCCTGTTAACTGTCTATTATTTTATGTGAAGACTAGCTTATGAAGTTTATCCCCACATGTCCATGGGTGGTGACTCTGAAATCTATGTTTACCAGTTGCTGGTTTAGTACAAAGAAATTTGTGTATGTATTTTGTTGAAAATACCATGAGTCAACAAAGGTATACTTGGTTGTATTATAGGGATCACCCAGAAAGTAATATTGGTGATGAACTTCCAACACCTAGTAGAAAGCAATGGTCTAGGAGAGGCCTGTTTAATTGAAATTCTTGAAGACCTTCTAAAGAGCGAGTTCCAACACCTATTTATAAGGAAGCCTCTTCTTCTTCTGATAATCATGAGCCTCTTAGGATAACAAATCTTGATGCAGCTAATCCCTCTTAGGAAGATGAATTCATAGATGTAGGGTTTTTTCCTGCACGTGAAAGTCTGGACCAACCAGAAGAAACTTCAGCTGCTGAGACTGCTTCTTATGACTCTGAGAAGTTGTGTGATGAGGTCATCACTCTAAGAAAAAAAGAGCATGAATAATTGCTAGAAATCGCTAGGAAAAGAAAGGAGCGAGAGCAAAAAATTTATGAGCTACTCATGGAGAGACAAGAACTTATGAGAAAAACAAAAAACAATGAGCTCCAAGTTAAGAGTCTAAATCAGGAATTCAGGCGTTTAGACAGTGAATTATTTGGCGATATGGGAGCGTTGAGAAAAAAAGTCAATAATAATGAGCCAAGTCCTAAGAAGGATGAGTTTGAGGGCAAAGGCCCAGCTTTAAGATAGTTGCATCCTTCATAAATTAAGAGAAATGAAGTGTTGAGCGTCATTTTTACATGAAGACAATGGCTAGGAATTTGCGCAAGAAACTTCCCCTCTTGGAAGATAGACATAATCAATCTCAAGGTTCCTTCTGGTTGGGTCTCAACCATTTGGATAGCTCAACGGAAGACAAATGTGAATTTGTTAACAATGAGGCCTTTTCTAGTTCTTCTCTCAAGGGAAACTGTAAAACAAACTTTAGGAAACCCAAAAGTTCTCTCTTTTTTGATACGATTTTTAGATTTAAGAATAAAGCAATGCTAGTTTAATTAATCTACTGAAAATAACTTGCAAAGAGGGTTAGGAGATGTAGGGTAACAAGAGATTTAAATTAAATTGCGGAAAAGAAACCTAATGGACATATGGTAGCATCACACCACCATGCGAATTAAATAACCAAGAAGATGAAGAAACCCACAAAACAAAGATCAGATCATGTCACAATCTTCAGTTGAATGGATGCAATCATCAATGGATTTGAACAAATGTAGACATATGATAAGCTAAAAATCATCAGATCATGAAGCCACCCCAGATGTGCACACATGTGAGATAAGTTAATCTTCAAGCACCAAAGAATAATCTTCTCAGAGATTCATCACAACACAGCAATGCAATACCAGCAAACACAGAACTAAAAGATCACAGACTTAAAACCATTAAACAACCAATTGGCTCTTTGAAATAAAGAATGAGCAATTCACACATTCATAAATTTTGCATAGATAGTAGATAAATCACACCATGAATGAAGCACCAATTGTATCTGTTGTATTAATCATCAAGTCAACCCTCATTACATTGTTTTATTACAATTTATAGAGCTAGGCTCTTATTTTCACAGGTAGGATTTCGCTGCAACTAAAACTTGAAAGTAAATCTTAAATAAAGCTTGCATTAAAGAAACTACTTCTAAAGCTTAGCTAAACTATCCTAGCATAGAAATAATCCTCATGCATTATAAATATTTGCATAAATTATGCATTAGATAACTTAAAAATGGAGCTAGAAATCATGCATGCACTTGATAATCTCCATGTTTCTGCCCTTGATCCTTGGCTCCAGCTTCTCCACATGGACCCAACTAGAAGAGATCCCAAAATCATGCACAAATGATCCCCAAAAGAAATCCTAGATGACTGGAAAATGATCTCTGAGATAATTGGAGTTAACTTTCAGATGTGCCAAAAAATACCCAAATCCTGACAGTTGGTCCGAAAAACTCAAGACCCAAAATTGACTAAGTACCAAGTCCTCCATCTCCCAAAATTTTGGACTTGCAGACTTGTCAGAGGTTGAAAAACCCACATGGCCGAAATTCTAAAAATCAGGCTTTGCAAAAATGGCTAAGTGTCAAAACTGGGTTTTCTGTACACAAAATTTGGCAGATCTTAGACTAGAGGCTTACTGGCTAGAAAGAACTTCTAGATGTGCTTTCTTGAACCTATCCACTATCTCCAGTACCTCATCAAAGTTTGGCATCGTAATCCCTTGAAAGATCTTTTGCTGCCTATCTCGGAAGTCAGTCAATTCCTACGTAAAAGCTTTTATCTCTTCTTCACAAGATAGCATTTTCTGAATTTCCTCCTTCTGGTAAAACATCTACTGGAGGTCTTCTTTAGTCTTCACCCCTTGGAATATGCCTAGGTACTGATCGATGATGTCATTTACTAAATACATAGTCTTATCATCATCTTCATTAAACAAATCTAGGTCTAAGCCTTCAAAGAACTCCTACAACTCCTTTGCAAAAAGAGTGCTATCATCCCTTCTCTTGTTTAACCTCTTGAGAACCTTTTCAAATATGGCCAATGCCATAGATATCTCTTGGATCCACTCTTAAAAATTATCCAATTCTGATCCTTCATATATCTTCATCAAAACCTAGAAGCACTGCTTCCTTATCATTGTCAGCTCATCTAACACCTTCTGCCAATTAAGGATGGTTTCCTCTACACCATTTTCCTCACTCATGATTTACACCAAGGAAGTTATTCTTGCCAAAATGATCTGAAAGGGCCTTAAGATCCTCCTGAGGGAAAGGCTAGCAAAATGTTCAAAATCAAGTTTCCACTTAGCACAAGCCTGTACAAAAGAATGTGGAACATTTGTATCTATATCCCCCTTCTTCTCTAAAATTGCTTGTAATGAGGCCTCAAGGTTATCTGGGTCAATTGGACCTACTATTTTCAGAATGAATCTCTTCATAGCTTCATTTTTCTCTACCAGAGCCTTCATCCTCCCTTCATCTTTATCCATGAATCCTAAAGCATGCTTCAATCCCAATGTAGCCAAGGTTTTGCTACCTTCTTTGGTGGGCTCCCCCAAGTCTACCTCCTCCAACACATAGTCATCTGCAGTGATCTCATTTGCACTGACATCCATTGTAGGAACAACCACCTATTCTTTCCATGTTCCTGCTTGGTCTTGAGTGACATAAGACATTGTCCTTGCTTGGGGAATTGGTGTTGTTTGATGGAAAGTATGTCCTAGCATGGTCATATCAACATCATCATCTATGTACACTCTGACTCTTGGTTGTACCTCTTTGGTGAACCATGTGGGCTTTGAGAATGCATTCAATGGCTCATAAGGAGTAGCCAATGTGGAAGAAGTTTTTGGGCACCTTGTTTCTATTTCCTCTTGACTCTCCTCTTCTTTCTCTATTTCCTGTTCATCTTTAGTATTTTGTCTGCCCTCTTCTTATGTGTGCTCCTCATCATCATCTATTTGCTGCTCATCAACCATTTGTTCCTCAGTGTCTGTTTGTTGCTTCTCTTCTTCAAGATGTTTCTCTTCTTATGCCTATGATTCTCCCTTGTCATCTTGCTCCTCGAATCCTATATGAGCTTCTTCCATCTTCTCTTCACCAGTGACTTCTGCTCCTTTCTCCAACTCCTGTGAGCTCTAAGGCATTGATTCACTGTGAACCTGGGGTAAGGGCACGTGAACTTGGGGAGGAATATTGAGTGAGGGAGGCATAGGAGACACAAGGGGAGTGGTTGAATGGGTTGGTGGAGGTGGGGTTGAAAGGGGAACATGGGATGAAGAAGGTTGTTGGGGCAATGGAGTGGTTTTTATTCGAGTGGAAAGTAGAGTGGTAGGGGGTGTTTGAAGTGGAAATGAAGGTGGAGTCAAAAAATTTTGTGGTAGAGGCAGAGGTAGAATGGATGAAACCAATTGTACTTTTGCAGCCACATCTTCTTCTGAGGTGACCCCAATCGAAGAGTCCTTCTCTAGCTTTGTAGTTTCCTTTTGGGCCTCAGTCATCTCAACATCATCTTGTCCTTGAGGTCCCTATTGTAGACCCTCTCCCATGCCACTAAAAAGACTTGTAAACTGCATAGGAGCTTGTTTCTCAGACTCCTTGAAACCATGCAACTCTACAAAATATGTGATGTTGAATTCATCATCACCGAGGGCATCTAGATTTACTAGTTCTCCTTGTGTAGCCCCTTCAACATCCTTAGGATCATCATCCATTATCCTCCTTTTATTCAAGAATCCCATAGACTGGGTCCTCCTACTAAGGGGAACTTCATCTAGCTCATCTTCATCATCTTCCACCAGGGTATCCATTTGTGTGGTCCTTGAGCCTCTCTTTCTCTTGTACATGACCCTTGATTACTCTGGATGGCTTGGGTCCTATAATCTTGAATTTGGTTTTCTTTGTCAAGCCTGGTGAATCATGATCACTGGATGAAGGTGCTTCTGGTGGTGCAATACTTCCGATCATCCTAGTTTTTACTTTCTTGGAGTGCGTGGCTAGACCATATGCAGTGGGTTTCTCATGCCAATATATAGTTTCTATCTTTAGAGGAGCAGCCTCTTTGAACTGTGGTTTCAATACCTTTTCTCCCTTCTTTTCTCAAGAGAGTTTCTCTGGGAGTTGTTTCATAGGGACCAGTTGCATTGGGAAAGGATGGGCAATCCAAGATTTAGTCAACTTAATCACATACCAGGCTATGAAATCCATACTATCATTTTCATCTCGATCCAATTTTGCATTTAAAATGGCCCTTGTGAACACCTTGTCCATATTATATATAGAATCCAAAATTTTGTCTAAGTCAGCATCTACCACCTTCTGCGGAATCTTCAACAAAAGGGTACCCTGTGCTAGCTCTAGACTCATTCGGTAGTAATCATAGACCCTTACCTCATAATCATCGACATAGTTAGTCCAATGGTCCTCCACATGTGGCTCATGAACATAGTGCCTTCCCATTATGTGGCTGTATGTACCAATGGGATCAAACTGAGGCCTTACTAGATTGTAGGTTGACAAAGGGAATTCTTCCCATTCTCCAGTCAAAGACTTATAGACTTTCATGTCTGGTACATAGTGGGGGCCGATGGAAATAGGAAAATCCTAGCAATGCTTCTTCTTGTGCTTGATGTGTTCATGAGCATCAGATAGCTGCCTTGCTATCTCTAGGAGAACTACCCTTTCAGGAGGGTATCTTGGTAACTTTTTGGGCACCAAGGTGCTTCCTGCCACCCGAATGTAAGTGAATGTTTGAAATTGTATATAGAACACCCCAATGGCCTTACTTTAGCTACTACTTCTGTAGATAGCCTTTTGGCATAGTCTCCCTTAATGGAGTGTATGATGGCGATAATGAAAGCATTGTTGACTATTATGAAGTCCGAGCTATTATGCGTGTAGAAGTCCTTCCTCACCAGTTGAGGGTATAGAGTGAATGACCATGTGTTCTGTTCTCCTATTGCCCCAATTTTGATCAATCCGGGGTAAACTACACTGGTGGCTAATAGGTACACAATGTAGGAGGTCATGTAGAAATGAGGGTCTGTCTTAACCCGAACCAATTGCTCATCCCAATTGTCACTTAAAATGGAGGCCCAATCAAACCTCGCTTGTCTTTCTTTAATCTTTTAGATTAGGAAGATCATCCAAGGCTCTAGTTGAGAGGACTTAGGAAGACTGTACACCCTGTTGATCATTGTTATGGCCACCTGGATATTTTCTTTCATATACCCTCTTCTCATATCAATTCTATCCATTTTATTCTTGGGAAATGGCTGCGTTAGGTACTCATTATTGAAAATGTTGTGAGCCCTTTGTATGTCCTTATTGTAGAATTCCATTCCCTTGTTGATGTTGAAATTAAAGAACTTTTCCACCCCTTGGGTAGATGGAAAACATCTTCAATGTTTTCGGGCCTCAAGACTAAGACCACTTCACCAACACTATTCTTTACCATGCGCTCATCTGGCACGTAGTTACTGGCCAGTGTGTTGATTAGGTTTGTCAATTGGATGGAAACTAGGTGAGCTGCTACATTCACCAGAGAGCAATGGACTAATGAAGTGTAGTCCTCTAAGTGTCTCACCAGCTGAGCACACTTATTTAGGTATTCTAGCCAGTGTGTTGATTAGGTTTGCTGATTGGATGGAAACTGGGCGAGCTGCTGCATTCACAAGAGAGCAATGGACTAATGAAGTGTAGTCCTTTGAGCATCCCACTAGCTGAGTACACTTATTTAGGTATTCATTCCAGCTTATGTTCCCAATGTCTATATCTATTATTCTTTCATGCAAGTCGGTCACTTTGGAAGGTGGATGATAGCCTTTGAATTGATACTTCATTGCTGGTGATGCTACTACCTTCTCGGCCATATCTACAGAGAGGACAAGACATGAATTAGTAACATAGTGGGAGAAAAAAAACTCAGAAAAGAAAGTGCATCACCAACTGTAAGCTCAAAAAGGGGCAGAGGAGGTAATTTTGACCTTTCAGACCTTCGGAGGTGTCGGACCTCTGAAAGGCCGAAAAAGCCAAAAATGACACTACTGACAATACTCTCGGCTCTTTTGGTGAATCAGAGGTGAGGAACCCCCATAAGCTGAAAAGGCCAAAAAGGTTGAAAAGGCTGAGGAGGGGTTTTTGGTACCCATCTTGAAGAATTTGGTGATCCAGGGACTGATAGATCTTGGGCATGTGAAAAGGTCGAATAGGTTGAAAATGCCGAAGGCAACACTTGAGTACTTTGGGAAAGATGGTCTACTTTGGTGCTTCGGAGGTATGAATGTTTTGGTGTGCGACAACACTGAAATGTTGAAAGGTTCCCTTAGCACTTGGATAATTCACCATTGCAAGTCACTTGAAAGTTTTGGACCTCGAAGGTCTGAAACTAGGGTTTCTCAGTTAGACTCAAAAATGAGTCTGACAATGAGTTTGACCACAAACTCATCAAGGGGATGCAAGGTGACTACCTTGATGATCCCCAAGGCCTAAAAGGTTGACTCCAAACAACCTAGACCTAAGGACGAGGCCGAAAAGGCCAAAAAGACACAAACCTACAAAACTAAGACAGGCTAAAAAGGCTGAAAGCAAGAACCCTAATCTAAGATCCAAAAGACCAACAAAAGAGGGGGGAAATACCACCAACCTAGAAGATGACAAACTTGAGGACAACCAATGAGGAAATGAGACCAAGATAGAAAAAAGGCGACGAGCAGTGAGCAAACTGGCTAGAGGCAGAGGAGCGAGCACAAAAGTGAGGGTTTTAAAACCCTTTGCTCCTTATATAGGCCTTCCGGGCAGCTGACATAAGCACCCTAGATGTCAACCTTTTCAACCTTTTCAGGGGTCTCGGACCTCCGAAAGGCCAAAAAACCCAAAAAGCTAACTCCCCTACGAGAGTCAGACCTCTGAAAAGTTTGAAAGGGTGTCAGGCCTAAAAAGGTCAAAAATAGGGTGACATTTAATTCCTTGCTCCTTCGGGCTTTTCGCACTTTCGGACATCCAAAAGTGTGAAAGGAGGACAAGGTTGAAAGGGGTGAAAATTGACAAAAACAACTAAGGGCAAAAAACCAAAGACAAAATCAAAATAGGCAGAAAGTAGAAGGGGGGCCCCTGAGGCTTGAAAAGCCTAGAATGGGGAGTATGGTTGTGGGACCACAACATGAAGATCTCAAAAATAACACAAGGGATGCATCTGAAAAAGGAAAATAAAAAATAGTTGGAATCAACATAAATGAACCCAAAAAGAGTAATGCTATTCTTCATGCCATGTCTCAGGCCAACTTAGATTTTGAAAAGGCTAGAAAGGCCAAAGAGGATTTGGCTATCCAATTAGAAATGATGGAGTTGGAGGCTATTGCAGATGAGATGAAAAGTAAAATTGCTTTCCTACATGCTAACATGAATACAACTACCAGTAGCTCATTCATTGTTACTATTGGGACAGTACCAAAAAATGAACCATGTGGTCCAAAGCCAAGTTTCAAGCTTTAGGCCCCAAACAAGTGGTCCAAGGGCCAGTTCAAAATATCAATTTGACAGTCCCATTGGCAAGTGGTCCTATGGTAAATATGTTGTGTCAAAATAACGGAGGTGGTGGAGCACAAGCTTCACAAAATTTTCAAAGGAGGCCAGTTCATCTGGATAGATACTGACCATTGTTCTTTAATGGTATCCCTAGTCAATTGAATGCTATCCCAAATGAGGGAAGAGATAAAATCCCTAAATTCATAGAAAACAATGTTGTCACATGTGAAGAGCATCTTAAGTCTTTTACAGATAAGGTAAATGACTATGAAATTGAGAATGAAGATGTTATAATGAAACTATTTGTTTAGTCATTAATAGAAGATGCTAGGGATTGGTATAGGGGTCTGCCTGAAAATAGCATTACTTCATGGGATGAATTTGTGAAAATCTTTAAGAAGCACAATGCTGAACATGTTAATTCTAGCTATATGCTCAATGAATTCAATAGCATTAAAAAGCATCCCAATGAGAGCATGTCTGAACTCAACAGTAGGTTTCAAAAGGCAATGTACAAGTTATTTCAAGTTTTGAGATTATATGATGAAGTTTTCCTAACCACATATTTTAATGCTTTGGATGGAAAAATGTCTTATATCATGAGGGATAAAATCCCACGTACTTTGAGAGATTCTTTCAAGTCGGTTTGGTTTCTCTCCATAATCTTGATTCATCCCTTTTGTACATCTGACCAAAAAAAGAAGATGACAAGGTTGACAAGTTGGAAAATGTTTTCAAAGATCTCTCAATGAGGCTTGAAAAGGGTGAGAGATGTTTTCAGGACAATAGACCACCTTATCAGAGGTAGGAGAGATTCCCTAGGTTACATGATCAACCTTACAAGACTAATTGGAAAGATGGGAAACCTATTTTTGACACTCATGAAACTCAAAAGGGAAGGGATACCCTTGATCCTTTAAAGAAAAATGAAGCACATATTGTAGAAAATATTCCATGGTGTGTGGCTTGTAATATGCCTCACCCACCTTATCAGTGTGCTATGGCCCAAGCTTTGGGAGAAGAAGTGGAAGACCCACATGCAGGAGATCATGAAGGATCTAAAAAACCTATAGTTAACATGTTTACCATTGAAAAAGTGGAAGAATTTTCATCTTCAGAAGATGAAGAAATACTTGTTGATGTTGATCATAAGAGAATAAATTTCCCAAGATATGAGCAAGAATTTTTTACCCATTCTAATCAAGATTAGTCTGACAATGATGTTTGCAAAAAAAATGTGATCAGACTAGAGTTGGATAAGGCTCACTGGAGAAAACCCAACGAAGAAGAAATCAGGACTTTAACAGTGGGTGCAATTTCTCAAGCTATATCCTCATATAACTTGAGGAATATAAGAGTTGATACTGATCAAGGAGTACTGAGGTCAGGTTTTATAAAAGATGGTTCTCAAGATAAGGTTTCTCCAAAATCAAATGCTATCAAAGGAAAAGGTGGTAACAATAATAAAGAAGAGCCTATTCTTGTTCAAGGTACTAAAAAGAATGAGGGAGTTTAAGTAGACAAGAGAAATAAAAAGGTTAGTAGGGGAAAAGACTTGTCTGATCTTTCTACTGAACTCCCAACTTTTGACATGAGACATGCCTTGTCTCAAATGAAGGTCTCAATCCCATTGTTAGAAATGTTGAAGATAAAATAGCATAAGGCAACAGTCTTGGCTTTGATAAATGAACAAGGAGATGTTCCTGCTATATTAGAAAATGGGAGGTCATTGGATGTCCCTGAGATAACCAAGGAGATTTCTAAATTTTGTGTTGGGAATATTGTAACTCAAGAACCATCATAAATTGATCCTTTCTATGTCACTTTCATTGTTAATAACCTGTTGCTAAAAAATTGTATAATAGACTCTAGTGCTGCAGTTGCTATGATGCCATATTATGTTATGAAGGAACTAGGACTTCAAGTTGATACATCCAATGGAAGATGTTATGCCATGGATAACAGAGTATTTCCTATGGTAGGAACTTTAGTGGGAATAGAAGTGAACATTGTTGCATTCCCTGAGGCTACATATAAGATGGATGTAGTTGTTGTTGTAACAAGCCTCATTATGGTATGCTGCTATCAAGACAATGGGCAACAATTGTGGGAGGAAAATTGCAACTAGATATGTCATATGCTACTATACCTATAAATGTTACTGAAGTAAAATTGTATAGAGAACCTTGCTCTTTTGTTATGGTTGAGATGGTAGCACATGAAGATTTGAATTGCTTTGTTGACATTGACATGGAAAATTTCATCATTGAAGAAATTAACCCACAATTAAAGAACACTGATCCAATAGTTGATGAGTTTTTATTGCAACAAGATGTACTATGAAAAATGTACTTTGATGAAGGATGCTCTAAAGAAGGGTCATGAGCTAGTGTGTTGCTTATATCCCCATCAGGTACTACTTTTAAGTATTCCTTCTTATTGACTTTCTAAGGTACTAATAATACTGTTGAGTATGAGGCATTGATATTGGGATTAGATATTGCCAAAAAGCATGGTATAAAATGTTTGAAAGTTTGTGGAGATTCCCAATTAATCATAGCTCAGATCAGATCTTAGTATGCTGCTAAGGATGACAGACTTAAACTGTATAGATATGTTATCTGGGATAGAATAGAATTATTTGATGCTTTCAATATTCATTGGGTGGAAAGGTCAAATAACATTATGGTAGATTTCCTTGCAAATGTTGCATTGAATAATAATGCTGTCACTCTTGTTGGTGTGTCAATGTTAGAAATCAAAAGTAGACCTGTTGTGCCTGATAATGTTTATAGTTGGAAAGTTTTTGAGGATGATGGTGATATCCTTAGATTTATTCAAGGTTTGGATCAATATGATAGGAAAAAGATTGATTGTGATGCCTCAAAGGAGATTGTTAATGGAAATGATTGTATCCTTGGAAATGAAATTGTCCAGTTAGCTTCTAATCATATTCCTAAGGGGTTAGTTGAACTAGAAGACATGTTTAGAATAAATGACAACTACATGTCACAAAAATCTAATGCTAAGGTTGAGGATTTAGAAGAAATAAACTTAAGATTAGAGACATCCCCTCAATTGGTGTACATTGGAAAGAAGCTAAGTAGGGAGGTGTGAATCAATTTGATAAGATTGCTGAAAAGGTATAAGAATGTATTTGCCTGGTCTTATGATGACCTCAAATCCAATAGGGAAGATTTATTTCAGCATGAAATCCGTTTAAAAGAAGATACCAAACCTTTTAGGCAGAAACAAAGGCCTATCAACCTCTTGATGTCGACTAAAATGCAAACAAAGCTGACAAAGTTAAGGGATGGTGACATTATTGAGCCTATAAGGCATTCATCTTGGGTTTCTAACTTAGTACCAGTCACAAAAAAGAATGGGGACATAAGGCTATGTGTTGATTTCAGGAACTTGAATGTTGCCTCATTAAAGGATAACTATGGATTGCCTAACATGGAGGCTATGCTTCATAGAGTGACTAGTTGTGAGTTATTATCTATGATGGATGGTTTCTCAGGGTATAACCAGGTGTTGGTCAAAGAATCAAAACATTTTAAAACAACATTCACCACTCCTTGGGGAACTTATGTTTATGTCCGTATGCCTTTCGGTTTAAAAAATGTTGGAGAAAATTTTCAAAGGGAAATGGATGTATCTTTTAAGGATCTTATCAATGTTCTTATGGTAGTATATCAAGATGATCTGATTGCTTATTCTAAAAGAGCCGATGACCATTATAGTCACTTAGAGAAGGTCCTAGTCAAAGCATTAGAGTTTGAGATATCACTAAATCCTAAGAAATGCCAATTTGTTATTACTGAAGGAAAGCTATTAGGGCATATAGTGTCCAAAGAGGGAGTAAGAATTGATCCTGAAAGAGTTGAAGCAATTAAAAAGGTCCCTGCTCCCAAAAACCTCAAAGGTGTGTAGTCTTTCCTTGGATAAATTAATTTTGTTAGAAGATTTATTGCTAATTTTGCAGAGATGGTTAAGCCTGTAGTCAAGCTTTTAAAAAAGGATGTAAAATTTGATTGGAATCAAGAAACACAAAAGGCTTTTGGGAAAATTAAACAAACAATCCAAGAAGCCCTAGTTTTAATATCGCCTGATTATTCAAAGCCTTTTTCTTTTTTTTCCTTTATATCTTTTCATACTATTGCAGAAGTTTTATTACAAAAGGATGGGGAAGGATTTGAGCATCCCATTTCTTTCTTTAGCAAGTCATTACAGTTAGCTGAATTAAATTATGAGCTAAGGGAAAAACAAGCTTATGCATTGGTAAAGGCAGTCAAGGCTTTTAGACCTTATTTGGTGTGTGCCAAGGTTAATGCATATGTTCCTCATGCTGCAGTAAAAGACATTTTGGTTTAGAGTGAGGTCACAGGGAAAAGATGCAAGTGGATCAATAGAATCTAGAAGTTTGACTTGGAGCTTCATATTAACAAGTTGGTTAGGGGCTTAGGACTACCCCAATTAATGACAGAAGAAAATATGGACCTGGTTCAAGTAAATAGTGTTACCATGGGTGGAGGAATGGTTACAAGCATTGAGATGTAGCCCTGGGATAAAAATATTATGCATTTTCTAAAAAATACTAGCTGCTCACAGGGCCTAAATGACAATCATAAGATGAACCTCATATTATAGGCTCAAAAGTATGTGTTGCTATAGGGTGACTTATACTAGAAAGATAAAGATGGAATATTGCTCTTATGTTTGGATAAAGGGAAATCTGAGAAAATTTTAAAATAAATGCACTCTAGACTATGTGGAGGGCATTATTCTACCAGAGCAACAACTCACAAAATTCTAAGAGCTAGTTATTATTGGCTTGTTTTGTTTAAAGATGCCCACTCATTTGTCAGGAAGTGTGAACCATGCCAAAGGTTCTCAAATAAGTTGAAATTCTCAGGAGCATTATTGTTGAATCCTATCATTGTAGAGGATCCTTTTTCCATGTGGGGAATTGATTTTATTGGTGAATTTGCAGAAAAATCTAGTGGGGGACATAGTTGGATATTGGTTGCTATGGATTATTTTACTAAGTGGATTGAGGTAACTCCAACTAAGAAAGCTACAAGCACATTGGTAATTGAATTTTTGATGAATAATGTGGTGACTAGGTTTGGTGTTCCTATAAAACTAGTAATGGATAATGCGATGTGTTTTAGGTTAGAAGAATTCACTGATTTCTATTCAGAAATGAGCATAAATCTATCACATTCATCCCCATACCACCCATAGGCCAATGTACAAGAAGAATCAAGTAACAAGAGCATTCTGCAGATCTTGAAGAAAACACTAGAAAAGAATAAAAGAACTTGGCATGCAAAATTGAAACTGGCATTATGGGTAGACAAAATTACAGAAAAAGGGCCACAGGTAAATCTCCCTTTGAATTAGTGTATGGTATAAAATCTAGACTACCTGTTAATAATTTTCTGCCTGTCTATCAATTTATACAAGATAAAGGTTTGGAAGTTGGTGAACCTTTGCAAGACAGAATGGTCCAATTGATTGAATTGGATGAGACAAGAAGAGAGAGTTAGAAATAAAATATAAGATTACAACAGAAAATGAAGTATCTTTTTGACAAAAGAGCTAGTATCAGGAAATTCCATCCTGGTGATTTGGTCCTTCAATGGAATGCCAGGCTGAAGATAAGGGAAAACACAAGAAATTTGAATCTTTATGGTTGGGCCCTTATATCATTCATCAGATCCATGGAAAAGATTCCTATTTTTTGAAAAATCTAGATGGTGAAGAACAATAATTGCTAGTCCATGGACAATTTCTGAAGTTTTTCTTCAATTGAGTTTCAATCTTTTCCATCTACAGTAGTTCTGTAATATATGGATAGGTGTGTTTTCTTTAGTTGTATGTTTGATTTTTGTAGTAGGTTAGTGTTTTTGTGGTCTGCCACCCAGAGATTCTTGGTTACTTGCTATGAAATTTCTTTCAAGTATCCTTAGATAGAGCCATTGTTGGAGTAATTTCTATGTTTTCTGAGAATTATCTTTTATTGTTTTTGTTTGACATCCAGAATGTTCTTGTTTCTTCCCTATTTTATGTGTCTGCATGAATTTTCCAAAAGGGTCCGAGTCTCAAGATTACAATGTGCAAAAAATGTCTACATTTCCTTGCCCTAGGTAATGTTTTCCTTTGGTAGGGTTATGTTATTGAAAATGTTCTTATTTGTACCCTAGATCTTATGTTTTTGAGTTACTTTTCCAAGCACCTAAGTTCTAAAATGGGCACATGTTTATTATTTTTCTCCTTGAGTCTCTTAATCTCGTGATAAAAATGTCAAGTCTTATTTGATTCAGAGAATGAGCGACAAAACTAAGAGTTTAAATTGTTTTTTGTTATCTCTGGATCTCTGAATGATTAGCGGTTAGTGAAAATATTTGGTGATTCAACGATAAAGCTTTCTTCACATCTCATGATTCTTGGTAGTCTTCTTTAAGAATCCAATGATTCAATGCAGTGGTCATCTCTCATTCTCTCAATGTCATGAAAAAGTCATGAAGTATTCAGCGTTTCAGTGGGGACCGTTGATGCAAATCCTAATCGATGGTTGTCATTGAATCTCATTTTAAAGTTTACAGTTAGTGAAGATTCAATGCAACAGTTATCTCATGATCTCTTGATTTTGATGGTTAGTGAGTTATCATTTAGCGATCCAGCGAAAAGGGCTTTCTCCTAATCTCCAAATTCTAGCGGTTAAGTTTGAAATATTCAGAGATTTGGCGACAAGGTTACAAGAGGATGATAGTTTGTTCACTCAAATATTCTCTAGATGGTTGATGGTTAAAGAAAAATGCCTGGTGATCTAGTGAATAGGGTATTCATTGATTCTCATGATATTGGCAGTTAGTAATTTTTTATTTTGAGATTCAGTGATAAAGCTTAAAGTAATGAGGTGAAAGTTATCTCCTATTCTCATAAAGAAATGGTCAAGACTTGAAACATTTGAATATTCAACGAGGACCGTGGATGATATTGAAGATCAACGGATGGCGTTTAATCTCAGGAGAAAACCAAGGTTGAGAAAAATATCTAGTGACTTGAAGATAAAGGCTTTTCACTGAATCTCGCAATATAACTGGGGTTAGTGATAGTATTATGAGATTATGAGAACAAATTTGTCGCTGAATCTCATGACTGAGTATGAGTTAAGTTAAATACTTGGAGATCAGGAGGTGTAGTATTCACTAAATCTCGCAATGAAACTAAGGTTAAGAAAAAGATTAAGAGGTTGTGAGAATTGTATCAGTCACCTATTCTCAAGATGTAACCCCAGTCAAGGGAAAGGTTATGAGATTTGGAGATTTGTAGTTGTCGTTGAATCTCATAATTGAACTAGGGTTAAGAAAAGTATTGAGAGATCATGAGGTGCCTTCAGTCGCTGAATCTCCAGATAGAGCCTGGTTGAGTTTTCATAAATGATAAAGGAAAAGAGAGGTTCTGACGTGGAAAAGGTACTATGCCGAGATGGAAAAATATATGAGCTAGCCAATTAAATTTTAAGTGAGGGTTTTGATCAGTTTCTAAGGGTTTTAAAGCATAAAATAGTAATCATTTGTTTTTTACTTTCTTTCCAAGATTTAAATGAAACCTATCAACATCTCACCTTACGACTAGCCTGGATTTGAATTTGGTGTCATGTAGAAGTGAATGCTGAAGTGACTTAGGAAAGATTTGTTGTGATCTTGGAAATTTCTATGCATTCATTGATCAATGATATATAGAATAGATGTTCATGCATTTACACTTATCAGTTTTCAGAAAGAAATTGTGAAGTTGGAGCCATTGCAATGTGTAATTGTGTAGAGAAAATTTGCAGAGCCTAGCATCATTCAGAAATTGTAAAGATGAGTCAACTTGAGTCTAGCTGAGCCTCATCCCATGAAGGAGCAAAGGAACAAGGAGATGAGCAGAAGGGTAAACCCAATTTTTTTGAAGAATTCATCACGTTTCTCCTGGGTTCTAATCAAAACAAGAAGGTGAGTGATTAAGTTTTCATTGATGATATGTCAAATTGTAGGGATCCAAGTACCCCTTGTTGCTCTGGTTTTATGTTATTCAATTATTTCTATAATAACCATTTTAGACCTATCCCAATTTGCAATGCATGGACATTAGCTATGGCCAAGCTCATAGTCCCTGATATTTTTTTAGATATTGACCTTATGTTTTAATTAGCTAGGAATTATAATACTGTGTCTAAAACAATCAGGAAAAGTGACCAGTCAGCCCTAGTTACTCTTGATATGGGGTCCTTTGTGAAAGCTTTCAGCTTGTATTCCTCGTCATCCATAGAGATTGACCTAAGAAAGGAGAAGGAAAGATATGGAAGCTAGGTAGAGCTTGTAAAATCCTAGGTTACCTATCATATGCCTAGGACTAGTAAATATGTTTCCCCTCTCCATAGCCACATGAAATCTCCATATGATTTTAAAGCCCTCCACTTTTATATGAAATATCTAGCATATGGACTATGTCAGGTTTTGGGGTTGGATGGAGATGAAGAAAGGATGCCAGCTGATCTATTGATGATGATCTTGGATATACAGAACTCACATGCCAACACAGATTATGATTACATTCAATATGTAATTATAGGATGCATGAGGGTTTGGTGAGCATCAAAGAGGGTAAGAAGCCAATCAAATTTAGACACTACTCTCTTTTGATGCATATGACCCTATATTTCAATGTTGATAATATGGATGTGCACATGCTAAGACCTAGAACAATGAAGGAGGGACAACCAAACCTAGTGAAACTTTGGTTAAGAGTGTGGAATTACACCTCTAATGAGAATAAATTCTATGGTTTTCAAAATTGGATAGTCCATCCAATCCTGAACTTAATGGGGAAAAACATCACAAGGGTTTTGGTTAGAGTGCTTATGCTTATTAGGCCTAAACAATTTGTTGACAAATGGAAAATAGGCCATAACTGGGTTGATTTCTATCTAGGTCAGACTTATACATTGATTAGAGTCTATGGTTGCCCACAACCCCCTCACATACTTTCAAAATATGTGCCACCACGGGTTGCCCCGCGGGAATTTATTTGGCAATTGATATGGACTAACAAAGAGCACTTGGCTCCGCATAGGAAGGGAACTTTCACTCCTTAGTAGTTAAAATTGCCAAGTTTTCTAATTGTAAAAAGATATTTTCCACAACTCATCATGTGACTGAATCATTTAAAGATGGCCTCTTCAGTGTATAGGTATGTGGATTTAGAGGACTTCATAAAGAATGCCAGGAAATTTCTCATCCCCAACATTGGTGGTAGTAAAGACCATGAAGGATGTGATGATGAAGATGTGATTAGGAATATGCTAGATGAAGATGAGATTGGAAGGAGGCTCACCAAGTTTTATGACCTCTTGAACTTGGAAGCTCAAATCAAGAAGGCTGGAATTGCCTTTGGAGGGTTTTTCCCAAACCTCTCCTACTTGACCAAAATTTTTAGAATGATAGGGATGTATGAAACCCTATCTAATCAGTTGGAAGCCCAGCTTGAAGAGAAGCAAGAGGTGAAAAAAGATTACTCTTCTTGAGATTATGAGGAAGATAGTGAGGGATCGTATGAAGAGGATATCCCTACCCAAGAAAATGAACCTCCTGTTGATGATCAAGAAGAAGATTCCCCTAAGATAGAGGATGCATCTGAACCTCCTCAGAAGAAGTAGAGACTAGATGAAGGAGAGCCCTCAAAAGGAAAAAAACCAAAGGAGGAAGCTGATAGGGTTGCAACCTTAGTGCTTGGTGATAGGTCCATGAACAATGACAAACTTACCTAGAAAAATGTGCTTCCTCACCTCCTCATGGATGTTCTTCAAATGTTCTGCAAAATTCTCAGCTTCAGCACTACTTATTTATCCTTTATCTATCTTTCTCAATTCTGATGCATTCCTGGGACTACTCCCATATACAATCTAGAATGATAATTTACCAGTGCTCCTGTTGACAGAATTATTGTATGAAAATTCTACCTGTGGTAAAATCAAATTCCATCCTGTTGGCTTATCTCCAACCAAACATCTCAGCAAATTCCCCAAACTCCTATTCACTACCTCTGTCTATCCATCAGTCTATGGATGATGTGATGAACTGAACTTCAAATCTATCTTCAACTTCTTCCAAAATGTACGCCAAAAATATCCAATGAACTTATTGTCCCTATCTGAAACTATACTCTTTCGAAAACCATGTAGTCTCACTACTTCTCTAAAAAATAATTCTGCTATATGAACAACATCATTAGTCTTCTTGCAGGGAATGAAATGTGCCATCTTCAAAAATCTATCAACCACCACAAAAATTGAATCATGTCCCCTTGTGTCCTTAGTAAACTAAGAACAAAGTCCATACTGATATCCTCCCAAGGCTTCTCTGGTATAGGTAATGGTTGATACAACCCTGTATTCTACTTCACTCCCTTCGCCATCTGACATACTCTGCAACTCTATACAAACTTCTTGACTTCTTGCTGCAACTGTGGCCAATAATAATTTTCACTAACCAAAGCAAGGGTTTTATCTTGACCAAAATGTCCAGCCAATCCTCTGCTATGCTTTTCCTTGATGAGATTCTCCCTCATAGAACTTCTTGGAATGCACAACTGACTCCCTTTGAATAGCATATCATCCTGAATGATAAAATCCAGCCACTTCATTTTGTCTAGAGTAACATGTTCTTTACAAGCTTTCCAAGCTTCACCAAAATCAGGATCCTCTGGATACAAATTCTTGAGTTCCCTGAACCCAACCACCTCAATCTGCATCTCTATCAGCAATAGTTGTCTTCTGCTAAGTGCATCTGCAACCCTATTAGACTTTCCACTTCTGTGTTTCAAAATAAATGTATAACTCTGCAAAAACTCAACCCATTTCAAATGCCTTTGATTCAACTTTCCTTGACTATTCAAATATTGCAAACCTTGATGATCAGTATACAAAACAAACTCCTTAGGAATTAGATAATGTCTCCACTTCTTCAATGCCTGAACTATAGCATAAAATTCCTGATCATAAATAGAATATTTTCTCTTGGCATCATTTAACTTCTCACTGAAATAAGCAATAGGTTTACCTTCTTGGCTCATAACATATCCTATTGCAGTACCACTAGCATCACAGTCTACTTGAAACACCTTATTAAAATTTAGAAGTGCTAAAATAGGTTGTTCTGTAACTTTCTGTTTCAACAGTTTAAAACTCTTATCTGCCCCATTAGTCCACTTGAACTCTTTTCTATCCACTCTCATTGTTTTAGTCAAGGGACCGTAAATAATGCTAAAATTTATGATAAAATTTTTGTAAAAACTAGCTAGACCATGAAAAGAGCTTACTTCGGTAGCACTCCTTGGAGTAGGCCATTCAAGGATAGCCTGACCCTTCTTTGGGTCCATTTTTAGACCTTCTGTTGAAACTACAAATCTCAAATACACTAACTCTTTTTTCACAAAATTGCACTTCTTCAAATTAATCAACAATTTCTCATCTCTCAGCTTCTCAAACACCATACGAATATGCATCATATGTTCCTCCAATGTCTTGCTAAAGATCAAAATATCATCTAGGTAAACAATGACAAACTTACCCAAAAATTCTTTCAGAACCTCGTTCATGATCCACATGAAAGTTCTTGGTGCATTGGTTAGACCAAAAGGCATTACTAATCACTCATATTATCCTTCCTTTGTCTTGAAGGTAGTCTTCCATTCATCTCCTTCTCTGATTTGAATCTAGTGATATCCTCTCTTCAAATCTATCTTTGAGAAATACACAGCTCCACTCAAACAATCTATAATATCATCTATTCATGGCAATAGAAACTTATACTTGATTGTGATCTTCTTTATTGCTCTGGAATCTTTACACATCATCCATTCTCCATTCTTCTTTGGTGCTAATACCACTGGTATAGCACAAGGACTTAGACTCTCTCAAATGAACCCCTTCTGCAATAACTTATGTACTTGTCTGTTCAACTATTCACTTTTTGCTAGTGTCATTATGTGTGCTACCTTGTTTGGAAAACTAGCTTCTTGAATCAAATCCATCTGATGATTGATCTTCCTTACCGGTGGTAATCCATCAAGTACATTATCAGATACAATATCTTGAAACTTATTTCAACAAATCTGCAACCTCTACAGGTACATCCTCTACTTCTTTACCAGCTTTTGGAATTAAAGAAAAACACACATGCTCATGCCTCATACCATCTAGGAATTTTCTTCCATCAACAAATGTTATTCTTGCTTTACCACATACCTTTTCTTTGGTCTCCTTCAATGGCTTTAGCTTGTGTCGCACTCCATCCTTTGTCAGGGAATAGGTATTCGCACGACCATCGTATATAGCACATCTGTCAAACTGCCACGGTCTACTCAACAACATATGACATGCATCCATAGATATGATATCACATAGTACCTCATCTTGGTAGCCACCAATCTTGAGCTTTACTAGGAACTGTTCACTGACCATGACCTTGTGGTCATCCTGCACCCAGGCAATTCGATATGGATAAGGGTGTTTCTGTCTCTTGAGCTTCAACTTTGTCACCATCTCTTCTGATAGAAAATTGTCAGTACTTCCACTATCAATAATAATATGACAATATTTTCCCTCACACTTGCATCTAGTGCGAAACAGGCTCATCCTTTGTTCAGGTTCATTCTCACCACTCAGCAGGACTCTTTTGTTAATCGACATTTCTCCACTTTCAACATCTTCTGAATTTGATGATCTGGCATCTTCATCTACATGTGCAACTCTGGCATGGCTTTCATTCCTCTTATATGTCCTTCCTTGGAATTGAGGATATTCAAATGCCCTATGACCTTCTTCTCCATAGTGAAAACATGTTCCACGGAAGCCTCCTCTTCTTGAACCTTGTCCTCTTCCTCTTCCTCTCTGATCTCTATTGCTCTGATCTTGGAAATGATTGGAATTGTTTCCTCTCTAATCTTGACTACTACTGGCCTCATCCTTCTTTTTTGAATCTTCATTTCGGCCTCCATATGACCATCCACCAGATCATCCACCGCGACCTCTTCTATTTTGTCTGCTCTCAAACTTCTTGTTCAAATTTTCCTCTACTTTTAGGGAAAACTAGTATGCCTCTTCAATACTATTCATTCGAACTAGATTCAGCTCCTCCTGAATGTTGGGCCTCAACCCATTAAGGTAACAAGCAACTTTCTCCTTATTAGCTTCTACATGGCCTATTCAGATGACGATTCGATAGAACTCCTCTGTATACTCCTGAATAGATCATCCCACTTGCTCCAAACTTTGCATTTTCTTCAGTAGGTCAAGCTCATAATCAACAAGGATGAATTATCGCTTCAATTTATCCACCATCTGATCCCATCTTGTGATTTTATCTTTCCCTCTTCTATTTTACTTCAATTGAATCTCTTGCCACCAGATCTTCGCATGACCTTTCAGTCTGGCCTTCACAAATTTGACCCTATTAGGATCCTCAATATCTTCATACTCAAAATATTGTTCACATTCATTGATCCAGTCGATCAATTCTTCTGGGTTAAGATTTCCTGAAAATGTAGGAACCTCAATCTTAGGTCTTTTTCTGATCTTGGAAATGGCTTGAAAAAGTCTTTCTTCCTCCTGGTTCACAACTTTGATTTCTCCTTCTTGATATTCTTCTTTCGCTTCATCCTCGCTTTTATCTCTAACATTAAGATTCATTCCTCTGCGAATCTCCTCTTGCAATGCTCGCACTTGTCTCTGGAGCACTCTAACCTTAGGTGTTACAAAACTAGCTCTTCTGCCACAATCCCTTTATGGAGGCATTTTTGCGATGCATGCTGAAACCCTAACCATGGTCCTGGTGCAAACTGCCTCACAGTCAGCGATCTATTTACACATTGAAGAACTCTTTCTCTAATACCACTTGATGAAGGGTGCTCCCCTTAATATTAGAAACACATAACAGAAATAGAGAAACAACAACAATATGCAAGAGTAGAAGATTGACTTCTTATTATCTCCACAAATGTGGAATTACAAACTTTTAGAATTACAATATGCAAAGCCACATGGGCATTCCCTTACAATATTTTGTAGGACAAAGCCTCAAATCAATACCCAGATCTACTACCCAGAATTGCCCTAGACAATACTACGGGCCTTCTTTATATAGGCATTTTCCACCGCCCGAGAAGGTTCCAAAAATTTAACCCTAAGGGCCGACCAAACTTAGAATTATTTTATTTTTAATTTATTACATCAAAGTTGGCTCAAAATAACTTTTGAAACTCAAAGAAAAATTTTGAAGGAAAATTATTTTCCGCCATTTCAGGTGACCCGACTTTCGGAGACCATAAGTCATCACTAGTTGACCCGATTGACTATTATAACCCCATTTCAGAAATGCCATGAAGCACTCTACAAGCTTGATTTGCGCAAGCACTTGTCACTTAAATTTTTGACCTCATTCAGGGCCTCAAAAGCCTTCAAATATGAGTTCAAAGTTTCTATACCCTGTTGCCAATACTGAAAATCTTCAATATCTTCAAAACTACACCTGATCTAGCCATGAAACTTTGCTAGCAGGCTGATATGACTGAGATGAACTTCCACATGTAAAATTAGAATATTCCAAGATTTACGACAAACTTACAAAAAATAGCAAGTTTCCATAAATAGCAGCTATGCACAAGATAGCCCTTATTGAATACAAAAATATAAATATTTTTGGGTGATGCAAGATTGCTCTTACACCTAGGATGCTCCTGCATCAGACACCTGGGGTAATTTGAGAAGTGACCCCGTCACGTCTTAAGTGTGTAGAGGAAAACCAAGACAGTTAACCTCCTTTGTTAGCCATGATGAATCTTCAAGAGGTCATCCTTTCCATTTGACCAAATACTCTTCATATGTCATGTTCCTTGAAATTCCTTATGCCTCCTTTTCTCATCTGCCTTAGCCTTATACTCTGCATTCATCTTGGCAATGTGCTTCCTCACCTCCTCATGGATGTTCTTCAAATGTTCTGCAAAATCCTCAGCTTTAGCAGTACTTATTTCTCCTTTATCTATCTTTCTCAATTCTGATGCATTTCTAGGACTATTCCCATATACAATTTGGAATGGTGATTTACCAGTGCTCCTATTGATAGAATTATTGTATGCAAATTTTGCCTGTGGTAAAATCAAATCTCATCCTATTGGCTTATCTCCAACCAAACATCTCAGCAAATTCTCCAAACTCTTATTCGCCACCTCTGTCTGTCCATCAGTCTGTGGATGATGTGATGAACTAAACTCTAAATTTATCTTCAACTTCTTCCATAATGTACGCCAGAAATATCCAATGAACTTAGTGTCCCTATCTGAAACTATACTCTTTGGCAAACCATGTAGTCTCACTACTTCTTTGAAAAACAATTTTGCTATATGAACAACATCATTAGTCTTCTTGCAGGGAATGAAATGTGTCATCTTCGAAAATCTATCAACTACCACAAAAATTGAATCATGTCCCCGCTGTGTCCTTGGTAAATCAAGAATAAAGTCCATACTGATATCCTCTCAAGGCTTCTTTGGTATAGGTAATGGATGATACAACCCTATATTCTACTTCACTCCCTTTTCCATCTAACATACTCTGCAACTCTGTACAAACTTCTTGACATCTTGCTGCAACTGTGGCTAATAATAATTTTCACTAACCAAAGTAAAGATTTTATCTCGACCAAAATGTCCAGCCAATCCTCTGCTATGCTTCTCCTTGATGAGATTCTCCCTCATAGAACTTCTTGGAATGCACAACTGACTCCCTCTGAATAGCATATCATCCTGAATGATAAAATTTAGCCACTTTGTTCTATCTAGAGTAACAGGATCTTTACAAGCTTTCCAAGCTTCACCAAAATCAGGATCCTTTGGATACAAATTCTTGAGTTCCCTAAACCCAACCACCTCAATCTGCATCTCTATCAACAATAGTTTCCTTCTGCTAAGTGCATCTGCAACCTTATTCGACTTTCCACTTCTGTATTTCAAAACAAATGTATAACTCTGTAAAAATTCAACCTATTTCAAATGTCTTTGATTCAACTTTCCTTGACTATTCAAATATTGCAAAGCTTGATGATCAGTATACAAAACAAACTCCTTAGGAAGCAGATAGTGTCTCCACTTCTTCAATGCTTGAACTATAGCATAAAATTTCTGATCATAAATAGAATATTTTCTTTTGGCATCATTTAACTTCTCACTGAAATAAGCAATAGGTTTACCTTCTTGGCTCATAACAGCTCCTATTGTAGTACCACTAGCATCATAGTCTACTTGAAACACCTTATTAAAATCTGAAAATGCTAAAACAGGTTGTTCTCTAACTTTCTATTTCAACAGTTTAAAACTCTTATCTGCCCCATTAGTCCACTTGAACTTTTTTCTATCCCCTCTCATTGTTTCAGTCAAGGGACCACAAATACTGCTAAAATTTTTGATAAATTTTTTGGAAAAACTAGCTAGACCATGAAAAGATCTTACCTCGGTAGCACTCCTTGGAGTAGGCCATTCAAGGATAGCCTGTAACTTCTCTGGGTCCATTTTTAGACCTTTTGTTGAAAATAAAAATCCCAAATACACTAACTCTTTCTTCACAAAACTACACTTCTTCAAATTAATCAATATTTTTTCATCTCTCAGCTTCTCAAACACCATACGAATATGCATCATATGTTCCTCCAATGTCTTGCTAAAGATCAAAATATCATCTAGGTAAACAATGACAAACTTACCCAGAAATTCTTTTAGAAGCTCGTTCATGAGCCGCATGAAAGTGCTCGGTGCATTGGTTAGACCAAAAGCCATGACTAACCACTCATACAATCCTTCCTTTGTCTTGAAGGTAGTCTTCCATTCATCTCCTTCTCTAATCCGAATCTGGTGATATCCACTCTTCAGATCTATCTTTGAGAAATACACAACTCTACTCAAACAATCCATAATATCATCCATTCGTGCCAATGGAAACCTATACCTGATTGTGATTTTGTTTATTGCTCTGGAATCTGTACACATCCTCCATTCTCCATTCTTCTTTGGTGCTAATACCGCTGGTACAACATAGGGACTCAGACTCTCTCGAATCAACCCCTTCTGCAATAACTCATGTACTTATCTTTTTAACTCTTCACTTTTTGCTGGTGTCATTCTGTGTGCTGCCTTGTTTGGAAAATTGGCTCTTGGAATCAAATCCATCTGATGATTGATCTTCCTTACCGGTGGTAATCCACTAGTTACATTATTAGATACAATATCCTAAAACTCATTCAACAAATCTGCAACCTCTATAGGTACATCCTCTACTTCTTCTTTACTAACTTTTGGAATTAAAGAAAAACACACATGCTCATGCCTCATACCATCTAGGAATTTTTTTCCTTCAACAAATGTTATTCTTGCATTACAACATACCTTTTCTTCAGTCTCCTTCAATGGCTTTAGCTTATGTCACACTTCATCCTTTGTCAGGGAATAGGTATTCGCATGACTATCATGTACAGTGCATCTGTCAAACTACCACGGTCTACCCAACAACATATGACATGCATCCATAGATATGATATCACATAGTACCTCATCTTGGTACCCACCAACTTAAACTTTACTAGGCACTGTTCACTAGCCATGACCTTGTGGTCATCCTGCACCCAGGCAATCCGATATGGATGTGGGTGTTTCTATCTCTTGAGCTTCAACATTGTCACCATCTCTTCTGACACCAAATTTTCAGTGCTTCCACTATCAATAATTACATCACAGTATTTTCCCTCACACTTGCATCTAGTGTGAAACAGGCTCATCTTTTATTCAGGTTCATTCTCACCACTCAGTAGGACTCTTCTGTTAATCAACGTTTCTCCTTTTTCAGCATCTTCTAAATTTGATGATCTAGCATCTTCATCTACATGTGCAACTCTGGCGTGGCCTTCATTCCTCTTATTTGTCCTTCCTTGGCATTGAGGACATTCAAATGCCCTATAACCTTCTTCTCCACAGTGAAAACATGTTCCATAAAAGCCTCCTCTTCCTGAACCTTGTCCTCTTCCTCTTCCTCTCTGATCTCTATTGTTCTAATCTTGGAAATGATTGGAATTGTTTCCTCTTTGAAATTGACTGCTACTAGCCTCATCCTTCTTTTTCAGATCTTCATTTTGGCTACCATTTGATCATCCACCAGATCATCCACCGTGACCTCTTCTATTTTGTTTGCTCTCAAACTTCTTGTTCAACTTTTCTTCTACTTTTAGGGAAAACTGGTATGCCTCTTTAATATTGTTCATTTGAACTAGGTTCAGCTCCTCCTGAATGCTGGGCTTCAACCCATTAAGCTAACGAGCAACTTTCTCCTTATCAGCTTCTGCATGGCCTGTTCTGATGAGGATTCGATAGAACTCCTCTGTATACTCCTGAACAGATCATCTCGCTTACTTCAAACTTTGCATTTTCTTCAGTAGGTCAAGCTCATAATCAATAGGGATGAACTGTCACTTTAATTTATGCACCATCCGATCCCATCTTGTGATTTTATCTTTCCCTCTTCTATTTCACTCTAATTGAATCTCTTGCCACCTGATCTTCGCATGAACTTTCAGTCTGGCCTTCCCAAATTTGACCCTATCAGGATCCTCAATATCTTCATACTCAAAATATTTTCACATTCATTGATCTAGTCGATCAATTCTTCTGGGTTAAGATTTTCTAAAAATGTAGAAACCTCAATCTTAGGTATTTTTCCAATCTTAGAAATGGCTCAAAAAAGTCTTTCTTCCTCCTCGTTCACAACTTCGACTTCTCCTTCTTGATCTTCTTCTTCGGCTTCATCCTCTCTTTCATCTCTAACATTAAGATTCATTCCTCTACGAATCTCCTCTTGCAATGCTTGCACTTGTCTCTGGAGGGCTCTAACCTTAGGTGTTACAACACCAGCTCTTCTGCGACATTCCCTTCATGGAGGCATTTTCACGATGCACGCTAAAACCCTAACCACAGTCCTGGTGCAAACTACCTTATAGTTGGCGGTCTGTTTACACACTCAAGAACTCCTACTCTGATACCACTTGATGAAAGGTGCTCCCCTTAATACTACAAACACATAATAGAAATAGAGAAACAACAAAATGCAAGAATAGAAGATTGGCTTCTTATTATCTCCACAAATGTGGAATTACAAACTTTCAGAATTACAATATGCAAAGCCACATGGGCATTCCCTTACAACATTCTGTAGGACAAGCCTCAAATCAATACCTAGATCTACTACCCAGAACTGCCCTAGACAATACTACGGGCCTTCTTTATATAGGCATTTTCCACCACCCGAGAAGGTTCCAAAAATTTAGCCCTAAGGGCCGACCAAACTTAGAATTATTTTATTTTTAGTTTATTACATCAAAGTCAGCTCAAAATAACTTTTGAAACCCCAACAAAAATTTTGAAGGTAATTTATTTTCTGCCATTTCAGGTGACCCAACTTTCAGAGACCATAAGTCATCACCAGTTGACCTGATTGACTATTATAACCCCATTTCAGAAATGCCATGAAGTGCTCTATAGGCTTGATCCAAATAAGCTCCTGTCATCCAAATTTATGACCTCATCCAAGGCCTCTAAAGCTTTCAAAACTAAGTTCAAAGTTTCTATACCCTGCTGTCAATACCGAAAATCTTCAATATCTTCAAAACTAGACCTGATCTAGCCATAAAACTTTGCTGGTAGGTTGATATGATTGAGATGAACCTCCACATGTAAAATCAGAACATTCCAAGATTTATGAACAACTTACTAAAAATAGAAAGTTTCCATAAACAACAGCTTTACACAAGATAGCCCTTATTGAATACAAAAACATAAATATTTTTAGGTGATGCAAGATTGCTCTTACACCCAGGATTCTCCTGCATCAGACACCTGGGGTAATTTGAGAAGTGACCCCATCACATCTTAGGTGTGTAGAGGAAAAATAAGACGGTTAACTTCCTCCTTTGTTATCCATTATGAATCTTCAACAGGTCATCCTTTCCATTTGACCAAATACTTTTCATATGTCCTTTTCCTTGTGCTTCTACCAACATGACTATCCAGTATGTCTTCAATCTCTTTGATATTTGAACTAGTTGCTGGAATACTCCACTGTGTTGCTGTAACCTCATCTTCAACACCTCCCTCATGATACTCTGTCAAATCTAAAATGTTAAAAACTGGTGAAATATTCAGCTCAGTAGGCAATTCTATCTCATATGCATTTCCTGAATCATGCTTCTTCAGTATCTTACATGGCCCAAACTTTTTTATTTTCAACTTGTTATATGTACCAACCGAAAATCGCTCCTTCCACAAATAAACCATGACTTCATCTCCAGCCCAAAAATTCTTATGCCTCCTTTTCTCATCTACCTTAGCCTTATACTGTGCATTCATCTTGGTAATGTGCTTCCTCACCTCCTCATGAATGTTTTTCAAATGTTCTGTAAAATCCTCAACTTCAACACTACTTATTTCTCCTTTATCTATCTTTCTCAATTTTGATGCATTTCTGGGACTACTCCCATATACAATCTGGAATGGTGATTTATCAGTGCTCCTGTTGACATAATTATTGTATGCAAATTCTACCTATGGTAAAATTAAATCCCATCCTGTTGGCTTATCTCCAACCAAACATCTCAGCAATTCTCCAAACTCCTATTCACCACCTCTGTCTGTCTATCAGTCTTTGGATGATGTGATGAACTGAACTTCAAATCTATCTTCAATTTTTCTTCCACAATGTACGCTAGAAATATCCAATGAACTTAGTGTCCCTATCTGAAACTATACTCTTTGGCAAACCATGTAGTCTCACTACTTCTCTGAAAAATAATTCTGCTATATAAACAACATCATTAGTCATCTTGCAGGGAATGAAATGTGTCATCTTCAAAAATCTCTCAACCACCACAAAAATTGAATCATGTCCCCACTGTGTTCTTGGTAAACCAAGAACAAAGTCCATACTGATATCCTCCCAAGGCTTCTCTGGTACAGCTAATGGCTGATACAACCCTATATTCTACTTCACTCCCTTCACCATCTGACATACTCTGCAACTTTGTACAAACTTCTTGACATCTTGCTTGAACTGTGGCCAATAATAATTTTCACTAACCAAAGAAAGGGTTTTATCTAGACCAAAATGTCCAGCCAATCCTCTGCTATGCTTCTCCTTGATGAGATTCTCCCTCATAGAACTTCTTGGAATGCACAACTGACTCCCTCTGAATAGCATATCATCCTGAATGATAAAATCCAACCACTTCATTTTGTCTAGAGTAACAGGTTCTTTACAAGTTTTCCAAGCTTCACCAAAATCAGGATCCTCTGGATACAAATTCTTGAGTTCCCTGAACCCAACCACCTCAATCTGCATCTCTATCAGCAATAGTTGCCTTCTGCTAAGTGCATCTGCAACCCTATTATACTTTCCACTTCTGTGTTTCAAAACAAATGTATAACTTTGCAAAAACTCAACCCATTTCAAATGCCTTTGATTCAACTTTCTTTGACTATTCAAATATTGCAAAGCTTGATGATCAATATACAAAACAAACTCCTTAGGAAGCAGATAGTGTCTCCACTTCTTCAATGCCTGGACTATAGCATAAAATTCTTGATCATAAACATAATATTTTCTCTTGGCATCATTTAACTTCTCACTGAAATAAGCAATAGATTTACCTTCTTGGCTCATAACATCTCCTATTGCAGTACCACTAGCATCACCATCTACTTGAAACACCTTATTAAAATCTAGAAGTGCTAAAACAGGTTGTTCTGTAACTTTCTGTTTCAACAGTTTAAAACTCTTATTTGCCCCATTAGTCCACTTGGACTCTTTTCTATCCCCTCTCACTGTTTCCGTCAAGGGACCACAAATATTGCTAAATTTTTTGATAAATTTTTTGTAAAAACTAGCTAGACCATGAAAAGATCTTACCTCGGTAGCACTCCTTGGAGTAGGCCATTCAAGGATAGCCTGTACCTTCTTTGGGTCCATTTTTAGACCTTCTGTTGAAACTACAAATCCCAAATATACTAACTCTTTCTTCACAAAACTGCACTTCTTTAAATTAATCAATAATTTCTCATCTCTTAGCTTCTCAAACACCATACAAATATGCATCATATGTTCCTCCAATGTCTTGCTAAAGATCAAAATATCATATAGGTAAACAATGACAAACTTACTCGGAAATTATTTCAGAACCTCATTCGTGAGCCACATGAAAGTGCTCGGTGCATTGGTTAGACCAAAAGGCATGACTAACCACTCATACAGTCCTTCCTTTGTCTTGAAGGTAGTCTTCCATTCATCTCCTTCTCTGAACTGAATCTGGTGATATCCTCTCTTCAGATCTATCTTTGAGAAATACACAGCTCCACTCAAAGAATTCATAATATCATCCATTCGTGGCAATGGAAACTTATACTTGATTGTAATCTTGTTTATTACTTTGGAATCTATACACATCTTCTATTCTCCATTCTTCTTTGGTGCTAATACCACTGGTACAACGCAGGGACTCAGACTCTCTCGAATCAACCCCTTCTGCAATAACTCATGTACTTGTTTGTTCAACTCTTCACTTTCTGCTGGTGTCATTCTGTGTGCTACCTTGTTTGGAAAACTAGCTCTTGGAATCAAATCCATCTGATGACTGATCTTCCTTACTGGTGGTAATCCATTAGGTACATTATCAGATACAATATCTTGAAACTCATTCAACAAATCTGCAACCTCTACAGGTACATCCTCTACTTCTTCTTTACCAGCTTTGGAAATTAAATCAAAACACACATGCTCATGCCTCATACCATCTAAGAATTTTCTTCCATCAACAAATGTTATTCTTGCATTACCACATACCTTTTCTTCGGTCTTCTTCAATGACTTTAGCTTATGTCGCACTCCATCCTTTGTCAAGGAATAGGTATTCACACGACCATCATGTACAATGCATTTGTCAAACTGCCATGGTCTACCCAACAACATATGACATTCATCCATAGATATGATATCACATAGTACTTCATCTTTCGATAGCAAATTGTCAGTGCTTCCACTATCAATAATCACATCATAGCATTTTCCCTCACACTTGCATCTAGTGCGAAACAGGCTCCTCCTTTGTTCAGGTTCATTCTCACCACTCAGCAGGACTCTTCTGTTAATTAACATTTTTCCTCTTTTAGCATCTTCTAAATTTGATGATCTGACATCTTCATCTACATGTGCAACTTTGGCATGGCTTTCATTCCTCCTATCTGTCCTTCCTTGGCATTGAGGACATTCAAATGCCCTATGACTTTCTTCTTCATAGTGAAAACATGTTCCACAGAAGCCTCCTCTTCCTGAACCTTGTCCTCTTCCTCTTCCTCTCTAATCTCTATTGTTCTGATCTTGGAAATGATTAGAATTGTTTCTTCTCTGATTTTGACTTCTACTGGCCTCATCCTTCTTTTTCGGATCTTCATTTCAGCCTCCATATGACTGTCCACCAGATTGTCCACCGCAACCTCTTCCATTTTGTCTGCTCTCAAACTTCTTGTTCAACTTTTCCTCTACTTTTAGGGAAAACTTGTATGTCTATTCAATATTGTTCATTTGAACCAGATTCAGCTCCTTCTGAATGGTGGACCTTAACCTATTAAGGTAACGAGCAAATTTCTTCTTATCAGCTTCCACATGGCCTATTCTGATGAGAATTTGATAGAACTCCTTTGTATACTCTTGAATAGATCGTCCCGCTTGCTTCAAATTTTGCATTTTGTTCAGTAGGTCAAGCTCATAATCAATAGGGATGAACTGTCGCTTCAATTTATCCACCATCCGATCCCATCTTGTGATTTTATCTTTCACTCCAATTGAATCTTTTGCCACCAGATCTTCACATGACCTTTCAGTCTGGCCTTCACGAATTTTACCCCATCAGGATCCTCAATATCTTCATACTCAAAATATTCTTCACATTCATTGATCCAGTCAATCAATTCTTCTGGGTTAAGATTTTCTGAAAATGCAGGAACCTCAATCTTAGGTCTTTTTCTGATTTTGAAAATGGCTCAAAAAAGTCTTTCTTCCTCCTTTTTCACAACTTTGACTTCTCCTTCTTGATCTTCTTCTTCGGCTTCATCCTCACTTTCATCTCTGACATTAAGATTCATTCCTCTGTGAATCTCCTCTTGCAATGATCGCACTTGTCTCTGGAGCGCTCTAACCTCAGGTGTTACAACACCAACTCTTCCACCACGTTCCCTTCATGGAGGAATTTTTGTGATGCACACTAAAACCCTAACCACGGTCCTGGTGCAAACTGCCTCACAGTCGGTGATCTATTTACACACTCAAGAACTCCTGCTCTGATACCACTTGATGAAGGGTGCTCCCCTTAATACTACAAACACATAACAGAAATAGAGAAACAACAACAAAATGCAAGAATAGAAGATTGGCTTCTTATTATCTCCACAAATGTGGAATTACAAACTTTCAGAATTAGAATATGCAAAGCCACATGGGCATTCCCTTACAATATTTTATAGGACAAAGCCTCAAATCAATACCCAGATCTACTACCCAGAACTACCCTAGACAATACTACAGGTCTTCTTTATATAGACATTTTCCATCGCTCGAGAAGGTTCCAAAAATTTAGCCCTAAGGGCTGACCAAACTTAGAATTATTTTATTTTTAATTTATTACATCAAAGTCAGCTCAAAATAACTTTTGAAACCCGAATAAAAATTTTGAAGGAAAATTATTTTCTGCCATTTTAGGTGACCCGACTTTCAGAGACCATAAGTCATCACTAGTTGACCCGATTGACTATTATAACCCCATTTCAGAAATGCCACGAAGCGCTCTACAGGCTAGCCTAATGCAAGCACCCGTCACCCAAATTTTTGACCTCATCTAGGGCCTCTAAAACCTTCAAAACTGAGTTCAAAGTTTTTTTACCCTGCTGCTAATACCAAAAATCTTCAATATCTTCAAAACTAGACCTGATCTAGCCATGAAACTTTTCTGGTAGGCTGATATGATTGAGATGAACCTTCACATGTAAAATCAAAACATTCCAAGATTTATGACCAACTTACTAAAAATAGCATGTTTTCATAAATAGCAGCTTTGCACAAGATAACCCTTATTGAATACAAAAACATAAATATTTTTGGGTGATGCAAGATTGCTCTTACACCGAGGATGCTCCTGCATCAAACACTCAAGGTAATTTGAGAAGTGACCCCATCACGTCTCAGGTGTGTAGAGGAAAACCAAGATGGTTAACCTCCTCCTTTGTTAGCTATGATGAATCTTCAATAGGTTGTCCTTTCCATTTGACCAAATACTTTTCATATGTCCTATTCCTTGTGCTTCTGCCAACATGACTATCCAGTATGTCTTCAATCTCCTTGATATCTGAACTAGTTGCTGGAATACTCCACTGTGTTGCTATAACCCCATCTTCAACACCTCCCTCATGATACTCTGTCAAATCTAAAACATTAAACACTGGTGAAATATTCAGCTCAGTAGGCAATTCTACCTCATATGCATTTCCTGAATCATGCTTCTTCAGTATCTTACATGGCCCAAACTTCTTCATTTTCAACTTGTTATATGTACCAACTAAAAATTGCTCCTTCCGCAAATGAACCATGACTTCATCTTCAGCCTGAAAGTCCTTATGCCTCCTTTTCTCATCTGCCTTAGCCTTATACTATGCATTCATCTTGGTAATGTGCTTCCTCACCTCCTCATGGATGTTCTTCAAATGTTCTGCAAAATCCTCAGCTTCAGCACTACTTATTTCTCCTTTATCTATCTTTCTCAATTTTGATGCATTTCTGGGACTACTCCCATATACAATCTAGAATGGTGATTTACTAGTGCTCTTGTTGACATAATTATTATATGCAAATTCTACTTGTGGTAAAATCAAATCCCATCCTATTGGCTTATCTCCAACCAAACATCTCAGAAAATTTCCCAAACTCCTATTCACCACCTTTGTCTGTCCATCAGTCTATGGATGATGTGATGAACTGAACTTCAAATCTGTCTTCAACTTCTTCCACAATGTACGCCAGAAATATCCAATGAACTTAGTGTCCCTATCTAAAACTATACTCTTTGGCAAACCATGTAGTCTCACTACTTCTCTGAAAAATAATTTTGCTATATGAACAACATCATTAGTCTTCTTGCAGGGAATGAAATGTGTCATCTTAAAAAATCTATCAACCACCACAAAAATTGAACCATGTCCCCGCTGTGTCCTTGGTAAACCAAGAACAAAGTCCATACTGATATCCTCCCAAGGCTTCTTTGGTACAGGTAATGGCTAATACAACCCTGTATTTTGCTTCACTCCGTTCGCCATCTGACATACTCTGCAACTCTGCACAAACTTCTTAACATCTTGCTGCAACTGTGGCCAATAATAATTTTCACTAACCAAAGCAATGGTTTTATTTTGACCAAAATGTCTAGCCAATCCTCTGCTATGCTTCTCCTTGATGAGATTCTCTCTCATAGAACTTCTTGGAATGCACAACTAACTCCCTCTGAATAGCATATCATCCTAAATGATAATATCCAACCACTTTGTTCTGTCTAGAGTAACAGGTTCTTTACAAGTTTTCTAAGCTTCACCAAAATTAGGATCCTCTAGATACAAATTCTTGAGTTCCTTGAACCCAACCACCTCAATCTGCATCTCTGTCAGCAATAGTTGCCTTCTGCTAAGTGCATTAGCAACCCTATTAGACTTTCCACTTCTGTGTTTCAAAACAAATGTATAATTTTGCAAAAAATCAACCTATTTCAAATGCTTTTGATTCAACTTTCCTTGACTATTCAAATATTGCAAAACTTGATGATCAGTATACAAAACAAACTCCTTAGGAAGCAGATAGTGTCTCCTCTTCTTCAATGCCTGAACTATAGCATAAAATTCTTGATCATAAACAAAATATTTTCTCTTGGAATCATTTAAATTCTCACTAAAATAAGCAATAGGTTTACCTTCTTGGCTCATAACAGCTCCTATTGTAGTACCAATAGCATCACAGTCTACTTGAAACACCTTATTAAAATTGGGAAGTGCTAAAATAGGTTGTTCTGTAACTTTCTATTTCAACAGTTTAAAACTCTTATCTGCCCCATTAGTCCACTTGAACTCTTTTCTATCCCCTCTCATTGTTTCAGTCAAGGGACCACAAATACTACTAAAATTTTTGATAAAATTTCTGTAAAAACTAGCTAGACCATGAAAAGATCTTACCTCGGTAGCACTCTTTGGAGTAGGCCATTCAAGGATAGCATGTACCTTCTTTGGGTCTATTTTTAGACCTTTTGTTGAAACTACAAATCTTAAATACACTAACTCTTTCTTCACAAAACTGCACTTCTTCAAATTAATCAACAATTTCTCATCTCTCAGCTTCTCAAACACCATACGAATATGCATCATATGTTCCTCCAATGTCTTGCTAAAAATCAAAATATCATCTAGGTAAACAATGACAAACTTACCCAAAAATTCTTTTAGAACCTGGTTCATGAGCCCCATGAAAGTGCTCGGTGCATTGGTTAGACCAAAAGGCATGACTAACCACTCATACAGTCCTTCCTTTTTCTTGAAGGCAGTTTTCCATTCATCTCCTTCTCTGATCTGATTCTGGTTGATATCCACTCTTCAGATCTATCTTTGAGAAATACACAGCTCCACTTAAACAATCCATAATATCATCCATTCATGGCAATGGAAACCTATACTTGATTGTGATCTTGTTTATTGCTCTAGAATTTGTACACTACCCCTATACTCATCAACCTTAGCACAATATGATGGTTAGGAATTAATACAACCTTGCGAGGAATATAAATATTCACTAAGAAAGATTGATCAACCTAGATTAACACACTCATACAATATTGGAGATGATGAAATACATGAAAATAAAAAGGTATAAGGTCTACACAAGTTATTTGTATTTAGAATAGGTAAAAACAACAATTCTATTGAAATTAGATAAGGCAAAATTATAGTTACAGAGAAGAAATCTCTGTAAGATAACTAAGGAGAAGATCTAAAAACATGTATACACCTTTTCCTTTTAAAGAGTTCATGCATAAATCTAATTTAGAATGCAGTTTAAACCCTCAACTAGGGTTGAGTTACAAATAAGGACATATCAAATCAAAGATTTGATCTTGTGTGAAAGAAGAAGGCCTAGAAGTTATAGAAAGCCCCAAAGAGAGTGCCTCATAATTCTATTAGAATAAGATTAGATCAAAACATCTAATGGTGTGTAGAATTCATCCTTAAGCCCTCTGCAACCATTAAATGAGCATGGGTGACTAGAAAAAATTAGATCAAGATTGCAAATGAACATTCATGCCCTATCATTATCTATGTTTTCTTTTGTGTCATTAGCTATTCTAACCATTGAATTTTAAATAATTAAATATTATATCACTGTTTCACAAGTTGACAATTTTGACTTGAAAGGGGCCTTGCAAAACAATGAAGGCAACCTTGCATTAATGCTCGGGTCCACCACCCTTTCATGATTTTGCAGCTCATGGTATTATAACTTGAACATGCTTTTGTGAAATGGTGAAATCCTTTCTAAAATCACTGCACATAGGTCAAAGATATTTGACAAAAAAACCTTTTTTAAATGACAACAACTTCAATAATTTTACTGCCATTGCAATCTTGTAGGCCACATAATTTGACCTACAGATACCCCTATGAAATGGTGATGATAGTAACTCAATGAGTGGACCCCACCACTTCTATCCCTTCTTTTATCACTATTTCACAAGGGCACTAACTTCAACTATAGTGAACCCCCGTGAAATGCTGAAAGTCATGTCACTTTATTTTATGAGTGGGCTCTGACACTCTTGTCCTTAATTTCCATTTCATGGGTCAAATAAATTTGACTAAAAATAACCTTGTAAAATGATGAAGGTGACCTCATTTACTTTATGGTGGGCCCCACCACCTTTTCATTTCTTTATTGCCATCTTGTAAGGGCACGATATTCACTAAAGTGAAGTTATACGAAATGGTGATGCCATGTCACTTTATCACCATTTTGTAAAAGCTCGAAAGTTAACTAAAATAAAGCTTTGCGAAATGGTGAAGGCAACTTCCTTCATCACTATTTCATAGTCAATAAAATTATGTCTTGAAGGTGCTTTACAAAATAGTGAAGGGACATAATTTCTTCGCTATTTTGTAGGTCAAAAAATTTGACCAGAATAAAACTTTGCAAAATAGAGAAAGGGAAGACTTAGATAAATTTGAAGGTTTTTGAGGCCCCTTTTTTTCTAATTTTTCCTTGCATCTCTAATCAACCACAATTTAAACTTTGAGGATTTGATGGTGGGCTGAAAAGGTCAAAAGACACTAAAGAAACAAAAAGACTAATCTTCCTAGAAGAGTCTTTAAAAACAAAGGAGAGAGAATAGTTCATACAGTTCTTCAAAGATAGGCAAATCATCTTTACTTGGTCACACTGTGACATGCCTAGGTTAGATCCAAAACTAGTGCTTCATCATCTACCACTAAAATCGGGGGAATAGTCTTACAAAAAAAACTCCACAAAATGCATCCTAAGATAACAATGTTGGTCAAAGAAGACATAAAGAAGCTATTAGATGTAGGCTTTATAAAACTCATCGACTATGTTGACTGAATCTTTAGTCTTGTGTCTGTATCCAAACCTAATGGAGCCATTAGAATCTACACAAACTTCAAGGAGATGAATTTGGCATGTCCAAAGGATGATATCCCTTTATCAAACATTAACATGATTGTCAACCTCACTTCTAGTTACAAAATGCTTTAACTCATGGATTGATTCTATGGGTATAATCAAATCAAAATTGCACCAGAGGATCAACACAAGACAACTTTTACTTGTGCATGTGGCACCTATTGCTGGTGTGTCACACCCTTTAGATTAAAAAATATCAGTGTTACTTATAAAGAGCCATGACTACTATTTTTCATGATATGATACACATAACAATGGAGGATTATGTAGATGCCATATTAGCAACATCACTAGAAAGGAATCTGCACCTTACGATATTGGAACCAATATTTTATAGACTTCAAGAATACAAGGTCAGATTATACCCCAAAAAGTGTGTATTTGGGGTCACTTTAGGAAAAATATTAGGATTCATCATCTTACATAAAGGAATAGAGATAAACCTTGAGAAGGTCCAAACAATCATATAAATTCCTCCACCAAAAACACACAAAAACCTAAGGAGTCTATAGGTCAAATTATAGTTAGTCAAAAGATTCATATCATAGATGGTAGACAAGTGTCATCCATTATAGTATCTAATTCAAAAGGGAATAAAATTCAAATGGATATAATATTGTTAGAATACTTTTCAAATATTAAATTACTACCTTCTCTCGGAACCAGTCTTAATGACATCCATTCCAGGTTAACAACTACTATTGTACATTTCAACTATAGAGAAATCACCAGGGGCATTATTGGCACAACATAATTCAGATGGAAAGGAAAGAGACATATACTACATCAGTCAAACACTTGTGACATATGAGATCAACTATACTTCTATTGAGAGAGCATGCTTGGCTGTAGTTTTTGCTTCACAAAAACTCAGACACTACATATTGAGTCACAAGATACTCCTAATTGCAAAGATTGACCCATTAAAATATTTGTTGAGAAAATCAACATTAATAGGGTGGCTATCAAAATGGATCATGATTTTAAGTGAGTTTGACATTAATTATGTAGGTAGAAAAGAAATTAAAGATCAAGCTATTATCAACTGACTGGAAGATGCACCTTTACCTTCAAATAATCCAATATTGATAAAATTCCCAGATGAAGGTATACTTGCCTTAGAAGAAAAAATATAGTGGAAGATATACTTTGATGGATCATATATAAAGAAGGGTTCAAGTGCTGGCATAATCTTCATTATGCCTTAATGAGACTACATTCCTAGGTCTTTGAAACTAAAATTTGAATCCACAAATAATATTGCCAAGTATGAAGCACTCATCACAGGTTTAAAGACCACTTTCTAGTGGAAGATAAAACATATACAGGTATATGAGAATTCCTAATTGATAATCAATCAATTCAATGGTAGTTACAACACCAATGATGATAAACTAATTCCTTATAAGGCCATGACCAAAAATAAAAAGCAATACTTTAAGTAAATATCATTTGAGAAAACCCTCAAAATTAGGAACAAGGTAGAAGATGCCATGGCCACTATAGGATCTTTGTTGGACAGGCCTCCCAATGTGGAAATTTGAGTTATTGGTCAAAAATATCATGGTCCCAGCCTTTGAAGTACCCAAGTTTAAAGTTGTGTTTGAAAATGTTGGTCCCAATTCACCATGGTACTAGAAAATACATGCTTATCTAACAAGACAAATCATTCCCCTTGACCTATCCCACAACCAAAAGAAGTCCTTAATAAGGAAATCCTCCCATTACACTATCATTGTCGATACACTTTATAGACAAGGTCTAGATAGAACACTACTCAGATGTCTCAACTCGGAAGAAGCACAAAAAACATTATTAGAAGTACACAAGGGTATTTGTAGTGTCCATTCTAGTGGCTTAACCTTAACTAAAAATATTTTGAGAATTGGGTATTATTGGCCCACAATGGAGATAGATGCCTTCATATTTTTACAAAAGTACCAAAAATTCCAGATACATGATAATCTCATCCATGCACCAGCTCAGGAGTTGCAGCCACTCACCTCACCATGGCCTTTCTTGCAATGGGGGTTCGATCTCATTGGCAAGACCCATCCATTATCCTTTGACCATCATAAATACATACTCACAACCACTGAGTATTTTACAAAGTGGGTTGAAGAAATCCCAATGACCTACATCACTAACAAATAGGTTTCAAAGTTTCTCTTAAACTATATCATAAGTCAGTATGGAGTCCCACATACCATCATTACAGATAATGACTCTCTCTTCAAAACTAAACAAGTTGATGAGCTTTGCCAAAAGTTCTATATCCATCACCAATATTCTTCACCCTACTTTCCCTAGAGTAATGGTTAGGCTAAGGCTATAAATAAAATGATTCTGAAAATACTAAAAAATACAGTCAATGACGCTGGCCAAGACTAACACTTTCAACTCAATTCTACACTATGTGCATACAATAGTAGCTTTTGTTTCCCCATAGGAACCACTCCATACTCACTTTTCAATGATACCAAAGCCATATTTACAATTGATGTTGAGCTCCCATCACTATGATTATCCCTTCAGAATGTCATTTCTGATGAGGAATACCGTGTATCCTTACTACATGAGCTAGAGTTGCTTGATGAAAAAAGATAGAATGTATTGACACATTTGTAGGCATATCAAAAATGTCTTAGGAGAAGCTACAATAAAAAATTTCACACCCCAATATTTTGAAGTTGGAGACTTGGTACACATTGAAAATCAAAAGAATCAAATAGAAAGAGAGAAACTAGGTAAGTTTGAACCTAATTGGTTGGGTCCCTACATCATCATGATAGCCTATGGGTCTAGAGTATATCAGATATCTACATCAAAGGGCCAAAATAAATTATACCCCATCAATATCTTGCATATATGCAAGTAGAATTCATGACTCTTAGAGTAGGCTCATTTCAAACATGTCAAAAAATACAAAAAATGTATAAAAGTAAAAAATACAAAAAAATAAAAAAAGAAATAAAATGGTTACCTTGATGAAAACCTAGAAAACATACATCTTTGGTGACACAAAAATAAAAATACAAGAGAAATAAATTCATCCTATGGTGAAAATCACTTCTTGTGGCACCTTGGGAAAGTACCATGGTGAAAACCAGACAATTCGACACCATGTGTAATGATCAAGTTTCTCCATTATCTATCATCACTCCAACATGATATCACTTGTCATTCCACCTCATATTCTAGAATAACCACCTTGGTGGCTTAAGACTCGTTGGTTGTCCTTGTCATGACATATCCTGCCATTTTATATACCAAGCCAGTCTATCATGTCCATTCTACAATAAATTTCCTATTATTTCCTGACTGGGGGTAACATAATGTCATGATCCATCAATATTATGAGAAAATACAAAAAAATTAAAAAAAATTCCAAAAAAAAATCCAAAAACGTCAAAAAAGTCTTGAAAAAAATCCCAAAACATAAAAAATGTCCTAAGAGAATGCTAAAAACATTGCAAAAAGTGATGAAAAAACCATCAAAGACAAAAAAATAAATTGAAAAACCTTGATAATTATACAATAAAGTCCTTTATACATAAACTAATTCTTTTTCATTTCAATGAGCATTGAACGACATCATACAATGAGTTTGAGCTTTAGCTGAACCAAGTCAAAACTATCAACTAGTCAACAGGTCCTCATCCAAACTAACAAAACTATCTTATCTATCAATCAAGTCAAAATCAAGTCTATTGTCAAAAGTTCATCTTGTCTTATACAAAGGTTGTAAAAACTTGAACCTAAACAAGTCAGTCTAAAGTGTGGTATCTCATCTTTGGAACTAGACATCATCATCAATCGTCAAAGTCATTTTCTAAACTACTAAAAAAACATAGACACATAATCAAAATGGATATAACTTGTTGATTCAATTTGTTCTTATTATGTCTTTATTTGCATAAGTCATGTTCCTAGCATCTCTAGGATATCCACAAGTGATTACAGATGTTGGGATTGTTCATGACTTATTTTTCTTTGTCTTCTATTTGTGTGATGTTTTCCATGAAGTCTTAAAAGAGCATTTTGGGTGTTTGTGGTAAGATCCTTCACATCCACATACAATATCTAATTAAAAAACATATTACAATATATGATTCAGTTATGATCCACCACACATACCTTGAATCTAAATGTCCAACCTAGATAGATTGGATCACATTCATTTCCTATTCAAAGTGATTTCAAGGCCCCGAAACTTACTGAAATTAACCACTTAGGGTATCGGTCACCCCAGGTGCAACCTATGCCTGGAAGGGTTATTTTTAAGGAAAATTGTGCAGGGTTCGATAAATATTCAGAATTTCAAGAAAAAATGGAAGGATAAGAGGGAAAATCAAGTGTAAAGGCTAAAACAGGGCCATGAGGGAAAGTGAATTAGGTAAATGGATGAGAAAATGGGAAATTGTGCATACTAATTAGAGCCAAACTTAGAGTTTTGAGAAAGATTGAAGGAGAAAAGAGGACCTTGATTTAAATAAGGTATGCAATTAAGTAAAATGTAAGATCCTGACATAGGGAACACACTAAGGAGGGCTAAAAATGGTCTCAAAAGGAACATAAAGAAAATGCTTAATTTTTTTAGACTACACAATCCTCAAGCATAATCCTTAGTTTTTCCACTCTCTTTTTCTCATTTCTCACCCTAGACTTGAGATTTCATCATATCAAAGGTGAAATATCTACATGTCTAGGTATATTGATAGATTTTTTTTATTGATCTTTATCTCGATTTAATGTTCAGACACAAATAGCCTCCAGTTTAGGATTTTATTGTGTATGTTGAACAAGTCTTGGCTTGTACCTCCAAGAGGGTATGTATGGAAGTAGATCACTATAAGGATTTAAAGGAGAAAATGGATATCAAGATTGGACATATGGAATACATGTAATTTTTTCTCTTGCTAATTTTTTTGTATACTTGTTATTGATGCCAATCATCAGAGCATATTTATTTGGGATATCCATTTGTCTTTTATGCATTCTAAACCCATCACTCTACCTAGTTATAGGCCTCCACATCCTATGAGAAAATAAGGTTTTGGTCTATAACGATGATTCATTAATCCAAGAACCCTAGTATTAATGAAGCCTCAATTAAGCCATCATCAAGCTCTTCAGTTAGTACTAGAAAAAATGAAACAATAGTTTTAAGATTTCCATACACATGGAAATTAATTTGTTGTCTCTTTCCATGGAGAGGTGTGTAGTGAGGAAAAATTATCTCAAACACCATTATTGGCATTAGTTTTATCATTTGATAAAGCCATAACCAATAAATGTACTTCTCCATCCCTAGTGAAGCAATATACATCATGTAGCCTCTTTAGGTAAATGAAAGAAGAATATGTGCAAAATATATGATGACCTAAATGGCCTTCCATTTAGATATGCAACTTTAATTAAGGGGAATATTTTTATTAAACAACTATTTGAATTTCGATGCCGTTATGTGATGAGGATATTGTTGGAAACAACCAAGATTGGGTTTGTAAAACAAATACTCTCCACATAGGAATATGTAAAATGAGAAATGTCACATTTTTATTCTAAAATGTACAAGGAGACTTACCTTGTATGTACAAAGGGAACCAAGTAGATGTGAGAAGGTAGGAGACAACATTTGACTACCCTTCCAACTATGCAATACGTGTAGGACTCAATGGATAAGTGTTGAAATACTTGGTGATTTTATATGAGTTGAGACAAAAGTCTAACCTCCCATAAGATGAAGAGAGAATATTTCAAACTTCTAAGCGAGCTTTAGCATATTGTGAATAATACTCAACTAAGTAGGTTTAAAGAAAACTAGTTAGGTAAAAAGCCTTTTCACACTAACAAAATCCCTTAAAATAAAATTAGGAAGTAAGATATTCACATAAAATATGAGTCCTGTCAAGGATCTCTTATACATAGAGAAAGGGAGAAAACCCATTGGGAACAAAAATCCCCTTTAAAATAGATAATGAAAAGGATGAAATGTCCTACAAATATGTCCATCTGAAGATGAACACATGATGATGAAGAACTCCTGAAATCAATGTATGTTGGAATCAATCAACTTCCAAAAGATGTAGATCAAGAGGCACATGTATGATTTAACACAAATAACAAAGCACAAGTGTGACATAGTACACAATGAAGAAGATATATATATATACACACATGACTATGATTTGATATACATCTCTCTCTCTCTCTCTCTCTCTCTCTCTCTCTCTCTCTCTCTGTATATATATATATATATATATATATATATATATATATATATATATGTGTGTGTGTGTGTGTGTGTGTGTGTGTGTGTGTGTGTGTGTGTGTGTGTGTGTGTGTGTGCAGTGTTCTTCCTAAGATGATAAACCAAATTTTCATTATTTGCATATTATGATTCCAATACTTGCTTCTCACATTCCATACTTGCATTCATCTAGAATTTCATGACTCAATTTGACACACACTTCATATATAGATTGAATTTATTATTTTATTTTATACTTAATATTCATATTGCCCATGAATAATATTCTAGCATTTTCTACTATAAGAATGAAAAATTGTTTGCTAAATGACATCTAAGATTGTTTTTTCCAAGTCTTTAATGTATGAGTTTTTCAAGGAGTTAAAAATTTTATTCTTAGTGATATTTAAGTGTGGAGTAAAGGGATCTTCAATTTGAAAGATATGTTGATAGCAAATAATACTGATGTACTTGTCATATAAATATTCAATAGACAATTTTTTTGTTCCTTACATTTTAGTATTAAACCTCTGAATTTAAGTATGATGGATGTCTATTATTTGATCATTTAATAATGTTTATATCATTGTATGAATCAAGTAATTTATGTTTTCCATTAACAACAATTTCCAATACAAATACATTATTTTATTGCTAGACAACATAGAATGAATTATCACAATTATTTACTTATTTTAGCATTTAATAATAATAATTGTATCTTGGCAAGTCTCAATTGGCGAGTATGCCGTAATTGACTCTGGCTAAAAGAAAATTCGATCAAATATGGACAATATATATAGTGGAGTCCCACTATATATATTTCCTGCCGAGCTTCTTATTTTCCTTGGTGTCCCATGCTTTCAATGTGTTTTACCGTCTAAAATAATCATATATATTTCTCCTCTTAAAGAGGTATGGAGTTTACTAAAGAAGCTTAAATAATTGGAGTGCATTTATATACTTTTTATCTAAGCATAAATAAACTCTACAAAAAATCATGGCTAGCTAGTTAGAGAGGAGTTCATAATTTTCTATTTTAATTTTCTGAAATTTTAAATTATATAAATAATTTATTATTTGAAGTTATAGTTTTATATTATCAAAATTATGTAATATGAGTATGATTTAGTTGATCATTCATAAGGCATCACATTAGTCTTTACTTTTTAGATTATTAATCATGTCAATGTGAATTATTTGATTTTTCTTGTATATAATTGTAAGATTTTGTTACACTGCATCGAGATGATGCATTGTTTAAGGGAGGAGGATGTCACAACCCAAATTTTTTTGAAACCATTTTCCCCAAATTACACTAACATTCAAGGAGAGTGGGTTTTAATGGAGGTTTTAAACATAGAGTGGGTTTTAATTGTAGGAGGCAAACTTTAGTGGACAAATCCTTTAAGCGTCCTACTATTACAACATGGGAGCCATTCGAAAGTAGGGTTTGAAAAAGAAGGGGAATGAAAACATAGATTAAAAATGCAAAAATTGGAGGACAAGAAACAGATAAGAAGTATTTTTTTTAAGAGTTTTCAGGAGATATTGTATGGAAGAATAGGGGATTATTCTTGAGAGTATGTAGGAAGTCAGAGAAGACATAAGGGAGATGGAGTAAAGGAAAGCCATTTGAGGAAGTGGCAAGGCAATTTGATTTCAGACTACACAAAATTGTTAAGAAAGGGGCTCCATATCTTTATCGACATCCTCCTCTACTCGTGTTGCCAGATGAAAAACTATTTTGGGGAAAAAGCGACGAAAAGGGAAGAAGAGTGCTTGAGCACCATGCTGGATGGAGGGAATTCCATTTGTCAGAAATTGGTCCACGTTAGATAACCAGGTTTCTTAAAAACTTTTTATTCTTCTTAAATCAGAAAATTAATTTTATATCTGCATCTTTTCTATGATTCTTCTTGGGTTCTGAGGTAAGAAACATGAATCCTCACAACTATTTGACCTAATCCTCGATAATCATAATGCTTACTACCTAATATTTGATAAAAGAATTTTATTTCTTTTTCTTTCTTCCTATGTTTAGTCGTTTGGGGTTTTCTATCTCAACTAGGATATGAATTGAAAAATGTGGTTAGAAAATATTTGTTGCACCGAGGACTTGATAAACTTGACCTACATTATGAATTTTGCCTTATAGGGATAGGGTTATTATTGCATATTTTCTAGTTGAAGGTGGGCTTAATTGTGAATTTCTAAGGTATGCTTAGTAGTGAATCAGGGGCCTTTATGATAGGCTAGAACAAGTGACTGCTCTTCCATTTAAGTCGCTTCTCTATTGACTATGCACATTTCTATACCCATTGAAAGGACCAATATTCTAGCCATGGAATGCCTCAAATTAGACATTTTGAATAAACCACCAAGTATAATGAAGAGCAATCTATATAGTGCCTGTAGGTGAACACATGTTGAACTCCAAATTTAAAATCAAGGTTCTCATTTGGCCTAGGTGGTTAGATAACTATCTAAGGGAGAGGAAATTTGGTATAATATCTATTGAGAATATTTTATTGATAACATTTTCTCTTTTTGTAGAGACAAATGTCTCCACCATACAGTCATTTTAAGAAAAGACATAAAGCATCACAAATTAGCTTGAAATTTTGAAAAAGTGATGTATTATAAAGAACCTGAAATTAAATTCATATAATTAGACAAATCTACACAATCAAAGATAAATTGATATAGACTAGTAAACATTCAATGTAGATTACTTGAAATTATATTTGCAAAAAAATTAAACGCAAAAGATCAAACATTTACATGTGGAAACTACTATGAAATATCTATCCATTCGGGTAACCACATTTCATTCTTTAGTAGCAAAAAAGTGATCTGTTTGACAGAATTCTTCAAAGAATGCGGTCTTTTAACATTTGTCTTGTTAAAATGTAATTCCATTTGTTTTGGATCTCTTATCTACCTTTGAATCTTGGTGTTTTTTAATGTTTTTGATTAAGTAAAACAGGTTTTATAGGGCTCCTAAAACCCATAACAAAATAAAAGTCTTGAGAAAGTCAAATAAACCAACCAAAGTAAAACAACCGAAAGTAGCAAGGACAGGCCACCACAAGGCCGAACATGAAAAAGCAGAGAAATAAAGCAAAAACAGGGAAAACAGTTATGCTAAGCTCCTGAGCATAACCATCGCATTGTTTTCAAGGGCTTCCATCAGTTGAATCGTATCTTTAACATTCTGCACTTGGGAACTTTGCGGATCAGTTTTCTCCCTGTTCTTCCTGGTTCTTGCCCTGGTTCTCTTCCCTGGGCCTTCCGTCTGCTTCTTGTCTTCCTGGATCAATTTTTTTAATGTTACCATGCAAAGTTTTAATTATTCTTTTACATGAGATGTTTCATTGCACCAGCTGTAGAAATTTGGGGTAAAGTTATTTACTACCATTCCATTTAACTCTGTGGGTGTCGAAAGGGAAATGTGTTTCTTGATCTGTCAGCTGCCTTGTGCTCTATTTATTTGTGCTTATCTCCTTGATCGACTGTGGGTGGGGATTATGGTCAGTGCTCCCGCTCTTTTACTTGTATTCCTTCTCCTCGGCGGTGAGCACTTCATGTACTGTTGCAGTCGGGGGTGATGATCTTTGTGTTTGTCTTAGTTTCTGTTTGTTGCGCTTGATTGTCCTGCTCAGACAAGGCACTTCCAACATATTACTGCTACTCACGTGGCTTGCAATTCCAGGTTTAATCCTCAAATTCATAATCATTTCAGCGCTTTCACAACAAAAATGTAGTTTGGTTATGAAGGAGGAGGAAACCCAAAGCCAAGCCACAGTCGAGTTTTGATGAAATCAGAAGGATGAATGCGCATTTATAAGTCTCAGAGTCTGAGATGAGATGCGAACACGAAAGAAACTGAAATATGTGTAGACATCTTTTTTTTTCGCCAACCAACTCCTTTGTGATTGACATTTAAAAATGAAAGGTGTTGACTACTATCTTGTAGGCAACTAACACAAAATTGACACGAAATCTCGAAAAGCATACGCGCCAAACTTAACCCATATCTTCGAGGAAAATGTGAGCAGGCTTTAATCACGTTTATTTTTGGCTGTCAAAATGGAAACGTCTAAACAGAAAACTAAAACGCATGTTCTACGAATACTTCTTGTTTTTTCTTCTCTGTCTTTATAAAACATGTTGAAATGTATGGAAGCATCTTTTAACATAGAGAAATTAAAGCTGAAAAATTCAACATGTATTTTAAATATAGAGTATATATTAGCTAATAATATTAGCAATTGTATTGATAAGAGGTTCAAAGGTTAATTCATAATAAACATGAAAATTAAATGTAAATCATAATTACATAATATTTTATATTATTTTCAAAATTTCTTCCATTGTTAAATTTTATAGTTTATAGTTTATGTAAAATGCATATTTAAAATTTATTTCCTATTTAATTATAATTATTTTAAATAATGTGAAATCTTAGATTGCACAAGTTTACAATCACAACATTTGAGCGATGATTTGAACCTAGAGAAAAACAACAACGCTCCTCTTTAATCGACATGCTAGGTACTGAACCCATATTTCTCAAATTTTTAATTAAAAACTATTTAAAAAAAATTTATTTAAAATAAAATATATTAAATATTATAGTATTGTTGAAGTATTTTATAGAAGTTCAAGTCCCACATGATTCCACTATAATAAAACAAGAGAGAAGTAAAACACTGTGGCGGCTGATGACGAGTGCATGATAGTCTTGTATAACAAAGTGTACTTGCAGTTGCAGTTAGTCTTTTGCTTTTCTGAAGATTCAATTTATTAGATGCATGGGAATTTTAGATGTGGTAGTCAGCAAAGTCATCTGCACGAAGGGGCAAACTGATCTGTATAAGTAGGGTGTATATGAGAAATAATATAGAAATGTAGATTTAAAAGATTCAAATTGAAACCAGAATTACATAATTAAAAACAACAGAGTACATAAAATAAAGAACACACAAATTTATCGTGGTTCACCACAATAGTGGCTACGTCCACACTGAGAGCAGAAGAATTCTATTAATCTCAAACTGAAATGAAATTACAATGAAGAGATGAGTCTTATTTATAAAGCTCAATCTGAGCAGCTGGAAAGACAAGGCACAAACAGACAAATGTCCATTGGCCTTCCAATTTCAACAAACTCCCACCGGAAGTCAATGGATAATCCAGCTGATTAGGCATTCCCCTGCTCTACATGCTGATCTACTTCAGCTTAACAAGTCCAAGAGAAGTTCTTGCACATTTGAACTTCTCTTTGGTTACAACTTTAGTGAATACATCTGCTGGATTGATTTTAGTATCAATCTTTTCAACCTTCAACCTACCCTCTTCAACCATGTGCCGAACAAAGTGAGCATGGATGTCAATGTGTTTTGAACGTCGCTGAGAAGTATGATTGTGAGCCATAAATATGGCACTGCGACTGTCATTGAAAATAACATAATCCTTTTGTTGATACTTCATTTCACCAAGTAATCGCTGCAACCAAATCATTTCCTGAGCACGTTCAGAAAGTGCCAAATACTCAGCTTCAGCGAAAGAAAGAGCAATAGAATGTTGCAGCCTTGAGGCCCAACTGATAGTAGCTCCAGCAAACATGAATGTGTAACCAGTAGTAGATCTACGCTTATCCAAATCTTTGGCAAGATCTGAATCCGTGAATCCCCGTAACTATTAATTGTTGCTACCAAAACATAATACCAAATCTGAAGTGCCTTTGAGATATCTTAGTATCCATTTGACAGCCTCCCAATGAGTCTTCCCGGGATTGCTCATGAATCTACTTACAACTCCCACCGCATGAGCAATGTCGGGACGTGTCGAAACCATAGCATACATAATGCTACCAACTGCAGATTTGTAAGGAATGTCCTCCATATATTCCTTGTCCTCTTGTGTTTGTGGACACAATTTTGCTGATAAATAAAAATGTGAATCAAGTGGAGTAGAAACACTATGCGCATCAGCCATACCAAATCTCTGAAGTACTTTGTCAATATACTCTTTTTGTGACAATGTGATCAGTTTCTTCTTCCTATCCCGGGTTATGGTCATACCAAGAATCTTCTTGGCTGCCCCTAAATCCTTCATGGCAAATGTGCTTGCCAATTTAGTTTTCAGCTCATTAACAATTTTAGAGCTTGTTCCCGCTACTAACATATCATCAACATAGAGAAGAAGAATAAAAAATTCACCATTCGGGAGTGTCTTATAGTAAATGCACGGATCAGATTCACATCTGATAAAATTATGTTCAAGCATGAAGGAGTCAAACTTGACATACCACTGTCTCAGGGCTTTCTTGAGCCCATACAAACTACGCTTTAGCTGGCAAAAGAGATGTTTTGCCCCTTTTTCACAAAACCTTCAGGTTGATGCATATACATCTCCTCATTAATGTCTCCATGTAAAAATGTTGTTTTAACATCTAACTGTTCCAATTCAAGATCCCAAATGGTTGCTAATCCCAATACTGTTCGGATTGATGTCATCTTCACAACTGGAGAGAATATTTCAGCGAAATCAATTCCTTGTTTCTGAGCATATCCTTTTACTACCAACCGAGCTTTGAACTGTTTGTGACCTCCTCCTTCGTCTTTCAATTTATAGACCCACTTGTTCTTGAGTGGTTTTCAATTTGGTGGAAGAGCAACCAAATCCCAGGTGTCGTTCACTTCAAGCAAACTCATTTCATCTATCATAGCAACAAACCAATTGTTTTTATCATTGCTTAGACATGCTTCTTTAAAAGTTGCAGGTTCAACTTGCTCAGAAATTAAGAGCTCTGGCTTTGCCTCTTCAGCAAATAATAGCTAATAATCAGATAATTTTGAAGGAACTTTCCTTTGTCTTGAGGATCTTCTCAAATCAGGATGATTTGGTTCACGAGAATGAATTCTCTTTAACTGATTATCATCATCTTCTCCAGGTGAAGGATTTATGTGAGTAACTGTTCTGTTGGTGTTAGATTCCATGAGTAATTCATGAGGACTACCTTCAGAGATGGGAAAAGAGCATGTCCTCTGTATACCTGAGTTGTTACGGCATGATAAGACTCCCCTGTTCTGAATATTATCCCTGTCACTACTTTCCCTCATATCATGAGTTGTCTGCAAATTATCATGAGCTACTATAGCTCTATCATCCCTGCCAAAGTCATGTTGTTCCCTGTCAAGAGACGTGGTTACTAAGTCCTCTGTGGAATGCCCACGCTGGTCACTAAGAATGGACCGTTCCATTTGCCTGTGCTGGTCTACACTGTCTTGTGTATGCATAGTCCCAAAATTGGCATAGAGGGAGCTTGGACGTGTAACATGATGAGAGAAGTTACCATTTTAAATTATTTTAGACTGCACATTACCTCTTCCGTGAGGAGTAGCATTGTGTGGGTGAGAGTCCCCTTCTTCACACAAACCTGGCACATCACAGGGCATGCCGTGAGGTTGAAAATTGCCTTTATTTTCTTCTCTGCAGTGATGACTAGACTGTGAGTTGTCGTGAGGGGAGTGCTCAGTGTCAACCATTTCATAGAAGCCAAAGTCTGTAACTTCATTGCGGTGTGGAGACTGCATAAAACCACCGTGAATATCCTTGCAGTGATGAGAATTTTCAAAGGAAGCATAGTCATTTCCGTAGACTATATTCTCTCGACTATTATTATAATTTTCGTAAACAATTTCCCTATTATTACAGTCACCACCGTGAGAGGTGTTATGAGGAGAGGAGGGGAAGAGCATAGGCTCTCCCCTGTTTTCAAAAATCACTCTAACTATCATCAGTCAAATTTCTTTTTTCATTAAACAAATTATGAGAATAATCATCCTCACTTGATGAGGATTGAAATGGATAATTGAGAACAGAGGTTGGAGTCGCTTGAAAGGAGCTTCTTCCCTGTGGATTAAAACCATTTGAAGGTATTGTGAAGGAAATATAATCATTTCCAAACTTATCAATGTTTGTAGAAGCTGAAAATTTTTGCTCATTAAAAATGACATCACAACTACGAATGATTCGCTCTTCAACCGGATCTCAAATTCTGTAACCAAACTGATCTTCACCATAGCCAACGAAAATGCCCTTTTGTGATTTGAAATCCAGCTTTGTCCTCTTTTCTCTTGGGACATGAACATGAGCTTCACACCCAAAAACTTTGATGTGTGAATATGAAATCTTTTTTCCCAGCCATTCCTCTTCCGGAATGCCAAATTCTAGACGATATGAAGGAGTTCTATTGATCAAATAGACTGCTGTATTACAGGCTTTCGCCCAAAATTCTTTGCCCAAACCGGCATTTGAAAGCATACATCGTGCTTTCTCAAGAATGATTCTATTTAACCATTTTGCTGCCCATTTTCTTGAGGCGAATAAGGAACAACCTTAATTCGTCTTATACCATGATCTACACAAAAGTTATCAAACTCCAACGAAAAGAATTCACCTCCATTATCCATTTTTAAACACTTAATTTTATGACCACTCTGATTTTCCACAAGAGCTTTAAAAATTTTAAATTTTGAGAATACTTCTGACTTTCTAGAAAGCATATAAACCCATACCTTTCGGGTGCTATCATCAAGAAAGGTGACAAAATAGCATGCGCCTCCATAAGAGGTTACCTCCGTAGGTCCGAAGACATCCGAATGCACTAACTCCAAAGGTGTAGTCCTTTTATCATGTCCATCCTTCAAAAAATTGACCCACTTTTGTTTCCCATAAAGACAATGCTCACAAAATTTTAAATTTGCAGATTTGAGACCCGGTAATTGATCACGATTCAGCATTACCTCAAGGCCTTTCTTGCTCATATGGCCTAGCCTTTGATGCCAAAGCGCAACATCGCTGTCCACAAGTGTTAAAGTAGCTCCCACCTTATCAATGGGTTTCAAAATATAGAGACTTCTAGTTTTGTCTCCTTTAGCAATAGCCAAAGAACCTTTGACTATTTTTCAAGAATCCGTAAGTTCAGTTTTGAATCCTTGGGTGTACAATTAACTAACAAAAATCAGATTCCTCTTTAATTGAGGAACATGTCTAACATCTTTAAGAAGTAATTTTGCTCCTCCTTCAAGATGCAAGACAACATCTCTTTTCCCAACAATTTTACAAGCTTTTTTATCACCCAAAAACACCCCTCCGAATTCACCATCTTGATAATTTGTAAATGCATTCGTGAGATAGGAAGCATGAAAGGAAGCTCCCGAATCAATTACCCACAAATCAGATTTTGTATCACTTGTTGACAAAATTATCTAATGCCTAGATCCTTTTCACAAACTGTGTTTGCTTGGCTGTCCAATACTTGTTCTTGTGCCTTCTTATATTTTCTGCAATCCTTTTTAACATGCCCAGCCTTCCCACAAAACTAACAACCATTTTGTCTCCCTCTTGACTGTGATCTTCTTGCAGATTGAGACCTCCAATTGTTGTTATATCTGCCTCTATATTGGCTTCTTCCTCTATTTTGGGTGCTCACCATTGTGAGAGCATTATCGGAAGAGGATTCATCATTCTTTCTCCTCAAATCTTCGGAGAGCAAGGTGGCTGAAACTTCATCAAAAATCAGCTTCTTGGTAGTTGATGCTGAGGTGCTTATGGCTATCATAAGTCCATCCCAACTATTAGGAAGAGAACATAGCAATAGAACAGCCTTATTTTCATCATCTTGTGTCATGCCAACTGAATTCGCTTGGCTGATCAAGGTGTTAAATTCGTTGAGGTGATTTATCATGGATTCACCTTCCCTCATCTTAAGTTTATACAACTTCTTCATGATGAAGACTTTGTTCACAGCAGATGTTTGTGCGTATGTTGAAGCCAATTTATCCCATACGTCTTTGGCTGTATTTTTGTCTAAAACATTATACAACACATTATCGCCTAATGCGAGAAAGATTGTCGCCATGGCTTTCTCATCAAGCTTTCCCTAATCTTCATCCGACATGGCTGTGGGTTTCTTTGCTTTTCCTTCAAGTGCTAGCGAAAGCTCTTTATTGACTAACAACGATTTCATTTGAATCTTCCATATTCCGTAATTCTTCCCAGAGAATTTTTGAGCTCTTACTTCTTCCATAATTCTGAAACCGAATTCTTCAACCAGCGATTAACCTCGCTCTGATACCAATTGTAGATTTAAAAGATTCAAATTGAAACCAGAATTACAGAATTAAAAACAGCATAGTACATAAAACAAAGAACACACAAATTTATCGTGGTTCACCACAATAGTGGCTACGTCTACACTGAGAGCAGAAGAATTTTATTAATCTCAAACTAAAATGAAATTACAATGAAGAGATGAGTCTTATTTATAAAGCTCAATCTGAGCAGCTGGAAAGACAAGGCACAAACAGACAAATGTCCGTTGGCTTTCCAATTTCAACAAGAAAATCCATTGCTATTGAGAAAATCTTGGTTGGAGAAGAGAGGAGAAGAGAGAGGCATGTCGAAGTTTATGAATTTCCCAGTTGAGTTTGCAGAGATTAAATATGGCGTTGTGAAGGAGGCTTTGCGGAAGCTTATTTCAGGGATGGGTGAAAATCAGAGGCAACACCCTGAGCTTTATGGGGAGATCGAGCGTGAGCTGCAGTGGGTGGATGTGAGCCGCTTCAAGTCTACAGAGATCACCTGGGCAACTGTAGAAGAACGATGGTTCCACCTGGTTGCCAGAGATGTTGAATCGTCATCAAATGGGATTCCGGGGAAAACATATGTGATTCCACTCACAGCTTCACTTGATCCTGGCGAAGTGGCATACTATGATGGAATTCCACGGGATGTGTTATTCATTCAGGTGAATGAGAATGAGAATGATAATGATGGTGCTGCCGCTGCAATGGATTCCTTGCGGGCTGAGCATCTGTGTGCTCAGTGTTTTTACAGAGAGGAGCTTGGTAGGCCTCCACACATCAGAAGAAGGAGGCTTCGCCTTGTAATTCAGCGTGGCATTTCTCGGCTTCTTTCGCAAGATTGATCTTTTAAATCTACCCACTACACATGTCACTTTGTTCAGTACTTTTCAATTGCATGGTTTCAAATGAGAAAGAGAAAGCCGCTGAATGACTGTAATGTTCAAATAAACATTCCACTTCATATACAATTTATGTATTTTGGAGGCGTCCTAACAGTCGTCCTTTTCCAATTCAGGGGAAATTTTTTGACATTAAACTCTGTAATTTAACACACAATGGTTCTGTCATAAATTCCACTATAGCCAGAAATGAATTGTAAATGATTGTTATTGCTTATGTTTTAAGTACTATAATAATAGCAGCAGTTTTAGATAATAATTATATGAAAAAGAATAAATTTACGTGGATAAATAAATGTTATTGAATGCTGACAAGGATGGCAAGACAATCTTTCACAAAGAAAAAGTGGATTTTGGAGCCAATATTGCATGGAGATGCATGGACTGTAGAATGATGTGAAGTCAATATTGTAGGTCGACTATTTAAAGATCGATATCCATTGTTATTATTGAATGAGAATTGGTAAAGGTTAGAAAGCCTGGCTTCACACTTGGCGATTGCAATTGTTTGAAGGTTTCGAAAGCCTACCCTACAATCATGGCATTCCATAAGATTACATCTCTTCTGATGTATTTCGTCATTGCAATCACAAACAAAATCCCTATATAATTTATCCTTTGATGCATGTCCTCACCTTGTTTCAATACTCCATTTAGCATAGGTAGGGAGAATGTGGCCAAAGGTTTCAAAAGACTGGCTTAACACCTATCAATAGCATTTTCTTCAACATAATTAATTTTTTTATATTTGTTTATATAGTAAAAGAGGTGAATTGATAGACCATTTAGTAATTGATATTGTTTGCGGAATAAAAAAAATGATAGATAAATGATAGTTTCCACTAAATTAAGCATTCACTAAAAGCAATTAAAAAATGATTGAAAAAAACTTGTAAATAAAAAAGATAATCAACTTTTATTATCAAAAGGGAGGGAGGGAAGTGAGAGAGATAAGGATAAAGAGAGTGATGGATAGAGTGGGGGCAAAGAGAAACGTGGATAGAGAGAGTGATGGATAGAGTAGGGAAAAGAAAGGGGTAAGTAAGGAGATAGAGATAGGAAATACACACACACACACACACACACACACACATGTATATATATGTGCATACATACATACATACATACATACATACATACATACATACATATATATATATATATATATATATATATATATAGAAAGAGAGAGAGAGAGATTGTATGTCTCATCTTTAACAATTAAAATATATTAGCAAGAGGGCTAAGTGATATTGATTATTATGTATGAGATCTTGAATATATATATGAAGGGAACTTCATACACGTGTAGGGAAGCTTCTCATCTATTTATTGATGAAGATAAAGAAATGCCTTACAGTCCTCCAGATGTTACCCATTTGCACAAGTCCCAAACGAAATGCATAGGAGTCATTCATTCTCAGATCTGGAGCCAATTCGTCTCAGGTACCATATTCTTCTATTTTTATAAAACTCTGCTTAGAAATCCTGTTAATCCATTATTCCTTATTTTTCTTCAAAGATTGGGAATCTATAATCAAACTTCAATATATTTTATGCTTAGTCCTTACCTGGGCTTGGACTTGGGTTATCCCTTTGCAACTGCATGGTACCTTTGAACCTAAATATTGGAAGGCCTAATTGTAAGACCTATGGCACAAAGAATTTTTAACACTGCCAATAGGACCAACATTGCGAGTGTGATAACACCTTGTGATGAGTAGTTGTATATAGTCATCATGGTCTTATGTCCACCTACATCCTAGAGTCCTCTTCTAGTAGTTCTTGCAGTAGTAGCTCTACTTTCTTAGCGACATCTTGGATTTTACACTTGCTATGGAATTTTAATCATTGTTTTACATCATAGTTTTGTCATTCAAACTGTGGTTGTATGTGTAAAATTAAGGTCAGATATGTATTGGAGTCCTGGATTCATTGTCGTCTAGGAATTCAGACTCTGAACGCTGCATCATTGATTATAATTTGTTACATCCAGAAATTGATGTGTCTCATATCATGTTTGAAGTTATAGAGAATGGTTCATTTACCTTACTGCTTGATGCAAAATTTGGTCTTTTGTGTGTTCTAAGAAGCCTGGTTTGCTAGCACGATGTGAGCTTTGAAAGTGTGATATGGAGTGGTGAGATGTGACATGTAGTTTTAACTTTTGAAATCAAGCTTGATATGTACACTTTGTCCTCTGCTCCCTGTGCCAACTTGGTAGACACTATTCAAGTAGGCATAGAGGTACTAAACATAGTGTCAATGGGCTGGAGCAATAGGTGCTATGTGATTTTACACTTGTGCTACAATGAAGCATTGAATTGCCAAGGATAATCAATGTAGGCGACGTAATTGTGAAAACTCCAATTCGGAAGTTGGATCTAGAATTAGAAAATGGTTGTTAAGAGTGGTAAATTGGGAATAGTTTCACCCTTCCTAACTCTTCAATTCAAATAGCTGAAATCAGCCTTATTCTACTGTACTGGAAAATGTAAGCCTCATGCCAATTACAACTCATTATTTTTAAACACTTGGGATTTTTGTTGTGCATCATTATTTTGGCCTCATTTTTTGAAAACTAGCTATAAGCACAGACTCAATATCCTCCACCCATTTCACTTTCTCGAGTATTAAGGTCTCTTATCTTCTTGAAAGTGTGCTAATATCTTGTTCACCATATGCATTCTATACAGCATATTAACTTATGTTTTCCACTTTTCCCTACTCATTTCCTCTTCTTGTGATTACCTATTTCATTTTATCAACATCGTGAACTTGATGAATTCTTACTTGATTTCATATAAGCTTTTGGATTTCATAATTGATTTTGTTCGGAATCCAATTCTATGTAGAATGTTTTGGCTTCTACTTTTATTTATAATTACATTTAAAATTTTGCCCAATGTTTTTGGCATCTATTTCAATAAGTAATTGCACATAAAAGTTTGACCAGTGTTTTTCCCCTCCATTTAACACGCTTTAGAATTCTTTAGTGTTTCATATAAGCTCAGATATTGAATTTTTATTTTCTTAGCTTCAAACATATAATAAATTGGTAACTGGCTATAGTGCTCATGATTGTGAAGTCCTAAGCTAAAAGTAGTTCAGCTAATTGCTTGATAAAAGATTTGGAAAATAATTTTTTTTCATAACACACAACTTGTACAATGATGTCATATAGATTCCAATGACACTATTCTTTGCATGGCTAATGGATAGGGCTGGTAAATGTATTCCCCTCATGGTAAGTAAATAGGTTGCTTCTATTAATGCTCTGTTATGAGATGATAAGATCACCACTGATTCAACTAAAGCACTCGAAGAGAATTGTATAATATTTCCTTCATTCTGTCAGATCTCATCTGCAGGAGTGGCAACCAGCCTTTTCCTTTGCATTCTATCTAAATGTATTCTTTTCAAGTAGCAATATATTTCTTTGTTGCAGATAAATGAGTTAGGCAGGCTTTAATATATGAATTTTATTTGGACAAATAGGGAAAAAATATTCCTATTGTTAAGTAACTATTTACGTTCTTTTAATCATTTAAAGACAAAAACTTGATTAATTCCTCATTTTGAAGTTTTATCTCATGCTTCATGGAATATTACAGACCAATGTGCTAGCAACTTCTTATTTTTCCATTATTTTGGCTTTAATTGGTTTATTGGCAAGCCAAATTTATCTATTAGGCTTTATAGTTTTACTGATAATGATAATTTAACTGATTGGTGCTCTTTAACAATGCGCTTATGTTGTTTCCTACTCTACTAGTATGGGGGTCATCCCATGGATTATTATGTCCGAGGTAATGTGTCTTGTCCAACTTACACCTAAGAAATTAGAAATATTCTAGCAAAAGACACAAAGTTTAGGCATATTTTTCATTTAAGAAAAGCAATGTTTACATAGTTAAATATTTTGCATAAAAGAAAAAAATCAAGGCCTGAGGAAGTAGACATGATCCAATGGTGAAGTTTACTTCTATTTCTCAAGGATTTTCACTTGATGCAAAATCATGAATATGAAAGCTTGTTGGTATGCCCGGTAATCTACAAATTGGGCCTTTATAGTGTTCTAATACTTTGACCTTATATCAATGTTAAACCTTCTAGATTCAATTTCATTAAATACAAACATCTCATCAATGAAATATTCAAGACAATATTAGTCTTGTTCTAATTTTTAATATTATATACGCTCAACTATAAAGTATTCATTCTACTTTACTCTACTACTATAGATACTTCCTATCAATATTAAGGGAATTGCTGGTACTGTGGAACGATGGTCAATTGGTATTTTTCCTGGGCTATGAAAATGATAATAAAATTACTCTTAGAATGGAGCAAAATAGGTAAAAATATGGCCATATCACAAATTCTAATTTGGGAACCTAGGATGGATTTCTTTTTTAGTGGTTCTGGGATCATTGCCATAGGATTCTAGACTCAAATTGAGCTATATTTCTTACAAGAAGATTCATGCTCTATGCCATATCTAGTGCTTTTATCTTAACCTTTTTTATATTGTTTGCATCTAAAACTAAGAGGAAAACTCTCGAGGAATTGAGGCATCACACATATAAATTTTGAGGTGGTTACAACTTTGGAACTATCAAGAGTATTCTTGGATGATATATTACTATAAAAGCATTGGGTTCCTGTAATGGATGTGGTGGGTAAATGGAACAAAATTTTGTGATCATGAAACTGAAAGATGATACACCATACATTGGGAATTCTATATTGCCCTCAAAATTAGGGTTCACAAGTTCTCAATACACCAAATTAGGTGACATCTCTATAGCTACCTATTTAGGGGAATTCATGGTCTAATTGATAATGAAACCTTAGACACAAGGATCTTATGATTAAATTTCAGAGCATTTGAATATAAATGGATATTTTCTATTGAATAGTGATATGTTCTTTAGGATTTTCAGTTAGCTGAAAAAATTGATCATGCTTTCTATAATAATTGCACTTAAATTTTTATATGAAATTAAATTGGATTATTTATACTCTTTGGTGTAGTTGCATAATGGACTTTGTACAGTGATAAAATATTTTTTTTGGTATGAACAAGAAATTCTAAAAAGACATGGATGCATTTTCTATTTCTATATAATAACATCATGATAAGATGTTTGAAATTTTTTTTAGGTATATCTTAGCTTTGACTATGTCTGTTTACTACTTCCCTGCTTTGAACATATAGCTTAATCTTTGGGACATATCATGCCAGGGTTCATTTACTATTTTGGGATTATTAATTTCCAGTTGTTTTTTGTTTATGTAGCATGGATATAATGATTAATTTTGTTTATTTTAGCTAGAAATTTTCATGTTCATTATTGTCTTTATATAGTTTCTCTGATCTCTATCATTACAGATTTTACCAACATTATCTGTAACAAAGGAATGTAGTATAATGCAGTCCTGCAAAAACAAAATTCTTATTTTAAATAATCCAAACCTCTCATAGTTGGCTAAGTGATCTTCAACTCTTTCCCTTAACTAAAATACAATAGACACATGCACAAATTTTGTAACCAATACACTTATCACTTAGCTGAATGCCAAATCCAACAATCCAACATTTACTGGTTTTGATTTAACTTCCTTTGCTACCAGTTTGCTTTGTTTTCTCTTCACCTTTGCATATGTAGAAGGAATGTTTACTGACGAGTTTTCAATTTCACCTACAACAACACACAAATCTAATAACAAATCAAACTAATAACTTGTAATTCACTAGTTATGGCTCATAGCAACTTGATAACAATTCATCTCAAATATCTCAACTCAAATGTAACTATTGGATAATTTAGGTCAAGATAGATCTTGAATACTAGAATGAAAGTAAAGTTCAAAAATAAAATCACTTTCCTCTATTCATCATTGATAAATACACATTGTGAAGTTCAATGATAAAATATTATTGTTACCAACCATAGGAGTAGTGTCATGTCACCGGTTAAAGAATATCCACCGATTGGTACTCATCCAACAGTTATAAATGATATCAAATAGGTATACATCATGAAATCTCAGTGTGGTCGACACAAAATCACTAACAACTTTAAAGTATTTAGCAAAACCAAAATCATAGTAATTTACACCATAATGTGCATACAGATCTTATCACTCTTGAATCAAGGATATCAATAAATGATTTTTCTATAAGTGCTCCTCCTAAGAAAATAATACTCTTAGTTTGAAGATGAATCCTCCATACTAGAGGATGGTGAATTCCCTTCAGATGACTCGACCTCTTCCTATTTCTCTCATTTCTTCATCCAATTATTCTTCATCTCATGCATGACTTCATCAACATTTATAATCTCATTTCCTTTCCTATCCTCTAACCAGTTAGGAGATCGGTTCCTAAATTTGAAATCCCTAGGAAGGAGATCAACCCTATGGCATTAGAAACAAGCCATACTTGTTGACCTCCAAGGTCCAAAATTTCCTCTCTATGTTCTCATTTTCCAATTTACTACTAGGTGACCATAGTTATCACATACCGAGCATGTAACATTGAATTGTCTTTCCCATCTGATAGGGGTCACCAGTTTCGTAGGAGATCTAGGTGCATTCACTCTTGACTTGTAATCTCCATCTTTCTATCCATATTTATTGTGCATATAAAAAAATATCCATCAAATTTACCACCATTGGATCTACTTCTAGATCTAGATATACACTCATATGTAGTATGACCATACTTTTGACAATTATAGCAATAACCATCTAAAGAATAAGGTTTATTCACCAGTTTTATCCTACACACATTTGCAGTATGACCAGGCTTTCCATTATTATAACAAGTAGGTCTTTTAGGTTTCTTACCTAAATTATTTGGATCTACCTTCTCATCTTTTTGTGGCTTCTTAAGTTTAGGTTTGGATGACTCACTGATTTCAAATGTTCCTTGACCTGTGTAACCAAGACTAGTTGTGTGTTTGTTTCTTCTTTGGCTCTTCAATTGTTTATGGAGATTTTTCACGATTTCATTATATTGCTTCATCTTTTCATTTTCTTCTTTCTCACTTTGCAATTCCTTCTTCAATTTATCATTCTCCTCTCTAAGCCTTTCATTTTCAGTCTAAATTTGCTGGTTCTCCTCAGTTGTGTCATGAAGGAACTCATCCATGATAGCATTCTCTTGAGATATCCTAAAGAATTGTTCCTCCCTTTCCTTTAATGCATCCTCAAAAAATTTCTTGGCATCTTCAACTATTGTTTTTCCTTCAAGGTCTTCACACATCCTAATAGACTGTCTTTCAAGCTCTCTTTTTAGATTCACCACTTCTTTATTGAGTCTCTTGTTCTTATACATAAAATATACAATTGCTTCTTCATATTCTTCAGACATACTATCTTGAGATAGTTGATCAATGTAATCATGTCATTCACATAACTTCTTAATAAGTTCTCTCCTTATGGAAAGTGAATTACTTATCTTTTCTTGTATCTCATTGATCATCTTGTTTGCATTGTCAAGTTTCTTCTCATACCTTTAATTCACCATGATTGTGGATCTTTTCCTCAATATGTTAGGCTTATCACCAAGAGGACCGGTTCTTTGATACCAATTATTATAATTCTTAGGTAGTGAGAGGGGGGTGTGAACCAGTATAAATATGTAATGAACAAATTCAACTACCAATCTAAATAACTACAATATTAACTTCCAAACCATAAAGCATATAAGCAATGTAAGAAAATAAAAGAAAATAATATCAAGCATCCAAAAAATCATCACATAGGACAAAAATATTTTTGACATGGAAACCCTTGGTTAGAGGGAGAAAACCATGGTGGGGATGAAACCCACAAGACCACTACTGCAGTAAATGAGTTTTCCCCATTAGGAGCTACAATTACCCTTTCTGAGGGTTCACCCGGTTAGGAGTGATTAGTACTTTTTTATAAGTACAATTAGATATTATAAGATCTACCTCACAAGATGATTTCAAAACCTTATCTCAAATTTTACCTGGTTAAGGGGTTTATAAATAGGAACCTATTAGAGTTCACCCTGCTAAGGCATTTTCTTTCTACAACTGCTAGGGAACAACAAGATGAATGATCTGGGTGTAGCAATGCTTGCCTATCAAATCCAATCTATTCTCTACACTCTATAACTTCTCACAACTTTGTCTCTATTAGATCTATGATCGGAACCTTAAATAGTACTGATAGAAATCACAAAACCATTATCTCAATCTAACATCATCCATGTTGTTCAATATTAGAAGCTCCAAATATATACACATCTTGACATTATACACACCAAAAATTAAATTCAAATACTTTCTCATGCAAGAGCCACACACCAAAATGAAAGTTTCGATGTAAAACACATTCTACCATGACTGTGTTGCCGCAAAATAGTATCTATAAGTTATATCTCCAAGGTAGTCAAGCATGTTTTGACTTCTCCAATGCACCACCCTAAATCCACCACATATGTTTGCATTGAGACCAAAAATTCCAACTCATCACTTCCATAACCTCTATTCCTTGTCATCATATCACCAAATATCATCGCACTACTATACCAATCACCGATATGGAATCTACCAACTATTTCTCAAGAACACAAGTGTTCTTAGTTGTCTCAATGTTTGTGGCATCAAAAAATCTCTTACCGATCAACCAAATGAGTTGTGGTGAGAACCACACATAGTGAAATTGGTGAATGCTAACATAGTAAACCTAAAAAATAAAGAATTGGATCAAGTAAGAGAAGCTAAGACCAAATCTAAAAAGGAGGAGAAAGGTAAATCTCTCATAAACCAACATGTAAGTAAGAAACCCTATTCTTGTAAGGGTATTTGTCTTAATTATATATGTTTTTGGTAGTTATTTTAATTAATAGATATTTACTAAGAACTTTACATAATTATTATGTTTTTCTTGGTTTTTTCAAAGAGAGAGAGAGAGAGAGAGATCTACGACAACACATCTTTAGGAAATTCTACCAAATATTTTTGTATCACAAAATTTTATTACTTTGAGTATATATCCATGTTTTGCCAGTTGGTTTAAAGTTGATAATGTGGGCTATCAACTCTTGAAATAGTGTGGGTTTCATGTTATAAAGATTCAATACTTGTTGCCTTAAAAAATGATGGGTGAAGTTCTTGTTAGATGATGCATTGACAAGGACCTTAGTGTAGGATCCAGTATGTAGGTACGATGGATACCATATAGCATAGATATCATTTTCCCAAATAAGTTTTAGTGGTAAGGTATGTTTCATTCTACATTTTAACTTAATAATGATAGAATTCTACGATGGTAGAATTGTGCTCTTTTGTATTGAGATAAAAAGTTCATAATTTTTACTATGCTAATTTTTCATTCATTAGTTTCTTCATATATATTTGTTAGAAGAAGAATTATCAACTAATATTAGAAATTTCTTATATCAAGAAATATCTTTGGAAAGTAGTGGTATCATGAATGTAGATCCCTAATTTTTTGAAGAGTTTAAGATGTCACTTTTGCAAATTTTACATTTTTCTTTGTATTGGTGTTTCATTAGAAAATTTTATTAAACATGGAAAGGGGAATATAGAAAGAGAGACAAAACATGACTAAACCAGGGGAGAGATATAAAGTGAAGGAGAGATAGTGAAAAGTAGGAGAGAGGAGGCAAGAAAGAAAAGGCATGACAGAGGAGAGAGAAAGGTATCTATGTCACTCTACCATTTGACATTTCTACTAACTAATAAGTTAGAGTTTCTATAGGAAAGAGGGCTAAGGGGGAATTTTCTTGGAAATTCCATAAGACATTTCATTTTTCGTTGAATACACATACTAAGTTATAATATGTTTGTAGGTTAAAGATTGTGAAACCCTACACAATTAAAAAACTAACAAAAAACTATTCCAAAATGAGTAAAAGAAACTAATAAAAACAATAGATAGAGAGGATGTTTTAATTGTCTTGTAAGCTACTTAGATGATTGTGTACCATTGATTATCATTGTCAACTTCCTTTGTTCCAATAGAAGTATAAATGAGACAAGTATATAGGGAGAGGTAGAAGGTGAGATAGAAATAGACAAAGATAAGATAGAAATGAAGATATATAAAAATATAATGGTTAGATAGAATAAAGATGAAATCGAGGTACAAAACATATTATGAACATGTTCCATTTATTTATTATAAACTTATTTTTAAAATAATAATATAATGATTTCGTATTAATAATATTAAAAATATCACATAAAATAAATGTATTATAATATGCTTAACACATAAATAAATATATTATAATATGCTTAACACATGATATTTTTAAATAATAAATATTAATTTATATACATATAATTCCATTTAATATTAGAATTATAAATTAATAAAACTAAATATAGTATAGAATCAATTAAACTATCTTATTTATGTAATAAAAATATATTAATAATATATACAAATATATTAAATATTATTAAGTTTCCAAATATCTTACGAATTATAAATAAAGGGAAAACCTTGAGAATCCGTTAAACCGTTCAAAGAGAGTAAAGCGGATTAATTAAGGAAAATTAATCCAAGGAATTGAATAAAATAAATAAAAATGAATAAAACGAACCTCCATGCATGATGTTTGATTTGTCGTATTTGCAATCCTCCAATCCAAGCTAAACTTAAAAAGGTATTAAACCTATTTAAAACTTAATGTTTCTTTTTTTTAAATTTAAAAAAGTGTCAATTATTTAAACTTTTTCCCCGTGCCCTAATAAAAATGAATAGAACGAGCCTGCATGCATGACGCGGAATTTGTGGAATAAAAATGAATAGAACGAGTCTGCATGAATATAATGAGCATGCATGCGGCATAAAAATAAACTTTTTCCTTTATTTGGATTGACTGCTTTATCCAATGGAAAGTGAGAATACAGACCACAACTCTTTTTTTATTAAAAAAGTGGACAAACCTTGAACCTTTTATAAATACAAGAAAGTTCATTTATCGGTAATAAATTTTGAAGTTAGTGTTTGAGGGAAGAAATGGAGGGAAAAATGTAAAGAAAGCAACGGTGCGGAAATGCTTTCCTAACGCCAAAAAAATGCTAGGCAAATAAGCGACTATAATTTAAGTCACAGAGATATGCAAGTAAATTAAAAAACATGCAGAAAACCATACACAGGATACACAGATATAACGTGGGAAACCCTTCCGGGAAAAAACCCACCACTCAAAAACCCGAGCAAACTTTTGTATTACTGTAAAGAATTTACATACAAGACTCAGGATTTCTCACAGGCTCAGATTGTTTTTTTCAATCTACCTTATTTTTCAACTCCCTCACTTAAAATGAAAACTTGCAGCCATTAAAACATACTGCAAATCGTTTCAGAATTCGGTACACAAACGGTTACCGGCAAAACGGTTTGCCAACCGTCTGTCAGATCTTGCCACTTCTACCTTCGGCAATTTTTCCTCTGTCAAGAATGATCTTGCCGTACGGTGATAATGCCTCCGAGAGTGGTCTTGCCGTACGGTGATAACACCTCCAGGAGTGGTCTTTGCCGTACGATGATAATGCCTCCGAGAGTGGTCTTTGCATTTGGTAATCATACCTGTGGGAGTCTTGCCATATAGCGATATTGTTCACCGGCTGCAATTCATTTCCTCACCACACGGTGAGATTGCCTCCACCGTACAGTGGTCTTGCCGTACGGTGAGACACATCCACCGATGGTGGACTCAGGCACTTCGTCGGATCTTTAACAAAAAAGTGAGAAGGTTGATCCCTAGTGGCTGGATTGGCTGATTCAAAGAAATTATAGAGCTGAAGATGCTAAAGATAAATTCCACCCAATGTGGCGCAGTACAATGGCCAACGTGTGTACTGGACTTCCTTTTTCCAGATTGGTAACTACCTTCCACAAGATATATGGAGGACAAATCATGCAAAATTCCCCTCCTCAACTGCAGCTGCAAAACCAACAAAACAGTATTGCTGGTGGAAGTGATTTTCTTGACAACAACAGTTATCAAAATGAGGATTTTCCAGATCTGGATTTTGATCTAATAGAGGAGATATTGCGAAGACTTCCAGTGCGTTCGCTAATGAGGGCAAAGATTGTTTGCAAAGACTGGAATAAGGCAATATTGGCTGCTACTTACAATCCCCTGAATGCTGAACATAATCATCTTTTTGTGATGCAAGACATGGTGGAGGGCTCTCAAGGAATCACCTTGTTCAGCAGTGCATTAAATCGGTGGTTTCGAATTGCCTTGCTACCACAGAAGAGACAGAGTTGGAACTCTAACGACGTTGATGGCGGCCAGCTTTACCTGTGTGCTACAGCAGCAGGGTTTTACCTCTTTCTTAATTGGGACGATACACGTCGTAAGCCACTCGTCATAATTAATCCAGTAAGCAAGCAACGGAGGGAGTTGACTCCTCTTCCAAACTACTGTAGGTGGACGAAAGGGATGGCCGTGGAACTCATTGCCCACTCAACCCATTTCGATACTATTGCTTTAGGGTTCCATATAGGAATGGCAAATTATTGTGCTCTGTGTTGATTTAAAACGAGCAGAGAAACATGATAAAAACAACTAAAACTAAAACATAAATAAAACACACAATAATCAAAGACGCATGACACAAATATTTATAGTGGTTCACCAACAATGGCTACATCCACTTTCAGTAGGGAATTCCTTTATCATTTACCAATACCTATTACATGACTATGCACATGTATATATACAATCATGTTCAACTACAAGACGAAAAAAAAGGGAATGCGAAGGGTCATGTGACCGTTGGGCTTCACATTCCCAACAATCTCCCCCTTGAAGTCCAACCGGCACAACCATGCACTATGAATCCCCTATATTTCCACTTCTACATTTACATTATAACCATGCCCATCAAAGACTTGAAAATCGCCAGATTTTGCTCACGGACACTACAAATTAGTCTTTGCCAAAAAAACTCATCTCCTAATAATTTATCCACAACATTCCCATCCATTAATTTATATTCGGGAACAAAACTTTCAACATGTGCAAAAAACATTCCTTCACCAAAAAAATCCTGCTCCTCGGCTCCCCCTTAAAAAAGTATCAACAACTGAATCACAATCCTTAGACACCAAAGGATTAGTTTTATCGTGGAGAAGATCAGAAATCCCAAGGTAAAGGTCTATCAAAGTGATCTCCATCGCTAAAGCCTTGTGGAGCTACTTCACATAAGATAACGTCTTCACCAAACACACCAAATCATTGCAGAGAGTATGTAACCGCTTCACTAAATGATTACAGGCATATATGCTTTTGCAATCCATACTTGGAACTTTACCATTACTAACCTCTACAACCTCTGCATCCTCTACCATGCTGGCACCATTATTTACATGGGCAATATCCATTATAGCATGCATACCTGCTTCTTTAATGTGCTCTGCCTCAGCTCTGGCTGCATGCTGAGGAGTGACATTGTTTGTATATTTTGCCATCAATATGTCAGTTACAACATCATTAGCAGCGCAACTACTGTCGGGAAGGAGCTGGTTTTGCTGACGGTGATGCCCGTGTTCTTCATCGCCTAGCCCAGGTGACCTATGCTTCCCTAAATAGTAGATAGAATCCAAACCAAATTCTCTGTAACAAGAGTCAAATCCCATGGTTCTCCTCTCTAACGGAGTTCCATTCAATTTAAACCATTTAGTAGCGCCCCATTCTAACTTGTTGGTCACCTGGATCATTCCAACTCCACCCGCAACTGCTACCTAGGTTGTAACATCTGCCAGAAAGTTTTGTCCAGCATTATCGTCATTGCCTAATTGCACATTTGAATGTGTCTCCATTCTAATTAAATGATTACCAGTGAGACATGTTCACAAAACTGTATCATCTACTGCCTGTGCTTTGGAAATTTGTGTGTGATTGACACCACCACACAACATAAGGGATTGAGATCGATTGTCTACATTAAGTACGGTATCCCAGGACCATGCAAAGGAGAATACAAAAATCCCTGCTTGTGCGTATTAAAATTTCCTAGCTGCACCTTAACACATAGCTTAGGAAACCTTCCCCTATCACTGAACAACAAATCCTAAGCTTCAATTACATTCATGGAGTATCCACAGGGATCAAACTCAAAGTCACAAATGTTAGAGCCAGGTAGAATATCACGAATCCCTGAATTAAGTGTCATTTCACCTGCTGACTTACAGTTTCTCTTGTAAAACAGAGAGGCCCGCTCATGGTCAAGTTGTGTCATGCACATCTCAAGAGTAAATACAAGTTTACAGTCCTCTTTAGATGCGCCATCATCTGCATAAGCAAAATAAACATGCCAATTGTAGTCCTTATCTGCATCTCCCATTACATATGCTCTTCCATCAAAACCGAGCATTCCAAAATATTTCTCCAAATAATACAGCTCCTCGCCCAATGCCCATGAATGAACAGCTAGTCCCCCCGGCCCACCAAGCCCAGATCCGCCGAGAAAAGTGTCAATTTTGCTATCGCAAGTGAGATCCGACAGAATCGCCTGCACTATGGGCTTTTCCATGAGTTTGTGAATGGGCAAAACTAGAAACATCTGCCCAATTACCCAGTAGTTATCAAAATCCTTCTTTTGGGATGTTGAAAGACTTTGCAAAACCTCATTTGTTGTTTCTCTAGGATCTCCAAGGATTCCGCTGCCTTGAGCGCCGTAAGCTCCTGCGGCTCCGCTACCGGGATCTATCATGGTTGATGTTGAAGCAATACTTCTTCCGCCCAGTTGAAGTTCCGACAGATTTGCAGTCGTGTGGTTTTGATCCATGGTGGAAGCTCCCACCATTGCAATCTGAGGATCAACGCTTGGCAAACTAACTACATCTGGGCCACTGTTAAACGGCTCTGGATAATTACCACACTGCCCCACAAACTATGGGTTATAGCCAAACTGCCCTACATATTGTGGGCCATTTCTATACTGCAATGAGTGAGAAATGTCTATTGTAAGACTGGGAGCATCTCCCTACTCACCATCCACTTCAACAATCACAGAGGGCGTCATTCTTTTACCCTCAATCGTCGGCTTTAATTTGTCCTCTACAGGTAAATCTCCAGCTTGAGCAGACTCTTTCTCCCCTGCACTTGAATCACTTCTTTGAGGAATGGAACTTTCTATCTGCCCGTCATTCATACCACAATGACACCCAACTTCAAGACACCCAACTTCAAGGTTTGAAAGCATGGGAGACGAGCCTTAAGTTAATGCATTCCACTCTGCTTCCACTTCTACAATCTCCAATGATAAATCATCAAAAACCTCATTCTCAAACTTGCCAAAGGCTTTTGGATCACGTGCAGCCTTGAGCCAAGGGCTCTCTCTAGCCTCCTTGAGCTCTGTAACCCCTGCGCTCCTGAAATCTCCAATTGCCAGGCACCCCGAATCCTCTTGTGGTTTCTTTTCACCAAGGGAAAACTTATTTATCAACATGACATATATTTTTGCGAGGAAAGAGTCCTCTATCAAGATCTGATGGCCCTTCCCATCATTTTCCTCTTCCTGAAACAGGGTCTATTCAAATAACTCCCACTCTTTCTCAAAGTTTTCTTTTTGAACATTCATTATACGACACAAAACCTCCAACTTCTGGTCTAGGCAAATCAGTTGGTCTGTGAGTAGAAAGTTCTCTTCCTTCAACCTCACAACTTCCTCAACTTCTTCCTCACTTTCTTCAGTATCCTTCTCTTCAGCTGAATGCAAATTTTCAAGAAATTTGTCAATAACAAAATCAACGTCATCATCTTCTTCATCCATCTCTACTCAAGCCAAAGTGGCTCTGATACCAATTGTTGATTTAAAACGAGCAGAGAAACATGATAAAAACAACTAAAACTAAAACATAAATAAAACACACAATAATCAAAGACGCATGACACAAATATTTATAGTGGTTCACCAACAATGGCTACATCCACTTTCAGCAGGGAATTCCTTTATCATTTACCAATACCCATTACATGACTATGCACATGTATATATACAATCATGTTCAGCTACAAGACGAAAAAGAAGGGAATGCAAAGAGTCATGTGACCGTTGGGCTTCACATTCCCAACACTCTGCTCTACAATTCAAGAACAAGTAAGTGGAGGAGTGTTCCGCCATGCCTGCCATTCCACAAGGTGTCCTAATTACACATGGCAACTGGGGGAGCCACCCTTGGACCAGTGTTTTACACAATGGTGTCGTCTACTTTACGCAGGACTATGGTGGCCAGCTAGGTTGTTATGACATTGCCTCTAACAAGTTCCAGTTTAAAAGGATTGAAGGAGGGTCGCCAGGAGATATTGATTACCATGATCACGATAACAATCCCCATGCCTCTTTGCCTTCCTTAGTTGCATGTAATGGGAAGCTGCTTTTGGTGGTAGGTTAGAGAAGGGCGTTGGAGGGTCCGTATGGGGTAGATTCCCTTTCATCGACCACACTCCTGTGGGGATATGGGAGTTGGATACTAATAACGAATGGTATTGGTCTCTCATTTCAAAGACTCCCCAGGTTCTGTTAGAAGATACAGTGGAGTCATCTCATGGAACAAATTTTATGGTTGCTTCTTCTTCGGATAAGATTTGGCTGACGATTAGAGGAAGCAGGAATGTGTTGAGCCTTGATTTGGGATGTATGAAATGGAGAGTGGTGCCAGGCTGTCCAGCTGAAGCTGAAGATACTGCTGATACCTTGCCAAGAAGCGCAATTTGTGGAACTTTGTCTATTCACAAGTTTTCATTGGTCCAGACCTATGACCCGTTGTGGGGAAAATGTAATATTCTTTCATAAATTAACTTCAATTTGATGTGTCTATTTTGAATGTCCAGATTTATTTCAGGTTTAATTAATAGCACGATGTCATAGATGAAAGATTTTATGGGCTTTCGTAGATTCTACAGTGCCAACAAATTTTCCATTCTGTTATGTGAAAACAGTATATATGTACAGAGGGAAAAAAGATTCAGAGGGTGTATGAGGAGGAAGGTAGACTATCAAGGAGAAAAATAGGAGATCACTTATAGTAATTTTCTTATCAGATGTATTCACTATTATATATTTATTAATATAAATATTATATAGATTTTAGTGAACGGTATATTTGTAAGTCTTGCTAATCCTCCGGTCTACCGACTTAGAAAATAAAATTTTGCCATCATTTTTCATTCCATTTTAATGGAAGTATTGTTGGTGTTTGTTAATTCTAACTCCTGTTCCGATGAGTGATTTATGGATCACCGTTTTAATCTATTGTTTGGTCAATTAATTTCTCCATGCATACAAGTTAACTGATGTTAATTCTTGATTGCATATTCACTGCAGTGGTGATTTTATATTGTATAAAGTATGCATTGGTATGCAGATTGTAATGGTACAATGATTGTAATTTTTATTTTTATTCTGTATCTTCTGCAAGGTTTGTTCTTATCCTTCCACCTATATCTGTGCAGTTACAGCTGCAAAATTCTTCTAAACTAATTTATAATGAGGAGCATTTAATATCGGAAAATCGCCGAAAATTATTTCCTCATCTCCCCAATGCAGGAGGCCACGTTAATGCAGAAACCTTGTAATTCGAAAAATAGGGTAGAGTGTATGGCCTGTATTTTTTAACGAATGGAATGTGGGGATAGGTATTCCTTTGATTTTATTTCTTTATTTTTATATTTCTACATTAATAACTAACGAGTTCCAATTTATTTTAGAGATGAGGGTTTTGGAACTCATTTTTGTTGTTTTATTTATTTTTGATAAATATTGAAAATAGTTTTTTCTAAAGATATATATTAGTCTTATAATATTCAACATGCATTTAAGATATGTTTTTGATACAACATGGATTTTAGATATATTAGACTTATGATATTAACATATAATTGAAATATGTGAATTTAATTTATTTTGAGATATTTTTTCAAATTAGTCATATATTGTTTCTATAGATGAAAAAGTACAATTTTTAAATATTTTTTATTTTTTAAAAAAAGCTATAATTTAAAGAAGCTAACCTAATTAATCTTATTATTTAATACTATTTTAATAAAATAATATTACAAATGAGATAACATTAAAATTTTAAAATTATAAAAAACTATATTAATTTATAATGACAAAAGAAAAATTTCACTTAAATATTTCTAATATATTATATTATCATTTTTAATATATGATATATAATTGATTGTATTATATTTTTATAAAATATATGATAATTGCAACTTTATTATATAAAGTATTAAATTTTATATATTAAAATCACATAACTTGTAAAATGTTACTTCAAGATCTAAAGAGGTTAGATCATTATAATATGTTTAATATATTAATTTATTATAATATCAATAATAATATATTATACTAACACATAATAGATAATTTTCTTACACCATTACTTTTGATGACCTCCTATAGAGATTGATGCCATTGTAGGGCTACGCCTCTCGGTGTAAATATCTCTTTGGATAAATATAGAAAAAGAAAATTTAAGTTGTAGGTATCATGCGTGATGATATTGCAATGCCAAAATGAATCTATGGAAGCGACCTACGAATTTAATAAAAACAAACAACTTTTCCACTACTGTGTGTTTCAGCTTACCTCCCATTTACTCTTTAACTATTTTTTACTTTTTTAAAATGTGATAGTGAAAACATGGATTAAGTGGATAGCCAATTCTCAAGCTGGCAGGGGAATGCCAAAAGTTTGTTTTTTCTTACACTGTTACTTTTGATGACCTCCTATAGAGAATGATGCCACTGGAGGGCTACGCCTCTCGATGTAATAGAGATTCATGCCACTTTAGGGCTACGCCTCTCAACGTAAAAACATGCATTTTAATTTGCTGTTTAGCCATGTAATTTGGTGCATTTTTAGGAGTTTGGATGATGTGTTTTAAATTTTTTTAAATAGCGTTCTATTTAAATGTCTCATTTGAATTGAGCTTATCAACATTTAATGTTATATTTTATTTATATTTAAAATTAAATAATTCTTTTATTTTATTAGTTAAAATCAGGCCTTGGACTTTGATGGTCGTAATGACCATTTTTGTACTTTTGGAACCTATATGACAACTTGAAAATGTTTTAAACCATATGGATTGACATTCTATATTATTATAAAATCATATATATGACATTTTAAATTATTTAGATATTTTTAAATGATATGCATGACTATTTTTTAATTTTAAATTACTTTTATATGAATTTAGAAACTTGCTATAATATATAATTATTAAGTGATCAATCATCTCCACTGATCTCCAACTCAAGAAGAGACTCCAGTCTCTTTCAATAAGAGGAACTATCCTCTCAATCTCTTAGAGTAGAAGGCTCGAACCTTTGAAATGCAAGGTAATAATAGTGTTTTGGATTTGATCTAGAAATTTTCAAAATCTGCTCACAATATCAACAAAATGTCCTTTAAGACTTTTCCCTTAAATTTAATATACATCTCCACTTGGATCTATAATAGGATCTTAAAAAAATACTCTCAAATTTGAAAGATATCTTCACAAAATTTTGTGTTATATCTACTCTGAAAAGTTTGATTTTATTTCATAAATGTGGTCTCAAGTATGTTTGATTTCTTCTTGTGAATCTACTATTCTTTTGTAATAGGTCTACACTAAAATTATCAATGCTAATCAATGAAATAATGATCAAATAAGATTCAATAGAAGTCAATTTATATTCCCTCAAATGCAACCTTTCACCAAAGGTTATGGCCCCTTGACTAGGTTGGCCAAAAACTAACTTGTGAAGAAGTAGGTCAGCCAAAAAAGAACATGAATATCTCGTCCAAAATAAAATCTTATTTCTACCTTAAATAATTTAACTTGAATGACAATGATTGGTCCTTTGACATCAATGATAACAATCTTGCCACCTTTGACATCAATGACAATATTCCAACAATCTCCTCCTTTGTTATTGATGGTAATTGTATACAAGATTAATCTTTTGAGGGAAAATGGGTCAAACAACTCCCCCTAACTCAACTTCGCCCCCTTTGACATCAATATCAAGAGATGATGAATAGATCCCTTTGAATACATGTTCCTCATGAGAGGTTAGTAAATGGATGAGAGTGACATCACTCCTAATTTGTCTCTTAGGTACTCAAAGGTCTCTCTTAGAAGAGGCTTTGTAAAGATGTCACCAATGTACTCCTTTGTAGAAAGGTACTCCAACTTATCTTGTTGCTCAATTACTTTCTCCCTCAAGAAATGTAGTAATTAATTAGAATATGCTTAGTCCTTCAATGCATGACTAGATTGTTTAACATGTTGATGGCACTTGTGTTACCATAGAGTATTATTATGAGGTGTTCATACTCAACCTTAATATCTTTCAATGTATGAACCATCCTTATAACTTGTATACAACATGCTACTTATGCAGTACATTTGACCTCAACTGTAGATAGAAAACCAAAGCTTGATTTTTAATTAGCCAATATATGAGATAGCTTATAAGAAAGAATCTATCTCTACTAGTGTTGTTTTTATCATCAATATTGCCATCATGTTATGTCTAGCATGCCCGTCCCTACATTTTGTCCTAGTCAAAATGGTGGGTCTCCTCTTTTTGCTTTCCCTCTTTCCCTTGCTCCTATTTTTTTTTTCTTTGTTCTTGTCTAGGATCCTTAACTCCATAATCTTTCCTCATTTATCTCAGTTTTTGGTTGGGCCTCAGGCTCCCAACCTCCATAATTCTTTTTGGTATTATGGAGATCAGATGTCCAATCCCTAGAGTATGGAGTCTCAATTACATAATGAAGTATGAAGGAATTTAATGGCCTTTCTCTAAAAAGTTATAAAAGGACTTAAATTCAAACGTAAATTTTAAACACCAAGTGACCAAAAACTATTTTGAGAGCCCTTCTGCGACCAAGTCTTCCAGCTTGTAATTTTGAGTGTTTGTGTGAGGATTTGGTTCTGCATGAAGTATTTTTGAAGATTTCCTTGGCCAGTTCATGTGGCATTCTATTTAGGTAGGTTTTTCCTTGCATTTTGGTGGGATAATTTAGGGCTTTTCTTTCTATTTTTTATTTTTATTTTCTTTCTTTTTGTTTCTTAGGGTTTTTCTGTAGGTTAGTAAAATAAAGGGTTTTTCAAGTGAACTCCCAAGTCGTAAACTTAATTTAGGGCTTGCTAATTTTATTATTCTAGGAATTTTCATGCCCTAGTAAATTTATGACTCAAATTTTATAAATCTCTCTCTCTCTCTCTCTCTCTCTCTCTCTCTCTCTCTCTTTTTGATGCTGAGGGTTTGGGTTCTATTGTTTCCTCCAAGGTTCCTAACCTTTCCTAACCATCCAATGGTTAATATCAGTGTTATCTTCACCACTTTGGATCTCCAAGATCCTCTTCACCAAATTCTCCTCCAATGTATAGTTGGTATCTAGAAGATACACTACTTCCAAGACCAAATAGGCCTACAATTTCCTAGGCTTCTGCACTAGGACTTCCCCTCTAGAACCCAAAACCCTTTCTTAGGATCTTCCCACACTTCATTCTAACTTCCAACTAGTTCCTTGACCCTTCAACATCATTAGGAACCCTTCCTTGCACTTCTGGTCACTCTACCTAGTCAAAAAGTATCAAATTCATAGGAGGCCTAATTGGCTCAATTCCTATTAGGCCTATTTTCACTGTTTTTGGCTTCAAGATCCAAAAAAAACAAAAATAAAACACAAAAGACCTTGAAAGTCTTCAAGGTATCTATCAACCCCTTCCAAATCTAAAGTTTAAGCTTTCAAATGCACCCACAACCCCACTTACTAGCAAGCCCTAGTTTTAAGCCTATTAATTAGGCCTCTGGACATGTCTACACAAAAGACCATCAAATTGGTCACCAAACTTCTAAAAAATTCCTCCAACATCTTTAATATTCAAGGGTACTCTTAGGGCTTTCCAAAAATTCCACTAAGTGTCTTCCACCAGATCATGGGTGCACGTGCCAACTCTTTCTATTCCCTATCCTGGCTCACCTATCTTCAAAAGTCAGCCTTAGGGCTTCCATTCTAACCATGAAGCCTTGATGACACTACAAAAATGAAAGAAAAAATTATATTTATAGATTCTAACCTATCATCCCCTATGGTTTCAGCCATTTCCGCCAATGGATGTTCAAGTTAGAGCCATTTCAAGCATGGTGGCTCTGTAAATGGCTTTTACAGACCGGTAGCTTGAAATGCTTGCCAAATATCACTCTTCTATCCTAGAAAAAAAAGAATCAATTAAGAATGAAGATATAACACCAATATAAACTACCATGGATTTTGATCACTCCAACCAATCCGTACAAGTTGTACAATACACAAAGAAACCTGCAAACAAGAATAACTAACACATGGCGTCCATACAGAAACTTCTAAATCACAGTTTCCAATCCAAAACTTCATTAAGCTTCAAAATCCATTATTCTCATGCTCATATACTGAGAATGAGTGGTTACAACCAACTTAACCACCATATGAGCAACTTTTCAAAAATTTGCAAAAGTTGCTTAGCAACTTTTTGCCAAAGTCCCATTTGGCATATTAGACCTACTCAATGACTTAGTAAGGATTCCTAAGTCCTAAATAAAAACATTTAAGGTCCTAAGACCTTATTTAGGCCATTCCTAACCAAATCCATCACCTAGAGACTCTTGAGGCCTTTTAGACCAAATGGAGTACTAACCTTGCTTGAGCTCATTTGGCACTTACAAACGGATGAATGGATGCAATCAATGGATCTTATTCCAAACTCATAACGAACTAAAAAATACTATGAAGACCCCTAAAACACTCATTAACCCATCAAGGTGGGAGGTGCCCTACACCATACTCCCCTGGGACAAAGAACTCAAGTCCCTTGAGTTAGGAGGTCTTCAATGGTGACTCCATGCTACAAGATGCGTACTTCTATCATCCAAATAGCTTCAGCATCAGGTAACCCCTGCCATTTAACAAGATACTCCTTATAGGTGCCTTTCCTTATCTTTTTGATTACTTTAGTATCCAAGATACTCTCCAACTTCAATGGGATGGGGCTTGGAAAATCCTTAACCCGATCATCATTTCCCAAATCTAAAGGTATATTTGGACTTTTGTCTATAGCCGATCCCTTATATGGATATAAATCACACACATTGAAGATGGGTGAAATGCCCAAATTAGGTGGCAATTCCACTTCATAAGCATTTTTACCATACTTGTGCAAAATCTTTAAGGGTCCTATCTTCTTCATAAGCAACTTTGTAGGTTGACCCTTGGGTAATCTCTCCTTCTTGAGATAGGCAAGGAATAGATCCCCTACCTTGAATTGAAAGTCTTTTCTAGACTGATTTGCCTTAGCTTTGTACTTTTCACCCTATTTTTGTAAGGTCCTCTTGACTTTCTCATGCAACTCCTTCATTTTCTCTGTAAATGTCTCTCCTTGAGCACTTCACCTATCCTGCAAATTGAGATCTCTCAACTCTAAGATTCCCCTAGGATGAGTCCCATAGACTATCTCAAAGGGGCTCTTACCTATACTCCTATTAATGGAGTCATTGTAGGCAAATTCTGCTTGCCCAATGATATGATCCCATGACTATCCATGTTGTTTAGTCAAACATCTTAACAAATTTCCTAGGGACCTATTCACCACCTCTATTTTGCCATCTGATTGTGGATTTTAGGCTGAATAAAATGACAAATTTGTACCTAACATCTTCCATAGGGTCCTCCAAAAGTGGCCCACAAACTTACTATCTCTGTCACTTACTATGTTCAGTGGCAAGCCATGGATCCTAACAATATCTCTGAAAAACAAACCTGCAATTTGTGAAGCATCATTTGTTTGCTTGCATGGTATGAAGTGTGCCATCTTGCTAAAATGGTCCACCAGCACAAATACATTGTCATGTCATCTAAATGTCTTTGGCAACCCCAAAACAAAGTCCATACTCAAGCACTCCCAAAGCCTTTAAGGTATGGATAAAGGTTGATACAGTCCACTATTATTGCTCTATCCTTTATCCCTCTGATAGATTTGACATTCTTCCAGAAATTTCCTAACATCTAATTTCATTTTAGGCCAATAATAGTGCCTATTTACTTGCTCTAATGTTTTATCCACTCCAAAGTGGCCTCCCAAACTTCCTTGGTGCTTCTCTTTCACTATGTTTTCCCTCATTGAACATTAAGGTATACACATGAGATGTCCTTTGAATAAAAATCCTTCTTGTAGTATGTACTCATTGAATTCCACCTTGAATCCCTACATAAACCTTTCACATGCCTTATAGGCATCCTTGAAATCTTTGTCCTCCTTATAGAGACCCTGCAAGTCTTCCATTCTTACACTTTGCAACTGAATTTCCTGAATAGTTAACACTCTTCTACTAAGAGCATCAAAAACCTTATTAATAACTCCCTTCTTGTGTTTGATCACAAAGGTGAAGGCTTGCAAAGACTCAACCCATTTAAGGTGTCTTTGGTTCAACTTATCTTGACCATTCAAGAAGCTAAGGGCATGATTGTTTGTATAGACCACAAATTCCTTTGGTAGGAGATAATGTCTCCACTTTTTGAGTGCTTGCACCATTTCATATAACTCCAAATCATAGGTGGAGTACTTTTTCTTGGCCTCATTCAACTTATTAGAGAATAATGCCATAGGATGTCCTTCTTGGCTTAGCACTACTCCAATGGCTAGCTTGCTAGCATCACATTCAACCACAAAAAATTGATTGAAATTAGGGAGCCTCAAGGTAGGTAGCTCTGCATTCCTCTTCTTCAACATTTCAAACCCCTTATTAGCTACCTCAGTCCATTTGAATTGACATTTTATTCCACCTGTAATGGTGTTGAGGATAGGTGCACACACACGACTAAAATTCCTCACAAACTTCCTATAATATGATGTCAAACCATGAAAAATTCTAACATCTCCTATGGACTTAGGTGTAGGCCAATCCAATATTGCTTTGACTTTATTAGCATCTTCATGTAGCCATTAGCAACCACAAAACCAAGGTAAACTAGTTCATTTTTCAAGAATTCACACTTATCCTGATTGATCATGAACTTCTCCTTATCTAGCCTCCTTAAGACCTACTCCAAATGCTCCATGTGCTCCTCCTTAGACCTGCTAAAAATTAGTATGTCATTAAGATAAACTATAACAAACTTACTTATGAAATTTGCCAATACTTCATTCATGAGCCTCATGAATGTGCTAGGGGCATTGGTGAGACCAAAGGGCATCACAAGCCACTCATACAACCCTTCATTTGTTTTGAAGGACGTCTTCCATTCATCACTAGGCCTAACTCTAATTTGATGGTAACCTGACTTCAAATCCACCTTAGAGAAGTAGCATGAACCTCCCAAATTGTCCAACAAGTCTTCAATCCTTGGCATTGGAAATCTGTACCTAATGGTGATCTTGTTGATGGCCCTTGAATCAATGCACATCCTCCATGTACCTCCCTTCTTTGGTGCAAGGATAGTAGGTACAACACAAGGGCTTAAAATCTTCCTTATTAACCCCTTATCCAACAAATCTTGAATTTTCTTGGCTATCTCTACATTTTGGTTTGGTGTCATCTTGTATGCTGCTTTGTTTGGCAAGTTTTCTCCAAGAATGATGTTTATTTGATGGCTTATCTCTCTCATGGGTGGCAATGCACTTGGCAACCCATTGTCCACTATCTCATGATACTTGTCCAACAAGGTTTGTACTTCTAAGGGTATACTAACCTTCTCCTTAGCCTCTTCTTTTGGCTTCACTACCACTGCACAACAGACCTCTTTCTCCTTCATAACCTTAAGAAACTCTTTCCCACTCAAGAGCATAGCACTAGCCCCTACTTGCTTCTCCTCACTAGGTTCTTACAATGGATCCATTTGAAACTTCTTGCCTAACTTGGTGATTAAGTAGCTATTCATCTCACCATCATGTATAGCCTTCACATTATATTGCCATGGGCATCCTAGAAGTAGGTGACATGCATCCATGGGCAATATGTCACATAGGACCTTGTCCTTGTAGTCTCCAATCTCAAACTCAACCATAGTTTTTTCATCAACAAATATTTGTTGTCCTTTATTAAGCCAAGATACCTTGTAGGGAGTGGTATGAGGTATCCTCCTAAGTTTTAGTTTATCAACCATCACTATGGGCGCTATGTTTTCAGTGGATCCGGAGTCCACTATCACCTTGCATATCTTACCATGTGACCTGCAAGTATTTTTAAACATGCCCTTTCTTTGAGGTGGTTCCATGGTGTTAGGAACCTTCAATAATGTCCTTCTCAACATGAGATTATCTCCATCCAACAATGGCCCTGCCTTGGAGATAGGTGGAGTGACACTTTGAGTGTCCTCCTCTTGTACCAACTGATTTCTCATCTCTCCCATTAAGGATGTAGAACCTTTTGTAGGACATCTACCCATGGTGTTCCCCACTTGATTGTAATTGTAGCATCTACCGGTGAAGATTGAATTGGTCCTCTCTTGTGACTGAAACCTACCCCTTAGTGGCCCTCTTCCTCTATATCCCCCTCTCTGAAAAGATCCTCTAAACTAATTTCCACCACTATTATCCATAGACTGATTATCTTCTTTTCTAGTAGGGCTCTATCCTCTACCATAGTTGTTCTTGCCTCTAAAACCTCTGTTATTGTTTCCACCTCTTCCTCTTTGTTGGAAGTCATTCCTCCTAGCCTTATCCTCTGCTCTCAAGGCTAACTGAAAACACTTGTGCATACTTTCAGGAGCCATCATGCTAATCGCATCTTGTATCCCTTGTCTTAACCCATTAAGGTACCTTGCCACCTTCTCCATTTCATCTTCTTATCTTCTAGCCCTTAGGCTTAGTTTATGGAAATCCTCAGTATAAGCACTCACTATCATCTCCTTTTGTCTTAGGTTCTACAACCTTTGGTACATTTGGATTTCATAATCAGTAGGCAATAATTATTCCCTTAATCTAATTTTCATCCTCTCCCATGAAACTTTCTTCTTTCCATTAGTTATCCTATCATCCTGCATCATGTTCCACCACACCAATGCATATCCTTTGAGCCTAGCTTTGGCATAGCTGACTCTCTTTTCCTTTTCCACTTCCTTGTAATCAAATTGGTTATCAATGGCTTATAGTCAATCCAACAACTCCTCGCCATTCAAACTGCCACTATAGTAAGGTATGTGTTCCATGCTATCCTTTTTAATGGATTTGAATGCATCCAAGACCACCTTGTCCTTATCATCAACTATTTATTTACCCTTGTTAGATGTCTCCCCTATTTGACTTTTGTTCTCATCTTCACTCTCATCACCCCATTCAACTATTCTCTTTCCCTTTGATTCTATCAAATTGGCCTTTGAAAATAGATCTTGGACCAAGTATACTATGACCCCCCTACTCATTTCCTTTGGAGGCATCATGTCAACCTCTTGGATCTACTTCCCATCAAACATACACAAAATTTAAGAATTTCTTGCTTTGATACCACTCTGATGTAGAGGGTTTGGGTTCTAATGTTTCCTCCAAGGTTCCTAACCTTTCCTAACCACCCAATGGTTAATCTCAGTATTATCTTCACCACTTTGGATCTCCAAGATCCTCTTCACCAAATTATCCTCCAAGGTATAGTAGGTATCTAGAAGATACACTACTTCCAAGACCAATTAGGCCTTCAATTTCCTAGGCTTCTACACTAGGACTTCCCCTCTAGAACCCCAAACCCTTGCTTCGGATCTTCCCATAGTTCATTGTAACTTCCAACTAGTTCCTTGATCCTTCAACATCATTAGGAACCCTTCCTTGCACTTATGGTCACTCTACCTAGTCAAAAAGTATCAAATTCATAGGAGGCCTAATTGGCTCAATTCCTATTAGGCCTATTTTCACTATTTTTGTCTTCAAGATCCAAAAAACCCAAAATAACCACATAGAAGACCTTTAAAGTCTTCAAGATATCTATCAACCCCTTCCAAATCCAAATTTTAAGCTTCTGGATGCACCCACAACCCTACTTACTAACATGCCCTAGTTTTAAGCCTATTAATTAGGCCTCTGGATCTGTCTGCACAAAAGACCATCAAATTGGTCACCAAACTTCTAAACACTTCATCCAACCTCTTGAACCTTCAAGGGGACTCTTAGGGCTTTCTAAAAATGCCACTAAGTGTCTTCCACCAGATCATGGGTGCACATGCCGACTCTTTCTATTCCCTGTCCTGGCTCACTTGTTTCAACAGTCAACCTTAAGGCTTCCATTTTGACCATGAAGCCTTGATGCCACTAAAGAAATGAAAGAAAAAATTATATTTACAGACTCTAACCTATCATCCCCTATGGTTTCAGCCATTTCCACTAGTGGATGTTAAGGTTAGAGCCATTTCAAGCATGGTGGCTCTGTAAATAGCTTTTACAAACCAGTAGCTTGAAATGCTTGTCAAATCTCACTCTTCTATCCTAGAAAAAAAAGAATCAACACAGAGTGAAGATAGAAAACCAATCTAAACTACCATGGATTTGGATCACTCCAATCAATCCATACAAGTCATACAATACATAGAGAAAACCTGCAAACAAGAAGAACTAACATATGGCATCCATACAAAAAGTTCTAAATCATCGTTTCCAATCCAAAACTTCATTAAACTTCAAAATCCATCATTATCATGCTCATATACTGAGCATGAGTGGTTACAACCAACTTAACCACCATATGAACAACTTTTCAAAAAGTTGCAAAAGTTGCTTGAGCAACTTTTTGCCAAAGTCCCATTTGGCTTATTAGAACTACACAATGACTTAGTAAGGACTCCTAAGTCCTAAATAAAAACATTTAAGGTCCTAAGACCTTATTTAGGCCATTCCTAACTATTGAGCATCATTTTTACATGAAGATAATGACTAGGAATTTGCGTAAACAACTTCCCCTCTTGGAAGATTGATGGAATCAATCTCAAGGTTCCTTCTGGCTGGGTCTCAACCGCTTGGATAGCTTGATGGAAGACAAATGTGTATTTATTAACAAGGAGGCCTTTACTAGTTCTTTTCTCAAGGTAAACTGCAAAACAAACTTTAGAAAACCAAGATATCTCTTTTTTGCTACGATTTTAGATTTTAAGGACAAAAGAAATGCTAATTTAATTGATCTACTGAAAGCAACTTGCAAAGAAGGTTAGAAAGATGAAGGGTAATGAGAAATTTGAAAGGAATTACTGAAAGAAATCTAACAGACATATGCTAACATCACACTACCATGTGAATTAAATAACTGAGAAGATGAGGAAAACCCACACAACAAAGATCAGATCATGTCACAATCTTTAGTTGAAAGGATGCAATCATCAATAGAATCAAAAAATGCAAACGTAAGATAAGTCAAAACTCATCAGATCATGAAGCCACACCAGATGTGTGCATATGTGAGACAAGTTAATCTTAAAGCACCAAAGAATAATCTTCTCAAGGAATTCGTCACAACACGACAGTGTAGTACCAACAAACACCAAACTAAAAGATCACAGACTCATAATCATTAAACAACCAATTGGCTCTTTGAAATATAGAATGAGAAAATCACACATTCACAAACTTCATATAGATAGTAGATAAATCACACCATGAATGAAGCACCAATTGTATTTGTTGTATTAATCATCAAGTTTACCCTCATTACATCATTTTATTACAATTTATAGAGCTCTGCTCTTATTTTCACAGCTAGGGTTTTGCTGCAACTAAAACTTGAAAAGAAATCTAAACTAGACATTGCATTAAAAAAACTATTGCTAAAGCTGAGCTAAACTACCCTGGCATAGAATTAAACCTCGTGCATTACAAAGATTTGAAGAAATCATGCATCAGACATCTCAAAAATAGAGCTGGAACTGGTGCATGCACTCGATGATCTTCATGTTTATACCCTTGATCATTGACCCCAACTCTCCCATGTGGTCCTGACTGAAAGAGATCCCACAATCATGCACAAATGACCCTGTAAGAATTTGCAAATAGAAAATATTGAACCAAGATCAAGAGGTTGAAGAAAAACACAAGAGAGAAAATATGAATGCAAGGATGGATTGAATAGATCCAATGAATTAATGATCAATGCTCAATGAATGTTGATTACATAATAGGCCTCCTTATATAGGAAAGGCGATATGAGAGAATGATAAGGAACTGATAAGCTATCACCTATGTTAGGTGTAATCACATGTCCACTAAATGTGGATCATCCTCCAATATGCAATAAAGTATGTGCATTGGATTAGGATGATAATGTGATAAGAGCACGAAAGGTGGATCTCACACACAATGAGGTATGTGATGACAACTATCACACCTAAAGTGGAATTTCTCCTACACCATGTGCTTAATAGATGTTCACACTCCTAGGTGTCTCAATCACAAACTACTATGCAATGCATTAACCTAAGTAATATTATGTAAAGTGTAATTAGGAATAATTAATTACACCAACACCCCCCCTTAAGTGCAACTTAGGGGAATGCACTTAAACTCATAATGCAAGATGGGTCCCGGATACTAGGCCATGTTAGGTACCCATGTACAAATGCAATACATGAAATGCATAACTCTCATAAAGTGGAGAAGGAGGGAAAACCTCATGGGAAAAACCCTCCCCCAAAAAGAGAGAAGAAAACAAGATGCATGGATGGATGGAGTTCTCAAGAACTACATACATCATGTATATACAAAGAAGTATCCCCCCATAAGAAGGATAGTTGGAGACATGATATCCCCCCCATAATGTAGAAGCTCCCATGTTGATGAAGAGTACCTGCAAACAATAGTTCAACCAATTCTTACAAGAAACATGTCTCCCCTTAGGAAGAAATAGATACATCAAATGATGAAGAAGCCAATCCTTGTGCAAATGGGATGAGGAAGAAGATGTAGGTCTCCATGAATGAATCTCTGAAGACTGATTAAGAATCTCCAAGCTCAAATAATATATCACTTCATGTGACAAATCAAGTGAAGAAGGAGAAGAATCAAGTACACCAATCTCCAAAGAAGGTGAAGAAGTGTCCCCATCTATGATGAAACTATCATCAAGGGAAAGAGAAACCCCGTCATGTATGCCTTCCAAATCTGCATCATGAGAATCAACAAATGCTGAAGATGCATCCAAGTAGTCATCACACTCTGCAAGATCTGAAACACTATGAACATCCTACTAAATAGTAGAGCCCATGTCTAAAGAAGCAGGAGATAGAGGAGTAGGAAGATCAACACTTGTCTCAACAAAAAAATGATTCAAGTGCCCAAAAGTCTCCTCATAATTATCATTATCCCTTGGCAAAGGGATGGGTACATCATGTATATCATCATCATTATTAACAAAATTAGAAAAAGAATACAAGTGTGATGTATGATCAATAACTCCCATAGCTATGACATCTCTAGTCTCCATGTCCCTAATGTAGACATAATCAGGAGCGAACTCAACAATTTTACCTTGTGCCCCATGTGTGATTTGGTAAATAGAAAGAAGATTAGTGGTCAAGGATGGTACACAAAGAACATCATTAAATGTCCCTTCTCCCATAGGAATAGAACCTTTCCCACAAACTCTCATGAATGTGTTGTTACCCATCAAAATATTAGGAGAATTACAAGGCTCAATAGAAGAAAACATATCCATAGAAGATGCCATATGATGTGATGCACCTTAATCAAGAAGCCATTTACCTTGCTCAGGATGTGTGGAAGCCATGAGTGCTTGTCCTTTACCTTTTTCTTTGGATGATGATGGAGATGTAGAAGCTGCCAAATGTGTAGAAGAAGGAGCAGACACTGATGAGGGCAACTTAATGTTGTGTTTTTGAATAATGTGAGTTAGCTCATCAATCTTCTTTTGAAAACACTTATGCTCATCATGTCCTAACTTTTGACAATATGCACATTTATATCTCTTTCTTCTAGATGATTCCTCTCTTGAAGAGGACTTGGATTCAGTACTTTTTGGTGAAGAAGATTCATTACCTTTGTCATGAGGCTTAGGATCCTTAATCTGTTTCTTTCCTTTGCCATTAGACACCTTTGAAGTAGACTCACTTGCAATCAATGCTTGATGTGTGGAAGGCTTCAACTAACCCATGTGTGCCAACTTTGCTTGTTCCCTTGTGAGCTACGCTGCAAATTCATCAAGAGAGGGCAATTTGTATGCACTACCAAGAGCATCCATTGTTGCATAGAATGTAGAAACAAAGATAGAATAATCAGGACCAAGCTTGGAAAGAATAGAAAAGATCAATTGTTCATCCCCTTTAACAATGCCACATGAAGAAAGCTCCAATCTAATAGTATTGAACTTAGAGAAGAAATCTTGAATATTATCAAAATCCCTAGGATTAAGACTTATGAGATCATTCTCTAATCTAAATTTTCTCATTCTATCAAGTTTACCAAAGAGTCCTTCCAATGTGATCCAAGCATCATGAGGATGTGTGCAAGATGCAATATGAAAGTGCAAGTCGCGAGAGATGGATGATCTAAGAGAGCCAAGTGCTTTATCTCTTCTATCAAACCATTTTCTCCTTTCTACAACACCTTTTTGAGGTTCTTGATCTCGCCCAAGAGTCATTCTAAGCAATCCAAGACTCAACAAATGATCACTTAAAGAAACTTTCCATTCATGGTAGTTATATGGAGTGAGGATTTTAACCTTTGAATTATCCATATTGCAACTAAATAATGACTGATAACTACTAATAACTCCTTCAAATGACTGATGCAAATCAAAAAACTAAAATCCAAGGATTAACCAAGTGCAATTATAGCCCCAAAATGACCTATTGCTGAAAGTGATATTTCTATCCAAAATCACTCAAATCTGATTGTAGATCTGGAAAGTAGACAAAAAATCATGCACTTTCAAAAAAAAATTCACCTCAAAATGTTACCGTATGTGCCCAAACGAAGCCCTGGAAGTTGCAGAAATCAGGAACAAACAAGAATAGTCACCAAAAACTGCAATTTCTGACAAATCTAGCTACCAAAATGCAAAATCAACACCACCACTAGAAAATTCAAAAAATTCTACCCAATTTCAAAAAAAATTGCACCTGATTTGGAGCCCAGATGACCAAGTTATGGCCTCTCAAAGTTAGACTGTCAAATAAAAAATGCAAATAGTGAGGGCAAAGAATTTTCAAACCCTACTGACATCAGCAATATACAGGTTAAAATTTGATGGTCATACGACCATCAAAAAACCCAATTTTGCCTTGTTGCGACGGCTAAACGGCTGTCAAATTTAGCATAGTGAAATGCTGACACAAGCAAAAAAATGGGGCCCTTGCTGACGTGTCTGCTGACTATGCATTCCGTACCGATCTGTACAATGATGTGTTAGGTGAGGTGGTAGGGGCCACGTGTCAGTTTCTAGTTGGGCGTAGGCGTTGATGAGGCATGGTGACTGGGCTGGTGCACAATGTTGAGGTGTCACGGTCTGGTGGTGACATGGCGTGAGGTGACGGTTTGAAAGAGCCGCCACATGGGCGGTGGCGCAGAGGGAGCCGCTGCTTTGGAGGGTGGCTAGTGGAGGTTCCGCAGAGCGACACTTGGGAGGAGCGGCGGTGTGGGAAATCTATCCCACATGGATCGCAGAACAGGCTTAATAGCCCTTTATTAATACAAACGCCTGGTAACAAACAAACAAGCGGGCTTGTGAATGTGGATCACACCTTCGGGCTATTGAACATTGTGATCGATGATGTCACAGTAGATGCCGAAAGACACAGGAATATTCTCTGTTGCTGGTTAAATATATGAAGGGAGTATGTACCAGACCCCAATATTTTTGATTGAATTTTTTTTTTTGAGATTAATAGTAGAAATTTTTTTTTTTTTTGAGAAATCGTACCGGAGGTGCAGATTGGGCTATACGGCTCGATTTTCAAAAAAAAATTGCCTCAGATTTGACTTTCACCAAATATGGGTGAGTTTATAGTCGATTTTAACCGAAACAGCCTCTCGAACGCAATGGTGAGGTTAGATTTTCTCCAAGATGCCTCTATCGCACATTGGTTGATAGATCTGAGATTTGGATTTTCAAATCTTGCATCAAGCTCTCTTCAAATTGGCTAATCTAAACACTCCAATGGCTCTGATACCATGTAAGAATTTGCAAATAGCAAATATTGAACCAAGATCAAGAGGTTGAAGAAAAGCACAAGAGAGAAAATATGAATGCAAGGATGGATTGAATAGATCCAATGAATTAATGATCAATGCTCAATGAATGTTGATTACATAATAGGCCTCCTTATATAGGAAAGGTGATATGAGAGAATGATAAGGAGTTGATAAGCTATCACCTATGCTAGGTGTAATCACATGTCCACCAAATGTGGATCATCCTCCAATATGCAATAAAGTATGTGCATTGGATTAGGATGATAATGTGATAAGAGCATGAAAGGTGGATCTCACACACAATGAGGTATGTGATGACAACTATCACACCTAAAGTGGAATTTCTCCTACACCATGTGCTTAATAGATGTTCACACTCCTAGGTGTCTCAATCACAAACTACTATGCAATGCATTGACCTAAGTAAGATTAAGTAAAGTGTAATTAGGAATAATTAATTACACCAATAGACCCAAAGAAAGAAGCCTAGATGACTAGAAAGTGATCTATGAGATAACTAGAGTCACCTTTTGGACATGCCAAAAAATGCCCAAAACCTGACACTTGGTCCGAAAAACTCAAAACCCAAAATTGACTAGTGCTAAGTCTTTTATCCCCACTACTTCGGACTTGTCAGACTTGAAGGTGGCTGAAAAATCCCTATGGCCGAAATGGCCAAAAATCCTACTCTGCAAAAATGACTAAGTGTCAAAACTGAACTTTCTACTTCACAAAACTGGCAGATCTTGGACTGGAGGTCCACTAGCTGGGAGGCACTTTTGGGTGTGCCTTCTTGAACCTATCTACTATCTCCAACACCTCATTGAAGTCTGGCATCTTGATCCCTTGGAGTATCTCCTTCTATCTATCTCTAAAATCCATTAGTTCTTTTGCAAAAGCCTTTATTTCTTCTTCTTGACTTAGCATTTTCTGGATCTCTCCCTTTTGGAAGAACATCTATTGGAGGTCTTCCTTAGACTTTACCCCTCGGAATATGTCTAGATATTGATTGACAATGTCATTTACTGAATACATGGTCTTATCATCATCTTCATCAAACAAATCCAAATCCAATCCCTCAAAGAACCCCTACAACTCCTTTGCATAGAGTGTGCTATTATCTCTCCTCTTGTTCAGTCTCTTGAGAACCTTCTCAAATATGGCTAATGCTGCAGGTATCTCTTGGATCCATTCTTAAAAACTATCCAATTCCTCTCCATAAATCTTCATCAGAACTTGGAAGTGTTGCTTTCTTATCATTGTTAACTCATCCAACACTTTTTTCCAGTTGAGGATGGTGTACACTAAGGAAAGTGCCTTCATAGAATTAAGGTTAGTCAATAAATGAAAATAGAAACTAAATACAACCACAAGGAAAATAGATCAACTATTTAGCAAAGTAAAGACTAATTGAGCATCCTATGGTTCTCTAACTAGAATGAATAATGAATAGCTCTCAGCAAGATTCCATTAATGACAGTCCTAGAAAGAGAATGATAAAGATAACAATGCTTGCTAACAATTAGATCAAAAGAAATGCTAAAATGCTTCTCAAAATGCCTTTCTAAGCTCAAATTGCAAGAGGTCCAATGCAATTCTTAGATGTGTGGAAGATGAATTATGAAGAAATTATGGCTTCCTTTTATAGATTTCCCAAGGTGAGGGGGTGTACTTGCCTTTGATCATGGTTGAGTTGGGGTTAAGTCTTTGGTTCCACCCGTTGAAGACAATGCAAAGTTTGTGTCCTCAAAGCTTGGGATAAGTAGACAAGATGGATGGCAAAGATTCTCTTTCACTTTGAGTGATTGAGATTGAATTTGGCTTGATCCATGTGAGTGTCTTTCCTTTATTCTCATTGGTTGTGTGATTTTCCTCTCCTTTGTGGTTGTTGAGGGAAATTAGGATTTATTAATTGATTTAAATGAATTTTTTTAGCCATGTACCCCTTGAATGGGTTGAATTTAATTTAATCCAAGACTATACAATTAATTGATTTGATTGTGTTTTAATTTGATTACACTTGATTAAAATGCTCTCAATTTTGATTGGTCTTGATTTAGGATTTGATTTTCATTTTGATTGGCTAATTATGCATTGTGATTCAATTGATTCAATTATGTCCTTGATTTGCTTTGATTTGTCATTAAATTGTCTTTGTCCACTTTTAGGTGATTACAAATGCCCCTCTTTGAGTTGACGTGTGAAGCATGTCGATTCAAATAATACTCTGATCTTGCTTGATTGATAGGTCCTGATTCAATGATGATCGATCTTTGATGTCATTTGATGCCTTTTGATGATCGATCTTGATTTTTGATATGAGATTGATGCAGATATGAATGTTGGTGTAGATATGAATGTTATGAAACTCTCTTAATACGATGTTTGATTTGATGAAAGATCTTGATATGATGGTTGTTTTGATAATGGTCTCTGATGCAATGTTTGATAACTGATCTGATCTGATACCTGTTATGATGATTGACCTTGATGCAATGCCCCATTTGTTTGATGAATTTTTAAAAAAAAATTTTGATACAAGCTTTTGCCTTGATTTGTTGATCGGTCTTTTGATTTTCGATGATGTTGACTCAATATCCAATAGTATGCCCCCTCGAAAATGAAATAAAATTCACATTTGATTTGACCTTTGATTGGTTCATGATAATGTTGATTTGTTTTTTATATCATTTTAATTTTGTGATGAATTTTATTTGCATTTCCAATATCACTAATTTAATGTGTTTAATTTCAAATTACCCCTGTGTCAATGATTCTGATGGTAATAGTGCTTGCATAAGTCAAATTACCTCTTGTTAGGTCAAAAATCTATATAAAGGGGTCAAAATCCCTTTTCACTATTCATTTACCATTCACTTTTTGACTTTTGCTCTCCGTTGTCTTTATCACTTGCCACGATGTCTGTCCCTATCCATGAGCATCAATTCAAGAGATGTCGGTGATATTAGTGACTACCTGGCTCAAGACCTCCGGTGAGTATTCGTACCTTTCCCTTTTTTCCATTTACGCATGTGTTTTAATTTTTTTCAATTTTTTTTGGTAGATATCCTTTTTTTCATCATTTTCTTTCATGAATGAGCACTTTTGCAAATTTTAAGGGCGCTTTCACCTCTGTTTGTGCACTTTTGCATTTTTAAAGAGCGCTTCCACATTCTGATTGGGAACTTTTAAGCATTAATTTTAAACCCTTTTCACGCTTTTACTACTTATTTGTGCGCTTCCGCATAGGTTTAGCGCTTTTGCCTTTTAAACCAGCGCTTTTGTTTAATTTTCGCACTTTTACCTCTTTAAGCAGCACTTTTGAGGTGCCTTTGGGCGCTTTTAAAATTTTTTCCACTTTCACCATATACATGTGTGCTTTTACCTTTTTAAGCAGCGCTTTCAATTTTTGCCACTTTTACGTCATAAAATAGCGCTTTTAGTTTGCAAATTTTCAATTTTTGCAATTTTTGACCAAGTTTTCAATGTGTCGGTGTCATGAATCATTTGATAGGTTGACATGTCCTTCTATGTTTGTTCAAGATTTGTGCCACAAGTTGTAAGAGGTTAGTTAGGATTCAATTATAGTTAAGATATCCATCCTCAATCGAAATCCTGATGATGGGTGAGGATAAAAATTCCTGTTCTATCTGAGTAGAAACATGAAATTTGATTGTGGGTTTGATAAGTATTGGAGAATGTTTGATTGACTTAGAATGATCTTAATAATTTGATTTCCTTTCAGATATGTTTGAACTTGCTTGTGTTTTTGTAGGCGGATCTCTGTTCATTGTAGATTCGCAGTTCTTATCCATTATCTTGGGACATGATTCCTACTTTGAGTGCTGCTGACCAGTGACATATTGCTTGATGTGGTCTATGGTTCCTTCTATATCTTCCTCAATTCTGAGTGAATTGAGGCCTTATTTCTGCTATGGCTGAGCATTGGCACTTAGACCATAACACCTCCCATCTTCCTATGGGTGAGATGACCATTACCCTTGAGGATGTGTACCATCTTCTTCAGTTACTGACTCGAGGAGAGCTGGTTTACTATGACATTATCTATGATGGATCATCATGTTTCCAAGTATTTGGGGATCAGTCCATTGGTGATTAGCACATTCAGTGGGCTCAGTTTATGTCATTCCCTATTTTGCCTACTGTCCTTGGTACATTGATTGGTGGTTTCTTACTTCTAGACCGGCATGGACATGGATTTGCTGTCAGGTGGGGTCCTATCCTAGAGGATTTGATGGCGGAGCCTCATCATTTCGATTGGGGTTCCTATTATTAGCATAGTTATATCATGAGTTGCACACTATTGTGTACAAATGTTCCACTACTTTGACTGTTGGAGCCATTCTATTATAGTTGTGGACTTGGGAGCACCTCCTAGTGACACGTCCTTTGACTACCCAGGCTCATCTAGCTGGTTGGCCATTTGCATGGATGTATAGTGGTATTATTAGGCAAACCCAATTGGGTAAGCTTGATTATTGGCGCCGTCAGATAGATGACATGGACACTGTTATTTGGAAACCTTATCTTGGATGTGAGGCGTGGCCTAAGGATGATGGTGAGCTCTCATATATGTTCTATCCTCATTGGATGATTGGTCATTCTAGTTTCATGATTGAGAGATTCTACTTCCGTCGCATGTTCCGTAAATATGGCCGTATTCAGGATATGCCACAGGGTGTAGCAATGTATGCTCGTGTTCAAGCTGAGAGATCATTATGGGGCCCTTATGTTGATTATGGCACAGCCGTTCAAGAGATTCGAGATCTGGGGTATCATCCCTAGAACCCTAGGTCACAAGTGATGGAGGCTGGTATTACAAATGAGTATGGTGCATGGTTACATAGGTATCCTTTTCCTAGATTTACTGATCCCATTGAGAGGATTCCTAGCATTGAGGAGTTATTTGATGGAGATGATGGAGTTGATGATGATGATGGTGATGGTGATGATGATGATGGAGGTCAAGGCAGGATCAGGGGTCGATGTGGATGACGAGGTCATCATGGAGCTAGAGCAGGTCGAGTATGGATGCCAGTGTTAGCTACTGATCTTATTCTAGGAGATCATGGTAGAGATAGACTTTTGCACCAGGTAGCTAGGGGTGCTATTCAGAGGCCTCGTGCTAGAGTACAAAGAGTGATTGATGCAGAGGTTGCATAGGTGTTACTTGATTAGGTGCAAGGCCCTCCTGCTACTCCTCCCACTATTCCTCTTATTGTTCCTCCTGCTGCTTTGACAGTTCAAGCAAGTGTTTCTACTTCCATGCCTTCATCTTTGTCACATCCTTCTTCTTCTTAGTTTGTTCTTGTGTTAGGTGATCCTTCTTCATCTGCTCCCTCTTCCTATACTCCACTTCCACAGTCTTCAGTAGCTCATGATTTTCCTCCAGCATCAGCATTAGATGTTGCTTCTCTACAGACTTAGATATCTTTGATTCAGTAGTAGGTGTCACAGATGAGTTCTATGATGCAGGCTTTTATGGCCGCTATGAGTCAGCATGGAGTTCAGGCTAGTTTGAGCCGTCCACCTGGTCCTCAGAATGCCAATGATGATGGTGATTCTTGAGTGTTTATATATGCCTAAGCTTTCCTTCTGTTATCATGATCGAGACATTAGTTTTGTATCATTTTTATCAGTTTTTATGTTGATGCTTTGATATTTGATGAACGTTGATCGCTAGATATTGCATTTGATGATCATGTTTATAGACTTTAATTTGACATTCATTTATGATAGTGATATCATGGATTTTGATGTGTACTTTGCTTGATTTGAGTATATAGGATGTCATTATGTGTTGGATTTCTTTTCAGTTTTTTTGATATGCAGCTATATGATTCTATATGATTTGTGTGACTTTTTTTGTAGAATATAACTTTCTCATGTATGCATATGTCCTAAAGATGAGTAAATGATTGTCTTATGTATGACATAGAATAGATGGATGCCACGATGTTTATTTTATGTTGTGAATAAATATTAGATGGATAATGAATATTTTGAATGCTTTTCCTTTGATATGCAAATGTGATGCCATGATTGTCTTTCAATGATATATGTATAAATGATCCTATAATGAATGAGATAGGTGTAATGCGAGATGACTTTACTAGATGGAATGATTTCTAACTGATGCAATGTAATTTTCTTAAATGGATGCAATTGTTTATTACTGCTAATGAGCTTTTAAATGTATGCTTTTTAATGATAATGATGAACTTAATAATGCATGATCCTAATAATTTCTAAATTAATGCAAGACTTAATGATAATGGTCTAATTAATGCAAGTAACCTAATGCAATGCACTTTGTTTTTGAATTTCAACACCCTCGATCCTATATAATTGGTTTTTAATGATCGTTTGATTGTTTGATTTGCATACACCCCCGTTTTGATTTAATTTCCCCTCTTACAATTTAAGCTTAGTGAGAAGAAAAAAACAATATATACAATGCACTTAATCTAAGATGAATGCATCTAACTATCATTATTCAAAATTTTGGAGCTTATAATCATCATTGAGCGTTTTGGAATCCCATCTTGAGTACAACTATCACTAGTTCAACCATGATGATATGAATACTTTTTGCCTCTTTATTTTCTTTCCCATCGGTCTCTTCAGTACGACTATCACTGATTGAAGCCAATCATGAGAGTACAAATACCGATTTTGTCAGATTCTATGTTGCAAGTGGATGTTGATATTATGATATTGAAGATCAAAATAGCCAAGGTATCTGTTTGCGTAAACAAGGAGAAATCACTATTTTATCTTATGTACAAGTCCTTGATGATTCTTTGATGATCACGTCCTTAGACAAATTACATGTTTTAAAACTTTGATTTTAATACAGTTAGTCAGAAGTCAAGAAAAATATCATTCCTTCATCATATCTTGTCTAGTCTAAAACCTTCATCGACTCGCTAGAAAGAATGATTTCATCAATTGAGTCAACCCTTAGAAAAAAATTTTGCTTTGTTTTTTAAATCCATAATTCAAGTGTCATTCCATCCATTTCATAGTTTTAATCCTAATAAAGATAAAGTCATTTGAAGTTCTTGGATCAAATTCTCCCTTTTAGGCTCAAGTTGGATTGGTATGTAGATTTGAATAAGTGTTCCTCTTTCAAGTGTGATGAATTGATTTTCTGATTGAATAAAGCTTGTTGATGAATCCTTGCTCCTTTTGAATAGATTGCCCCCAGTTTGATATTGATTTCATTTGTGAGACTTAGGACAATTTTTGATTAGGTGACCAAAATCTTAAGGTATTTGCAAATGCAACTATGGGGTTTTATTATGCAATATATACAAATGCTAGTGAATGCAATATTTACAAGGTGACCTACTAAGCATGCAACTAACTTGGACTTTCAATGGTACCTATTTACCAGGTTTTCACCAATTGAATGGATCAAGCTCTCTTTTTTATTTGTTTCTAAGCTTTTTTCTTTTTTTGCTACCAAGGTGCCTATTTGCTAGGTTTTCACCAAGGCACTTTTCTTCTTTTTCGATTTTTTTGTATTTTTGTATTTTTCATTTTTTTTTTCCATATTATCAAGGCACCTATTTACTAGGTTTTCACCAAGACAACATCTTTTTGAGGATCATATTTGAATGTTTTTCCTTTCTTCATGCTCAATTTTCCATTGTTTTTGATCTTTTGTGCATTTTCAAATGTTTTTGATATTTTCAACTTTTTCAATGTTTTTGGTGTTTTTAAGATCTCTTTTGAACTATGTACCATAAATATGATGCTTTCCATCTGATACTCTTTATACTCTTTTGTCTACCTCATGTATAGAACCTCTTAAGATATATGCTATTTATAGGTTCTTGTAATTCTTCACCATCGCAATCTGATAGCTTGTATGTGCCGGTCCCAAAATCTTCAATAATGAGAAATGGTCCTAACCAGTTGGCTTCCCACTTTCCTTTCTTCTCCCTTTCTGCTTGGTTCTTGGGATTTTCTCTCAACACTAGATCCCCTATTTGGAATGTCCTTGGCTTGACGTGTTTATTGTAAGATCTTGACATTCTATTCTGGTATACTTTTAAATGGTTAAAGGCTTCTTTCTGATTTTCATCCAAAAGTTCTAGTTCTTGTAGTCTAGCCACCCTATAGTCCTCCTCATTTATCAAACCCTGCATGGATATCCTTAAGGATGGAAGTTCTACCTCCAAAGGCAAAACTACTTCTATTCCAAAGACTAAGGAGAAGGGTGTAACCCCTGTTGGCATCCTTATGCTTGTTCTATATGCCCATAAGGTCGGGTTTATCTTGATGTGCCAATCTCTACCAGAATTATCCACCGTTCTCTTCAATATTTTCAATATGTTTTTGTTTGTTGCTTCGGCTTGTCCATTACCTTGAGGATAATAGATTGAAGATGAATGATGTATCATGTGGAATTTGGTACACAATTCTGTTATGTCTTTGTTCTTGAAATGCCTTGCATTATCCATTATGATGGCATGAAGTACACCATATCTACAAATTATGTGATTTAGGATAAACAAGGATATCTATTTGCCTCTTGAAGTTCATAGGGGTACAACTTCCACCCACTTAGTAAAGTATTTTTTGGTTGTTATGATGAATTTATGCCCATTTGAAGATGGAGGATGTATCATTCCTATTAGATCTAGATCCCACTGATAGAATGGCCAAGGTGTGGTCATTGGATGAAGTTCTTGCACTGGCGCATGTATCAAATTTTTGTGAAATTGAAATTTCTTACAAGTCTTTGCAAAGTTACAAGAATCTTTTTCCATGGTAGGCCAAAAATATCCTATCCTAAGAAGTTTCTTAGCTAAAGATAATCCGTTTGATTGTGATCCACAAATTCCTTTGTGAATTTCTTGTAAGGCTAAGTTTGATTCTTCATCTTCTAAACACCTAAGGAGCATTCCATCAAGACTTCTTTGATACAATGTTTCAAAAATTATAGTGTATTTGGAGGCTTATCGAATGAAGCTTTTCTTTTGGTTTCTTGTTAGGTCAACAGGAAGGGTTTGGTCTTTCAAATAGCTGTAAATTGGTCCATACTAGGGTGCTTCATTTGTAGTAAGTAGGAAAATGGTGTAAGGATGGGTTGGATCATGTTTAATCCAAGACTATACAATTAATTAATTTAATTATATTTTAATTTGATTACACTTGATTAAAATGCTCTCAATTTTGATTGGTCTTGATTTAGGATTTGATTTTCATTTTGATTGGCTAATTATGCATTGTGATTCAATTGATTCAATTATGTCCTTGATTTTCTTTGATTTGAATTGATTTGTTGTTAAATTGTCTTTGTCCACTTTTAGGTGATTACAGATGGTCTCTTCTACACCATTCTCTTCACTCATGATCTCCACTAAAGAGTTTATTCCTACCAAAATATTCTTGTGGACTGGGTCCTCCTACTGAGGGGAACTTCATCCAATTGATCTTTATCTTCCTCCACTAGGGTATCCAAGTTTGTGGGTGTTGAGCCTCTCTTCTTCTTGTATACATGACCCTTCACGACTCCAGATGGCTTGGGCCCTATGATTTTAAATTTTGTTTTCCTTTTCAAGCTTGGAGAATCATGGTCACTCAGAGAAGGTGCTTCTGGTGGTGCAATACTCTCGCTCATCTTAGTTTTCACCTTCTTGGAATGTGTAGCTAGACCATACGTGGTGGAACACTCATGTTGATACATAGTCCTTGGCTTCAGAGGGGCAACCTTTTTGAATTGTGGCCTCAATATCTTCTCTCCCTTCTTCTTATCTCAAGATGGTTTCTTGAGGAGTTGCTTCATCGGGAGAGGTTGCATCGGAAATGGATGAGCAATCCAAGATTTTGTCAATTTGATCACATGTCGTGCTCTGAAATCCATGTTATCATTCTCGTCTTGATCTACCTCTACATTCAGAATGGCCCAATTGTATATCTCGTCTATGTTATATATAGAATCCAAAACCTTATTTGAGTTAGCATCTAACACCTTCTGTGGAATTCTCAAGGAAAGGGCACCTTGTGCCAACTCCAGACTCATCCGACAATAATCATGGATTCTTACCTCATAATCATGTATACAATTAGACCAATGGTCCTCAACATGCAGCTCATGGACATAGTGTCTCCCCATTATGTGGCTATAAGTACCAATGGGGTCGAAATGCGGCCTCACCAGACTATAGGTTGCCAGTGGGAATTCATCCCATTCTCCAATCAATGACTTGCAAACTTTCATGTTAGCTACACAATGAGGACCGATTGAAATAGGAAAGTCCCAGCAATGTTTCTTCTTGTACTTGATATGTTCATAAGCATCGCATAATTGCCTTGCTATATCTAGTAGAAATACCCTATCAGAAGGGTACCTTGGGATCTTCTTGGGTGCTAAGGTGCTCCCTGCGACCTGAATGTATGTGAATGTTTGGAACTATATATAAAATGCCCCAATGGCCTTTACCTTAGCCATTGCTTCTATTGATAACCTTTTGGCATAGTCACCCTTAATGGAGCGGATGATTGCAAAAATGAAGGCATCATTAACTATCCTGAACTCTGGGCTATTATGTGTGAAGAAGTCCTTCTGCACCAATTGAGGGTACAAAGTGAAAGGCCATGTGTTTTGTTCCCCGATGTTTCCAACTTTGGTCAATCTCAGATATACTGCCCTGGTAGCTAGTAGGTACACTACATAGGATGTCATGTAGAAGTGGAGATTTGTCTTAACCCAGATCAGTTGTTCATCTAGCTGGTCACTTAGGATGGAGGCCCAATCGAACCTTGCTTGTCTTTATTTTATCTTCTAAATAAGGAAGATCATCCAGGGCTCTAGTTGACAGGACTTAGGTAAGCCATACACCCTACTTATCATTATTATGGTAGCCTGGATATCCTCTTTCATATAGCCTCTCCTCATATCAATTCTATCCAACCTATTCTTGGGAAAGGGTTGCATTAGGTACTCATTATTAACAATGTTGTGAGCCCTCTGTGTTCCTTGTTGTAAAATTCCATCCCCTTGTTGACATTGAAATTAAAGAACTTATTTACCCTCTTGGGTAGATAGAAAACATCTTCGATATTGTTCAGCCTCAGGTCCAGGACCACCTCCTCAATGTTGTTCCTGACCATGCACTCATCTAGCACATAGTTACTGGCCAGTGTGTTAATCAATTCCGTTGACTGGATAGAGACTCGGTGTGCTACCACATTCACTAGGGAGTAGTGGAATAATGAAGTGCAGTCCTCTAAGTGGCCCACTGGATGAACACATTTATTTAGGTACTCATTCCAACTCACATTCCTGATATCTGTATCAGTTATCACTACATGCAAGTCAGTCATTTTGGACAGTGGTTCGTATCCTTTGAACTGATACTTCATTGCCGGTGATGCCAGTACCTTCTTGGCCATATCTACAAAAAGTACAAGGACCTAAATTAGTAACGAGATGAGAAAAAAAAACATAAAAAACATCACCAAACAATGCTAATTTCCAAAATAAAAAAGGCATAAAGTGACTTTGTCCCTTTCAAAATTTCAAAGGTGCCAGACCTTCGAAAGTCTGAAAGGTGCAAAAATGGCAAAAGTGGCTGATGGGATCCTTTCGGTGAATCAGAGCATGCAGAGGTAGAGAACTCCTGAAGGCCGACAAGGTTGAAAATGGTGCAAAGGTCGAAAAGGCCAAAGAGATTCCTTGGCAAGGCTATCTGAGGATGAATATTTTCTGTGAGCAAAAACACCGATGAGTCTGAAAAGCCTGAAAAGTTTGAAGACAAGGATGGTGTTCTCTTCGGTGCTTCAGAGATTAAGGATGTCTTGGTGTGTGAAAACATTGAAATGTCAAAATAGATGCTGGCACTTAGAAGTTTGATCATGGAAAATACTCC